>OY728152.1:2112155049-2113405049 GCA_963277665.1 Viscum album
ATACAAATAGGACATGAATTTTAATACATTATAATATACACTGCATTGATGTAGTGGTTACATGTAATTCATACATCATTGTATATATTAGCATAGTAATTCTCGTCGTTCCTTGATCATGGTGATTGTTGATTCCAATCATACTTCTCGTCTCTTTCAATAGAGAATTGTCTTGGGTAATTCCCAACTTCTCCACATTTATAGAATAGAACAATCTATGATTCCATAGAAGGAAATTTTCTTCGATCAATCACATTATCCACTCTTCCATGGAAATTAGATACTTTTTCCATTTATTTCTGCACTTAAAACATATCCTAGTCTCTTTGTGACATTTCCCTTTGTAAAAATTTCCACACATATTGCACAAATGAAATAGGGTCTTCTTCTCTTTTTCAACTTTAGCAGATAAACATTCATGAGATTTCATCTTGATATTCTTTGATTTACATAGGAATTCTATAAAGTTCCAATTGTTAATGGTTATTTTTAATAGCTAGTTTGGCATAATCATGTTATGTCCAACTTGATCTCCCATTTGATTGGGAATCTCACTGGGACATTCATCTAATTTCTCTTCACATAGGTTGTAATTCATATTCCTCATATTACAGGACATTGGCTGGAATAAAAGGGGAGTTAGGGGTAACAAATAAAAGTGAATCCCCAAAAAGGTATAACTTATAAATTACATTCATTTCCTTAACATGTGAATTTATAGGTTTCAATATATGTTATCCATGACCTACTTCCAAACATGAATTCTTAGGTGAATCTTTTTATTCCCTTAAAAATAGTTCATACCAAGCTTATGGATTTTCCAAATCATATCCCATGGGAGTGTCATAACCAAGAGTTGACTACGGCTCATTTTCATGCCCTAGTTCCCATTTGAGTATAGCTCCAAGTTGTTGTTTTTTTCAGGGTTTACCCATAGATACATTTGTTCCAGAGCCACCTCAACCTACTTGTTTTCATAATGAAATTTATTTTCTTGATAAACCACTTACCAATACTCACAAAAATTTAGGGATGTTTATATTATACATAGACTTATCCCTAATACTTTTACTAGGGTTTCCTAATCCTAATCCCAATAATAACTAAACATATCCTCTAATACCAACTATAAGAACCATGCTATTTATTTCACACATAAAGATAATTTATTACATAAAATCTTCACATGATACAACATAGAATATTTAGAGGTATAGTCAGTTTGGAAATAAGTAACATTACATAACAACTTAGAATATACAACACACCATCTTTATTGAAAACTTGTTCTACATGACCACAAAATTCCTTCGTACTTATCATTACGGGGGATAACCAAAGGATATGCATAAAAAATTGTGATTTACAAAGCCTAGTAAAGGAGTAAACAGGGAACAATATGAAAAAATAGTACATGTTATCAAATAGGGATATTAATGGAGCACAAGAGAAATATGAAAAAAAATTCATGATATAGAATGATTGTCATAACATGGAAATGTGGCGACAACATTTAACATGATGTTAGCATGTGCCAAGGCTCATTTCTCATAGAGCATGAGTAAACCCTCATTGCACTGGAATTAGCTTGAGTAAACCCTCATTAAACTTAAATTGGCATCAGAAAATCGTCATTTTACTTTAAGTATCATGATACTTATCTTTTCTGAATGTATTTGAGCACTATCATAGCACACCCTTCTTAATCATTTAATTTCATGAATAAGTGTGACACATGGATCATAAAACATGGATTCATTAAATATCATAATTTATTCCACGAACAAGAAATGTGGAATACATAAATGTATGCCCTAAATAATCAGGTACATGTGCATAATGGTGAATAACATTGATAGGTATTTGGGTATGGTATTCACTTACATGATGATTTTGGCATGAAAATTTTGGTGTAACTTCGACAGCATACCAACATAAAATTGAAATATTAAAATGGGTTGTTGAGAGATAAAGGGGTATCTCATCATTTACACATGAAATGGACTATAAGGTGGTCATGGAAAACAATATCCAATCATATGTATTGTAATTTAGATGCATAATATAAAATAATTGCTTTAATGAAAATGAGAAGAGAGAAATTCTTTATAGAATTTCGGCATCGTAAGGGGTGTACATGGGAGGAATTAATGAGAGAGAAAGAGGTATCTCATCATTCAAAAATAAGTAGTGCAGTATTGGGGAGGTTAAAAATCATACCATAACAATTTTAATTGAAACTAAAATGGTATAAGAAAATTAAGAAATTTGGACAAAAATGAGAGAGGAAAAAATCCCTTACTTGGAAGTGTGATCCCATAGTCTTGGGAGAGGCTTGAGAGGGGATTATAATGATCTGGGGGTTACATGGTAGGATCCTAGAGAGACGAGGGGAGAGGTAGGTTGATCTCTAATTCTTTTTAGTAAAGAGGAATGGGGATTGAGTGTTTTTATATAGAAATGAGAGGGAACTCTTTATTGTTTAGGTTTTTTACACTGCATATTAAACGAATTCACAAACCGTCCAATGGTTTTTTCCAAAGGGGAGTAGAAGAAATTATTTTATAAGGCCAATTTCTGACATTATTTAAATATTAGGCTTGCTTATGTATATGTGAGTCACACTCTCAAGGAAAACGTTTTAAAATTTTAAAGTATTTAATAAGCCTTGGAAGGTCGAATAAGGCATCATATAATTAATATAACAAATCTAAAATCACATTATTTAATGTGTAAAAAATATATTGTCTGAATATTACTTTTATAGTTTTTTATTACATCACTATTGGGTCATTATGATGTCATAAAACATATTATATATTTAAACAGTATTTAATTTTTATCCAAAAATTCGACTGTCTTAGAAAATTATGAAAAAATCATCGTTAGATAATTTCGATGTCCTGAATCAAAAAATAATATTCATTTTATCTAATTAATTTTACAAATATGTGAACTTTAAATTTTAGAATAAAAACCCACTTTTATTGAAAATTCATGGGTTTTGACAAAAAGTGTTTTCAAACCATAATATAAATTTCAATTGTATTCAGAAAAAAATTATATGATCATTTAAATTTAATAAATTACAATTTAGTAATAATATTTTATTAAATTATTATTTAATTCAAAAAAAATTAATTTATAAAAATAGTTTTCTTAATTGAAAATTAACTAAAAATACTAATTGTGCTTTAAAAACCATTTAAAATGTAACAATAATAAAATGAGTGTATATTCATTATTATATAAAAAACCAATGAACATAATTATAATTCTAGGTTTTTGTTACATAACCCCTTATAAAACCCACATAATTCCTAAGGGTATGGTGTGAAATGTTGAAACACTCTTGGGATGGCTTGGATAACATCACTCGTGTGGTAATATCTATTAAATTCAGCTTCTCCCATAGGTGATTCCATTCAAGTTTAACGTGTTGAAACCCAGCTTGGTCTTGGTCAAGAGAGAAGCCCTATGACGCTACCTCCTTTCTGAGATATGAAAAATGGGCTTAAACTGGAGAAATTATACCGGATGAGGCCATCTCATCATTTTTCCTAGTAAATTGGATTTGTTAAAGCCCTAAATTTTTAATAGTCACGTGATCACTATTCAATGGCTATATTAGAAACAATGACATTTTTAAACTGAATTTTAAAATAAAAAAACATAAAACCAAGGAAGTTCATGTGTTTTATATAACCATTGACATAATAATACATTTATTTAGAAAAGAAAATTTTAATTAATAAATGTATGTGTTGTTATAGGTCTTGGACAAGTGTAGTCATCCAGGTTGTTCATCACCTAAAGTGAAACCAGTTCACCCAAGCCATCGTGTACACCAATCACTTGTGCACCACCCACATGCATGACCCCCTTGGTTAATATCACCTTATTAGTCTACCTAATCCTTTCATCATACCTCATTAAAATCCATTAATTATAGATATTCTTCTTTATTTTCTCCCTTGTATGAAAAATATCATTTTGAAACCTCCGCCAAAACCTCCTGATTTACAAAACCATAGGCAAAGTCAATTATACTTGTCACCCATTTAGGTTTGTATTTGTATGGTCATTGTTTTCCCTCACTTTTCCTACCAGAGGGTCATGATCATTGGGATGTTTGTTGGTTTGTATATCTACAGTCACATATAACCTTACATAAGGGACAATGTCATGGATTTATCGAGGTCGGATTTTGAGAATTGGACTTAGTCCCACCCTTCCCATCTCTAAGACCCAAAACCTACGATTCCTAGTTGGGAGGATATGGATCACACTTTCTTTTATAGTTTACAATGATAAATTCACCCTCTTCTAATAGGACCAATTAAAGGGAAAAAATTTTGGTGTAATACCCTAGCCTTTCATGTAGGAGGTTTCTGTCTTGATCCTCTCGAAATCCTTCACCTTCTCCCCTTGCTTACATCAGACCAATGTTTAATGTAAATTAATGTGAGGGAATCACTGTAGCCATAATCTCATCTCTTATATCATTGATCCCTTCTCTCGGGAAAGGAGGGGAAGTTTTTGTATATTGTTGAATCTTTCACATCCTATTGTTTCTCACACCGAGAATGACTCACACGTGCTTATAGGTTTCCAATGATCACAAAATCCATAAAATCTACATGATTTAATGAACTATGAGAATTATGATTCCCACTATAACTGGGATATGTATGAATCCTTCATATGTCCTGATATCCATATCATATCATTCATGGAATAAAGATACATACACTATTAATCAGGTCATCCCCCTGAAGAGTAAGCCCCATTCAAAATTTCATTAATCTGTGAATCCTATTTAGGATAAAACCTTTAATTAATCCCCCTAACCCTCAATGTGTTAATACATATCTCATGGACCTTGTTACAAGGGAATCATATTTATAAGAAACCCCCAACCTATTTCTCTAAAAGGGAATTACTCCACTAAGAGACTTACAAAACTACTTGGGATTTGAATCCCAACATTAAAATGATATGTGGGATGCCTCCCTGAGGGTAAATCCCATCATTAAAAATAAACCATGTTTTATTTGGGCCACATCCATAACAGGGTATAATGCAACCTTGAAGCTCATATTTATTTCAATATTCTGATGATTCTTAGGAATAAGTCCCACACCAATATTTGACTTCGCACCTTTTTCCTAGATGTATTTTCCACATGATGTTAAACTGTATGGTTGGGTCCTTTTAAAATGACCTCAAAAGTTATTATGTGTCCCATTAAGAAGCACCAAACTGTGTGGGTTTTGATTCATTTCATAAGGATACATAGGAAGCCCAACCACGGGTTCTATCCCATCATCGTAACAAGTTCCATATCCATGTATGATGATAAATTATAGATTAACATTCATATTCCTAGATTAGAAAATACATAAGAGTTCCCTACAATGTGGCTTAAAAACCAATAGCATTATGATGGTTACCAAAATATATCTATGTAGTATATAAGAGGATAACATCAATTTAGAATATAGAATACACCCAAATATCTCCATTGATGAAGAACATAAATTGTATAATGGTGATTCTAAATATAAAAAATACTAATAATTTATTTTTAATATTAAGATAACTAAAATCATACTTTATAATAAATGAATGATTCATGAACATATCTTAATTCTATTATAGATTCCCAAAGTATCAAATAATTCCACCCAAATGTGTGTGATGAGCCCGACCTCTCATCCTATCAACCTATACGGGTTAATAAGTATCATAGTTTAATAAAACTAAAAAGCACCTACCTTTGGAAGGTAGTTCCATTTGGATACAAAACTATCTGGTGTTTCTAATTAATTAAATAAATCTGTTGGAAACCATTCAGAAATATTGATTCCTAACGAGAAGATGCATTCTAAGGGAAATAAGGGGTCAACATAAGAATGGATTATTCGATGTCTGGATGTCAAATGATTATAAATGGAATATAAAAATGGAATATTGATGATTTATGTTCTTTATAATGTATTTAATAATTTTTTTTGAATATTCCTAAAGATATATCACATCTTAAAAAGATGGAATCCAAAGTAAGTGTTTTTCATCTCAATTCCACTCAATTTGGAGATATTTTATAAAATGATCCTAGTTTCATTTATATGGTGTGTATACATACAATTTGGAATTATTATCATTAATTCATATTTATTCATGCTATTTTGTGTTTCAGTTCATTTTTTCTATCCTAAGGGGTTTTGATTCAAAAGTGATTAAATCCAAAAATGTTTATTTTATATTATAACTACCATTTATGATTATTTGTGTTTAAAATTATGCTGGTGGAGTTATATTTTATTTATCATAATTAAACAATCTATTTTATTATTCTATAGTAATTTATAGGGTTCCCATTTTTGTCATCAAACTTTCACTATATTTGGTAATCATAAATGGAAATAATGTTTTGGCATAAAATATACATAATTTATTATTTTAGCAAGAGAATATCTCTCTTCCATATCCATATTATCTAACAATATTTATTTTTCATAGCAACTCTTAATGGTTTAATAAAGGTAATTGATACAAAAATTGTATTTTTTTTATAGATGTTTGAAAGGTCTATTTTTAATTTTTTATGGAGAATTTATTTTTTAATTTTTATAGATATTAGAAATGAATATTATTTTATCATATACGACTTGAAAACATTTCAATAACATTAAGACTATTATTCTATATTTTTTTGGTACAAGTTTTAATGCTTTTTCAAACAAAACAATTTCTACATTATTTTATATTTTTTTTAATTTGTGTATTCCGTGTTATTATTTTATAAAAGTATTAATAGTGTAAAATATCTACATATGGTGTTATTTGAAGGAATATTATAAATAATGTTATTTAAATTGTATTATTTGGGATTGATATATTTATTATTAAAGGATGTTCTTAAGGAACCCTGGGAAATTGGTTTTTAATGAATTGAGCTAGCAAAAACATTATGATAAACCCCAATGATTATAAAAATGTTCAATTATTTTAGTGATTTTGAATAATATTTATGAAGTAATTAGATATTTATATTGGTAACATTTTATAGAGAAGGTTTCTAGTAGAAGAATGGGAAATCATATTAAAACCCCTAGTAAATATAGGGGATTTAATTAATATAATGTCAGTATAGAGGGTCTTGGTGTAGAGAAAATCATTGATATATTGGGGAAAATTGTGTAGTTTAGGATAAATAACCCTTATCCCATAGAAAATATCCAGTTCCACAACAAGATGCACTTATATTGGATCACATTATTCTCTAATAGCTTTTATCATTTAATGGAACTATTAATCCCTTGGTATTTGGGTAAAGGATATATTACATTAAAAATATATTCTTAGATTTGGGATGTAATGAAAAATAATTTTTAATTTAACTAGATTTTTTCAAAAGTAATGGTGAATCAATAGTGGTCCTTTATTCAGCATACTATGGGAGAGGAAAATATAGTAGAAATAATAAAATACTTTTAAGGTGATTTTCTTTGAGAAATATTTTCTATGAGATATTCAAGTAGATATATAGATGAAATTAAATAATTTAAGATAGAATGAAGAGTAAATCATTTCTGTGTATGTGTAAAAAATATGCTAATATAAATTAAAGTAATAAACTGTGAACATAATCTAAAAAGTAAGAATGTCATTTTCATTAATGAACAAAACCAACTCCTTTGAATGGTAATCGTATCCTAATTTTTTATATCTTATAATGACATGGTATTATGTTTCGTGAGGAAAAAACAAAATTCCCAATGTCTAATATTCTAAAATTTAATCAAGTGAACCTAAGAACTACTAAGAACCAAATAAAATGATAAGATGTAATGGAGAAGAAGTGAAGGTTGAAACAAAAAACATGTTATAATTATAGATGGAAACATCCTTTTAAATTATAAAATGGAATGAGAGTTTATTCAAAGTGTTGACATAATTGCCATATGGCTCGTGAGTGGTAGGGAATGAAGAAAAAAACTGATATTTAGTGTTTCATCTATAAGGATACGAGGAACTAATTAAACCAAAGCCACAAGTTTCTAGGTAATTTACCTCAGGTGAGGTCTAATGAAAAATTCTAATCATATACAATTACTACAGCAAAATATGAAATCCTTTATGTATTGATTAATGGAAACGTATTGATAGAATGTTGATTTATTTGAGTCAGCATATATGAAAGTTTTATATTTATTCATGGATATTTAATCATCCCCTATGACTATATAGTAATATTATCTATTTAGGATTTCCAATAAGAATATAAGTACAATGATAATGTTCTGAGAGGTCTCTCAAAAGATAAAAAACTTTTTTGTCTATATAATCAAATATGGTAGTTATAACTATGATATTATTTGATATAATCATGTTTTTAGTGTTTAATTAATTCTGATAATTACTATATTACTAGATATGGTATAAAAAAATTATATTGAATTAGTGGTATTCTATATAATAATGCATTTTACAGTTAAAATTTCTTTGGATGTTTTTTACACACATTTATGTTTTGATAGAAAGTGGATAATAATAGGATGAATAAAACTATATTTATTTTATGTATAATAATTTACATTAAATGTGTTTTTATACTCTAGGCATGGGAATTACTCATTGTTAGTAATCTTTCACAATATCTGAAGTTGAGAATATGAAAAAATAGTTAAAATAAAACCAAATATTGATATTACATCAGATAAGTATATATTTCCATATTCTATATACTGATGGTAAAAAAATAGAAAAAATTATAATTTCCAATGTGTGGTCATATCTTTCATCTTTCATGTTATGCCTTGGGAAGCTCATTAAAAAGTATGGGTCATATAACAGAACCAATATAAAATGATAACTATTAAATTCTTAGTAGTAAAATGGTAATTATTTTTGAACTAGAAACATCATGGTAAATTATTAATATTTCAATGTAATGTTATTTTATTATAAATAACTTAAAAATTCACGAAATTAATTTATTTTAGGGGAGTAATATAACACACTATCATTGTATCCAGTGTTTTCAAATAAATATGTACATTGTTGAATAACAAGTCATATACCCAAACCAAATAATAGTAAATATTACATTATTAATAATTAAATATAATCAAAAATATTTTGGGAATATATATTTTTCCAATCAATATACAAACCCTCATTGGTAATTGATAAGAAATAATTTTAATAGGGTTATTTTTATACAAAGGTGGGTTTATTGTATATTTTATCTATTCATTTAAAAGGTTAATTCTTCTTCGGTTGATTATTAAAATTATTGAAAAAAATAATTTTATTACATGTAAAAATATTAATATTAATTCATATATTGGTTGTCAATTTTAATGAAATGAGGATAAAAATTATTTGATCATAAAATAGATTTATTTTTAGAAAATTATTTTTAAGTGGCCAATGTATTTTTATCTTTATAAAATTTATTATTTTTTAATTAATTTTTATTTTGATGATACTTATTTAAAATATATTCAATAATATAAATTATTAATATTATATTGGTTTTTAGTTTTCTAGGAATGGAAATATACTCGTTTTATGCTTCAAAAATACATTTTTTCTAAAACGTTTATACTCCTTTTGACTGGGGATGATAGAATTATTTTCTAAAACATATTGAAATTATATATATAAAAATTAACATCAGTTTCTATATCAATATATAAATTTTTTTAAAGGTGGTATTTTGGTATTTTTTCAAAATATTTATTTTTTTGGAGAATAGAGAAAAATATATATTTTATAAATACAATCATTTTTATGCCATTGTTATGATATAATAATGAATTGAAAGTCTATAAAAACGTTTTTATAGACCTCACATATATATATATATATTTAATAAGTAATATAATTCATTTTAAAATATAATTAGGAACTTATAAATCTTTGTTTAATAGTTTTGAAATCCAAGTAAAATTGTTTTTAAATTAAACCTATTTTTGGTTATTCTCTGTATATCAAGTATTTAAAAAAGTTAACTTCATTTTGAGGTTGGTTTTAGATTCAACCAATTCATATATTATCTAATATAATTCAATTAATTTCAATATAAATAACATTATACATTAATTTTATGTGCATTATTTTTATGCATAAAACATATATTTTTTAAAAAATGGTTTTAAATTTGTGAACATATATTAAAAGTATATTTTATGACATATATAAAATTAAATATTTTAAAATTTATTAAATATTAATAAATAATAAATTAATGTCATTAATATTTTAATATTATTTTCATAATTAATAGTAACCGTTGAATGTATTTATCACCTCGGATAAGGGTAAAATGAGTTAAATGGGTTAAAATAAAGGGATATGACATAAATATATCACAAAAAATGTTATTGAATATCATTTTCGTGGGGGTATTTTGAAAAAAACATTATAATATTTCAAATGTATACAATTTGGATCCTCTTGAATTTTGTATGACATATAATATATAATAATGCTTCAAGTATTAATAAGTTTTCTTCCCATGTAACATACGAAGGGGAACCTTCATGAGCCACTTATCTAAACCAAGACCTAAAAGAACACCTTCCAAAAATTATTATTCCCAACCAATATATATTTTTATCATTATAATGCATAGTGAATAAGGATTATATTTTAAGGCAATAGAAGTTACCAAGAAAATATATACATGTTCTTACAAATAATTCGAATGATATTTTATTTTTAAAACCCTTAAGGATATTTAATAACCCTCTTAACAAAATTAATGTTTTATATTTTAAATATTTTAATGATTTTATTATAATGGTATATTTATTTTCATCTCATATCCAGGTTATGGAATTTTAATACATTTCTCATAAGTGCATACCTTCTACCGTCTTCACAATGTATCGTAAGTTATTTTTAATCAAAAATTCAATCTGATAATGTTAATTGTATAATTAATAAATATAAATGATATTAATGACATAATAATGATTCATAAAACATAATATATCATATATCTTTATACCCTTCTATCTTTTGGGAAATAATAACATCACTCCTGTGTACATGTGGACTACCACCACCTTGAAGTGATGTGATTTGTTTTATTATTACTATATTTTATTTAAAATTTTAAAATAATATAAAATGAATACAAATTATATTAATTAAATTAATAGAATTATGTATATTGATGTAACTTTCCATCAAACCATTAAAAAAATAAAATTCTTATAAAATTTTGAAAATTATTTCCGAACGATCAAAGTATATTACATTTGTAATAAATATTCAATGAATGATTGTTAGATGATTATAAAAGGATCCTGAAAATATAAAATATATTTGAAATGTTCTCATAAAGGTGATTAATAAATTTTAATTGATTATTTAGGAGGATATAATTAGTCAGACCAAGCAAGAATCCAAGGCAAGGGTTTTTATCTCCATACCACTCCATTGAGACATATTTTATATTATGCACCTAATTTCATTAATATTTTTTTTATATTAAACTTTCTAAATATTATATCTTTATTTGAAATATATTCAGGGTTTTTTATATTTCATTAATATTTTCCATCTTAAGATATTTTGATTCTAAAATTATTACACCATAATTGTTTATTTTATAACTAACACCCACTCATGATTATTTATGTTTAAATTTATACTTTAAGAATTATAAAATACTTATCTACTAAATATCCATCTGTTTTATACTATTATAATTAATTATATTGTTATAATTGTTTACTTCCTTCTTTTCCTCCCTTTGTTACTCGAAGATCGAAATATTAGTTTCTTGAAAAACCAAACTTATTTCTTCTTTTAGTACATGAATATTTCTTTTTTATGCCTATGTTCATTATATTATTTAATATTTTTTCAACATCACATAAAGGATTAATAATTTCATTTCCTACCACCTATTAATATCATTACAATGGGTTGAGTGTAATCATTTTAAGTCTTTTTTGGAAAAGTAATTTTTTGAATTTGTTACAAAAGAGTGAGTGGAATTTTCTTTTTGACTTATATGACATGAAGACACATTCAATCCTCCATAAAAATTATTTTATAAGTATATTACTCTATATGATTCTTTAATTTTTTAAAAATAAATATTATTTGAATTATTCTATATATTTTTAAAAGATATTTTTTTATAAAATTTAAAAAATAACTATTGAAAAGATTTTATTATATTATTATTATAACAATGTTACAAAAGATTTCATAAAGTTATTTTTAAATTTTCACTTCCATTTTTACATAGAATTTCTAAAATACATTCATTTATAACAAAACAATTATTCTAATGAATTTATGGTCATGTATAATCCTTTATGTATTACACATTATTTTTTATAAGTCACTTTCTGGTTACCATATTCGATGTAACTCATTGTTAATCAGTAGATATTATTTTTCTCTAACAAGGCCATTATTTCTATATCATGGATATATTTATCATTTAAAAGTTATTTTAACTACATATAATTTCAATATATGGTGTTCATTATCATAATATTATTAATAATGTTATTTAATTTAATATAGTTGGGGTTATTAGTTATTAATTTTATTCCTATGGGCCAATCAAATCAAATGACTATAAAAATCATTTATAATAATAACATTTTGATTGTATTTTGAGTTTCCTTTATGATTAGTATTGCATCTAACAAAATATATTATAAATATTATTAATAAAAAAAATTATATCAAGTTTACAGTAGATATATAAAATATAACTCATATTGGTATAATATTAATAATGAAATTACTAAATCCAAAAAAGTACATTGTATTCAAAAAATTTATGGAATAAATGAATATGAATTAGAATATAATTCAAGAATTACATATACCAACATAGAAAGGGGATACTAGTTCAATAGATTTTTTATAGTTGATTACATGAAATTAAAAAAAAAACTTTTCAAGTTGGTTATATTGGATCCTCTAAAAAATAAATTAATGAATTTCCCTATTAAAAAATCATTTAACATGACATGATATATATCTGTTATGTGGTTTGTTATCTTGGGACACAATTATTAATTAAATATGGACATGTTATATTGGGACCATTAAAATTTCTGTGGTTTCATTAGATGTAAATAAATTCTAAATAGATCTTTTATATAGAGTATCACCCTCACACATATGAAAAATATGAAAATACTATCCTGATAGTATAGGATATTATCAAAAAAAAATTATAGTAAATTTAATAGATAGTAAAACAAAATTTTATTTGATTTATCATAGAAATTAGATCCCATTTATTCATCCATATAGATCCATTTTATTTCTTAAATGGAAACAAATGTATAACCCCACAATCTGGGATAAGGTTGGATGAAGAAAGATATTGGGACTAGAAAAAGTGGAAGAATTTATATAGAAGGTTTAATACATTCAGAAACACACCCTAGAAATACATAGTCAATAGAATTGATATATTTACTATCATAAATGAGACATAGAATTAGATATTTGTGACAAAGTATTAATTAAAATATATCCAAGGAATTGAATTATGAGTTTTCAAAATAATGTAATGTTTAGTACTAAGCACATTTTCCCTTCAATGTTCTTAACCAAGTTGAAGTTGTGGATTTTCAATATTCTATTCCACCAATTCATTCCAATCTCAATAAATAATTTCATATATATAACTATTGATAAATATTACATGAGATACCCCGTGTTTATTAAATCTAGAGGTGGTTTAGTTAAATAATTGTTTCTTCTACAAAGAGTTTCTAGTGTATATGATAGACCTTAAGGAAAATGAGATTGTGAAAAATACAACCTATCTTGTCAAATTGATATGGAACATTTTATATTTATTTCTAGGAAACATATAAACCTGATGATGTAATAGAAAAAATTAACCTGGAATTTTTTCAAATTATATTTTGAATTTAAATTTTTTATGTGATGTTTTAGAAGAGGTGATGAATGTAAAGTCCCATGTATTTATCTAAATAAATTACACAAAAATTATATATTCTTCACATTTACATGTTCATATGCACATTTTAATATTATAAAATTTACTTTATTTTAGAAAGTAACATCAAAATCATAAAATACAAATTTTTATTTGATTGGTACATGTATAATTAGAATGTAAAAATATGTAACAAATTTAACAATTTTTTAAATCCAATGGGGTATCGTGTCTTAGAAATACAACAGTCTTAGAAAAAACTGTAACACCCTGACCCCAGTTACCTAGAGTCGGTGGATTACTTCGTAACATTGGCATGATCACAAAAGATCAAGTCTCAAAAGACCGATTAGTTTAGTAGCCTTGGAAACAATAGATACATTCATAAATGTTACATTACATCATAAAGTGAAAAATCAAAATAACATAGTCTCCATAGTCCACACTTCTATCCCCTTCAGACACTATCCTTGTAGGTCAGTCATAAAATATTTCTTCACATCCTGGGAAAAATAATACATTGAAAGGGGTGATCTCAGATTCTCAGTAAGGATAACAATATAGATGAAGCTTTCATAAATAAACATAAAAATTTAAGGCAATTTATAACTAAAAAAATCCTTTTAAACTTTAACTTCAACATAATATGGAAAAATTAAAATGAAATAATGCAATTTACTTATTCACATTGATATTCTACTAGTCGAATAATCACATGAAATATCAATAACCACTTTCATAATGATGGAATGCATAATGCCAGACTATCATAACCATGTATCCAAGGCCTCGTGCAAAGACCACAAATAAGATTTTCTCAAGGCCTCGTGCCAAGACACTAGTTTGTCTCATGAGACCTACCGATCCATCGAGGAGCTATAGCAGGCTCCACCTGTCACTTATTAAGTCCAATGCATTCCTCATATGAACAGGTTTAAACATATCGTAAATCATAACATAATCATATCACATAAAACATGCATAAAGGAAACATAAAATTTCAACATTTCAATTAAAAGATATCAATAAAACACATTGATATAATAAAAACACTTTCAAAACCATTTTCAATACCAAAATAAAAGAAAATTAAAACTTGATATTTATTTTTCATTTAAAAAATGTTATGGCTTGTAGAGGAAGCTGAAACTCAAATAATGGTCATGGCAGTAGAGAGGTCATTGTCGCCGCATATGTACAACAAGAAAAACATTCCATTTTGTCATTTAGTAAAACCCTTCGTATAAAAATAGTCCTTTTGAATAAACGTAAAAATCAAAGAGGTTTATACACCGTATAAAAGAAATTTGTGTATAAAAAAACAAGCCTCAATGAATGGAGATTGAGAAAAAGTACCTTAAAAAGATCATTTTTTAAATAAAATAGATCTATTATGTGTATTCACTATAAGTACACATAATGAAATTAAAAATACAAGATATGATATAATAATATCATGACATAATTTGAAAGTAGGAGAGTAACCCAAAGAATAGAAATCGGGTTAAGAAGTTCCCTTACCACGTGTCGGACTTGACACGACCACTCTTTAACCTCCTGAATAATAAACTAGAGTTAATATATACTTGCTTGAGAACATTTTTCAAGTGAATTATCCCTTTTATATCACTTATTACAATGTTAAGAAAATTATGTAGTCATTTAAGTTAATAACGGTCGTTTTGTCGATCTTTGGTACTTGAGTCAACAATAAACTTCTTATATTTACAAGTTGTTTATGTGGTAGAATATCCACTATCTCCAGAATTATATCCATGATTTAGATATCATATATATCATATATATCCAATATATACATTAATTTACAATATTACGTAACATTTAGAGGTATGAAATGAAATGCACTGTCCATGGAGACGGTAAGCCGTACGTACGCATGAACGCTACTTTCATTTCTATTTCATATTTAATGGAATGAAGTTATAATTATATAAAGGAATAATATAATTCATGTATAATATAATGTATAATACCATTTACTACATCCTTTATACATCCCATATATGGCATTAATGATTCAAATCACTTTGAGGGGGCGGTAGTCCGCACATCCTAAAATGAAATTATCGTGTTTACCCATAATGGAAATCATAAAGGTATGCCATAAATGAAAAATACAGAATCATAAGGCAAAGAAAACATAATATATATCATATATAAAAATAGTTTCATCATAATGGCCACCATGAGAGGTGTTAAAAGAAGTTTGAACAATCATCGTTTCGTGAGGCAGTAATTCGCCACCTATAGAAACAGTATGTTCTTTAACCATTAGACGAAGGTGTGTGTAAGTGTAAATCAAATCCTTCTCATAACAACATACTAGTATATTGAATATAATTGTGTTGTTACAAAAGAAAAGAATAAAAAGATTTTAGGGGGTTTAAGAAGAAAAATAAAACAAAGCAACATTAGAGAAGACATTACCTTAAAAGCGGGTAACTCTTTTTGATTTGAGCCAAAGGCTTCCTTGGGAAGACTTCTGCCCAAAGTGAGGATTCTAGGAGTAATATAGGGAATTTGGGAGAGTATTTGGGAAGAGGTTGGCCGATCTAAATGGATTGATGGTGTGAATAAGGTGGTAGTGGTGGGGGCCTTTTATAAGAGGAGAGGAGGGGCACTCTTGGAATGTTATAAAATGCTACTTTATTATAAAATGCTTTTCGGATTTAAAAGGTCCCCAAATTATATATTTCAATGATAATGTGATAAGAGTTCGAAATCAACCCATACAATAGGTTTTTTACATGTGTAGGTCTTATATTTTACATTATCATTTCATTTTATTTAAATCATTAATTAATGAGGTAATCGCTGCATCATCATTGTGTCATAAAATATTTAATTTATTTAATGTAAAAAAATTATAAAACAAATATCATGATGTAGGAAAACTTTTTATATTTATAATTAATATTTATAGTAAAAAATATGAATTGTATAACCCCATTTAAATTTTTTTTAGTAAAACAACTCATGTTTGTGACATTTTTATTTTTTACTTTAAATAAAAAGTTATTAATGTCATTTTCGTACCCAAGTGGCTCCATGGGGTCCCCAAGTTGACCCATGGATTTTCTTGGTCTTCCATGACTCATCCAATAAGGGTAGGACAAGTGTAAAGGTATTTTTACATTTTTATAATATCATTTTTACCTTAAATTTCACTAATTACCTTTAATCGCGATTAATTAAACTTAAAAGTTACTATTCACCATGAAATTATTTTATTCCCATTGAACCAAATATTACATCCTAATGACAACCGTGTATGTAGGATTTTTGAAATTCAAATCACAGAAGTGGTAATGTTTCATTTAAACGAAAAATTAGCTTTTTAACTACCACTTAGTGGTTGCACTATTCATCAAAAATTGATGTTTTTCAGAACAATGCCAAAATTTCACCCTAAACTATAATTGATATTCTGAATTCAAAAATGATATATATTTTAAAAAATTCCAAACATATAAGTTGAATTAATTAATTTTATAATTAATTCTCACCGTCACAAAAAATATTGTGTTTTTAAGAATTAATATATATTAAATGATTGACAATTGTTTATGTCCAATTTCAAAGTGAAATTAATTCTAATGACCACCATTGGATAAATTGGTAAAAATATATTCTAATTATACTTTAAAATCACTCAATAATATAATTTATCACTATAAATTATATTGATTAAAAAAGTTGTTTTTAAATATTTTTCACTCTTCATAAAAAAATTGGAAGTTATCAGAAAAATAACAAAAATTCAACATAGGCTAATTTCAATATTCCGAATCCAAAAATGAAGTCCATTTTGAAATATAAAATTTATATAATTTAAAAAATTGGGTATTACTATTTATAACTACTACTTTGATTGGTCGCGGTGTGTTAGAATCTCGAACTTGTGTACAATGCAAGCTATTGCATTATTGAAAGAGAGGTGTATCGTGGAAGCTCAGGGTGTTACATTCTCCCCTCCTTCAATAAATTGTGTCCTCGCAATTTGGAATTTTTTCTTTGAAAATAAAATGTTGAAAATAGGAAATACCATTGTGGAAAACCCACGACAGAAATAGGTTTAATAAAAATATAAAATTAAATGAAATAAAGAGAATTACAAAGGTTACCCGAGATAGCCCATACTAGGATTATATGAAAATGTGGTTATAGAGGAAAACCCAACCATCAAGTTCTGATGGAGAGTTTTACAATACAGGATTAGAAGAAAGTTAACCATAAGAAAATCACAAACTTGTGATTGGTTAAACGGTTATTGAATCCCCATTTGGAAAAGTTAACCGACAATGTTTTTGTTTTAAGTTACCTTTTATAATGTTGAGGAATTTATTTATGATATTTACTAAGAATGTAAGGAAATATACTTACTTGTCATGTAGACTTTCATTCTTTAATAAAATTTTACCGCAAAGCCATCATTCACTCCAAAAGGTAATATAACTCAAAAATATTCTATTTATCCTAATTGTATAAGGTTACAAATATTAACACATACCATTTAGATTAAGAAAACTATTTTGTAATAACCAGGGACTTCCTGTAGGCTAGTGGTAGGTAATAAAGGCCCATCGCACTATGGTTGTGGGTTCGATTCCTGCAACTTTGTCCGACACGACGAGTTATCTCTTGACCTGTAGGTTGTCCTTTTCCTAAACATATAGTATTATAATATTCCAAAAATAATCTTCAGAAATGTTTTAACCTTAAACAATACTATCCAAAGTTCAACTTAATTCATTCCAACCATTATAGTTATCCAAAATACCTCTATCCACAATTTCCTTAAAAGGTCTCTAAATTCCAAAATCAATTGTAACCTCAGATTCCTCAAACAAAGTAAAGTTTCTCTTATTGTCACATACTGAAAATATGATTACCTTCATCATATGAAAACCTTAATGAAAACAATAAGTACTATAGTACAATCCTTATATATATTACGTTATTCTTATAACCAGAATATAATCCTTGAGTCCAAAAGCACCAATACATTAATTATTCCACTTCAACTGTAGTAACAGCATAAGATTGTCCTTGATCTCTGGGCCTTTTCTGAGGTAATTTTCCCTGATGCTTAGGACATTCATTTGCATAATGACCCATTTCCCTAAAATTGTAGCATTCAACATTGATAGCCTCTTTATTTCCCTTGCAATCACGAGCCTGGTGACCTTTTCCTCCACATTTATAAAAAACTCCAATTCCTTTTAGGCATGTACCGGGGTGATTCTTCCCATAATTATCGCATAATGGAAAATCCTTCTTTCCCGTTTTCCATTTATCTGTCTCTTGTTCCACAGTTATCTTATTCTCTTGCTTTACTTTGTTGTCATAAGACTTAGAGAATTCCTTTTATGTCTTGATAGCACATGATAAAATATCTTCGTACGAAGAGAATGTTTGTGAGACTAATGCTCGACAGAGAAATGGTTTTAACTCATCAAAGAAATGATCAATATTCCTTCTTGGGTTACGTATATAATCTACAACATTCCTCGCTAACTTTGTAAAGTTAGCCTCATTCTTTGCGACATTCTCATCCTCCTTCTGCCTCAGACTCTGAAATTTCCTTTCCATATCTAATCGATGGTCATGTGGAAAGTATTTTTCTAAGAAAATTTCCTTAAACTCCCTCCATTCCATACTTCATACTTCTTCATCTTCCTTTGTGTTTTGAATCAGTGACCACCATTGATCGGAATCTCCAGTGAGGCGGTAGACTGCCATGAAAACCTTCTCCCTTTCGCTACTCCCCAAGGCGTGGAATATTTTCTCTAAAGAGTTTATCCATTGCTCAGCTACTAATGGATTCGTACCCCCATTAAATGTTGGCTATTGTTTCCTCATGAAGAGGTCTAATATTGATCCTCCACATTGCGGATCAGGGTGCTCCATACGAGTAAGGTTATTCTTCATAACCTGAGTGAGTTGTCCCAGTATGGTAATAAGTTGATCAGCACTAGTTGTATCTCCATCTCCACAATAATTATCTTGAGAAGGAGAGAAATCCATACATGGAGTGCATGAATTGATATGGTTTCCATTCCTCCCACTAGGCGCCATTTCTAAACAATGGCATAAACTAGGTTAGTTTACGAATTGAAATGAATAATTCCAAACATGTAAAATACTTAATGTAAATTGAACAGTTTATGGATATAATCCATAATCAAAAAAAAAATTCTTTGAAGAAGTATATACTCATAAACCCTTCATAATGGTTTGTATAAAATGAGAATTATCCTAAGAATATCCCCCAGGAGTGTCGTAACCAAGAGTGCAGCAAGGCCCGTTGTCATGCACCAGTTCCCGTTCGAGTCTAGCTCAAAGCGGTGTTTTCGGGTTTTACCCCTAGGTACATCTGTGCCAGAGCCGCCTATATCTACTCGTATCCAGATAGGGATGCATTTCTTGGAAAACTCACAAAATATCTATAATACCAAAATTCGAGGAAGTTCTTCTATACTAATTTTCAAAGTC
The DNA here is from genome assembly GCA_963277665.1 of Viscum album. Lineage (NCBI taxonomy): Eukaryota > Viridiplantae > Streptophyta > Magnoliopsida > Santalales > Viscaceae > Viscum > Viscum album. The sequence continues at coordinate 2,112,175,532 of OY728152.1, forward strand.
TATCTTAGGGCTATGTGCTCTAATCAGAGTTTATATAAATCTAGCTTCCATGGTTAGTAATTAACCACCTCTGATATCATCTGTAACGCCCCAACCCTAGTTACCCAGAGTCGGTGAATTACTTCGTAACATTGGCATGATCACAAAAGATCATGTCTGGAAAGACTGATTAGTTTAGTAGCCTTGGAAACACTAGATACATTCATAAATGTTACATTACATAATAAAGTGAAAAATCAAAATAACATAGTCTCCATAGTCCACACTTCTATCCCCTTCAGACTATCCTTGTAGATCAGTCATAAAATGTTTCTTCACATCCTTGGAAAAATAAAACATTGAAAGGGGTGAGCTCAGATTCTCAGTAAGGATAACAATATAGCGGAAGCTTTCATAATTAACCATAAACTTTAAGGCAATGTATAACTAATAAAAAAGCCTTTTAAACTTGAACTTCAACATAATATTGCAAAAGTAAAATGAAATAATTCCATTTACTTATTCACATGGATATTCTATTGGTCGAATAATCACATGAAATAACAATAACCACTTTCATAATTATGTAATACATAATGTCATACTATCATAACCACGTAGCCAAGGCCTCGTGCCAAGACCACAAATAAGATTTTTTCAAGGCCTCGTTCCAAGACACTAGTTTGTCTCATAAGACCTACCGTTGCATCGAGGAGCTATAGCAGGCTTCACCCGTCACTTATTAAGTCCAATGCATTCCTCATATTAACAGGTTTAAACATATCGTAAACCATAACATAATCATATCATATAAAACATGCATAAAGAAAACATAACATTTCCACATTTCAATCACAAGATATCAAAACAACACATTGATATAATAAAAACACTTTCAAAACCATTTTCAATACCAAAATAAAAGAAAATTAAAACTTGATATTTATTTTTCATTTAAAACAAGTTATGGCTTGTAGAGGAAGCCGAAACTCAAATAATGGTCACGGCGGCGGAGAAGTATTTGTCGCCGCATACGTACAACGAGAAAAACATTCCTTTTTGTCGTTTAGTAAAACGCTTCGTATAAAAATATTCCATTTGAATAAACGTAAAAGTCAAAGGGGTTTATACACCGTATAAAATAAATTTGTGTATAAAACAAAATATGCCTCAATGAATGGAGATTGAGACAAAGTACCTTACAAAGATCATTTTTTAAATAAAATAGATCTATTATGTTTATTCACTATAAGTACACATAATGAAATTAAAAATACCAGACATGATATAATAATATCATGACATAATTTGAAAGTAGGATATTAACCCAAAGAACAGAAATTGGGTTAAGAAGTTCCCTTAAATGAAATTATCATGTTTACCCATAATGGAAATCGTAAAGGTATTCCATAAATGAAAAATACAGAATCATAAGAAAAAAAAACATAATATATATCATATATAAAAATAGTGTCATCATAATTGCCACCATGAGAGGTGTTAAAAGAAGTTGGAACAATCATCGTTTCGTGAGGCAGTAATTCTCCACCCACAGAAACAGTATGTTCTTTAACCATTAGACAAAGGTGTGTGTAAGTGTAAATCAAATCCATCTCATAACAACATCCATGTATATTGAAGATACTGGTTTTGTTAAAAATGAAAATAATAAAAAGAGTTTAGGGGTTGGAGAAGCAAAATAAAACAAAACAACATTAGAGAAGACAATACCTCAAAATCGAGTAACTGTTTTTGATTTGAGCCAAAGGCTTCCTGGGAAAGACTTATGCCCAAAGTGAGGGTTCTAGGAGTAAGAGAGGGATCTTGGGAGAGTATTTCTGCAGAGTTTGGCCAATCCAAATGGCTTGATGGTGTGAATAAGGTGGTAGTCGTGGGGGCCTTTTATAATAGGAGAGGAGGGGCACTATTGGAATGTTATAAAATGATACTTTATTATAAAATGATTTTCGGATTTAAAAGGTCCTAAAAATATATATTTAGAGGATATGGTGATAAGAGTTTTAAATCCACCCATACAATAGGTTTCTGACTAGTGTCGGTCTTATATTTTACGTTATCTTTTCATTTTATTTAAATCGTTAATTAATGAGGTAATCCCTGCATCATCTTTGTGTTATAAAAAATTTAATTTATCTAATGTCTAAAAATTATAGAACAAATATCATGATGTAGGAAATCTTTTTATCTTTCTAATTAATATTTATATTCAAATATATTACTTGTATAACCCCATTTAAAAATTGTTTTAGTAAAACAACTCATGTTTGTGACATTTTTATTTTTACTATAAATAAAAAGTTATTAATGGCATTTTCTTACCCACGTGGCTCCATGGGGTCCCCAAGTTGACCCATGGATTGTCTTGGTCGGACATGACTCATCCAATAAGGGTATGACAAGTTTAAAGGTATTTTTATATTTTTATAATATCATTTTTACCTTAAATTTCACTAATTACCTTTAATCGCCATTAATTAAAATTAAAATTTACTATTCACCAAAAAATTATTTTAATCCCATTGAAACAAATTTTACATCCTAATGACAACCATGTATGTCGGATTTGTGAAATGAAAATCACAGAAGCGGTAATGTTTCATTTAAATGAAAAATCAGATTTTTAACTACCACTTAGTGGTATTACTATTCATCAAAAATTGAAGTTTAGCAGAACCATGCCAAAATTTCACCCTAAGATATAATTGATATTATGAATTCAAAAATGATGACTATTTTAAAAAATTCCAAACATATAAGTTTCATTAATTAATTTTATAATTAATTTTCACTGTCACAACAAATAGCGTGTTTTTAAGAAACAGTATATATCAAAAGATTGACAATTGTTTATGACCAATTTCAAAGTGAAAATAATTATAATGACCACCATTGGATAAAATGGTAAAAATATATTCTAATTATACTTTAAAACCACCTAATAGTATAATTTATCACTATAAATTATTTTTATTAAAAAAGTTGTTTTTAAGTATTTTTCACTATTCATAAAAAATTTGGATGTTCTCAGAAAAATACCAAAAATTCAACATAGGCTAATTTCGATATTCCAAATCTAAAAATGAAGTCCATTTTGAAATAGAAAATTTATATAATTTAAAAAATTGGGTATTACTATTCATAACTACTACTTTGATTGGTCGTGGTGTGTTAGAATCTTGAAGTTGCGTACAATGCAAGCTATTGAATTATTGAAAGAGAGGCATATCGTGGAAGCTATTCAAAGAGAGGCGTACCTTGGAAGCATGGGGTGTTAAAAAATTATTAAAACAATAATAAATAATATAATTAATATACTATTTTCCAAATAAGTAAAAATTAAATTCCCTGAAAATTAAATGAACTAATAATGAATAAATAAGACATAATTACTGGAAGTGAAATAATTGTCAGACCATTAGAATAGTGTGTGATGATAAAAATAGTAAATTGAATATTGGGATTAGTAAAAAAATGAATAATTAATATTTTCCATTTAAAAATAAAATAAAATATTAAAAATAATACTATAAATTATATCTAAAATTATCTAAGTTAAAGAATTTTTTAGTGTTAAATTTAATAAAATAAGTTATACATATTTAACAATACATTTATTTTTATATATGAATCTAAATATTTGAAGTATAATATTTTATCATAAATTTTATCTCATTTTAGAAATTACCAAATTAAAATTATCTAAGTTATAATATTTGGTATTTATCAATAAAATAACATTAGGTGAAAATTAATAAATTCATGTTTTGTTTCATATTCAAAATGTTCTTATAGTCATTGTGATAAAAAAATTATGACAATAAAATATAAAAACCCTTAAATGACCTAAAATTATTTTATTTGTTAAAATAATATATTCTAAATAAAATAAATTAATTTTAAAACATTAAATAAATTTGAAATGTCTATATTATATTTTTTATAATATAAATAAAATTTCATTCCCTACATTGAAAAATATATTCCAAAAAATATATTTTTCAATTTTTTTAAACATAATTTTTATTATAAAATATTGATAGTTATAAAAAAGAACATTTTGGATCATCTTATATTAAAAATTAAAAGTATCTATTATTAATTTTTGAATACTACCTCTCTTATTTGTTCCCAAATATACCTCGCCTCCACCAATTTCCTCTCACTTTCAATACTTTTTATAATAAACCTTTCTACCAAAATACATCATTAAACCCTCATATACAAATTCCCAAGGCCTTGATATGATCGTTATACTAACTTCTATTAGTTTAAGACTCCATAAAAAAGTGTAATCTCTAGGAGTAGGGTTAGAAACTTCAAGATCAATGAAATTCCATTTTCATTATTCTCTTGCTTATTTTATAATATAAGTTTTATAAAACATTCCATTAAATTTTATGTTTAATTTTTTTTTCTAGTCTAAAAATTAATATGGTGTGGCGGGGGGGGGGGGGGGTTAATTGAGTTTCTAATAAAATTTCTTCTTATAAAATTTCTAACATTAATCCCCCAATATGATATTAATTCTCAGTTAGTCAAAAACATATAAATATACATATTTCTTTTCCATATAACTTATCAAAATAGGAAAATTATCCTTTAATATAATATTTAAAAACATATTATCTTATAAAACTAAATTAAGTAATCAATTACAATATATATAATACAAATTAATATTAACAATTAGTGTAAAATTTTTTATTTAGATTTTAAATAATGTACTATTTTAAAAATAGAAATATAGAAAAAAAACATATACAACATATAATATAATTTAAATAGGGGCTTTAGTGTCCAGTAGAGACTTACTCCCATCTAATTGGTATTACCCTAATGACATGTAGTTTATTGAACAATTAACATGATCTATAACTTGGATCATGTTTTGTAGACAACTAGACATATGGTTGTCCTAGAATAAATCCCCTTCAATAGTTATATATTGGATAAAACATGTACATGTTATACGTGAACTCTGCCAAAGTTTTTGTTGGTATAAATATCACCAAATTTTAGAAAGGGTTTTATGAAATCTCAAGTTAATTACAAGATATTGTGTTTACTTATAAACAGAATAAAACTAAACAAATCTGAAATATAAAGGAAAAAATTAATAGAGACTTATTATAAATGGTAAAACATGATTCTTCGTAATCCAAATAAATTTTTTTGATTGGAGGACTTCAAATAGATCTTTATAAGAATCTTGATGAGTTCCCACAAAATGTATAGCCACGCAAAATGTATTGAAGGTCTAGAAAATCTTTATTGTTTTAATCAGCATATTTCTAATTTTCTTTCAGATATTTTTTAATTTAATATTCTTTTTGATTAAGAGTGTGATGGTTAGTGTCTTCTTTACATATATCACTCCATCACAAACGAAGGATTTTTATGAATTTATATCTCTCCATGTCCAATTATCCAATACAGAATAGTGATGATATTACTAAAATCCTTATAATGGGTAAAAATTAGGAATGTATGAATTTTTATTTAGTGCATCATATGAGTGTTTTGTATTATTGATTCTTAAATCCCTATGTGGATAACTATATTTAATTCCCCAAACTAGATTTTGGTGAGATTAAATCATGAAAATAAAATCCGGACAGTAATGGTAGCAGTATGGCGGTGAGAACTATGAATAGTAGAAGTGTTATGATGTTAGTGGTAGCACAACGTTGAAGTATAACATGATAGAGCTATCATCATTGAATAGTAACACAAAAATTAAGTAGATCATCCCTATGATATATTAGTTTATTAGTTGTATTACAATCCATTAGTAGATCTTTTTTAGCTTTAGATGTGTCATGCTGTAGAACTATTCTTGTGATAGATGTTTCTAGTGGTAGATATATTTTGGAACTAAGTGGTTTTAGTAGTATGATGTAGATGTTTCCAGTAGTAGATCTATTCTGAATGTAAATGTTTTTAGTGTTAGTTCAGTTTTGGTGGTAAATCTATTCTAGAAGTAGGACCATTGAAAATATAGTATAATGGTACATATTATTTTTTTTAACATTTTTAACAGAAATTTATTTACTATCATAAACAATTAAACTTACTGTAATTAAAAAAACACAACATTTGATCACTAAAATAAGGAGTTACTAATAATATCCCCCTTTTTTCTGATAAAAATCATAGTATTTACAACCGTGTATATAAAAATAGATACCAGGATTAGTATATATAATTATGATGAATTTTTTTCTTTACATTTAAATTCATATATGTGATACACACCCGTATTTGTGATCATCAAAAAGAAAATTGTGTGAAATAAAATATTAGAGAAGAGAAATTGACAATTTGAGTAAGATATAAATTCAATGGTCTGATCCCAAAAAGAATAAAAAGAAAAATACAACACTTATCAAAAATTAATCATAATCTGAACCACTCTATACCTGATTTTAAAAAGGGAACACTAGATCCTTTACATTGTTAGTAATTGGAGGTAGAGAGGTGGAGACAGAGGGTGTAGGAATAGGTGGAAGAGGCCTTTACTATGAAATTCCTGAGATTTTGAACTACCTAAAATTGTTTAATGCCCAATGAGTTAAAATATACTTGAAAGGGTAATAAATAGGGTGAAAAAAGGATAGAAAAAAGGCAATAACATTTGGTTCCACTACTACTATCCTAGAGAAATGATGGAATTGTCTCATCCATAGAGTGAAATAAGGGATAATGTTGCCCCCATACTCCATTAAATTAAATGAATCCTTATTCAATTTCATGAAATTATTAGAAAGTGGGTAGAAAACTATTATCTGATTCACTTGGTCCTTGAATTCCCTAGTCATAGGGGCAGACTTATTTTTATTGAAAGAACCAATACGAGAAAATTTAGCTAATTATTTCATTAAATACTTGAAAGTTAATATTTAATAACTTTATTGATTGTATCTTTATCAATATAACATTTATTAAATTATTCATTAATTATATTATAAATTTTCTCATAATGTGTCATTACCTAATGATGTTCCTCCATATTAGAGGTAGAAAGACCACCAACGATAGCATACGGTTCCTCTATAAAAATATAACGATTCATATCTTCATCAAAAGAAGGAGGTGAAAGATATCGAGTAATAGATGTGGATGTACTATCTGTTGGTAGAGACTCTAATCTCTCAAGTTTCAATTACTGACATTCGATTAATCTCCCTCTCATCTCATTCATGATGAACTTCCTTCTGATCAGCCAACATCTTTTACACAATTTAATGTTCTGGAATTTTCATAATCATCATAGGTTGGATATTAGCCGTGAATAATTTTAATATCTATAGAAAATCTACATCAAAAAAATTGGTGTCTTGAGGTGGTGTGTATTAGAGCATCCCACTAATATTTGATAATATTATTAATCTAATTAAAATAAGTCTTCAAAATTCACATAACCTGAAGTGTGATAAGGATAATGAGGATGATATAGAATCCATTATTTTCTTGGTAGGGCGGTCTCCTCATGTATCTATAAGAATACCAGAATGAAACAATTATAATAATCATTCCCTTTCAATTTGTTTAACTAGAGACCCATTTTGATATTTTTGTAACATTTATTTAATTTCCACCAAGATTAAGTGTTTATCCTTGGTTGTTATCGTCATCATCATCATAATCTTTCTTTTAATAGTCAATCCCTAACTATGAAAACCATTGGTATTTCCCCCCCTATACAACTTCTCTATCATCATCTTTACCAGAGAAACTATCCCAATATTTCTTCTCAAAATCTATAACCTCATCACTATTTCTATAATTGGAATCAACATACACTTCCAAAAAAATCCATTGATCACATAGATGAAAATATCTTGTAATTATCTTCATTTGAGAGGTAGTTGCCTCAAAATCCTCACCTTCAGATAGTAATCTTTCTCGAGTAGGGAGATGATGGTATTGAATAAAGGTTCCATAAAAAATTAGGCTTCTAAATAGGCCTAATTCCTTTATATATTTAAATTTACAATCATTCTCCTTCTCAATATCTAGATTCCTCTTCATCTATATCAACCTAAACTACCTCACTATAGGAATATGCCACAACATCATCTGGATCCAATCTAGGATCTACTTGGTCTCTATGTCTAAAGGGTGATGTATAGGATTACAATTCTCATTAATATTATCATTATCATCCACTCATCTCATTAGCCAATGGTTCTAATTAACCTCTATTCTATTTTTGGTAAACTGAATTAAAAATGATCCTATACATCTAGTTACAATTTCTTTGTCTTCAGGAATGAATCTCTTAGATTCCAATATAGATGAAATGAAAAATGGGTAGATAAAAAAATTGGATGTAGATTAATTATTTATCGTTTCTATTATTTAGACCATTATAAATTTTCACAATTTTATCAAATATTCTATTTTCCTATGAAATTAGAAAAATACAACATTATATATCATAGTTATAAGGCCCCCCTTCTTACAAAAAATAATATACTAGATAAACAAAAACAAAAGGCTACATTCCCCACAAATATCTATAGTTATAGGACATTAAATGGTAGTATTTACACTTAACTTCAATATAGATTCTCGTATACGGAAATATGATTTTTCTTGGAATGGATGCTTGAAAATCTTCAGATAAACATTTTTGAGGTATACATAAAATTCTGGAACACTGTTCTTTTAAAAAATATAACTTCATTTCCATAAATAATTTTCATAATATCATATTTTATTCAAATAAATAATACTCTTCAAATTGATATAACTGGTTAACCAACCAAGGAAATAATGGTTTGTCATTCGTGGAAAATCATAAGATCCGTTATTGGTTTCACATCACATCCATCACTAGAGAGTTTTTGGAAACTAACCGTTCAACATCTATTTAATTTTTTATAATAATAAATTAGTATGAGAGTTGGGAGTTCATCTGTTTGAAAAGAACATGCTAACTATATTTTCCTGAATATTTCATTAAATGAATCAATTCTTCATGATACCCGATTACATCATATTTTACTCTCACCATCATCACAGATGTTTGAAGGAAGAAGAGAGAATTAAAGGATCATTTTAGGTCAATATAGAAAGGATAAGGAACTGTCCAAAGGGGGTGGGATTGAGAGGGTTCTAAAATAATGATTCTATGTTGATTTTATTTTTTAGGGGTTTTGAATTGAAAAATATAATATAATAAAAATAAATAGACCTGATAAAAATTTAATTACAGAAATGAAAACATAGTGGTAAATTCAACCGAGATCAATTGAATGGTAGAACACCCATGATGGATCACCTCTGATAGATCAATAATAGTACATCACCAAAGATAAATCACTAATTTCTAATCACTAGTGGTTGGTCAATAATAGTAGAACACTGATGGTGGATCACCAACAGTAGATAACTGAAGTGGATAATTAATAAAAGAACACCAACAATGGATCACCAAGGATATAATGTTTCTAAAAATTAATTAAGAAGATAAAGAACTTATCAAAGATTATCATTCCAATTTCTTGTTTTATAATTTTCAATCTATCAAAATTCAATGCCTCTATGAATATATCATCAAGATTAGTTTCATTTTCAATGAATTCAAGAGTTCTATTACCTATCTGAAAATGATATCTCAAAAGGTGATATCTTATATAAATATGATTATTTCTAAGATGATATATGTGATTTTTGGTGATATTAATCACAATCATAATATCATAATAAATAGGGAAATGTCAATATTTATATTCATAATCGAGTAAAGAGTGTTTCATCCACAAAATATGTGCCCAAAAAAATCATAAAACTGTATAATAAGCCTTAACTGTAGATAGTTCAACTTATGTTCAAGTATTTACTATACTATGAAGCTAGTTACATTCCCAAAATACAAACAAGTTGTAGAGGTTCATTTTTTATCTAACATATATCCACAAAAATCTATATCTGAATTATTTAACATATAAAATTCAAATCCACTAGGATAATGAAGTACTATGTTGGTTGTATACTTGACGTACTAAACATTGTTTGATATTAATTTATTGTGATTGGTTATAATTTTCATAAAAATGAGGACATATAAATACACTAAAAATAATATTTGGTAATTTAGCCTTTATATATAGAATTATTCCAACCAGTTCTCTATAATTTGTTTGATCAACTAGATTTCTAGTTTTATCATAAATTTGTTAACAATTAGTAATCATTGGTGTATCATATGTATTTGTATTATGTATACTGATGCATTTTAAAAGGTATTTGTTTTATTTAAATTGATTTAAAAGAATTCCATATTAATTCGAGAAATTTTTTTAAAACCATGGAGGTATTTTTACTCACAAATTAAAATCATTTCAAATTCACATTGTATATATTTTTAAAATTCAGTAAAAAATAAATTTCTTGAATATCGAAAAATTACACAGTAGACACAAATATGTACTACAAAAAATCATTAAACTTTTTTTATATTTAAAAACTAATACTAGTTCTTCCTTTATTAAACACTTTAGAAATAAAAAATGAACCAATTGAATCCTACTAATCTCTATGAGCTTATTGTATTCTAGAAAAATATTTTTTTAATTTTAAAAACAGTATTTGGAAAATCAATGTTTTAGAATATAGGGGGTTTTCAATAAATACACCCTAAACTATATATCCATTTTAGAATGAACTCTTAACAGCCATCTAATATAGTTTTAAAATAAAATTTTATTCAAAGGAACGGATTTTTTTAATGGATTCATGTCTAGATACTGGTGTAACGGTTTCCTCACATTCTATACCTACATATTGACTATATTCCTATGAAACCAATCTTTCTTTATTTCTATGTACTTTTCCTGAATTATCAAACTTGTTTCTAAACACAAATTTTGTAAAAATTCTCATAATGTATTTATGTATATAAACTACTTCATATTATTTATTTATTTCTAATTCATTGTTTTCTTCTTTCATTTCCATTACCAGTAATTCATCATTAATTGTATGACTATTGTACTATGGTTGAATCTGTGATAAGAAAATGTGATGTCCAAACTAATTTCATATAGGTTCTCTAGTTTTTGTTCCTATATATTGGTCTCTAACTATTACATATATGGGATGATATCTATGAGTCCCAACATTCTAGTAATATAAGTGCAAGATATTTCATTATCCATTACAGTTTTTTGTTTAGTTTGTTCATAAAAACTAGATGATTTTTCTTCATGTTTTATTTAACTACAAGTAGTTTTACCATTTATATTTATATTATATAGATAACATTCAAGAATATATAAAGTGGTATTATAATAATTTGGATCATTTTCATTAAACATGGAATGTACACATTCTTATACAGTCTTTGTGATTTTATTAAATACGATGTATGATTTACTAGTATAATAATATCCAATAAAAAATCATTGATCACTCTTGGATGAAATTGTTACTCAATTATAAATCATATTATTAATAAAGACTTTTCAAGAAAAACTATAATGTAATTAACCTTTGAGTTTCTTTCATTCCATGGTTTATATTGGGTTTTCTTTAAATTTGGTCATATAGGAACACTAATGACTATATAATTGGATGTATTAATAGATTATTCCCAAAAATAAATACAAATATAATACTTGTTGTTCATTTTCTGAGAAATTTTCAAAAGGATTAAATTTCAACATTATACTACACCATTATTATATGGGGTTATAGTGGAAGAAAAGTGATTACTATGGCTACTTTGTGAGCATAATGATTCAAAATCCTGATTTTCAAACTTATAGTCATGTTCAAATCTTATGATCATAATTCTAAGTCCATTAATATTTTTTTTAAATTTATCATTCATAGATAATCAAGAACATGATTTACTTTTGTGATCTATAAAGAATACCCAAGTGTATCTAGAAAAGCCATATTCTAGTACACAAACATAATTCTTATCATTTAATATAAAAATTTGGAGGGTGAAATAATATCCATGTGAACCAACAATAGGGGTTGAGATGTTGAAACATATATCTTTTATTTGAAAGAGATTTTATGTTGTTTCAATTTTTTTAATGGGTAACAAACATTTTCATCTAGGAATTATAGTTTATGATGATCCTTATCTTACACTTTTCACATTAGGATTCTGTGTGAATAAGTATTGTAGTGTCCTAGTCTCATTTTCTAGATAAAAGACTCTTTGTGAATGAAAATTTTGTAAATATTCTGAGAAAACTGGGAATATAAAATAAGAAACATATATATAATCATTTATCAAGTAAAAAAATAAAGTATTTTTAGAATTGAAATATCCACAGGAATTATTTCCAAATATATTATGAAAACCATCATTACATATATTTGAGATTCTAAAAATATTATTATTCAATCAATCTATAAATAAATCATTGGAAAACAAAATAGTATTTGATTGATCAATTTAATGAATAACAATTATTTTTACATTGTAATTTTTCTTGAATGTTACATGTCACCCATCAAATTGGATTAGTTTATAAAAGATTTAATAATCTTGTGCCATGTGTCTGAAGTATACACTATTCATATACCATAAGATATTACCAGAATAATTCCATAAGGTTTCCTAAAAACAAGAAAAACATGAAATTATTTTTGTACACAAATCATTCATTGTCTAGATATTTTAGTAATAATTTATTTAAGAATACATAATTACTTAATAGGTTTTTCTTAGGAATATCTGATACATTTAGAAATAAATATTTTATTAGTTCTATAAGAATTGAATGTACAAACTATACTTGTATAACTAGAAATAGAAATAAATTTATCCTTATTGGTCTTTGTCTGTCTAGGTTGGTATCCAATTTTTTTGGTATACATAGGTAAATATTTTTTCCCAGAATCTCTGTAAAATTATTTACTCCTTTTCTGAATATCTCAAGATCTTTTATTCAATTGTTTAAAGGATATTTTTATCTCATTATTTTCTTTTAGAATTTGAATATTTTTATCCTCTCCAATAATAATATCTATTTTGAGGTCAGTATAAAAGGAATGTTGCTTCATTAAACTTTTTTATTTATATTTTTGTTCATTTAATGTATCCCACATTATATTAAAATATTCAAAAATTTCTTCATGAAACTTGTTTTTTTCAATATAATCATTTTAATAAAGTATGTACTTGTGAATAAGAGTTGAATAAAAACTATTAGAAACCTTAGATGTGAATGTCAAAAAAACACATATTGGAATTATCATGCTTGTTCTATCTTCAAGAATTTGAATAACGTTAAATATATTATAAATAACTCAATTTTTCCTTCAAATAATTTTTTGAGCTCTTAACTCCATCCTCATAATTTTTCATATAATTTAGATTAGAAAAGTCAACATTTAAATGGACATTTCTCTTTCATTCATAGCTTTTTATTTTGTTCATAGAATCACTAGTTTCCATTATTTTCTCATTTTCTATCTATTTTCAAAATTAAATTTTTATTTTGAATTCTTGAATCATTTTCAATAATATAGTCCATTTTTTAAATTTCTTGAAACAATTGGTTATGTGAGCCATATATAGATCGCTTTCATAAGATGATTCTCTATCACATGAGTTGTCTTCTTTACTATTCCATTTTTTTCATTGAGTCGGAATTATTGAATCCTAATTACTTCCTTTTTAGTTCTTCATCTTATACTATATTTACATTACATTCATCTTAATTCATTAAGAAATTTCTTATTATCTCTTTAACATGAAACATAAATCCAATGATTCTGGAATTGAAACTGCTCTTCCTCTCCACCAGTTTGGAAAACATCTTATTAGGCATATATCATGACCTATTTTAGTAATTGGTTTCCCTTGAGAATACATCATCTTTATAACCACATTTATCATGAGATACAAATCATGAACTGGTTTTTCTTTTTCATTATAATGGATCCATATTTAATAGTTTATGTTTTAAACCACATATCTTTGAAATTTGATGTTCCTTAATGGAAAACAACTAAGGTATCCTAAATATTAAATGTACTGGTACAAATATATTTTTTCTTAAAATATTCATGTTCTGAGGAAAAACCTAAAATTCAGAACTTTATATTTATTTTTATATGTTTTATTAGTTGGATACCTCCACATATCATTAGCTATTTTGGGTAATTCATATTTATCTGCAATTAAATTAAAACTTTTAAATCACATACTTTCAATATAAAATTTCAGTCCAATATTGCATTAAGAATAACTAGTAAAATTAAAACATGGAGGAAAATTTGTTTTTGTTCACTAATGTCTATTTTTATACATGAAGATATAAATTTGCAATAAATAGGAATTTTTTATCCTTAATTTTCAAGTAGATCATAATAATATGTTATTTTGATACAACTTAAAAACAAAATGTTAGTCCCAGAGGAAAAATCCAGATGGTGGGGGTGGGTGAAATGAGTTTTCAAAAAAAAACTCTATTATAAAAAAATGGATAACATAGATACCCAAATTTTATAAAAAGAAAAGGTCAATCAATAGCCTAGAAATAAATAATTTTAATTTTAAAATATATTGAAAAATATAGTTGAATTCTTAATTAGTAGAATCCATGAATCCAATTTATCTTCTGAAACACAGTTAACTTGATAGACACTCTACATTGAAAAAATGAGATTTAAAATAAGGGTAAAATTTGGATACATTCTTTAAAAATTATACAATTTTTAACTATGAAATATAGATAAAAACTGATAAAACACACATAAGAATACAATAAAGCGGTTAAATATCAAGCAGAAACATTATACCATCAACTTTAATTGACCAACTTTTAAAATTATTACTAAAAATAAACTTGATCCACATCATGGATTTGGTTTTATATATAACACCACACATGGTTGTCCATTAACGAAGCCTCTTACACTATTATACGTGGAATATAATCAACATCATGTCACACATGACCTATTCTAATGTTTTAGGTAATAAAAATGAATAATTTTGGGAGAGAGTGTGGAAAACTCTCCAATTAAGTACAAGAGACTGTGTTTCATAGATAAATAGATTAAAACAAAACATAGATAAAATATAAAGTATAAATAGAAAGGTAATTTGATAAGAGATTAAAAATATTGATGTTTATCAATCATAATAGCTTTAGATGTTTAGGGATCCTCGACTGTATCCTAGTAAGATTCTCAAAAAGGTTCTACAAAACATATGACAAAACAAAGTGTCGTGAAGATTTGGAAAATCATTCTACTTTCTATCTATAGAAGTCCAAAGTCATTCCAAACACTTTTTTATTAAATATTCTTCTTCATTGTATATATGAATGTTATTTTTCTCTACTCATGTGTCACTCCGTTATTCATAAGGGTGTTCTTTTGAATTAATATCTATGAATGTAAAATTATCCGTTAATGAATAATGAAAATATAACCTCCATAACATTATTTATTTTTTTAACCATTTTACATTCAATTTTATATATTTACATATTTTTGGTATTCTTTAATATTCCCCATTTTCATATGAATTTGGGGAATTATTTTCATCCAATTTCATTATTATGGGTTTTATTTATGTTTATGAATGATATAAAATTTATGATTCCATGTGGGAATATTTTCATGACATATTAGGATAGATGAGTGGGACCATAATAATATTTACCCTAATAAATTGGGTATATACAAATATATCATCCGATCATTATGTGAATCAATGATTGTCACGACCCCCCTCCACCAAGATGAGGGATGGGACAGCAGATTGATAGACCCTTCCTTCTTCAAGTTTAATAAGAGATAACGACCCCCCGAGACCCACCTTCAATAGGTCCCAAAGTGGAGACTAGCACCAAGGGTATAGAGTCACACACAAGATGGAAGGAATTACCCTTTTTATTTAGTAGGATCAAGAGATAAGATAGTAAATCCCAAAAACACCAAAACTGGAGGTAAAAGTAAAGATAAAAGAAAACCATTCCCATATGCATGTCCAAATGTAAATGCAACAAAAGTATAAAAAAACACCAAAGAAAAGAACCAAAGAAAAGAAAAACATCGAAAAAATTGTCCCAAGTACCGAACTAGTAGGGTCCGGCACGATCCTTAACGTCCTCCGGGAAACCTGAAAATAGTCTACATATATAGGGTGAGTATACATGTATACTCAGTAGGGAAAACCAAAATCTCTCGTGCATAAGTGGGGAGGCATTCTAATGCCCCGTGAGAAAAGGAGATAACCAGAGAACCTAGAAAAAAAATTATCCACCCCAACCTCACTAAGGCACACTCCCCAAATAATATAAGTCAAGTAATATAATAGTAATAACATGTCGATGTTTGGGGAACCCATTCCACTTTCCCACTGGTTATTGAAGACATCCTCTGCCTCAGACCTCTCCCGTTATTCTCACTACAGTCCCACTTCCATACCACACCCGCACACAGCTAGGATATAGCCACATATCCTATACACAAACTTATGGGACACAACCACACATCCTTCCCGCAAACACTTGGTCCACAACAACCACATGGCACACCTGAAGACACCTGGTCCTCATCCTGAAGACACTTGGGAAACAACCTTCCCGCACACACCTGGGCCAACCACCACAACTACCCCACCAAAAAAATCTTGGGCTATAAGGGACCTCAGGATATTACAGCCTACCTGAAGTGTGTAGGGATACTCGGGAAAGGGAGCAGAAAAGAGCTAATAACCAGCCACTCATAGGAGTGTTGGGAAAAACACCCCCCATGAAATGGGGGTGTTCAGCACGAAGTGATCAACATGGGTGGGGCGTGAATAAGGAACCTAAAAACTAAAATTATATATATAGGTAAAGAAGAACTCATCCCAACCTATGGGTTCCAAAACCATCCTATACAAAAACACCCTAGTTACTATTCATTCATAAAAATCACAACACCCACAACCATGTCAAAACTCATTCCCAGAAAACAATTCCCCATTGAACCCATTGTCTTTTTCATATTCAAGTGATTCCATTTAAATTAAAACATTACCACTAAGAAATTAACAAGCATATCCATAAGGTAGGGAAAGGGGAACAGCCAAACCACAATTTAAACATTCACACCCGGTTCTCTTGTAAATTCACAACAACAAAAGGGATCCATGAAATCCCTAGAAGTACTAGAACCAAACCAAGCCCCAACAATATAGCCCCATATGTCCTTATGTCCACAAACCTCTAACTTCCCAATAGTTTATCACATCCCCATCCACATCACCTCAAAATAATCAACCGTAAACATCACCAGAACAGAGAAAGGGAGTTTTCAAATTTATATATCACATTCATATAGTTCTGTTTTTCTGTTTGGTTAACCCGGATGATCACTCAAGGATTCATATTCATTGGGAATCCATTTAATCAACTGTGTTTATGTGATTTACTAGTTTCCATGTTAAATCCATTCAATAACATAAATATCCCGAAAAACCGAGGTTCATTAGTGTGCTATAAAGAACCAAAAATAGCCGTGATTTTCAGTGGGCATAAGCCCATTCAATTAACAGCCTATACTAAAATATAAAGGAGTAGAACATCATTATCAAACACACCCATTCATTATTTAAATCCATATATTATCTTCATTATGGTTTGGTTGTATCCATCCCCATTGGAAAAATTTTCATACCCACCCCGCATGATGCATAGTAAAGAGAGACGAAGGATGAACCCTACTAGGATGATCAAGAATCGAAGTTTTCATCTATGCATGGAGAACTGGAGGTGCATGACATGTAGGGGAGGAACTCCAGGGACTCCAAGTGTGAGTTAGAAATCTCAATCATAGGTGCACCACATGCCTCGGGATTGGGGGCTCCAAATGGAAAAATGAAATGAAGAAAAAAAGACTAGCCTCGAGGAAAAGAAATCTCGTGTGATAAAAGTAAGATCATGGAGTTACAAGATATCAAAAAAATGAATAACTTTAAAGGAGGATCGTGGTTTTACCACATGGATTAGTGGTTAGACATGATGAAATTAATTTTTATTCAATAATTTTCATCGGACAGGTGGCCATAACAACCGTGCGTGAAACTGTTTCCTTTAATCAAAGGAAAATGCCCCACAAATGAAAAACT
Source organism: Viscum album (assembly GCA_963277665.1). Taxonomy (NCBI): domain Eukaryota; kingdom Viridiplantae; phylum Streptophyta; class Magnoliopsida; order Santalales; family Viscaceae; genus Viscum; species Viscum album. Next base: position 2,112,193,632 of record OY728152.1, read on the forward strand.
AGAAAGTACTGAAAAAAAGGTGTGACACTGAGAAAAAACCACACGTTTTGGTATGATAAGGGACATCTAACTATTGGGGGATTTTATATATCATTTATGGGAATTAAATGGCTTTAAAAAGGATATTAAAAAAATTTATGTCAAAAGATACATTGTGAAAACCGAACTGGAAAAACTCTAGAAACTAGGAAAAAAATGGGTGAGACCTGGTTTGGTGAGACACCGCAAGCAGAGACAAAATTTTGGTGTGTAAACTTCACAGTGCCAACAGTTTGGTGATACACCGTGAGTGGTGCCACCGTTTCAGTATGCGACCATCATGGTTTCACTATTACAGTGCCTTTGGTTCGGTGTGACACTGTAAGCGGTGACACCATCACTGTGTGTGACCATCACGGTGCCACCAGTTCGATGAGACACCGTAAGCGGTGCCACCAACATGGTGCCACAGTAACCTGTGCCACTGACACGGTGCCACCATAACTAGTACCAATGTTATGGTGATTCCATGACCGGTGCCCCTGTTTCGTTGTAACTGAGTTTTTGGCAATGTAATAAACTAGGAGGGTCTTGGCCATTACATTAGATATCTCTCAAACTATTCTCTCCCCCCGATAATTAAAACTACACCAAAGAAAAGAGAGGGGTCTAAACAAAAACCTTGAAAGATACCTCTCAGGAGAAATCCTCCTTAACATCTAAGAAAACCACTTCTTCAAGTAACCACACATCATATAAATGTGTCACTATCCAAACATATGGATTAGAGGGTCCTTTCCCCCCTTGTCACGATATTATCCACTTTGAGCAGCACTAACTTGCTCACACAGGTTTAATCACATACACTCTTATGCGTCTTGATTAGGGATCGAGTCATCCCTTCCCCATAGTCAGGACCCTTCACACACATTCAGAGAACAAAGAAAAAACACATTCATAATTAACATGGTCATGTATTACATCATAAACAAGTATGAAACAAAATAGGATAAAACTCAAAACAACTCTGGGTACTGGGTGTGCATATGTGCCTCCCGTTCCCAGGTACTCTCCTTGAGGCCACCATGCCTCCATAACACATGAACCAAGGGAATGGTTTGTCCATGAAGAACCTTCTCCTCATGGCCTTCGATCATCACTAGTCACTCTATGAACGTAAAATCATCCCCTATATCAAACTATCCCTTGTCAATGACACGAGAGTCATCGTGAAGATATCGACGGAGATAGGAGACGTGGAAAATGTCATGGATCCTTTCCATGTGAGGTGGAAATGCCAGCTGATATGACACCTATTTGAATCACCCAACACTTCAAAAGGCCTCATTATCCTAGGAAAGAAATTGCTCTCCTTTCCGAACCTTCATGGCCCACGTCAAGGGAAAACCTTCAAGAACACATGGTGTCCAAACTCGAAATCCAAGGGCCTCCTCCTACGATCGGCATAAGACTTCTTCTAGTCCTGGGCCACCTTCTTCCTCTCACACACAAGCTGAACATTCTCCATCATTCTATGCACTACCTCGAGGCCAAGAACACCTTCCTACCCAACCTCGGTCCAGCACACGGGAAAATGACATGGCCTCTTGTACAAGGATTCAAATGGTTTCATTCCAATAGTTGAGTGATGGCTATTATTGTAGGAAAACTCTTCTAATGGAAAATTTCATCCCCATGATACACCAATGTCCAAAACACATGCTCGTAGCATATCCTCCAATGACTGTATGGTTCGCTCTATCTGCCCATCAATCTAGGGGTGGAAGGAAATGTTAAGGTGTATCTGGGTGCTAAAACCATGTTGTAATCCCCTCCCAACTTGTGAGGTAAACCATGAATCCCTATCCAAGACTAAGGGCATCATAACTCTAATCGCCCCACCTCGTCCACGTACCGTTGTGCTAGGTTATCCACCACACTCAACTCTTTGAACCCCAGGAAGTGAGCTTATTTCCTCAACCTGTCAACCACTACCCAAATAGAATCACAACCTCCTAGAACCTGAGCTTTTTCGATGAAAAAATCCAACTAAAAGTTATCCAACTTCCACTCAGGGACATCTAAAGGCTGTAACAGACCTCCTGAGACACGATGTCCAGCCATCACCAGCTGACACACCAGGCACCTTGCCACAAACTCCTCCACTTCCCATTTCACCCCGAGCCACCAAACATGTTCCCTTAGGCCTCAATACATCTTAGAAAATCTTGGTTGTACCACTACGAGTGAGTTATGGAAATCACAGAGAACTTATTCCCACATCACCTCTGGGACAAACAACTTCCCATGGAAATGCCCCAGATTCTGACCATCCTTCGACCACCTTTCCAGAGCATTACCTTGGTTAACCCGATCGTGCATCACTTCACTCTCTATGTCTCCCCATTGAGACTCCTCCACCTACTGCAATAGAGAGGACTGAACTGCTATCTGAAACATAAAACCTCTAAAATCATCCACCCTTACATCTAGGTGTAGGGCAGCCAACTCCTCTGTTTCCTTCCAAGTATCCACATATTTTTGAACAGCTTCCCTCCATGATGTCATGATCATGGCATTAGCCACAATGTTCCCCTTGACTTCAATGTAATAGATATCGAATTTATAGTCGTGAAGAAACTCCTCCCACGTTAGTTGTCACAATTTCAGGTCCAGGTGGGTAAAGACATGCCTCAAACTCTTGTGGTCCATGAATACCACAATGTTCTCCCCAATGAGGTAATGCTGCTATAAATTCAATGGGAACACTACTGCTACAAGATATATGTACTTAGTGAAATTGTTATTCTCATGAGAACGTAACTTCCGAGATCCATAAGATATCACTCCCCACTACTGGATTAGCACAAACCCCAACCCAAGTCCAAAAGCATCACAAAACACCTAAAAAAAGCCCTTCTTCTGGTAACCTGAGAACAGGAGCGCTGACCAACCTTGCCTTCTGATAGTTGAACTCTACCTAACACTTCTCACTTCATACGAGGCCTTGTCCTTTCTAGTCAAAGATTTCTAAGGAGATGCCACCCTAGAGATGTCGGGTACGAACCTCCGATAATAGACTGTCAGACCCAGAAAACTGCAAACCTTTCTCACGTTTTTGGGTGTTTCCCAAGATAAAACCGCTTAAACCATTGATGGATCAACTGTTATCCCCTACTCGTACACCATGTTTCCAAGGAAATAAACTTCTCATGTAATAAACTTACACATGGACATTCTGACATAGAGCTGGTGGTGTCGAATGATTTCCAAGACCATCCTGATATGATTAGTATGTTCCTCCTCTGATCTGGAGTAGATCAAAATTTCATCGATGAACTCAATGAAGAACCGGTCCAGAAATTCTGGGAAAATAGAGTTCATGAGCCCCATTAACCTTGAAGGTGTGTTCGTAACACCGAATAACATGACTATGAATTCAAAGTGCCCATACCTGCACCTGAAAGCAGTCTTTGGAATATCATTGTCCCTCACCATTAACTAGTGATATCCAGACCGTAGGTCGATCTTATAAATCCAAACTACTCCCCTCAGCTAGTAAAGGATATCATCTTTCCTCGAGAGAGGGTAAATATTCTTGACCACTAGCTGATTCAGTCTATGGTAGTCTATGCACAACCTGAGACCACCATCTACCTTCTTCGTGAACAAGACTGGAGCACCCCATGGTGACACACTAGGTTGGACGAAACCCTTCTTCATGAGATCGTCAATCTGAATCTGCAACTCCTACAACTCAGAATGTGCCATCAGATAAGGATCCATGGAAATCACATGGGAACCGGGTTGTAAGTCTATCCCGAACTCAATGTCGCGTCGAGGGGGTAGAGTCACAACCTCCTCCGGAAAAATGTCCCGGAATACTCTAAAAACCCTCGAAACATCCAACATCTTTTCATCCACTGATTTTGATGATGATTTGACCAACATAGAGAGAAGTACCTCCACGTTCCATCTCGCCACCTAACAACTTCGTGTTTGGTTGGTACGAAGTATGATATTCTCCTATGATACCAACTATAGGATCGAAATGATACTATTTGTAGTATCTAATGATATAGATACTCAATATACAAGAGGGGGTTGAATTGTACACTTTAAAAAATTATGGTGGAAATTTTAATAATGAAGATGTTTAACAATGTTAAACAAGGTAAATTCACAGAACCTCTAAGTTCTACAAACTTGCTTGATTCCAAAAATATGATTCCGATAATGTAATTCCAGAAAAGTGGATCTGGAAATGAAACATAAAAAAAGTCTAAAAGAACAAAGATTCTACCTTAAAGTGTATAGAATTTTACAAATCAGAGTACAAGTATAAGAAAGTATAACATAGTTATACTTTCCTCAACAACCAAAGTGCAACGGAAAACATGATATAATACAAGTAAAAAGTAGTAAATATTTTAACCCAAAGAGAAGGGTATTCAAAACCCTTGGATAAAGGTCCCTTGATTAATACTTTCAAGAAAGTCTGTCTTACCCACACTAGCATAATCCCTCAAAATGAATATCGGAATCTGTCTTGATATCCCATCAATCCCTAGATCTTCTTGGAAGTAGGCACCTCTATCTTCCTGTCCCAGAATCCCTCAAGTGTAATCAACAACATTCGGAGTCGCATGAAGCAATTTCGAACATGATTTTCATTACACACTAAGTAGAAAAGTCTATCTCTGTAGATCACTTCAGTAGAACATAATCTCTAGAGTCGTAGAACAATTCATCAAAATTAGGAGCTCTTTAAAATGAGCTCCTATTTATAGGCACAGCTTCAACGGTCATCTCCCTCCTCCAACGGTCATATTTTCCATTAATTTCGGAGGGACATGTACACATGTCACTCAACCAATGGTTAGTTAATAACTGAATGCACGACATCATTTTATAACCAAAACATGAGTAAAAAAATATAGTTTCTTAATCAAATTCATTTTTCCAAGTGTATGGAAATAAAAGTTCGATGTCTGACAAAAAACACATTCAGTGTCTATAATACATGGGTATTCAGATTCTGTCTTCAGAAGAATTCAAGACCTGAATTCTATATAAATCCAGAGTCTAAATTTCAAGGAAATCTGAAGTCTGAATTCAGTAGAATTTGGAGTCGGAATTCATAAGAATTCGGAGTCTAAATTCATATGAATTATGATTATGAACTTATAATGTTTGGTGTCTGAATTTATTAGAATCCAGAGTCAGAATATAGAAATTTCAAAGTATGAATTCATTAGAATTCGGAGTCTAAACTTATAAAGTTCAGAATCTGAATTCAGAGAATTCATAACAGAACTCTGAAAGTTCGGAGTCTGAATTTAGAAGAATTGAGATTCTAAATTCAGAAAGATTAGAGATTGAATGCAGAAGAATTTGGAACCAGAATTCGGATCCTGATAAAATAATGCTCTATATCTAAGTATTATAATAATCCTAGGATTTAGTTATGAAACCGAATTTTATACTTAGACAAAATATGAACAATGAAAAACATGGTAAGGATAAATTTTCCATTAAGAAGGAAAATTTTCATTATCATGTAAAACACAGGGAAAATGAAATTCTCCTTAAGATACGGTGTTTGTGATTTTCAGAAAAAGAAGGAATGGAAGAGTCATAAGGAAACCTTATTGACTCAATAATCTCCCCGTTTTTGGAATGCACAAACATCCTTATGAAAATGAATATAAGGACTTCAAAAAAAAATTATCTGGACTTTGAAAATAGGACTTATCTCCCTTATCACATGGGAAAGGATCAATACGACTAACTCCATCTTAGGCTTTGGACACACAATGGATTGTATTCTAGATTTCCGGAATGAGACTTAGCATTTTATTATATAAGAAAATATTCTTGGATAAGAACTCCCCTTATATGAACTCCCCCTTACATAGAGAATTTTTTCCTAAGTATTTTTCCCCCTTTGTGATTTTCAAAAAGGATTAAATGGAATAGAAAAAGTAATATAGTACATGAAATATTAGTACTAAACAACCGAAAGGCGAGCAACCAAAAATTTGATTAGGATTGGAAAAATTTGTACAACAAGGAAAATACAACAAAAGATCAGATTAAAACAAGTCCATCCTTCCTTTTCTTTGGGAATCAACTTCTTCACTATTGTTTTTAGCTTCTTGAGATCCTTATTATCTTCCTCTGCACGCTTGAGAATCTGATCTTGATCCTCCGGTTTCTTCTCTAATGCTTTGATTTTTTCGCCCCGTGCCTTATGAATACCAGTCTAAGCCTTCAAGGATTCTTCCATCATGACAAGATTTTTTTCTATCTCAATATTGAGATATCATTCTCTCTTCCATCTTTGAGCAACTGAATATAACATCCCACTAAAATCCTCCACTTCTTGCATTTGGGAATTCTGTTCCGGAGTCATCTTTTCCTCAAAACTATCTGTGATATCCTTGATCTTCATATCTTCAGTGTCAAATTAATCATTTACACATTCATGGGACTCATCATGATTTCTCATGTATTCTATATTTTTTCTTGACCTACTATTCATTTTCTTGCAAGAAATTTTGTGGGTTTCGTAGTTTATCAAAAAAGTTTTGAAATTAACCTCACGCTTGACACACTTATCCATCACCATGGATAGTAAATCGATTTCTAATTCAATGAATGTTGAAGAATCTAGAATCTCGAGTATATTATTGGAAATATTGGGATATTCCCCACAAACATCTTCAAAGACTGGTCTACGAAATCATGACCAAGGGATGATGATTCTGAATCAGAAAATTTTCTTGGTGAGGATTATTTTTCTAACACAGAAGCCTTCCTCGTTGAAGAACCACAAGCATCTTTCTTATTTATCATAGCCTTGGTAGGTGTATCAACTAATACCTATTTTACCTTATGAGATTTTGGAATGGATTCCTCATCCTGGGACTCTTGTTCACTATTAGATAGCTGAACTATTTTATCTTCATCTACCTCTTCCTTCTCAGCTCTTGCCTCATCATCCTCTCAGTGAATGAAATCTTTGTTGATGCTTTATTATTCAGATGATTTTTATACCTCTTATTCACCCTTTTCATAATTCTTACTAGGAGTAGAAATATTTGAAGATTCATCTTCAGAGTTTTGGATTGAAATCTTCTCATATGTACTTTCCTTCTCATGAAAATCGTCTACTTGCTTAATGAGATCTCCGGTATCACCACTGCCTTCTTCTTCCTCCTCTTCTTCCTCCCTACTTTTTCTTGGAAATTTTCCAGAGTCACAAATTTCTTCCCTAATGGCTCTGGTAAAGCTTCCACTAAGAAGGATTGTGGTACCGATGTAAGAACATGGGTTTAGAGCCTGTAAGACTTTGAAATTTTCTTGATGTTATTCTAGAGCAGGGCGTTCAGACGACATGTGATTCCAAGCCCTGGTATAGATGGAAATAATTTTTAAGTGCGTTTACACTAGACACGCCAAATAAATATAATAACTCTTAAACGTTTTCTCAGATGGGAAAACCAAGGGCACCGTTGAGTCCGGAACGAGTCGTTTACCCTAGGAGGGGTGTAACTTTTGCGGGTGCGGACCTTCTGTGGAAAACACCACCAGAGGTGTATTCATAATTGAGCGGCCTCAGGTGTGAACTTTACAAATTATGATAAGAGGCCCAGATTAAAATTCTGAGACTAATGATGCACTCAGAACAAGGTTTTTACCGTAGAGGCGGTTTAACCCAGACATCGCTGAAAGTTCGGGTATGGAGCCTACCAGTGGACGTTTAATTGTTCTTCTTTTTAAACACTTCTCCTTCCCTCCTCCTCCTTCCCCCATGTTTCTCCTTAGAGGATCCCTCTCAAGAAGAATCAGGAGCCTCTCCCCACCTCTCCAAGGCGCGGCGGCTCCGGTGGATCATTGGCGAAGCTACGGGATACGCCCAGCGAGGTAGGAGTTGCATTTTCATTTTATTAAATTCCACATTTACCTTTGAACTCAATATCTTGCATCGAATTGCTTTACAATTCTCGAGGAAGGGAAATTGTTTGCATAGGGATCGATTTGAGCTTTGCAATGATCCTTTTAGATCTAATTTTCAAGTCCCGGGGTGTCCGGGGTGACCCCGGCACATTCTCCGGCCAAATTATTATTTTTTCGGTAGTTCCAGGGGATTCCAGTGTCCGGAACGCTAGGCTTCAGGTGGTTTTGGATGACAGCACGGCGGCAGGCTCCTCAGTGGTGGCGGCAGGCTCCTCAGCGGCGGCAGTGGGCTTCCTTAGCGGCGGCGGGCTCCCAGGTCACTGGTGCGGCGCGCGACCCCTCGGGGAGGACAAAGACGTGCCGAAGGCGGGTCTCCGAGCAGAACAGCAACTGGCCACGAGGGTCGGTCGGTGTGGTGGATCGCAAGCCGCGTGGCAGGGCAGTGAGCTGGCGTGGGCCGGCCCAGGCCGGGTGGACCGCCCGGACCTGGCCGGTCCGGCCCGAAGGGGTTTGTCCCCTTGACTTTGAACACCCGTAACTTCCACTACGGGTGTCCGTTTTGGGTGCCGTCTATGGTAGTGAAATCCTTGGCTCGTGAAAAAGTTTTTGATATGGTTTCAGGAATTTCAAATTCTCGAGACGGGGGTTCGGTGGCATGGCACGCTCATTAAGTACGACGCCGGGATTCTTCCATCAGTTGGCGTAAACACATCCGGAGTCCATTAAAGGTTCTGTCAGCTGTATTGTGACCCTATCATAGAGATAAAGTGGTCTAGGGTTGTTTTAGGCGTTGAAGCCAGAGTGGAGTCATGGGACCCACAAGCTATCTTTTAAGCTGTGAGTGGTTTTTTGGAACTTTTTCATCAGACGTCCCTTCAGGGTGAATGTGTAGTAGTTTTGGTGTGTTTCTCAAGAGCATCGCCATGGCGCAGTTCGCCCGACCTATTTCAGGACCGAGGTGTGGGATTCACGAGATGTCGATTGAGGATAAAGCAGTATTGAATAACTTTTTCGTCAGGAGTCCATTTCCAGTGAGTAAGTAGTCTATCCTACGTGTTTTTCCGTGAGGATTACAACAGTGTAATCTATTTGGGAGTGTGAGGACTTTTTCGAGATCTCATTATATTTGGAAACATGAAAGGACGTTGCTCGGATGTTTCTTTGACGCACTATGACCCAACGCACGGTCACGATGTTAGCGACACCTAGTGATGACATGAGCAACATGTAATTATCAGACCATTTTTTTGATTACCCTCCAGCGGGGCTAGGTAGTGGGTTATCCATTGACTTTAGGGTTTACCCTACAGCAGGGCTGGGGAGTAGGTTACCCATTGATTTTAGGGTTTACCCTCAAACAGGGCTAGGAATTGGGTCACCCGATGACCCTTTTTAGGGTTTACCCTCCAGTATGGATGGGCAGTGGGTCACCCGACAACCCTTTTGGGTTTACACTCTAGCAGGGATGGGCAGTGGGTCAACTGATGTCCTTTTAGGGTATACCCTCAAGTTGGGCAGGGCAGGGGGTTACCCTAAGACTTCTTTGAGACTAATCCTCTGTCGATGAGGCTAGTCAGTGGCTTTGCTCCATGATTACCAGAGCATGACTTTTGGTGGTACGGTTTAGCGATGAAGCTGCTTTGACGTGCATGACTATTGGGCATTAGTGATGGCTAACCTTAGAACTGTTGGAGACTTATCCTGGGCTGATCATGGAGATGGAGATCCCCTTACGCACTCATTTGGGTTTCTTATTGAGAATATTTATATATATACACACTACTTTTTTTCCCATTTCTTGGGTTCAGTTACGCTTTTTCTAAGAGGGGCGAAGACAGGTGGGGTATGCCACGTGCTTTCCATGTCTAGCTCCTCTTAGTTGGGAAGAGTCTACTTCCTTTCTTCTGTTGGGTTGAGCTGCACTCTCTCTATTGTACTCATATACTATTTTTTGTTTTGTCTACTGCTCACAGTTTTAGTACTTCTTTTGTTGCTCCCTCGAGCTTTCGGGGAATCCTATTGAGTATCTTCATACTCACCCCTACTTGGGTTGTGCCCGCACTTGGAGTGCCGTTGTAGATGACAGACAGGTCAATCGAGACTACGGAGGAGCATAGGGGTCACAAGAGCTTGGGCTGTGATCAATGGTAATAATAGGACTTTTAGGTGTGAGACTCACAACCTGTTTACTTTTGTTTACCTGTTGCCAGGTTGTGGCAAATTTCGAGTTGGGCGTGTGTTTTCGTTTTTTCTATTTAGTATCTTGTCAGTACTTTTCAGCACTTTACTTTTTTCTATTTAGATGTTGATGCATGACTGTGATTGGGTTATAGTTGTTTGTCCTTTGGTTTTCTTTTACTCTACACTTCTCTATTGAGTTGGCTGTGTGGGTGTGTATAGGTACATAGTCAAAGGCCTTCCCATAGATTGTTATGACTTTGGAGCTTGTCACAAGACCTAAGCCTATGGAGGTGGGCCTGGGGTAGTTGCGGCTTGAGACAGGTAGGGTTGGGTTATGACAAAGTGGTATCAGAGGTGGTTCATTCCTTGGGGCGTTGTTTGGGAATCCCTAAAAAGGAATTGGTTGGGATTTAGGGCAATAGCGTTGACATGTCTCGAGATAGGCTCTTATGCCAGGGAATCCAATGATGGTATGGGCGACCGACATATCCATTCACCCGGACCCTGATAACATGTTTCTCGACTCGGCACACTGAGACACTTGTTACAGGGAACTTTGGAACATGCATCCAGTAGGATTGAGTCTTTGACTGTCCTTTTTGAGTTATCTCCCCTTTGATACTACTGATATATATATATATATATATGCTCATCTGATCATAGTAATCCATGATAATATTTAGGATTCCCCCATGACAGTAGCCATTCAGGTTTCCCTCTCCAGTTCGTGATGATGACCTGGCAAGCAATGAGGAGTCAGTTCAGGGACCCTCAGGCGATTCCCTTCTGCCTAGTGCCTCATTAGTAGCCCCTCCACCTGGAGATCAACATTTAGTACTAGCAGTACACGCTGAGGTTAAGCGCAGGGTGAGTGCGCTCCGAGAAATTCAGTGTCAGTGAAAGCAGAAGATCCCTGGGGAACCGGATCCCCAGGTAGTGTAAGACTGGCTTGAATCCGTGGACTGACTTTTCAGGCTTGTATGGACACCAGCGGACCAGATGGTAACCCTAGCTGCTAGCCTTTTCCTTGGGACGGCCGAGCGTAGGTGGGGGTTGGTTACACAGACCCACGATGATTCATCTCTCATGTGGGATAGCTTCCAATAGCTCTTCCGGGAGGAGTACTCCCCTTCTTGTTTACACTCCATTAGGATTTAGTAGTTTCTGGAGATGAAGTAGGGGGATTACCATGGTGTAGTACTCGGCCCGGTTTACCAATATGACATGCTACTTGCAGGATATGGTCTGCGATAGTTACTTCCGGGTGTGAATGTTTGAGCAGGGTCTTCGCAGGGAGATCCGTGCTAGTGTAGTACCCATGTGCATCCCTACTTATCCTGGGGTGCTAGAGCGGGTTCTCCTGATGTAGAGCTTCTTGGATGAGGGATGCCAGCTGACAGGGTCTTGTAGTGGCCGCTTTAGAGGTGAGTCTTCGGTGACTTGCATGTGGCAGAGAGGAGAGCCTCGGTTGAGGAGGCCCTTCCGTGAGAGGACACAGGGGTAGGGTCGTATACCACAATGGTGTTGTGGAGCAGCAGGGCAGGTAGGAGAGAGCCAGTTCTATGCCTGTGATAGATCGGGCCACCTAGCATAGGATTGCCCGACCAGGCGTACCGAGTAGTCATGGAAGACAGGGGGCGCACCGCAGTGGCAGTGGCAGTGCTATGACCTGGGATCTCCCAGGTGAGGACATGGTGGTCCTCAGGGAGGCAGTGTAGTTAGAGTGGCATGACCTGGAGGTGGGAGATGGTGTTTCGTGGTCCTTCCACTACCACCACTAGGTGACCCACGTCAGGCTTAGGGAGCTGGTAGTAGGGGTCGCAGGCAGCTTCAGGCTATGGGTGTTCGTGACCCCCAGCACATGACATGGTCCGAGGTATGCTTTGTGTTTACTCTACGGTTTCTTCTGTACTAGTAGACACAGGAACCAACCACTCCTTTATATCGCTGATTTTGGTACATGAGTTGGAGCTTCCAGTAGAGGCAATGACACCTGCGCATACCCTCATGGTTCCTACGGGAAGTGCCTCGTTGGTGACCTTTATCTACAGACAGTGCGAACTATCATTTAGGGGAAAGAGTTTTACGTGGGACCAACTCATCATCACGATGGAACCTTATGACATCATCTTGGGCTTGGATTTTCTTTCTATGGTTCACTCCCAGATCGACAGTCGTCGCAGAAAAGTCAGAGGCGTTTTTTCTGATGGGGGGAGGTTCATCATCCTTGGTGAACGAGTCCTCATGGCAGGGTAGACGGGTACTCTGAGCAGGAGACCACAACCATTTTCTCACCAGTTGGAGAGCATGGATCTCGGAGGTGCAGAGGCTACTGACCCATGGATCCCTACCGTTGTAGAGGACTACATGGACATCATTCTTGAGGATGTCCCAGTACTACCTCTAAGGTGATAGATAGAGTTTTGCATTGACTTGCAACTGAGGACTACCCCGATATCATGTGTGGCTTATCGGATGGGACCCACAGATCATTGGGAGCTATGACTTCAGGTGGACGACCTTCGTGAGAAGGGATTCATCAGGCCTAGTGTGTCCCCCTCGGCAGCTCCAGTTTTGTTTCTGAAAAAGGCATATGGGAGTCTGTGGCTTTGTGTGGATTATCGTCGCCTAAATTAGGCCACGATAAAGAACAAGTACCCATTGCCGAGGATTGATGACCTCTTAAACCAATTGAGGGGTTCGAAGTGGTTCTCTAAGATTTATCTTCGATTCGGCTACCACCATTTGTGGGTTCATGAGGCTGAAATCCTAAAGTTGGCTTTCCATTGTTGATATGAGCATTACGAGTTTCTGGTGATGCCCTTTGGCGTGATGAATTCCCTCGCCATTTTCAAGGCTTTGATGAACCAAATCTTTCAGCCGTACTTGGACAGGTTTGTGGTTGTCTTTATTGATGACATACTCATCTACTCTACGACGGAAGAGGATCACACAGAGCATTTGAGAATGGTCATAGACTTACTCTGAGAGAACCCTCTATATGGGAAGCTCTCGAAGTGTCAGTTCTGGATTCATGAGGTTCACTTTCTAGGGAACGTCATTACAGAGCAGGGATTGGCCATAGATCCCACAATGATAGAGTCATTTCTTTCTTGGGAGCCACCCAATAATGTGTTAGAGGTGCAAAGCTTCCTTGGTTTGGTAGGGTACTATAGGAGGTTCATGAAATATTTCTCTAGGATTGCTTCCCCTTTGACCGCATTGGCATGGAAGGGATGACCATTAACCTGGAATGATCAGTTCTAGAAGGACTTCGAGGAGTTGAGATAGAGGCTGACTAGGGATCCAGTGTTGATTCTATAAGAGGAGGGCGTTGAGTTCATAGTGTAATGTGATGCTTCAGGAGATGGGATCAGGTGTGTGTTGATGCAGTAGCAGGCAGTGATTGCATATGGGTCGTGGAAGTTGAGGCCCCATGAGCAGAATTATGCAACTCATGATTTGGAGCTGGAACCGGTGGTCTTAACCTTGAAGTTATGGAGACACTACCTTCTCGGAGAGAATTTTGTGGTCTACCCAGACCACAAGAGCCTCAAGTACATCTTCACTCAGAGGGATTTGAATATGAGGCAAATGCGCTGGATGGATTTTCTAAAGGAAGATGATTTTGAGAAAGTCTACACTCCAGGGAAGGTCAAATTAGTTGCAGATTCCATTAGTAAGAAGTCACATGCTCGTTTAGTGTGGGAAGCTTTAGAGTAGTTGGCTTCCCTACGACTGACTTTGGGGGAGCATGAGGGTACGACTTTCCTACAGTCGATGGTGTTGACTCCTTCACTCCTTGATCATGTGAGAGAGTCGTAGTTGGGGGATGTTGATAGTGAGGTACTACATGATCAGATATCAACGGGCAACGCACCTGATGGGTATTCTGAAGGAGGTAATCATGAGATCCTGTTCCATGGGTGATTAGTAGTTCCAGTGGAGATGCTGGAGGAGGTGATGCGGGAGTTCCAAACTTCTCCCTTGGTTGTACATCCCAGAGTGTGGAAGATGTAAAAAGACCTTAAATATAAATTTTGGTGGTCTGGCATGAAGTAGAGTGAAGCTAGGTTTATTTCTCGGTGTCTTACCTGTCAGTAGGTGAAGGCAGAGCATCAGGATTTGGCAAGGTTGTTGCATCCCCTTGATATCCCGGAGTGGAAGTGGGATGAAATATCCATGGACTTCGTCCAAGGACATCCACACATAGTGAAGTGACATTATTCTAATTTGGTGATAGTGGAACGACTCACAATGTTGGCGCACTTCCTTGCCATCAGAGAGCAGAGTTCGGTGGGGAGACTTGGGAAGTTGTATGTTCAAGAGATCGTTCGCCTTCATGGAGTACCCTAGATGATCGTCTGTGACCGTGACACACGGTTTACATCGTGATTGTGGTGAGGCATTCAGGAGGCATTCGGGACTCAGCTGCGGATGAGTAAAAATTTTCACCCCCAAACAGACGGGCAGATCGAGCGCGCTATCCAGGTGTTGGAGGATATGCTCAGGGCATGCGTGTTAGACTTTGTCCTGAGCTGGGAGGATCACCTACTCTAGGTGGAGTTCGCGTACAAAAATGAATACCTCTCTACATTCAGCATGGCACCTTTTGAGGCCCTCTACGGGAGACCCAAAAGGTCACCGTTGTGCTGGATGGAGGTTGGGGAGACCTCCCTCGTGGGCCTAGAGTTGGTGCATGAAATGATGGAGAAGGTGTAGGTCATTCGTGAGCAGATGAGTACGACACAGAGCAGACAAAAGTCCTACACAGATCTTCATCGTAGGCTTTTGGTGTTCGAGCAGGGGGACCATGTCTTTTTGAGAGTCTCTTCATGGCATGGAAAACGGAGGTTCGGACGGGGTGGGAAGCTATCCCTGAGGTTCATTGGGCTCTTTGAGATCTTGTGTAGGGTCGATGAGGTTGCCTACCATCTTTCTCTACCCCATAGCTGTAAAGGGTGCATGATGTCCTCTATGTGTCGTAGATGAGGAAATATGTGCACGACCCCATGCACATTATCGACTAGGGAGAGCAGAACATCGATGAAGGATCCACCTTTGTGGATTACACGGTGGAGATTGAGGACTAGAAAGAGTGGACACTACATGGATGGACCATTCCTTTAGTTTGTGTGTTGTGGCAGCATGGGAGGTTGTGGGAGAGCACTTGGGAATGGGAGAGCCAGATGCCGGCTTAGTATCCCGAGTTTTTTTTGTAGCTTTGTTTTTTGGGGAAGAAAAATTTAAAGGAGGGAATGATGTAAGAACCCAGGTTTTGAACCTGTAAAACTTTGAAATTTTCTTGATGTTATTTCAGAGCAGGGCATTCAGACAGCGTGAGATTCCAAGCCCTGGTGTGGCTGAAATTAATTTTTAAGTGCATCCACACTAGACACATCAAATAAACTAAATAACTCCAAAAACGTTTCTCGGATGGGAAAACTGAGGGCACTGTTGAGTCCGGAGCATGTCGTTTACACTATGAGTGGTGTAACATTCGTAGGCGCGACCCTTCTGTGGAAAACGCCCTTAGGGGAGTTTTCTTAATTTAGCGGACTCGGGCGTGAACTTTACAACTTCCGAACGGAGGTGCAGATAAAAATTATGAGACCACCATTGCACTCAGAACGAGGTTTTTACCCTAGAGGCATCTTAACCCATACCCCGCCAAAAGTTCGGGTATGGAGCCTACCGGTGGAAGTTTAAGTGTTTTTCTATTTAAAAACTTCTCTTCTCATCCTCCTCCTACCCCCCTTGTTTCTCCCTAAAGGATCCCTCTCAAAAAGAATATAGAGCCTCTCCTAACCTCTCCATGGCGCGGCAGCTCCAGCGGATCGTCGGCGAAGCTACGGGCTACGACCAGCGAGGTAGGAGTTGCGTTTTCATTTTTTTTCTAAATTCTTCATTTAACTTTGAACTCAATTTATTGCATTAAATTTCTGTTCAATTCTCGTGTGAGGACCATTTTTTCATATGGTTCAATTTATTCTTCCCAATGATCCTTTCAGATCGAATATTCTAGTCCCGGGATGTCCGGGGTGACCCCAGGAATTTTTTTAGCAAAATTATATTTTTTTCTGCGGTTCCAGGGGTTTCTGGAAGCCAGCGTGGCGGGCTTCAGGTGGTCCAGGATAGCGGTGCGGTGGTGGGCTCCTCTATGGCGATGGTGGGCTCCTCATCGTGGCGGCGGGCTTCCCCGGCGGTGGCGGGCTCCTAGGTTTTCGGTGCGGCACGTGACGGGGGTCGCTGCGTGCGACCCCGCGTGGGAGACAGAGATCCGCCGAAGGCGGGTCTCCATACAGACCAGCGACCGGCCATGAGGGTCGGTCAGCACAATAGAACATCAAGCTGTGGTCGGGCCGATCGGCGCGGGCCAGCCTTGGCCATTTGTACCGGTAGGACCGGGTCGGTCCAGCCCAAAGGGGTTCATCCCCTTCACTTTGGACACTCGTAACTTCCAATACGGGTGTATGTTTTGCGAGCCATCTACAGAAGTGAAATCCTCGGCTCGAGGTGTCATTTTTGAGATGGTCTCAAGAATTTTCAATTCCCAAGATGGGGGTTCGGTGGCACGACATGTTTGTTATGTACCACGCCGAGATTCCTCCTTTGGATGGGGCAAACAAATATGGAGTCCGTTTAAAGCACCATCAATGGAGTTGTGATCCTGCCGTCAAGACGAAGTGGTCTAGAGTGGTTTTAGGAATTGAAATCGAAGTTGAGGTGTGGGCGCCACATGCCGTCTTTTAAGCTGTGAGAAGCGTTTTGTGACTTTTTCATCAGACATCCATTTAGGGTGAATGAGTAGTCGTTTTGGTGTGTTTTCTAAGAGCATCACGATGCCGTAGTTCGCCAGACCTCATTCGGGACCGCGGTGCAGGCCCCACAAGACACCGTTTGGGCATAAAATGGTGTGGAATATCTTTTTCATCAGGAGTCCATTTCTAGTGAGTAAGTAGTCTATCTCGCGTGTTTTCCCGCAAGGATTACAACGGTTTAATCTGTCTGGGTGTGTGGAGCCTCTTTTGAGATCTCATTAAATGTGGAAACATGAAAGGATGTTTGTCGGAGGTTTCTTTGACACACTTCGACCCAACGCACGGTCGCGATGTTAGCGACACCCAGTGATGGTGCGGGTAGCGTGGAGTTATCAGACCAGTATTGGGTTTACCCTCCAGAAGGGCTGGGCATTGGGTTACCCATTGACCATAGGGATTAACCTCCAGCGGGGTTGGGAAGTGGATTACCCATTGATTTTAGGGTTTACCCTCTAGTAGGGTTGGGCAGTGGGTCACTCGACGACCCTTTTTGTGGTTTACCCTCCAGCAGTGCTGGGTAGTGGGTCACCCGACGTCATTTGGGGGTTTACCCTCCAGTTGGGCTGGGCAGTGGGTTACCCAAAAAATTCTTTTAGACCCAACCCCTTTCGACGAGGCTAGTTAGTGTCTTTTCTACGTGATTACCGTAGCGGGACTTTTGGTTTTATAGTTTGGCGACGAGGAAACCTTGATGTGTGGGACTGTTGCAAATCAGTGATGGCTACCCTTAAAACTCTTGGCGACTTTTCCTGGGTAGATCTTGGAGATGGATATCCACTTACAAACACGTTTGGGTTTCTTGTTGAGCATATATATATATACCCTACTTTTTTTCCCACTTCTTGGGTTCAATTAATCTCCTTCTAGGAGGGGCGAAGACACATGAGGTATTCCACGTTCTTTCCATGTCTAGATCCTCTTGGTTGGGATAATTCTACATCCTTTCTTGTGTTGGGTTGAGCTATACTCTCTCTATTGTACTCATAAACTGTTTTTTGTTTTTTCTACTGCTCGCCATTTTAGTACATACATTGTTGCTCCCTCAAGTTTTCAGGGAATCCTACTGATAATCTTCATACTCACCCCTGATTGGGATTTTCCCACACTTGGTGTGCCCTAGGAGATGATAGAAAAGTCAATAGAGACTACGGAGGAACATAGGGGTCACAAGAGTTTGGGATACAATCAGTGTTCATAGTAGGACTTTCAGGTGCGAGACTCACCAATTGTTTACCTTTTTTACCTGTTTCCAGGCTGTGGCAACTTTCAGGTTGGGCGTGTGTTTTCCCTTTTCATATTCAGTATCTTGTCAGTACTTTTCAGCACTTTACTTTTTCTATTTAGAGGTTGATGCATGACTATAATTGGGTTATAGTTTTTTGTCCATTGGTTTTCTTTTAATCTGCACTTATGCATTGAGTGGAATGTGTGGGTGAGTACATGCACATAGGGAAAGGCCTCCCCAAAGATTGTTATGCCTTCAGCGCTTGTCACCAGCCCATTAGCCTATTGAAGCAGTCCTGGGGTAGTAGCGTCTCGAGATCGGTAGGTTCGGGTCGTGACAACCATAATATTTTTAGAGGCTTTCTCAGCTGCCACTAGAAAAGGGCGAGGATTGGGATATCGAAACTAGAACTACTAGGGCCAGCTCCCCACTGGTCAAAACCTAGAAGGCCCTGAAGCTATATGCATTCTGCCAGCTGCCTTTTCCTTTGACGATCCCAGCTAGATTCCCTCTCGCAGCATAACTCCCAGCGTGTGCAATCTTTCCACCACTTCAGCCTTATTTTCGACCTCCAAGTACATTGGTAGGGTAAAGGGAGTAAAAGAATATTGAAGAGAAGTTCAGCGTGACTCCTTTAAACATCTCACATGAGACTCCTCATCCAGGAAAAGGTCCGGATAAAATTGAAGGAGATCATTGAACTTGATCCCCAACTCCCTCACTGACATGCTCCCATGCAGGAGGGAGAGCTGCACCCGCCTCTTCTTTGCCTTCATCGTGGAAGAGAGGAATTCTGCAAGAAACTCTTTCTTGAAGTTATTCCACAAAACCTCAGCCTCCCTCTTCTCCCCAAGAAAGAGATTCCACCAATAGTGTTCCACTCCCCACATCTAGATTACTGCTAAGGGAACCCAATACTCTATCGAAGCCTGAATCAAGAGGAGAGCTATCACCAGCTCCTCGAGCCAGCTCTCCATTTTCATGTATGAGGTGCTGCCATTGTATTTACCGAGGGTCTTTTAATGAAAGGCATGAAGTGTCCTATTCCACTGGTCATCCTCCTCATCTCGATCCATCTTCTTCCAATCAGCCAAGTCAGCCCCCTTGGCTTCGATTGCCCGCACTTCTCATGATTGTCGTCTGAGTGCCATAGGTGCAAGGTAAACAAGGAATACCTAAGCCCAAGTAGTGCAGAAGATTGATTTTATGTTTTATTTGACTTTTTATTCATTTAAATTTATATAACTACCAGAATACACAAGAACTCAAGTCATTATGTTTCATGTACCTTTACTAGTGTCTCTATCCTACAATCAGTGTATCCTCACTTGGTCATTTGGTAGGTTCTGAGTCCTTGCATCGGATCACGGGGGGCCCTAAAATCCCATGTCCTAGCCGGTCTTACCTAGACTATTTCATGTACCATGATTTCCTAACACTATTTCCCTACCATCCCATGAAATCCTCACTTTTCCTAACCCCGAGATCTATCCTATCTCTCAAACTTTCCTCTGATACCATTCTGTCATGACCCCCCTTCACCATGACTAGGGAATGGACAACAGATTCCAAAGACCATCTATCTTCATGTTGAAAAAGAGATAATGACCCCCCGATACCTCCTTCAATAGGTCCCAGAGTGGCGACTAGCACCACAGGTATAGAGTCACACACAAGATGTGGGGCATTACCCTTTTTATTTAGTTGGATTGGGAGATAAGATAGTAAATCCCAACAACACAAAAACTGGAGGTAAAAGTAAATCCAAAAGTATTACATTCCCACATGCATGTCCAAAAGTGAATGCTAAAAATGTATAAGAAAAACCCAAAAAAACATGAATCAAAAGGAAAACAGCAACAACAACTATCCCATGGTCTGAACTAGTACAGTCATGTATGATCCTCATAGTCCTTTTGGAAACCTGGAAGCAGTTTATATACATAGGGTGAGTATACAGGTATACTCAGTAGGGAAAACCAAAAGCTCTCACGCACAAGTGGTGATGTGTTCTGTTGCCCCATAAGAAAAAGAGATAAACAGTGCATCTAGTAACGAAACTATCCACCCAAACCTCACCAAGGCACACTCCCCAAATAATGCAAGTCATGTAATGTAATGTAATAGTAATAACACATCAATGTTTGGGTACCCCGTGCAACTTTTCCATTGGTTATTGAAGACATCCTACACATCAGACCTCTCCTGCCATTCTCACTGCAGTCCCACTGCCATACCCCACCCACACACACCTAGGATATAGACACTCATCCTTCCCGTAATCACTTGGGCCACAACCACACATCCCGCTTGCAAACACCTAGGCCACAAAAACCACAAGCCACGCTAGAGGACACCTGGGCCTCATCCTAAAGACACTTGAGAAATAACTTTCCCGCACACACTAGGTCCAACCACCATAACTAACCCTCACAAAGAATCATGGGCTATAGTTGACATCGGGCCATTAGATCCTACCCGAAGAGTCTTGGGCTACTTGGTAAATGGAGCAGAAATGAGCTAATAACCAACCACACATATTAGTGTTGGAAAAAATACCCTCCCCTATGATATGGGGGTGTTTTTCCCAAAGTGTTCAACATGGGTGGGGAGCGGATAAGAAACATAAAAAATAAAATTATACATATAGGTAAAAAATACCCATCCAAACCTAGGGGTTCCAAAACCAATCTATACACAAACACCCTCATTATTATTCATTCATTAAAAGCACAACGCCCATGGCCAAGTCACAACACATTCTCAGAAAACAATTACACATTGAAACCATTCTTGTTTTCACATTAATGTGATTCCATATTAGTTAAAACTTCACCACTGGGTAATTAACATGCATAACCACAAGGTAAGGTATGGGAAATTTCCAAACAACAATTTAAGCATTCACACCCGGTTCTCTTGTAATGTCACCACAACAAAAGGGATTCGTGAGATCCCTCAAAGTACAAGAACAAAACCAGACCAAAAGATACGGCACCACACGAACTTAGGTCCACAAACCATCAACCTCCCAATAGGGGATCACATCCCCATCCACATCACCTCACAAGAATCAACTGTAAACATCACTTGAATAGAGCAAGGGAGTTTTCAAATTTTAATATTTCATTCATTTAGTTCTAGTTTTTTGTTTGGTTAACCAGGGTGATCACACAATGATTCATATTAATTGGGAATCCATTTAATCAAATGAGTTTACATGATTTACCAGTTTCCAAGTTACATCTATTCAATCATATAAATATCCATAAAAATTGAGGTTCATTAGTGCGCATGAAATAACCGACAATGAAAATGATTTTTAGTGGGCATAATACCATTAAATTCACAACATATGGGAGGAGATAAATGAGTAAAACAACATCATCAAACAAACCCATTCAATATTTAAATCCATTTATTATCTTTATTAAGGTTTGGTTTGATCCATCCCTGTAGGAAACAATTTCATACCCTCCCCGCATGTTGCACAGTAAAGAGAGGCAAAGGAAGAACCCTACCTGGATGATAAAAAATCAATGTTTTTCTCTATGCATAGAGAACTAGGGGTGCGCGACTTGCAGGGGAGGAACTTCGGGGACTCCAAGGGTGAGTGGGAATCCTATAGTATAGACTCCATACTTGCCTTGGGATGGGGGGATCCAAATGCATAAATGAGATGAAGGAAAAGAGACTAGCCCCAAAGAAAATAATTCCCGAGTGATAAAAGTGAGATCCTAGTGTTATGGAATATAAAAAAATTGAACGAATTTAAAGGAGGATCGTGGTTTCACCACACAGTTGGGTGGTTTCAAATAATATAATTAATTATCATTTAATAATTCTCATCGGACAGATGTCCATAACAGCTGTGCGTTAAATGGTTTCCTTTAATCAGTGGAAAACATGCCAGAGGGGCGGAACTGTAAATAATGGAAAAAAGAGTGACATTGAGATAAAACCACATGTTTTGGTATGTTAAGGGTCGCCTGGATCTTGGGGGATTTTAGATATCATTTATGGGCTTTAAATGGCATTAAAAAAGGTATTAAAACACTTTTACATCAAAAGATACGCGGCGAGAGCAGAACTGAAAAAAGTTGGGGAACTCGGAAAATGAAAACCGGTGAGACACGGTTTTGTGAGACACCATAAGTGGAGCCACAGTTTCTATGTGTGACCTTCACGGTGCATTTATTTTAGTGAGACATCGTGAGTGGTGCCACCATTTCGGTTTGCAGCCGTCACAGTCCCACCATTACGGCGCCACTGTCACGGTGTCGCCGGTTCAGTGAGACATAGTAAGTGGTGTCACCGTCACGGTGTGCAACCGTTACAGTGCCACCATTTCAGTGGCACTATCATGGTGTGAGAACGTCATGGTGCCACCGTTACAACTCCACAATCACGGTGTGTGACCATCACGGTGCCACCGTCATGGTTCCACCATCACAGTTTGTGACCATCAAGGTGCCACCATTAAGTTGCCACAGTCACAGTACCACCGGTTAAGTGAGACACCATAAGTGGTGCCACCATCATCGTGCTGCTATGACCGGTACCACCATTTTGGTGGAATCGAGTTTTTGGCGAAGTAATAGACCATGAGGGTCTGGTCCATTACAATGATAAAATTATATTTATCCAGTATGTTATGCATGTATGTGATGTAGGTGTATTTTTTATGCAGTGCCGTAATGTCTTAGCAGTCGACCTCATATTGTGTTCATAATGGAATGATGTATATTTATTCCAAATTATTTATATTATAATGATTTTAATCCTCTTATGATATATTTTCTCTTATACTATGTTTATATATAATAGTTTACGATCTTAATCTTTTCTGATTCCATTTAATGATTATCGGATATGATGAATTCTAACCCTTAAGTTTATTTTTATTTATCCCTTTTCAATTTTTATATATTCTCAATTATTTATTTTTTTTCATTTTATATTCCACTTAGTGAGAAGAGTATTGTGAGCTCTGTGAGAATATCATGACGATTGAAATAAAATAGTATATAGTTATTTTAAATATATTATACTATTTATCTAAACTCTTAATAAAACTGGAACTCTTATTTACCGGTTTTATTTAAAGGGATTCTATAAGAAAAATAGTTTTATTTTTTATTTTTTTTAAGTGTCATTATGTCTACTACGAGAGGTAGAAGGATGTTAATTTTTACCAATTACATTACTATAATTATAATTTTGATAATGTGGTTTCCCAATTCCTAAGAAAGATCACATTATGAATACTGTAAAATGTATTATAAATGTTTTTTATGTTATATATATACTCAATAGTAATTTAAATAAGTTATATTTTATATCACAATGTTATTTTATATCCCCTCAATAATGAGAACCAGATGATTATACTACACTTATCTTAATAACATGTATTATAGAATTTATACGTTATAAAAATATTCCATTGAGAATTCCTCTCACGAATTTCTTGATTTTTGATCTTAAGTAAATAATATCATGAAGAATTTCATACTTCTAAGAGTACTAAATATTCTCGATGGCATTCGATAATCCAATATTTGATCATTTAATCAGTCTATTGGCTTGAAATCTTTATTAATGTGTTCTATGAATAATTTATTCAGATTCATATTAAAAATTATAAAACATTATTTTTGTAGTGAGCTATCCTACATCAAGTGCATTAGAAATGGAATGATATTAGTTGAATAAATAAAAAGGGGATTTTATTTACAAGTGATGGACAAATACATCATTGACCCTTTGACCCTAATGGTAGTGAATTACTAAAATCCATGAACCTTTCAAACTTTTTAAAGTATATCCATGATAGTTAATGATATATATATATATAGTATATAAGGAATCCAAAACAATTGCACTTCATATTAAATAAAATACCAGTTTATAAAGATTTAATATTATATTGTATACATTCTAAATAATGTTTTCATTTTTATAATTTAATTTTATATCTTTTGGCTATTTGATTTTTTTAATTATAATTTTTTTGTGAGTGAGACACACTATTAAACATATATTGGCATCATGGTTTATATATGATGTGTATATAGGCGTTTAATAGATGAAAATTTATCATTATGTTGAAATTGGTCTAAAATCCATTGGATGGTGTAAATCTGAGAGTAAATGGTCATACGAAAAATAAAGTAGTTATTGAAATTATATGTAATTTCAGTTTATAATAAGATAATTTAAATTTATTCATCAAGTTATTATTTAATCATTATTGATTGGAGACATAAATATGGAATGTATATTTTGAAATTATAATTATTTATTAGATTCTAATCAAATGTATACAAGATTAAAAGAGAAATGAGTAGATTATAATTAACTAAAAGACCCAATGAGGTGTTAAAAATAGGTGATGTAATGCTAATGAAATTTAAGGAAATTTAAATAAGTTTTATGAATATTTCTTCTTTTTCTGATGTTTATTTTCTATGGGACCAAAATTAAATTAATAAACATTTAACCAATGTAAAAATATTTATTTTTTCCAAAAAAAATCATATTTTCACTCAAGGGAGTGAATTTTAAAAACTCAAACCTATTCTATAGTTATTTTTAGTGTGATATAAAATTAAGGGGAATATTGTTGGATCTCTTCATCATTAAATCTATTTTTTGAAATTTCTATGATAATATAGGTGTTATAAGTGGCACATATTTCTCAAGTTAGAACATGATATTATGAGATATATGCTCAAAAGCTAGTATATAATGTATATAAGTATTTAGAAGAATTTTTTGTTGAATAATTTATGACTATATGAATTTTTATTTATTGAAACAAATACCTCCCACGAAGAAATAATTAAATATGAATTTATTATTTTATATTGTAATTATCATTTGTTTATAAATCCCATTGATGAATTAATGTTCTAATAATTTGGATCTAGTTTTACATCACAGATCTAGTTAATATGTTATAAATATAACAAAATTGAATGTTTTCATTATATTATTATTCTACTATCAATAATAAATCAAGGGATATGTGTTAGAACATGTATTTATATTGTGAGGGAAATATCAACAAGTTAACTTTCTTTAGTTAAAGAATTACTTTGTATAGTAATGAGGGGTGAGACAGAGTATAATATTCTCATAGTAGAAAATTGTATTTTATGGAAAATTAAATAGTGATTATTCTGATGATGTTATTATATTTAAAGATATTATTATTTGGTGAGGGTGGTTATGTTAATATATGGGTAGTTTTAATTTTAAATATTTTTGAATCGAATATCGAATTTAAAGAGAATTATGTATTTATGAGGTTTACAATCTCCATTTTAGTATAAAATATTATTAGTATATCTAGATGAGGGTGGTTTCATTATATGGTAATTCTATATTGTGTATTATTTTTCATTACCTCATGTTATGAAACGTGTTTTCACATGTATTTATATAGAGGAGACTGTGTGAATGAGATATACATTTATTTTCTAGTATATGGAGATGATATTGAGAGATATCTTATTTTAGGAAATTATTATCAAGACTATATTTGATACAACTTAAATGGAGTTTCATTTCCATGAATAATTATTATTATAAGACAACCACAGTTTATATTTTTCAGGTTTATATCTGATATTTTATCTTCTACTGACATTTGAAATTCAAATATGGTTTTAATTTTATTAAAAGTTTATTAATAAATTTATTATTTTATATGATATTGAACTACTATTTTTGTTGAAATTCCTTATATTGTGTGTATATACATTGGTTATTTTTTTATTATTGTCCTAGAACAAGAGAGACTCGAGCGATCATATACATTCAATGTTTCTATTCCAAGGAGATGATGAAATAATTATGTGACATTTTTTTTATTATGACATAACTATTTTATATTTTGGATATTTAAAGATATAATTTTTGTATCATTGATCTTGGGAAATCGTTATATAAGTATTAATGTTTGGATTTATTAGAAAGGGAAACCATCCATATGGTGTGGAAACCAAAAAATTCCAACACTAGGAACCTAATAATTTTTATACTTTATTGAATTAATAGAGTTATGTTGGTGGGATACATATAGGTTAGTACATGAATTATATATTGGTAAAGTGAAGATCAATTTAAATAATGTCATGTGAATAGGGAGTTGTTCGCCAATGGTCTATTTGGAAATATTCATATAATATTTTAAATTTATATCTCACTATTTTGTCTATAAATTATTATAACTGGTTAATAAAATTTAATTTGGGTACGTTACCATTTGGAAATATCTATGAATTTTTTTTGGTAATAAATTATCATGCTTATAATACAAAAAAATATCAACACCAGTTGATCATAAGGATTATAATAACATCATCTAAAGACCAAAGAATGAGTCACATGAACACGGTTCGATGGTTAAGATAAATTTCACTATATATGTTGAGAGTAATTGGGTTGATGTGATGCTGTATGATTTTAAATCGTCTATGATACACATGTATAAGGGTGTGTTTGATGTCAGGAATTAAAAACTGGAAATAATATAGTTGTCAAGATTTTTCATTTTCTTAAAAAAAATGTTTATATGGGAATTATTTTTTAAATGATCCTATTCCATTACTAAATGTAAAATAATGAACAAAAAAATTATAAAATATATTCTCTTTTTGAATAAATAAATTCCTTATTAGGTGACATATTTATAGAATTCCCATGCACAACATTGGTTGTTTTAGACCATTAGAAAATATATCCTTTCAAATTTAAAATCCCTTTATGTATATTATAATTTATAATATATACATTTTATAGTTACGATTATGATTATTATATTATGGGTTATGATGAAGTCTACTTGACATAAATTAAAGAAGCAATTCACTTAACCCATAGGATCATACCCAATGAATTCCATTTATCAGAACATTCAAGGGATATAGAATCATTTTGTTTCTACCATGACTAATCCTAATTCAGGAGAAAATTACTAAATATTTATAAAAAACCCATTTATGGTAGAAGTTAAAACATATCTAGATAAAAATTGAATTTATGTTCATCAAACCACAATAAGAAAGCACCACCATTTAACACCATAACCTTAAGACATATATTGGTGTAATAAGGGGATAAGTATCTTGACCATATTAAAATCAATTATATATTTTATTTTTAATAAAATAATGACTAAATTCTTTAAATTTTGTTATTAAATTATAAATTAATATATAATAACATTCATACAAATATGATTTTGATACAAATAAATCTAAATTGTTTTTTACGAAATATATAGTTTCAATTAATGCATTCATGGGATGAAATCAATAATATTAAAAATACATTCTATATTAATAAAATATCTTTATTAAATAATATTTATTCATTTATAAATTATAATATAATTTAACAAAGACCAATGTATTTTTTAGTAGGGTCAAAAAGTTGTTAATATCATAGAATCGATCATTTTTTGACAAATAAATTTTTTTATTTAATTTAAAAAATACATATTTAATTTTTTTTGTAAAGTAAATTTTTTTTTGAAATCAAAACATCCAAATTCTTAAATGGTTAATTTTTCAAAAAAATTTATACAATCCAATATTTTTGGTAAATATTAAATATGGTATCAATATATTGTTTGTATAATGTCATCATAATTGAGAAAAAGTGATGTAATAAATTCTATAAGTGAAATATATGATAAATATATATTTATCCTTTAAAATAATGTATTCTGAAGTTACTTGATAAATTTTATAAATCCGTAATGTATCCACTAAAACCAATATTATATTTTATGGTTCTAAAATCCATTATTTATGAGAACAACTCCCTTCCACATCAAGAATAATATTATTTTAATGTTTTTGTTTCTATTCCTTATAATATATTCAAAAATAATCTTATTCAGTAGAAACATATAAAAAACACCAAGGGAATGTTTTTCGGTTTAAATTTTTTTTATGTAGAATCCAATTCCGGTGTTTAAAAATTAATAATGAATTCCCATATAATTTATTATAAATACGCACTCAAACACCCCCCCCCCCCACATCACATTAAACACATTGAGTATTAATTTACTATAACTATTCCCCTTTAAATCCTTCCAAATGTGTTCCAAATCACTTATGAATCTTGTCCCATGATTTTAGGAGCACCCACTCAAGGAAAGGGTTTATCTATTCATACCCTTTATTCAAGATCATTATTTGGATTATGCCATTTTATTAAGAACAATTAATGTTGGAATGGTGTTTTAAACATGAAATTTTTTACTCACATAACTTATAATTAATTATAAACAACCTATAACTCTCACTAAACCATCCCTTGTATATGTATGTACACCCATTATTCAACTGTAACTATCCTATGATTTTTCCGGACAAAAATTTGTATATTGACTACCCATACACATTTATGCTCAGGTTTATTAATATATATATATATATATACTTAATTTATAAAGGAAATCCATGTATGTGACCCACTATTCTTCATAATGGGATCAAATGTGATAAAAGAATCCCTAATGTTGTATAATCGTTTTGTCACACTAATACATTTACAAGATATTAATGTGACGGGTTGAGAGAGAACTATATAGCCCTATAATGCATTGGGTAATGATGTTTCTAATGATATTCCCTTTATAGTTCATGGGATATGGCCCAAAGAACACAATTAAATAATTTCTTGGTGTTTATATTTGAATTATGTTTATGATGTCATGTTTTATGTTGTTTCTACATTCCTTTATTTTCTTTGATATTATCATATTATTTCATGTTTTGAAGTTAATGTCCATGATTCCCACCCCTATTAGGTCATCCTTACATATTCAACATTAATCACATGTATCCCTTTCATCCAATTATGGTTTGTTAATTTCAGGACTATTATTATAGCTCACACTTTTCTTACGTACATTCCCAAGTTATCCAATGTAGTTTTAAAAGTGAGTAATAATTTTAAGAGCATGTCAATGAGTTTTAAATAATGTTGTTAAATCCAACATTCTAGTTATTATTTTCATTTACAATTTTCCAAAGACACTAGGTCTTTTTATCTATTGGTATTGTATTAAGTGTACCACTGGGTAATAAATCATAAATTAATGTGTATTAAATGTTTGGGTTTAAATTGTTGGAATCAGAAAACATTATATATATATTTTTCCATTGGGATTATAAAAAATTAGTGAATAATTTATAGATAATACTAAACATATTAATATAGACATAAATTATAAAAATATATATAGTATTTGGTTTTTATGAAACAAAATCCTTGTGTGAAAACTAAAAGTGGTTGTGGCATAGAAAAGGTTGTGTCTAGTGGTAATAAAACCAAAAAAAGAGAATTGGGTTTTACCTTGATCCTCACATAGTTTATGAAAATTATTCCTTGATGTACATATATTTTTACACTATTTGAGGATATTATTTTGAAAATTCCCAATCTCCTTATGAACCATCATGAAGGGAGAAAAAATTACAATTAAATCTAATGTTAAGAAACAAAACATGGACATATTAGATTAAAAGCAATAAAATCATATGATAAACAATGTATATAATTTATGATCTATCCCTTCAATGTTCATATATTCCCATTTTCTTTATTACTAATTTTAAATTTCTCATCTAAAATTTTCCATTTATTTTTGTCAATCTATGGAAATAGGAGGAACCTAATCTACAACTAATGTGATAGGAAATTTAATGACATCCCAAATGAGATACTCAATCAGATGGGAAAAGGATTCGATAAATTCATTATAATACATTATCAATTATCTCAATTTTTGAATATAAACTTATATTATAAGGATAAACCTCACCCCATTAGGAAAGAACAAGTTGTATTTAAGAATTTTATATGGAAAAGACTAATACATTCAATTGAAATTTTGATCATTTAATAAAAAACAATGGATCAACTACATTAAAAAGATCTTATCAACCCATAAATGATCTGTAAAATAGAATATAATGATATAATATGATCTTATGGAAGTTTAAGATGACCAATGGTGCGTATTGATAAAAAATAGGATTATAGTGGAAGATATTTATGTGAGGGTGAGAAAGGAATTATGAAAACTAAATTTTCAATAAATATTTTCTTAACATTATATGACATAAAATGGGAAGGTATTTATTTAGTCTTATGAAAAATGGATGAAGAATCAATCAGGGATAAAGAGGGGAACATCACAAGACTTGTAGTATATGACTTCATATTTCTCATTGAACAGAATATTAAAGCTGTTAGCTTCTTTGATGCCCTGAAATTGAGTCTGTAAAAATAATTGGTTATTTTATACTTTAAATTTATGATAAAATTTTCTGATCTACCCTTAATGCTAAAATAGAGGTATGTGAACATCAACAGTCAGAAAATTTATAGTAGATCATGAATTTTAATTCTGACATAGGGATAGATAAATCTTATGTGGGTAAGAATGTCCAACGTCCCACATGTAAAAAGTGTAGGGAGAATCAAACATGAAGATTTGTAATAGTGAAATATAAATTATTTAGGTGTGGGAAATAAGGGAACCTAGCTAGTGTATGTCGATGGGGGAAACTCAAAAATGATCTAAGATAAATGAATCCTTTATTAAACTATTATCTAGTTGAAAGATATTTCAACTACAAATGACAAGTACAATATGTGAATCGATGCACTAGGATAACAGTTGTTGATGATAAATGACAAAAACAACCACATGGCCTATAAATGAAAGTAAATCTTATAAAATAACAACTACAGGGGTTAATCGGAACAATTATGTAGTGAAAGGTACACTTTTATTTCATATAAGGATAAAAAACATACTATTTGATTTTTTTTCAATGAATTGTTTCTTATCAAACAATTTTAGTAGAACTATTAAAACATCACCTTAGAACATGTATGTTGAGATATATGTGAAAAGGGAAATGGATGAATTGTTACATCCCATGAATATAACTTCTCCCCATCCCATATTTTTGGGAAAAGCGTCCCAAAAAACCTAGTGATTCTCCCATTAGTGATGTTTGATGCTATTATTGGTGTGTATTGGATTCACTTTTATATAGATGAAATAAAATTATAAAGGAAATAAATCACCCGATGAATCAAAAATAAATAACCAATTCAATAAAAGTGAAAGGAGGAGGATGAATCTCATTTGGTATCATCATCTCAATCGTTGATACTACTGTATTTTCAAAAAGTTCATCTTTCTCAAATGATTGAGACTAATAAAAAAACATACTTGATGACTTCCCAATATTAGTGAATATACTTATGTGATTCCTGATGAATTTTTTTTATTCTATCAGTCCATGAGGTTGAGTTATCAATCAAACATATACTCATATATTTTCCCATATCAATAATTACTTATTGAATAGAAAACATTAATCATTATGAAAATTATAATAAAAAATAGTAAAATATAGATAAAAACTTTATATTCCCATGTGATTCTAGGTGGGGTGTTTCAGTCATATCCTTAAATAAGGATGCATCAATGAACCTCTAAATTTATTAGCATGACCTCAATATGATCTAAGAAAAGAATGGGTATCATCTACCACATATTTATGAATTTTTTGATATGACATGGGGAGCTGAGTACTCCCCTAAAGTGGATTATTATTTAGGATTTTATCAAGTAATGTTAATGAAGGGGGATATCCGAAATATATATTTTCATATAATGAATATAAACTATGTGTTCATAGTTGTTCCATTTAGAATTTATAATTCTATATCTGTCATTATTTAAAAGATTAACATAGTGAAAATATATTACCTTTAAAAATGTGTGGTAGTATTTGTAGATTATATTCATATCAACTCCAAATTAAAGGGGATAATTTAATTTTTTTACTAAAGAGATTTAAAATAGATAATATCAATGAAAATTATAGTAAATTTTAGTATTTGATAGAGGAAATTGTTTTCATTGGGAATATTAACATAACTAAATCCATATATATGTATTCTTAAAAAATTGAGGTAATTAAATGATGGTATAAAATAAAATTTCTGATCTATATCCATAGTTTCCTTAGATTATTTGGGTAATATCACTGATTTTTTAGAAATTTCTAGTAATTTTTATGACCACTAAACAGGAAAACATAAAAGGTAGTAAATTTTTTATAAACATACAAATACAAGGAACATTTTATAGAGTTGAATAAGATGACTATTAGTGTACATATTCTCACATTACAAACTATTGGGGAATGCCTTGTGATATAAAATGAAGTATCAAAAAAATGGATTTGTTTTTTCAGTCATGTAAGATGAAAAATTGATAGCCTCTTACTTACACCAATTAATGATCAATTAGTGGAACTACCCAACACATGATCTGGAATTAGATGAAGATATCATTTGATTGGTGACATGAAGACATTGTATTTATGGGGAGAAGTGTGAAAAATATAAGTATCATAAAAATATCAAGTATATATTCACATAAAATGAGTATAATTTGCGATAACAATGGTGGATTGAGATGGTCAAGTATTATGATTGTCCAATCCATTACCGTTCTAAGAATGTGAAAAAATTGGAAGTTGAGTTGAGTTAAAAGGATCTCGCAACACTATCCATGATGAGGAATGAAAGAGATCCAATCACATGGAAACTCAAAGGATGGAAATGAGAATAATATAAGTGGATTCATCCCACCTTTCATAAATAACTACTCAACCATCCACTATTGAGAGAATCTATGAGGCCCAACAAGAGAATTGAAAGCTAAAAAAATGGTAATGAGGTATTCAAGATATCATTGGTGCTAAAGATAGTGTCATAAGGTTTGGAATGTGGATATGTGCACCATAAAAACCATAAATGAAGTGGTAGAATCTATATAATGTAGATATACTATCCTTATCTATTCATCCAGTATGTTTTAAGATGTATATAGATCTAAATAAAAACTTATGATCGAGTAACATAAAGATAGATACCGTCAAATATGTATCTTGTTACATGGTATTTGAATAAGTCGATGTTAAACTTATAAGACTAAGGTTTTGAGGAAACCATTTACCATTCATATATAGAAATGGGAAAACATTACCATGGAATTTATCATAGGACTCTTCTATACAATTAACTAAAATAACTCTATGTTGGTGGAAATAGATCACCATACAAAATAATCACATTCCATTACTAAAAAGGAATATTTTAATATTAACCACCTCACTAAGATAAAAATAATAGATGTGGTAAGGATAAACATAGTACCAGTATCCATTATTTCTGATCAAGATCCACAGTTTAAGTTAATTTTCTAGAAAATCCATCAATACATGCTGGTTACATAACTGAGTTTTAGTAATTCTTATCTCCAACCTATGGATATTCACTCTGAGAAAACTATTAAAACTCTATAGGATATGATGAGATCGAGTTCATGGTATTTCCAGGGATGTTGGGATCAGCACATTCACCTAGTGTAGTAATCATATTACAACAATTTACATTCTAGAATTAAAATGGCACATTATGGGACTCTATTTGGGAAGAGGTGTTAGAATCCAAACTATTGTGATTGATTTGCAATTGTAAATATTATGGGGCCGGATCTTATCCAAGAGGTGATTTAGATGGTTTAAACTAGTAAATTTTATTGTAAATACACCTAATGTTGATAAAAAATATACACAGAAAATCTTCAACTAGACCTAGAGTTTTATGTTAAAGATAAAGTGTTCGTTCATATATCATTGATAAGTAAAGTCTCATTGTTTGGGAAAAATGGAAATCATATTCCTAGATGCATCATCCTTATTAGTATCCTTGATAACATCAGAGTTTGTCCTATCAACTATCACTCCTACCTAGAATATCTAAAGTACATGATGTGTTCTTTGTATCCCTCTTTAGGATGTAAATACCATAGCCCTCACATGTACTAAATAACTTTGTGGTAACCTAAGTGAATTATCATTAATATAAGGATAATCAAAGAATGATCTTAGAGCATATATACAATGTTCTATAAAACAAGACAACTCACTTGGTCAAGGTTCTATGGTAGAACTACATGTTTGAAGAAGAATCATGGGTGATAGAAGAGGTTATGAAATAATATTACCCTCATATATCATACAATATAAGAATAAAATGTTAAGGTGAAATTTCGGAAGGAGGGAGAGCGTATCTACCAAAACATTAATAAATGAAATTCCCTTTTTAAATGATTATATTCATTATTATGTAATGTAGTTATATAAAACACTTGTATTGATTTTTTTCCAACCATTTTAAAACATATTTGATCGAATGATAACAATTTTTATTCATCATAAACATTGATAATATAAATATTATATAATGACCATTAATAGTAGTTTATTACAGGTCAAGATAAAGTCTATTTATGAAAGATAAAAGAATATATATCTTCAACCACTAGGATCATACCCTATGAATCCATTTATCAAAGCTTTTAATGGAGGTAAATCGTAGGGATTTATCTTAACCAAGACCCAGACAATAATCAATAACTAAAGCTCAAGATAAACTATTTAATAGATATTTTCAAGCCTATCAAGAGGAAAACCCAAACCATTTTTTCTGATCTACCGTATGAGATCACTAGTATCACACACCTTATCCATAGAGATTCTACTGGTGAAATAAAGGGTTATGTATATAGACCAAAGTAAAAATAAATTGGATTATTTTAATTTTAGTATAATAATGATTATATATATATATATATATATTATTTCAGTATAATCAATTTTATAATGAGGTTGATAAAAATTATAACTTTATATAAAGATATAGAATTATATTTTTTTAGAAATATATAGTATAAATTAATAAAATTATCATATAAAATCAATAAATTTTGAAATAAATTTTAATTAAATAATATATTCTTATTAAATAATATTTATTTAAATATAAATTATAATACAATTTAAAGATGTCAAATTTTATTTTTATAATGTTGAGAATGTGTTTACATTCCTAAAAAATAGATTTTTTCTTGTAAATAGGGTTTTTTATAAAAAAGAAAAAAAACCCATATTTAGAAGATTATTTTCGTAAAATAAATATTACTTTTGAAATTAGAATATTCAAAAATATATAAAAGTTATTTTTTCATAAGTTTTTGTGTTTGGAGAATTTTTAGGTAAAAATAAAATATGGTATAAATATATGGTCAATATTAGTACACCATAATTTCCAAAAGTATATTGAAATTTTTCAATTAAACCCATCCATCAACAAATAAATATTTACCCTTTAATTTGTTTTGATGTTATATAATTTATTATAAAACCCCTTAATGATCCCCACAATGCCTAAATTATATTTTATGATTCAAAAATCAATTCTTTATGATTATGATTCCCTCCCACATCAACAGTGCTATTATTCAATATTTTTAATTAATAACCTGATAAAATATTGAAATCCACTCTTATTTGGAAGATACCATTGGAAAAACCCCTAGGGAAGTATTTTGGTTATGATTATTTTATATATAGCATTTGTTTAAATATTTATAAAAAATTACCCTATCTTTTGGTATAAATACCCACCCAAAATCCCACTCCTCACTAAAACCCCATTGAAAAAATATTCCTCTCCCTATGACTCTAAATCCATCCCAAGGAGTACCCATTCTTATATGGTGATCCTACAATAATTTTAGAACTACCCCCTCAAGATAATGGGATTTCTCTTCCTCCAATTTATTTAAGAACTTTGTTTGTTCTTTTCCATTTGGTTTCTAAATCTTCATGTTGGAATGTGTTTGTACAAATACATTATTATGTTCCTATAATTTCAAATTAATAAGTGACCACATACCACTCTCATTAAATCCTCCCACGAATCTTTATGTACCCCCGTTATGTTGCAAAAATTATATTCTGTTTTATATAATGAACATTTATGTAGGAATACCCAAACCCACTACCACTCAATGGAATTCCTCGAGTTGTACCTAAGAATCATATATTAGGGACATACATATATTTTAACCACAATCCTTAATATTGGGATAAAAATGATTAATTTTTAGATAAATTGTATAATTAATTTGGAACACAAACATGTAAATGAACTGAATGCGATAGGTGGGACATGAATTATATAAAAATAAAATACATTAGGTAATGGAATTATATCATTTGGTTCCAATTAATTTTTATTAGAGGTTATCCAAAGTAAACTATGTTATTATTTTTCAATGCTTATATATGAATTATGCTTATGGTGTTAATTTTTATATTTTTTACACTTTTTCATGTTGCCTTGATATTACTATATTATAACATGAATCAATGGTAATGTTTATCATTATCACCCATTTTATGACACTTTGATATTATTATTCACTCCGGTGTATTACATTAATCATGTTATTGTTTTATTACTACCTTATTAGGCCTCATATATCACTAATAATAAATATCTCCAGGTTATCCCATGTAGTTTTAGATGTCTGACAGAATTTTAAGAGCATGTTAAGGAGTTTGAAATAATGTTGATATATCGATGTTTGGTGTTTTAATGTAATATATCTTAATACTCAAATACCCTATCACATTCAACCCTTTTGGACTTTATTATATGTGTCTTTTTGTAATGAATTGTTTATTAAGGTGTATTAAGGATACAAGTTTTGAGAAGGAATATAGTGTGAATTTATAATTTTGATTTAAAAAAAGAGTAGTGAGTATAAGATAAAATGATTCAAAATATGATAGAATTATATTTTATCATGTAAATAGTATATAAATTAAAATAATTATATTATGTTTCTTGAATATTATTCATTTTTATATCAATACAATTGGTTTGGCTTCTTTTCTCAATATGTTGGGTGATGGACCACTTAGTACATATAAATAAATTCATATATTTTAAGAGAAGATATAAACATGTATGTTGAGTTACTATTTTAAAATACTCATTGTTTCTATGATGAGATACCTCTACTATGATCAAATTTGACACGAAATGACCCCCGAGGCCCGTATCGTGACTACCCCAAGCCCAACTTCCATAGACCAGGGGATGGCGACTAGCACAAATGGCGTAAATCCCTAAACTGGGAAGTAATTTCTTTTATAGCTTTAAAAAAAATTCAGAGTACAAAACTGGAAGCAAAAATACTAAGTAAAACTATATACAAAAGAAGTGCTGGAAAGTAAAAAGGGGCCAAAAATACAAGCCCAATAAGAAAGTAAAAGTACAACTGAAAGCCAGTACAACTGAAGAAAAGTAAAGCATCTATTAGGTTGTCCTCTAAGATTCCTACCTAAAGGGTAGGTACAGATGGCCTCCTCAGCACTCCACGTCCATCCATCTCCTTCGTGCACCATCACACCAAGTGATCTCCCTCTGGGTATTGTCTAGTCCTGCCACTCTCTGCCTCAGTTAGTGCTAACCGTCGTCTGCGACCAACACAATGAGGTGGAGATATAGCCCATGTAGGGGTGAGTATAATGATACTCAGTATGGTCCTCGAGACCCTCAATATCTCACTAGATCCAACAAGGATAAACCACAATGTATGAAATCAATGGAAAACCATTACATAGGTATATGACCAAACATATACCTATGTTATCTAGTAATCCATCTCAATCATGAGGAAAACACAAAATTCATTGACTCAGCTCAAACCAAGATTTTTATTATTTTGAACCCTCAGCTGCTAGAGAAGTCCTTCTCTATCAAGCACAGTGGGGCTTCCGTGTCACACAGAGGCGCTTCCACCTATCTTCGACTATTGAGGTACTCCTCCTGTCGAGTACTGTGGACCTGATGTACTCACACAGAGGCGCTATCCACCATGGGTCTGTTGTGCTCACATATGGGTGCTCCCCTGGTACCCTGCTTAGGTACTCCACGTATCGAGTACCATGTGTCTTCTATGATCACATAGAAGCGCTCCCCACCATGGGTCTGCCACGCTCACAAAGAGGCGCTCTCCACTGGGAAACTCATGTCACATCGAGTCGAATCAATCAGCAGTCGTCAAGTCTCAGCCAGCTACTAGGTTCCCGCACAAATGTCTGCTCGTCTCTGGGGGATCTTCTACACAAGCTACTATTCGATACTCCAACTATCACGAAGTCCCATGTAGAAGTATCTCAAAGGTACGCCACATCATATGGGTCTCAACGCAATAGACAGTGTGTCAATTGGATGCCCGATCTGTTAGTTATTAGCCTTTTAGTCTCGGGGGTCCGGTTGGATTCGTGTACAATCCAACCTGACCATATCTCAACTATACCCCGAACTATAGTGGGGGTATTTCCAAAGGTATGGCTTTGCTCCAAGAATACCGGCGTGACTGATGGTTCATCAAACGGATGTCGGGTGCCAAAGATATGGCCCAAGAAGGTAATGAATCAGCAATGGGAACTGGTCCAGTCCGAACTGATTGGACCGACTCAGCCCCACCAGGTCTGGGCTGACCTAGTCTAGGTCGACCCAGTTAGACTCGTTGGTTCTGACCCGACCTGCTGGGTGGGTCAGCCCACTGAGTTTTTGGCCCAGTCCGCTGGGCCTGGCCAAGCGGGCTGCAGGGGCGGTTTGTCCCGGAGGTCACCACATAGGCGACTCATCCCGATGGATGGGGCTGGTTCGGCTAGCACCGTGGGTGTCACGGCTCAGGAGACTTGTCCTGGGAGGTCGGGCCAGTCGAGAGACCATCGGGAAGGCCGCAGTAGGGGCTGGGCAGGCCGCGGGGGTGTCGAGTAGGCCGCAGGTGCGACGGGCAGGCTGCGGTAGGGGCCGTGCAGGCCACAGGGGCACCGACAGGGCATGGGGGCACCATCAGGGCACCGGGCGAGGAGCAGGGGCGCCGAGCGAGGAGAAGGTGTGCCGGGAATGCCGCGGGGGGGGCGCCAGAAGGGCATCGGGCGAGGCTCGGGGGTGCTGGAGGGCTGCGCGTCGGGCAGGGTGCCGGGAGGCCACGGGAAGGTGGGCCAGGCACCGGGTATAGAACTAGAAGGCCATAGATATATGGTCCGAGCGCCGATCGGGGCGGCGGAGGTTGGCCGGAAGCTTCAGTGTGACATGGGGCCGTGTGATTCGCAGAGGCCGCAGGTAGCTCTTCCTTTGTCATTGCCGCCTTTGTCGTCGTCACCTCATCGCCATGCCGTAGAATGTCACAAGAAAGAAGAATCGACGGAGGATTTTGGGCCATGATAGGATGGCCCAAATCCTCTACGTTTAAAGTGATATCAATTGGTTAATTGAAATAAGAAAGATGAACATAAATTATTTACATGCACACAACAATTTCATTTCGAACAATGACGAGAAAAGAAAAGGGATAAAACACAAGGTAAACCCTTACCTTTGATTCGTCAATTTATGTTCGTCGTTCATTGACGGTGTTGTAGAAAGAATATGATGAAGTTATCCATTCGCTAAATTCGTCACGCACGCCCATCCCCAAGCTACGTCGGCCGTGGAAGACACTCCACGTCGGTAGGATTCGAGGGGGGTAGTTGAAGAAGGTTGTTGATGACCTTCTTCACATGCTTCAATCTTCTTTGGGAGAACTTATTTACTCCCAAGATCTCCTCTCAAGCTCCCATCAAATGAAAATTTCCAAGGTAAAAATAATATAAGTTATCTATTATTGTATTTTCACCACAATTTCAAAAAGGAGGAATAATTTAAGAGGCTCCACTTAATAAATTACATGCATTGGTGCAATTGATTATTGGGGAGCTCAAGAGGGTCCCCTTAATTAAATGACACGCATTGGCACAAATAATTTAAAGAGAAAGGTGGCACCAATTAGTGGTAGAAGACGTCAAGGGACTCCCCCCACATTAATGAGGGGAGTTGGGTGATTTTCCACCCTCCCATTAATTGGGGGGTTGTAGTCTCATGTGGTCCCCACTACGTAACCTCTCACAAGAGGTTATGTTTGGGTGGGCCCCACCACCATAACCTATCATGGGAGGTTAGGGTGTGGCGGTTCCATCGCCAACTCCCCAATAGAGGTTTTAACTGACAACCACTCACACTCATGGTGGCTCAAAAAATAAAATAAAGTGTTGTACACTTTATTATTTTTTTTATAGAAACCCAAAATCTAACTTTTAGT
Organism: Viscum album; assembly: GCA_963277665.1. Classification (NCBI taxonomy): domain Eukaryota; kingdom Viridiplantae; phylum Streptophyta; class Magnoliopsida; order Santalales; family Viscaceae; genus Viscum; species Viscum album. Next base: position 2,112,233,929 of record OY728152.1, read on the forward strand.
CTTGACCATCTGCCGTTGAGAAGAAATTATTCTTAAGTGAATACCGGCGCTGTGAGTTCAATGGTGCCTTCATATTTCAGTTCTGAGCACCACTTCAAATATTATAAAAACACGCTCATACGTTTACTGAACGTACCCAAACAAAACATTAGAAATTGATTCAGGGCACACCCGGTCACAGAATCAAGCGCCGTAAAAATTCGTGGACTCATAAAATTCTCATGTGTTTAAAAAAAATCCCCTGGATTTCCAGGTCCTTACATTATACCCACTTTATGGCTTTACATCCCCATAAGCTACAACTCGAACTATGGGAACAAATGAGAGTACTGAGCACTCATCTGAGCCTCCTACTCCCATGTGCTCTCTTGGAGGTTCCCATGATACCAGCGTACATGCACCATAGGTATCGACCATCCACATAGGTCCTGCTCCTATCAATCCTCAATATCCACTAGAACCTCCATAAAATTCACCCCATCATCGAAGTCTAACTCTCCATGGTCGATGATTTGAGAATGTTCATGCATGTATCCCCTCAGCTGAGATATGTGTAAGACGTCATTCACCCGGTGCAACTGAGGTGTAAGAGCTAATTGGTAATCCACCTCAGCTACTATAATAAGGACCTTGAAAGGTCCGATGAATCTAAGAGATAACTTGTCACCTTGGCCAAATATCCATAGACCACGTCATGGTGAGACCCGTAGAAATACATGGTCGCCATCCTCGAACTCCAGAGGTCTCCGTCTCCTGTCAACATACATCTTCTGCCTGGTCTTTGCAGTCTTCATCCACTCCATGATGATCTGAACCATCTCCGTAGTAGGTTTTACCATCTCTGGTCCCACTAGTGCTGACTCCCCATGGTCTGTCCAACACAAGGGTCATCTGCAAGGTCGCTCCTACAAGGCCTCAAAAGGTTCCATACCTATGGTGGAGTGATAGCTGTTGTTGTAAGAAAACTCCACCAAAGGCAAGTGATCCTCCCAGCTATGACCGAAGTCGATGACACATGAACGTAGCATGTCCTCGAGAGTTTGAATGTCCCGCTCAGTCTGACCTTCTATCTGAGGATGGAAGGTGGTGCTCAAGCGAAGTTGTGTCCCGAAATCCTCCTACAACCCCTTCCATAGCCAGGAAGTAAATCGTTCATCATGGTCGGAGACAATAGGGGAAGGTACTACATGTAGTTTCATAATATCCTTCACATAAAGGAATCCCATGCTCTCTACTGAACCCTGCTCTTTGATCGGTATGAAGTGGGCCGACATGGTGAGTCAGTCGAAGATCTCCCAAATCGAGTCATGACCCCTGGATGTACATGGAATACCCGTCACGATGTCTGTGGATATCCCATCCCACTTCCACTATGGTACCTCTAATGTATGAACCCAGCCTGCGGGTACCTGGTGCTCTACCTTCACTTGCTAACATGTGAGACACCATTAGACAAACTCCACTACTGCCTTCTTCATACCTGGCCACCAGTGTTGTCGTCGAAGTTCCTGGTACATCTTCAGCACTCCTTGAAGTACCGCTATAGGGGTTTTGTGAATATCCATCAACACTTACTCCTGAAGTGCCACTGGTTCCAACGTACATCCTCTGAAGAGGATGAGGTGCTCCCCACCTTTAGAAAATCCATTAGGTGCATGCCATGTGGATATCTGAGCACATCATGTCTCACAGTCAGAATCCCCATGTTGTGCCACTCTGACTCACTGAAGAAGAGGGGGAGTAACTATAAGTGACTGTAGAAAGGTTTATCAGTCCCTATCCACAAAGGATATCTATAAAGTATCCAGCTTCTCTGTTGCCTCTTCTAGCAGCTGTGTACCAGTCCTCCTGCTGAGCGCATCTGCAACAATGTTCCCCTTCCTAGGTGTATAGAAAATATCGAAGTCATAGTCACGGAGGAAATCAATCCAACATCAATGTCTCAGGATCATGTCCTTCTTAGATAAGATATACCTGAGACTCTTTTGTCTAGAGTACACGTTAAAACACTCCCCCGTCAGATAGTGTCGCCACATCTTTAAGGCGAACACCACTGCTACTTACTCCCGATCATAGGTAGAATAGTTCTACTCGTGCTGTCTTAGCTGCCGAGAACCATAAGCAATCACTTCTCTCTCCTATATCAGAACACACCCAAGTCTGGCCCCAGATGCGTCGTAGTGGACTATATACCCTCTGTGTTCCTCTAAAAGCCTCAAGATGGGGGGCACTAGTCAGCCTCAGCCTCTGCTTCTGAAAGATCTGCTGGAATCTCTCCGACCATACGAAGGGTTACCCCTTCTTCGTCAAGGCTGATAGTGGTGCTGCAACTCTGGAGAAATATTTAACGAACCTCCAGTAATATCCATCCAAACCCAGGAAACTTCGTACCTCCATCATACTTCTGGGTGGCTGCCAAGCAAGTACCGCCTCAATCTTCATTGGATCCACTACCACTCCATCCTCCGAGATGACATATCCCAAGAATTGAACCACTCGAATCCAAAACTGGAACTTATAGAGCTTACCATATAGCTGGTCCTCTCAGAGTGTGTTCAGTACTACCTGAAAATGGTAGGCATGATCCTCTTCAGTAGTCAAGTAGATCAGAATTCCGTTGATGAAGACTACAACAAAGCGATTGAGGTTTGGATGGAAGATCTTTTTCATGAGACTATTGAACACTAATGGAGTGTTCGTTACACCAAAGGGCATAACCAAGAGCTCATAGTGGTCATACCGACACCTGAAGGTCATCTTATGCACATCCTCATCTTGAACTCTGAGGTGGTGATTGTCTGAACTGAGGTCTATCTTAGAGAACTAGTGTTCTCCCTTCAACTGGTCAATGAGTTCGTCAATCCTCGGGAGTGGGTACTTGTTCCTTACAGTCACTTGGTTCAAGCGATGGTAGTCAACACAGAGCCTGAAGATCCCATATGCATCCTTGTTGAACAGAATTGGGGATGCCTAGGGGGAAACATTGGGCTGAATGAATCCCTTCCACTGCAAGTCCTCTAGCTATACCCTCAGCTCGCGAAGCTCAGTAGGAGCCATCCGATATGCAGGAGTTGATATTGGTACCGTCCCCGGTACAGGCCAATGTATAATTCCACCTATCTGCGAGGAGGTAGACCAAGAACATCATCAAGGAAAACATCCTCTTACTGGTCCACCACTACAAGATAAGTCAGACTCTCCACATCAACTACTCTAAGGGTAAGGCAAGAAACCAGATGAGTGATCAGATACACCCTCCTCCGAGTAAGTCTGTCATGTGCTGCAAAGGTTCCCTTCTCGCCGGTGAAGGTAAAACTGGTCCCATCTGTGTGAACAAACTGCATTTTTCTCCTAATATAGTCAATTTGAGCATGGAATGTAGATAACTATTCCATACCCAAGATGACGTCGTATGGCCTCAACGCCACTACTAGGAGATCCCAACCAAAGATCTCACCTCCTAGAGTAAGCTCACACTTCAAGCACCAGTGCGTAATCCTAGAATCATCTTCGGTAGGAGTATCTAGCCATAAGGATCGAGCCAAAAGCTCTATCAGAATCTCCGATCTCTGAATGAGGGTAGTGTAATCAAAGAGTGACTGGCACCTAGTTCTACAAGAACTGCAACAAAGGTGGAGTAGACATAGATCGTACCTCGAATCATCTTTGGAGCAACATGGTCATATGCTTCAGCTACCTGAAGCTGAGCTCTCCCCTATCCACCTACTCCCTACGGTCGGGGGGGGGGGGGCTCATGGTTGTGGGGGTGGTAACACCACATAACATTTTCCACAGCCAGCTACACATCCAGCTCCCCTTCCACAGCCACCTCCTCCCTACGGACATCCTTGTTCAATCCTTTGTCTCTGCATGGGATGTCCCTCAACAATCTGCTCATGTCCCAACTAGAGTGAAGACTCTCACCACTACCTCCAGCCAATCCTCTATCACCTGTGGGTCCATCTCTCCCCTAAACCTGGGTGGCCTCTAGCATTGGAACTCGTGCAACGTGCTCAACCGGCATGCATCATCTGCTGTTGGGGCTAGTGGAAATGGTGTCCCAACGGGAAGTAGTACCGCTGGTGCCACCTTTGGTAAAGGGACCTACATCAAGGGCTCGTCACTCGGTGGGCTATCAGTATATATGACTCTCAGAGCTCTAATTATTCGTTAGTGGGGAGGCATCCTGAAAGAAACAGATGCGACACAGTCAAAGATTATACCTGATAAGCTGACCTGGTTGATCTAACTTAAAGAAAACTTTTGAAAACACACATGCGATCAGTTTTTTCATGCACTAAGTCAGAAATCAGAAGTTAGGGTCCTGGTGTGTGGATACGTCAGCCACCTGCACCAACACTGGACCCCCTGAACTGAGAACCACACATAGTACCCATAACTCTATTGCTTCACAAAAAAGTAAGATCATAGTTCTACGTTCTATGGTAGAACCGACTCCTCTGATAACAATTTTTCACGACCCGACCCCCAGGGGCTGTATCGTGACTTCACCAAGCCCACCTTCCATAGGCTAGGGGCTGGCGACTAGCACCAAAGGAATAAATCCATATACCGCGGAGACACTGCCTTTATAACTGTAAAAAAATTAGAGTACAAAACCGGAAGCAAAAATATTAAGTGAAAATGTATACAAAAGATGTTTTGGAAAGTAAAAAGGGGCCGAAAATTCAATCCCAATAGGAAAGTACAAGTACAACTGAAAGCAAGTACAACTGAAGAAAATTAAAGAAGATACATGGTCGTCCTCCGGGATTCCTACCTGAATGGTAGGTACAGATGGCCTCCTCATCACTCCACGTCCATCTATATCCTCCGTTCACTATCACACCGAGTGATCCACCTCTAGGGACCGTCCAGTCCTGCTACTCTCTGCCTCAGTCAGCGCTGTCCGTCATCTGCAACCAACACAACGAGGTGCGGGCATAACCCGTGCAAGGGTGAGTATAACAATATTCAGTAGGGACCCCGAGACTCTCATGGTCTCAGTAAATCCATCAAGGATAAACAATAAAGTATGAAATCAATGTATAACAATTACTTATGTATATTCCCATACATATACCTAAGTTATCTAGTAACCCATCTCAATCATGAGGAAAACACAAAAGTCATTGACTCAGCTCAAACCTGGATTTTTCTTAATCTGAACCCTCGGCTGCTAGAGAAATCCTTCTCTATCGAGTATAGTGGGGATGCCACATCACACAGAGGCACTTCCCACTAACTTGTATTGCTGAGGTAATCCTCCTATCGAGTACCATGGATCTATTTCGCTAACACAGAGGCGCTCTCCACTGTGGTTCTGATGCGCTGACACAGAGGCGCTCCCCTGGTATCCTACTAAGGTACTCCACGTGTCGAGTACCATGGGTCTACTATGCTCACACAGAGGCACTCCCCACTGTGGGTCTGCCACGCTCAAACAGTGGTGCTCCCCACTAGGCTAGTCGATTCACTTCGAGTCAAATCAATCAGCAGTCGTCAAGTCTCAGCTAGCTACTAGGTTCCCGCACAAATACCTACTCGTCTCTTGAAGATCTTCTCCACAAGTTACTGGTCGATACTCCAACATTCATGAAGTTCGACATATAAGTATCTCTAAGGTCCGCCACATCGTATGGGTCTCAACGCAACAGACGACACATCAATCGGATGCCCGGTCTAGTAGTTATTCACCTTTTAGTCCCGGGGGCTCGATTGGATTCGTGTGCAATCCGACCTGACGGTATCCTATCTATACCCCAATGTCCAGTGTGATATTCAAAAATAGAAGGATTCACTCCAATAATACCGGCACTGCTGACAGTTCGTCAAACGAACGTACGGTGCCAAAGATATGGCCCAAGAAGGTAATGTGTCAGCAATGGGCCCAGGTCTGGTCCGACCCGGTCGAACCAACTCGGCCCCACCAAGTCTAGGCCGACTCGGTCCGGGTTTACCTGTTCTGACTTGCTAGTTCTGACCCAGCCCGTTGGGTGGGTCAACGCGCTGAGTTTTTGGCACTGTCCGCTACTCCCGACCCAGAGGATTGCGAGGGAGGTTCGGCCCGGAGGTCGCCACGTAGGCGAATTAGCCATAAGGTTGGGTCCAGTTCGGCCAACACTGCAAGGGGAACGACTCAAGGGACTCAGCCCGGGATGTTGGGCCTTTCTGGAGACCAGTGTGCAGGCTGTAGTAGGGTCCGGGCAGGCCGCGGCAGGGGTCGGGCAGGTCGCAGGGGCACCGGTAGGGTGCCGGGCAGGGCGTGGGGGATGTCGAAGGGCCGCGGGAAGGGGGTCGCGCACCGGGCAGGGCGCCGGGACGACGCAGGCAGGTGGGCTGCAGGCCACGTAGTGCACCGGAAGGCCACAGATAGGCGGGCGGGGTGCCGCGCGGGCTGGCGGTGGTTGGCCGGAAGCTTTGGTGCTCCACAGGGGCATCACGATTCACGAAGTCCATGGGTAGCGTGACCTTCGTCGTTTCCGCCTTCGTCATTGTCACCTCATCGCCATGCCCTAGAACACCACAAGAAAGAAGAATCGACTGAGGATTTCGGGACATGATTGGTTGGCCTGCATCCTCCATGTTCAATGTGATATCAATTGGTTCATCAAAATAGAAAAGGTAACATCAATTATTTACAACCACACAACGATTTCTTTTTGAAAAATGCTAAGAAAATAAAAGGGCTAAAACAGAAGGTAAACCCCCTACCTTTGATTAATCTATTAATGTTCGTCATTTATTGACAGTGTTATGGAAAGAAGACGATGAAGTATTTCATTCGCTGCATTTTTCATGCACTCCCATCCTCAAGCTGCGTTGGCCGTGGAAGACACTCCACAACGGTACGATCTAAGGGAGGAAGTCGAAGAAGGTTGTTGACAGTGTTCTTCATATTATTTGTTCTTTGTTGGGAGAACTTCTTTTCACCCAAGCTCTCATCTCAAGATCCAACCAAATGAGAATTTCCAAGCCCAAAATAATATAATTTATCTATTATATTATTGTCACAATAATTTCAAAATGGTGGAATAATTTATGAGGCTCCCCTTAATAAATTACATGTGTTGGCGCAATTGATTAATGGGGAGGTCAAGAGGCTCCCTTTAACTAAATTACATGCGTTGGCATAATTAATTTAAAGGGAATGGTGGAACAAATTAATGGTAGAGGTGGTCAAGGGACTCCCCCTTATTAATGAGGAGAGTTGGGAGATTTTCCACCCTCCCATTAATTGGGGGGTTTTAGTATCATGTTGTCCCCATGACGTAACCTCTCATGGGATGTTAGGGTGTGGCCATCCCACCTCCAACTCCCATGTAGAAGTTTTAACCAACAACCACTCACATTCATGGAAGCTCAAAAAATAAAATAAAGTGTTGTACGCATTATTTTATTATTATTTATAAAAATCAAAAAACAAACTTTTATTCTTGACCATCCGCTGTCGAGATGAAAGTATTCTAAAGAGAAACCAGAGATATGAGTTCAACGGTGCCCTTGTATTTCAGTTCTGAGCACCGGTTCAAAACCTATTGTTGACGCTCCTTTCCGTCACAGATTTTAACGAATTGAAAAGGGAAATACATTGAAGGAAAAGTGATTCATCCTTTGAAGAAACATCATAAATTGACAAAGGCATGAACAATTATTCAAATGAACTTGGGTCGCGCAAGCTCCACCAAGGTCACGAAGTATAATTGTGCACCGCCCATTGGTCGCACAGGGGACTTGCGCGCCCTCTTTGAAATTCTCCCAGGGTCTTCTCCGGCCTATAAATTCCCCATGTGGGCCCCCATTTGAAAGGAGGTAAAAATTCTAGAAACTCATATTTGAGGTCCCGGCACCCTAGTCCCTTCTCGAAGCTTCAAAACACTTATAAGGTAATTTCTTACCTAGAATGGATGATCTAAAGAGAGGGAGGAAGGCCTGAGTGTTGAAACTCATCATCACTTGCGCGCCTAAGTGGCTAGCCCTTAAGGGAAATGGCCACACTTGCGCACCGACTTACCCCTTCAACAGAACTTTCATGCCTCTTTTCTGGAATCCACTAGGGATTGTACTAAAATCTTGAGCCAAGCCTCGCCCAAGTATTACCTTAAGGGTGGACCGCCGCACAGGTACCCATGTGTCGCACAGGTATACCTGCACGGCTATCACTTGCGCGACCACGCATGACTTGTATGCCCCCCTCTTTTTGGGTTCCCTTCCTGCCCATTCCAACTCTCATATGCCTATCCACCACTCTTATTCAAGATTCATCCTTCAAACCCCTCTTTAAAGCCATTTTCTTCGGCATGGTTCCCTTTTTGGTTTCCTTATTTGAAAGAAATTCCATGGAACATCTCCCAAAACATAGTGATTTACATATCTTTATGTCACTAAGGATAGAGATTTCATTCATTCAACCTCATCCTTTAATATGAGAGAATCCTTAACCTGGGCCTTTTTTTCTGGAGTAAACCCCAGTTCAAATTCTCACAATTTGGGAATCTTCCTTAGGAGTAAGCACCACATCCCCTAACCTGGGCATCCTCCTTAGTAGTAAGCCCCATTCATAAAACCCTTAACCTGGGCCTCCTCATCAGGAGTAAGCCCCAGTCTCAAAGTACCCAAATTTGGGCATCCACCTTAGGAGTAAGCCCCAAGTCCCTTAATTCTAAAATCCCTTAACCTGGGCCTCTTCCTTAGGTGTAAGCCCCAGTTTTCAAATTCCTTTAACCTCGACCTCCTTCTCTAGAGTAATCCCCAGTCATAATTTCTTTTAACCAGTCTTAATTTACTTTTGATATGGGATTCGTTATCATGAATAAAAACCAATCATAAGTCCCTCCTAATTTGGGAATCTTTCTCTGAAGTAAGCCCCAAGATAGAGTATCCAAACCTCCATAAAAGAACATTTACCTTTATGGACCATGTTCCTAGACATATTCTCTAAAAAAAGTCCCGATCTCTATCTATTTGGGCAGTCATACATACATAAGACCCATATCATTTCTTATTATTTCATCTTTCATGGCACAATTGTAGGGTTTTACCAATACCTCTTGTTTCTCACACCGAGCATGATTCGCGTGATCTTGGAGCATAATAGTAATTATGAAATATTTCTTTGAGCCATCAATCATAAATAAACATCATACTCTTTTACTCGAACTACGTGGGTTCTGATTCCTTTTCTAAATAAAGGATACGTAGGTAGCCCATCTGAGGGTACGATCCCAACTCTAAAATAATACATGTCCTTCTGAATGACAATAAACTTCAAGTTCCCCACTGAGTGGCTTTAAAACCAGTATGGTCATCAAAATGACCAAGAGACTTTTATATAATTTATTAAATGATACCATTGTCTAAGAACCTCTAACAAATACAGATTATTCTCTATCGATGAAGAACCTTGAATACATATAAAAGATTCTCTAAATTTCCTACATATCAATCATTGATTGTCAGATCTAAAGGAAATCTCATTCTTATACTTGGTAATTTAATAAGGATTCATGAACATAACTTAAATCTATAAAGAGAGTCCCAGAGTAGAAAATAATTCCCCTAAAAAAGTTGTGATGAGTCCGACCTCCCATCCTCTCAAACAATGCAAATTCATAAGCCTTATCAGTTCACAACTAATGAGCACCTACCTTTGGAAAGTAGGTCCAAATGGATATAGAATAATTGAATATTTCTGGTTTTATGAACAAAATCATTAGAAACCACTTAGAATATTTGAACCTTAAACCAACGAGGTCATCCCCAATTCCAGAGGAAAAAAATTGGTGAACCTGACATGAAACCTTAACCAAGTTAAAGTGATGGTTTACCTATTTGTTAGGCCCCTCTTTAAACTCAATGAGAGGGACAAAAAGACAATCAATAACATATTTTCTTATCCAAGAGATGTAGTGGCCGTAATTATCTTTATTACATCTGTTATATCCAACATGAACTCTTTTCCAAGATCTTTCGCATTAAAGAAATGGCTTCTCATAATTTCACACCCGTGAATACTTATACTGTGAATACTTCTACTGGGAAGGCCTCTACTGCTACTCCTGCTGGATTTTCGTCCGCTCTGAGGATGACATCACCTACTCAGAGTCTTCAATGCTGGGTATCAAATGCGCTGGTTAAGGAGTACCGTCAAAATGGTACTATTCTGACTATGGAGGCTGCTCAACAAGCCCTCCAAGACAACAATTCAGCCTGGTTGTCCGGACAGTGACGAGCAACAATCAAGAAGCAGATAGTGCCAACCACCGCCTCCAACCATTTCGAGTCGTTATCCTCGTAACGCAATCACCATTTACTCCCATATTATGGGGAGGTGAATGAGCAGGTCCCTCAGGGCCTTAATTCAAGGATATAAGAGTCCTTCCCAAGGGATCCCATCAATAATCGCCACTAGACTCATACGTAAGTGCACCCTAAACATGATGAGAGTATCATATCCAGGAATTCGGCTTAGGTTCCTCGAACCCAAGCGGGCAAGACGAACCCCCAGAGATGAAATCCTGTCAACAGTGAGCAGGTTCTCATTTCTTCCATCTCTGGGGAAGTCCACCAACCTAACTTGGTGGCAAGCAATGGGTGGGCACACACACCCGTCTGTTTTAATTCCTCTATCCAGCAGACTCGTCTGGAAGCATCACGTCAATCCCGCCAGGCAATTTTAGCAGAGTACTATAGACATGAGAATACACTAGTTTATAAATCATCAGCTCGTCAGCAGGCTCGTCTGACTACATACGATGGATCCCACCAACCCAATGTGTTGACAACTGGTAAACATGCACATACACCTGCTTACACTCATCAATCCTTCCAGAAGCCTCGTCTGTCAGTATTGATGGAAGATCATAAACCACGTTCAGCGGAGTGCAATTAGCAGGCACATACACCAGCTAGTATTGATCAAGCCTACCAATAGTCTCATTTGGTAGCATTCAGAAAAGCCAGTCGGAAAGCTCTGGCGATAAACAGAAGGCAGACACAACTCTCTGCCCTCACACTTGAGTGCTTTCAGGATTCACTTTCAGGAAAATGAGGATAGGAGAAGGAACACACACCTACTCCCATCATGAAATGGATGTATATCCCAGTTCCGGCAGCTGAAGTCACCAAGCACAATTTGTGAATTGTGAAAGAGCAGAAGCAAATCCTTGCTCATATTCTGGATGCCAGCCAGGATATTATAACACCTTCAGCAGCATCTCAGGGAAATACACATAAATCTATCCCTACCAGTGGAGTGACACATCAATAGTTCCCTCCGAAATAGACACACTCCTCTATTATAGTCCAAGAGGGTTGTGGGGCGTACTCCCCCATATCATACAGACAACCAAGTCAGGCACATACACCTGATTTGAGCAGATATAATCAGCGTAACCTGATCATTTCTTCTAAGCAGGCACATACACCTGCCCATAATGACCGGTTTCTTTAACAATTGGTTTTTAAATTGAGTAAGAATGCGTCTAAAAAGAAGACCCGCCCAACATAGTCAAGAAATCAAGGTCCAATTAATAAAAAGGCCTTGCTCGACGCTGGAGTTCTTGAAGCCCTAAAACAATTATCTATTGGAATTCAAGATTCTACTCCCTCATTTCCCAATAGTGGGAACATTAATTCTGAAGGTCTTCATCAGAAAATTCCTCATGAAGGCTTTCTTCATGACAGTTTGGTCGATCTCGAAGTTTCGTCCTCAGTTGAGAGCCACAAGAACCCTTTGTGTGGCCATATAACTAAGGATAAAATTGTTTCATCTTTTTCTATAACCCACCATGGTGGTACTCCCCATGATGATGAATTTAACTGCGAAATTCCTCTCCGTAATTATAATACACATTGCCTAGAAAATGCTCCAATGGAAAATGTAGTGACGAGAAATCCCTCTTATCTTGAGGCACTTGAAAATGTGAATCCAGTCATGTCTGATGTTTCTCCTCTAGCATGTGAAATACTTTCTCAATCAGAAGATAGCCCGGAGTGTAGGTCATTCTCCGAACCACCCATGGGTCGTTCATCTTTTAGTTTGATTAGTGAATTCCTTACCAATCTTGTTGAATCCGATGAAGCAATAAGGAAGCACTAGCTCTAGTCCAACCAGGTAGAAGAATCTCCATTGAATGATAAAGAGGAAGTACTGAATTTGATAAAACAATTGGCGAAAGGTGAAGTGCCAGTCATATTTTGGCCTTTGGATGACTCTCAGTATGACATTCCAGAGATGTTGATGGAAGATGGAATTCATGATATTCATCTCAACATATGGAAAACACTTTTTCAGTTGAAAAAGAAAATTTTACCTTATGATGAATATGAAAATCATATCAAGATAATAGAAGGTTTACAATGCCAAATTGACTTGGCTTCTCTCTCAGTTTCTCGATATCTAAAGGCTTAAAAGCAGCAGAGATCCCTTCAGCGTTCATGCCTTGGCACACTAAGAATATTGTGCCAGTTAATTTCCAATTCCCTATCTAGTATTCATATCAGGGGATGGGGTGTTCATGGAGAACTTCTTCTCACTATACTCTCCAGCCAACAAAGCCCACCGAAAATGGTCTCATGCAATGTTATTGCCCATGTCCAGCCACAACCAATTGGCTTTTTTTGTAATCGAAGGCTCGCTCAAGAACATGCCTCAACTAGTTCTTCTCAAATTTAAGCATACAGAGAACAAGTTGTTGATTTAATCCTGCATATAGCAAACGAAAATATTTAACAGGCCTCTCGTTTGGAGCAAACACATCATCATGTGACAGAAGTGTCAGAAATCATCCAACGATATTTTGAGCCGGGTGATAAAAGTGGATGCAGGTTGATGCATCTAGCCAATTTCCGGACTAAAGTCCTCAAGATCAAGAGATATTTTAAGAAAGTCTCAGATATAGCATGTCAGGAACCACCCTAGCTTTCCAGACTGGGGACTCTTTTAACCCAACCCCTCGAATCAACAAATAGGATTCGAGGAGTTGAGCAGGAACAACAGGAATAACCCCAGTCCAGTGGTTTCAGGACTTTTTCAAATTGTCAATATCTTCCTCAAAGAAAGTCAGTCTTCTATCGATTAGGGAAGAATCCCCAAGAGGAACGAAGAACCAAATTATCTTGATATTCCCTCCAAATTACGGTTTGTCAAGAAGTTCCTGAGGGATCAAATAAACAATAGGCAATGTCTCATCCGGGACATGGAAGAAGAAATTATCATAGAAATGCTGATAGAAGAGATCAAATTAATTATGCATCAATTAATGTCATTAATGTCATTTTTTCTGATACACCAGATGAGGCTCACTCATAGGGATCAGATGAAGATGTTCCTGCTCAAGAATTTGTACGCACAGACACAAATGAAGAAGGCGTGCATACACGAAATCAAAGGCATACCCAGAATATGGATGTTCCTTCAAGTAACCCACTCCCCCCTCTATGAAAGGGATCCAACAAAGGAAAGGGATAGAATCAGGTTACATACCCTTCCTCTAGAGAAGGGCAATCACTCTCATTAGAGAAAATATTTGTACAACTGTAGGAAGAAATGAAGGAATTGAGGAGGCTGAATGCAGAACTACTTTAGGGTAGTCTTCCTCTTAAGAATATTAGAGTCAGTCAACCAAGGGAATTTGTTGCAGCTATTGAGATGGATCAAGAATATCCTTGTTCTCAGTATACCCTAAACGGTATAATCCTACGAGTCAGGTGCAACAACAATCGGCAGTGCTTCCATTAGTTGGAGTAATAGCTTCCACATCTGCCCAAGCTCCAGTCATTGCACCTGTTTAGGTCCAAGCTCAACCAGATTTTTCTCAAAATTTAATAACTACTATTGAGTCATTAACAGCTCGGATGGAGGATATTGATGGAACACATTCTCAAATTCATCTATAAAAGAGAGCTTACCCTGAATGGGTTGATGAAATTCCTCCCCCATCAAATTTTTCAAGTACCACATTCCCAATCATTAATGGTTCGGGAGACCCAGAGTAACACTTAACACATTTTGTTTCTCATTGTGGTCCTATGATGGAAACCCTTCAGCAACAAGAAGCAGTTAAGCTCAGGAGTTTTGTACAGTCATTACAAGGGACTGCTTTTGTCTGGTACACAAGCATGCAATCCCGGTCAATTACTGGATGGGAGAATCTTTTCCAAAAATTCTTTCTTTGGTTCATCTCAACATTAACAAATAGAATAGCTTTTGACCTTACAAACTGTAAGAAAAGGGAGAATGAAAGGTTTTCGGATTTCATTGCTCGCTGGAAAGGATTAACATATTCCCTGAGCTTAACACTCCCTCAAGAGGAATTGTTTCCAATCTGTGTGGCAAATCTGCGTGATGAGTTACGCACGCCGTTGACCCCTGAGAAATACATAGGAGGGTTTCAAGACCTTACTTCGATCGCTCAACAAATTGAAAATTCTCTTATGAAGAATAAGGATAAAACTCATATAATTCCATCAGCTCCATGATAGAGAATGGGTAAAGGGTAGATTGCTATAGTTATGCTTAAAGAAGCACCTATACCAGCTTCTACTTCAAAGCCTTCATCTTCTCGAAGGGCTCCACCTATTGAGCGACAACAACAGAGGCTGTTTCGTCAAGATGATCAAAGAGATCAAAGACAAAAACAATTTGAGGATTTGAAGAGTAAAGTTTACTCTTTCTGAAATGAACAAGTTCCTTGCTACTTTATTTCGGATCTAGAAAATAATTTGGTCCAATTGCCAAGGCCTAAGAGGCCAAAAAAGGAAGGAGATGAGGACCGTCCCAATTATTTCCCATTTCATCAGATGTTGTGGAATCCCACGCAAGAGTGTTTTTTCTTCAAAGAACTCCTGCAAAAAATGGTCGACTCAGGAAAAGTCAAACTGAATGGTTCTTTATCTCAGGTAGCATGTGTTACTGCTAGAGATCCTTAGGAGGAAGGCGAGTGGAATGAATTCAAGAACAAAAATGTGAAAAAATATGATTATTGTATGGTTAGAAAAATGATCAACTGAAATCATGCTATTTTTGGAACACAATTGAATAAACCAATTGTGTCTTGTTCCATGAATGCCACAGAAAAACCCTCTTCATCAGTGGGGAAATCCTCAAAGAAACGACATAATTATAAGAAAGAAGATCAATCATAAGAAGATGAAATTGTGTCAAATCCCATGTTTTCTTTGACTTTGGAATATTTTATACCATCTACTTCAAAGCCACGTGCACCATCCCACCAAACGACACAACCTAAATTGGCTACTCATGCAGAGTCTTCATCAGATGAAGAGTTAATCTTTGGTTCTGTTTACATGAATCACTTAACAGATCCTTATTCCAATCACAGTTTCAATCTCGAGGAACCGGGGTTCCCTATATCAAATAGGGGAATTAGTGGAAGTTCTAAAGGCTCAGGATACAGAGGAAGAAATGGATCTTTCAGAGGCCACTATTCCAATTCTAACACTGCTAGAACTGTGTATGTAGTAGAAACTCATGATAGAGCCCTTCAATGAGGTCAACAAGAACAAGAAAGTTCATCCACACAAGACAGATTCAGTCCTGGCACATTTATTTTGGAAGATCAGTTGGAATTTACACCTTCTTCCTCTCAGCTAGTAAATTGACCTATTCGGTCTAATCATTCAAAGCCAGGAGTATTACCAAATCCTACCCCGATACATGATGCATCAACTTCGAAAGCATCAAATTACAAGGAACATATTAAACCACATGTTCCTATTGGAAAACACTGACGTTTAAGTCAAAAGAATGATGTATTGAAATACCTGGCCATAGTACCGACCAATTTGTCAATTTTATATGCCTTGAATTTATCAAAGTATCTCCAAGAGGAACATATTGAGGCTTTGTCAAGTCATCGAGAGTTTGAAACTGAAATTGCTGCAGCTGTAGCCTACCACGTGGAGAATAATCTTACAGAATGCCATGCAGTGATATCTTTCGCAGATGAAGATGAAGATGATGTCGTGCATGGACATATTAGACCTTTGTACTTATCTTGAAAGATCAATCATGTAGACATCTGAATATCTTTTATTGATAATGGTTCAGGAGTCAAACTCATGCTCATTTGTACACTTTGTCAATTTGGCCTCACAGAATCTGATTTATCTCCTTCTACTATGATGTTACAAGGATATGATAAAAATGAACAAGAACCACTGGGCGGGATTACACTAAGAACTCAGTTTGGAGATCTTGTATCCAATTCAGATTTCATGGTTGTTGATCAAGACTCATCCATCAATATCTTTCTTGGAAGACCCTGGCTATATCAACATGCGGTTATCCCTTCATCATATCATCAATGTCTCAAGTATTGTTTCGATGGTCAAGCTGGGACATTGTATGGTGATAAAGCCCCATTCAAGACATGTGAATCTCAATACATTTAGGCATAATTCTATCACATGAAGGGAAAGGAGAAATCCACAACAAGGGAGATTACCAAAGTTAATGCTCCATATCGTTTGGAAAAGATTCCAGTAAATCCAGTTACACATGTGAGTATAGATTATGTGTTGCCTATCAGTCAAATTGACAGGATAGAACCAAATCCAAATACTCTTATGGAAACATCCATAATGTCAATTATGGAAATCAATCCAGACAGAATGGGAGAAATTGCTGATTCACCAAGAAATAATGAAAGCTCAAATGGGGATGTCTTCATTTCATCTACTGAAATCTAGCAAGTCTTAACTTCACCAACCAGGATAGAAGAAGTTATAGCAATGCCAGAGGTGAACGACGATGTTGATTCTCAATTCATAATCTCCTCTTTATTACCCAAGGAAGACCCTTCTTCATCAATAGGGTCTGAAATGGATGCCTCTTCTTTAAGATGATCAAATTTTAACATCTCTTCTGATCATGAAGATTATACTTCATCATCTACTATGCAAGTAGAAACAGAAGAAGTAACACATGTTGAAGAAGAAGAGGAAGATCATAGGGATGCTCCTCTAGCATTTGAAGAGGGTATATCTACTACCGTGGATGAACTCAGAGAAATTGATCTGGGTACAAAAGAAGATACACTGCCTACTTTAATTAGTGTTTCCATGACTCATGAAGAGAAAGAAATGTATATTTTATTTTTGAAGCAAAATCAAGATATATTTGATTGGAACTATACAGAGATTCTAGGACTTGATCCCGATGTTTCTACTCATTGTATGGGTTTTCCAGAAGAATATCGAGGATTCAAGCAAGCTTCCAGCAGAACACACCCAAATTATGTTTCCAAAATTGAAGTTGAAGTGGATAAAATTATCAAAGCTAACTTCATTAGAGAAGTCCACTATCCCAAATGGTTGGATAATATTGTCCCTGTGAAGAAGAAGAACAGACACATTAGATTTTTCATTGATTTCAGAGATCTTAATCGGCATTGTCCTAAGGATGATTTTACAGTTCCGATCACAGAACTCTTAATTGATGCAACAAATGACTAGGAAGCACTTTCCTTCATGGATGGATATTCTGGGTATAATCAAATCCGAATGGCTCTGGAAGATGAAGAATCCACAACCTTCAGAGCCCCTTAGGGTGTGTTCTAGTATCGGGTAATGCCCTTTGTCCTAAAGAATGCAGGCACGACATATCATCGTGCCATGCATCGTATCTTCAAACCCTTTTTAGGGATGTTCGTTGAATGTTACATGGATGATTTGGTGGTTAAATCTGAACAACATTCTAATCACTTCTTTGATTTGGAAATCATATTCCACAAACTATGACAACATAATTTTAAGATGAACCCCTTAAAATGTGCTTTTGGGGTAACCTCAGGAAACTTTTTCGGGTTTTTTGTATTCCATCGTTGTATTGATGTCGATCCTGAGAAGAAAAAGTCAATCATTGGTATGTCAGCTCATTAAAATTTCAAATAATTGAGAGGGATTCAAGGCCACTTAGCCTATATTCAGCATTTTATCACCAATTTCCCAGGAAAAAGTTTACCAATCACCATGTTGATGAAGAAGGGAGTTACTTACCAGTGGACTGAAGAATGTCAATAAGCATTCGATATTATCAAGAAATACCTCTTGAGTCCACCAGTACTTATTCCACCTTTTGAAGGAAGACCACTTATCCTGTATGTGATAGCTTTAGAGTGATCATTGAGTGAATTTCTTGCTCAGAAGAATGATGATGGGAATGAAAACAGCCTCTACTATCTCATTCAGACTATTCTTAAAGCAGAAACCTGATATTCAAGTATTGAGAAGTGCTGCCTAGCATTAATCATCGCAGCTCAGAAGTTGAGACACTACCTGCAACATCACGAGGTCCAATTGGTATCTCGTAATAACCCGCTCAAATTCATCCTTAGTCTTCCAATGCTTACAGGACGTCTGGAAAGGTGGACAGTTATTTTGTAGTAATTTGATATCAAATTTGTGTCTTAAAAGGCAATAAAGAGCCAATCCCTAGCTGATTTCCTTTATGAACACCCTTTAGTAGAAGACATATCTTTAGATATTGAACTTCCTGATGAAGAAGTCTTCTTTATTCAAGATAGTATTCAAACATAGGAAATGTACTTTGATGGTGCTTCCAGAAGTCCAATAGGAAGGAAATTGGAAAATCCTAAATTCTAAAAAGTTGGGTTTGGAATTGTGCTCATTTCCCCAGAAAAGGCAGTGTTACCCTATTCCTTCTCATTGTTGGGAGGTGGTACAAAAATGAATTGGAATATCAAGCTTTCATCAGAAGCTTGGATTTGGTGCTTCAAGCACAAGTGAATCACATAAAGGTGAAAGATGATTCAGACCTGGTAATCAAACAAGTCAATGGGGATTATGCCATCCGAAAAGAAGAACAAATACCTTTGTATGATTACATTATAGAGTTAATTGAATAATTTCCTACAGAACCAACATTTTCTTGTGTCTCACGATAAAAAAATGCCCATTCTGAGGCACTGTATAATATAGCCACAGCTCTGGCAGATCCAAATCGGGATGAGTCAACCATCATTATTTCCCACAGTAATACAATTTCAACTTATGTTCAAACAAGAACAGAGGAAATCAATAAAATTAGTCCCATTCCTGAACCATACGGTCATAATACAGGATGGATGACACCTATCAGGGAATACATTCAAAATATAACACTTCCACCAGATAGATCCGGGAAAGAAAATGTCCGGAGACGTGTGGTCAATTTTACTCTTTATGATAGTCTAGATCACCTAGGGAAAATTCTCTACAAGTGTGGTTTTGATGGAGTTCTCTTCAGATGCATTGATGGTGAAGAGAAAATGGCGACATGAAAGAAGTGCATACAAGAGTCTGTAGTGCCCACCAGTATGGATATAGTCTGTCTGATCAAATTAGAAGGCTTGGATACTTTTGGCCTTTAATGGTACAAGATTGTGTTGATTTTACAAATAAGTTTCATTCATGCCAAGTACATGCCAACTTCATTAATCATCCCCCAGAGTTTATTCATACAGCTAAATACTGATGGTCATTTTCCACATGGGGAATGGATGTGGTGGGACCTTACCCTTTAGCTACATCCAAGCAGTTTAAGTATATTCTTACTACAACTAACTTCTTTTCCATATGGTCAGAAGCAATGCCTCTAAAATAATTTAGTTCTAAAATCATTTTTAGCTTCATCAATCTAACATCATTACAAGATTTGGGGTCCCTCATACCATATTGACGGAAAATGGAACCAACTTCTGTTCATCTGAGGTGAGGAAGTTGTATCAAGAATAAAACATCAAATCCAGTCATTCATCTCGGTATCATGCAGTGGAAAATGGTCATATAGAATCCTTCAACAAAACACTTTCAAACATACTATAAAAGATAGTGTATTAAGATAAGAAGTTATGGCCTTATAAACTCTTTCATGCTTTATGGGATTATTGGACTACCACCCGCACTGCAACGCGGTCAACTCCATATTCACTGGTATATGGAATGGAAGCAGTCTTGCCCCATTGAAGTTCAATTACCTTCTCTCATATTATCCATTTGTGATCAGTTATCTATAGATGAACAATCTCAAAAGTGATTGAAAGAATTGGAACGGTTAGATGAGAAATGATTGTGCACCCTGCACCGCTTGGAAGTCTACCAGAATCGAATAGCACGAGCTTTCAACAAAAAATTTCATCTTTATTTATTCATTTAGGGAGAATTGGTATTGGTTCTCAGAACTCCAATGATACCAGAAAAGAAACCTGCCAAGCCTGAACCAAATTGGGAAGGACATTACTCAATACATAAGGTCTATTCCAATGGAGCTTATTCGTTAATCTCAATGGATTGAGAACTCATCACTACTCCAACCAATGCCATAGTTCTGAAGAGGTATTTTGTATAAACATAAAATACACAATTATGGTCTGTTCATATGACCTTAAACTACTTGAATGCTTCATGTCTAGAAAGACGTTAAACTACTCCATTATGGTCTATGCATATGACCTTAAACTATTTGCATGCTTCATGTCCATCAAGACGTAAAACTGCACCATTATGGTCCATGCATATGACCATAAACTGTTTGCATGCATCATGTACAGAAAGACATTAAACTACACCATTATGGTCCATGCATATGACCTTAAACTATTTTCATGCTTCATATCCAGAAAGACGTTAAACTGCACCATTATGGTCCATGCATATGAGCTTAAACTATTTTCATGCTTCATATCCAGCAAGACATTAAACTGCACCATTATGGTCCATGCATATGACCTTAAACTATTTTCATGCTTCATGTCCAGCAAGACTTTAAATTGCACCATTATGGTACATGCATATGACCTTAATCTATTTGCATGCTTCATGTCCAGCAAGACGTTAAACTGTACTATTACGGTCCATGCATATGTCCTTAAACTATTTTCACTTTCTTCCAACATTACGTTAAACTATATCATTTCTTTTTTATGTCCAGAAAGACGTCAAACTGCACCATTAATGTCCATTCATATGAACATAAACTATTCGCACTTTTATCCAACATTATGTTAAACTGTATCATCCATTTTCTATCATCCAATATGACGTTAAATTGTGAAAGAAATCCCTAATATGTCCAACATGACGTTAAACTGTGTCCTCTTTTGTCCTTACTGCATGACATTAAACTGCACAGTCCCCCTTTTGTCCAACATGACATTAAACTCTATTGTCACCATCATCCTAACTACATGACGCTAAATTGTACAGAAATCCCTTAATACGTTCTACATGACGTTAAACTGTATTTTGTCCCTGTTACATGACACTAAACTGTGCAGCACCAATAGTCCTTACTGCAAGACTTTAAATTTCATAGTCCCTTCATATGTACTACATGACATTAAACTGTGCATCGTTAGTGTTTTTTCTACCTCTTCTTTGTCACACTGAGTATGACTCATGTGAGCTTAGAGTAAAATTCAACCATAAAACCCTCTCTGGGCCGCTAACCACACGTAAGTCCCAACATCATTTTTAGGTCGTTGTCCCCAAGAACAACTTGATCACTAATTCATTTTTTTAATTGATCTACGCAGACTTTGATCCTTGCCTTCTAGGCTGGGTATGTAGGCAACCCCTGATGGTTCAAGCCCAAAACCAATCTCTTCACATCAATTCACTTCTATCTCATACAATGATGATTTGCGAAGCCACCTCTAGAATCAATATCTTTACATTAGTTCACCTTTGTCCTTCCTACATGACACTAAACTGTACAACACTTTTTTCATGTATGATAATAAGCTACAAAATTCTTTGATACCCTCACCTGAGAGGGAATCATTATTTACATTGATCTCCAATCATGTTATATTCCAAAGACTACGTGCATACATGGCAATGCCTAAGCCTTTTATCTTGGGTCAAACCATCATTGTACTAAAGTCCCCTTTCACCCTTCACATGTACGAACCAAATTTGTACAGTGGGTGTTTTTAGAACTACATGGGATTGATTCCCATCCTTATGTGATAAGTAGCAATGTTTGAGTGTCCCTCGAATCCAGTAACAAGTCTTTTGGACCTAACCCCAAATTCCACTTTTAGTCCCCTGGCTGAAAAGTCCCTGTGAAAACACACATTGTGTATTCCTTATATTGGTCCGAGATCTATGACCTTAAACTAAGATTTCCTATAGTCTCATCCCACATGATGTTAAACTGTATTCCAAGAACTATGTATGGCTTGATTCCCATCCTTATGGGATACGTAGTGAAGTCCAATATTTCAATTCAGGACCCAGCCACAACAAGATTATGGTTAGCATTGATCTGTGTATCTCTACATACATTGGACAATACTCATTTTTTTATGTGTCATAATCCTAACCTTAAATATTTCCAGATCTCCATACACTTTTTCTTGACTTCAGGTCACAAAATGTCCAATTTCTGAGAGTACTTTTTCTTGACTATGTAGCATGTGCCCTTAGGCATCCTTGCATAAATAGTCTACATAACGGACCTGTCAGCCAAAAGATGCTATTATTTGACTATGCAGCCAATGTCCTTAGGTGGCCCTACATAATTTAACCCCCTAACGAGTTTTTTAAATATTGGAAACTTCATTCATGAAAAGAAAACCACTTTTGTTTTTATTGGTCTTAATGACAATATTTAGGGATCCGTAAAAAATAGCCATCCTTAATATATTTGTCTCATACTCTTTTTCATGATCTGAATGTATTCAAGTATATGGTTTATATTTATCCTCTATACGCTTGGGATAGAACTTCATAAAAGTTACATTCATCTAGTTCTTATACAATCTTGTTTTGAAATATCTATTCCATATTCAAGTACCTCTCTCCATACAGAAAACTCTATGATTTGGAAAATTTGAATCCCCATAAACTTTCACTGGTTTTTTATCAGTAGAAAAGTAAATTTATGAGTGTTTTGTTTCCTAAATATGAAGAACGTTCCTTTAGACGGCCATATATAAGTAGTTTACATAACAGACCTGTCAGCCAAAATATGCTATTATTTGACTATGCAACCAATGCCCTTAGGTGGCCCTACATAATTCAACCCTGTAACGGGTTTATTAAATAATGGTAACTTTATTCATAGGAACTACTTATTCTAAGGCCTTTTATCCCTTTGTCATATCATTCATCTGATTCAAAATTTCTCAAGTCATAGTTTACATATTTTCTCTCATACTTGAGTGTGGTAATATGTTTTCATAAAAATATTCAAGGAATTGAGTCAATATTAATTCATTCGGTCAAATCTATTTCAACCTTAAATGTTAGGCCTTTTATGTCCAACATGAATGAATTAAAAATTCCCACACAAGACATGGTAACTCTGAACAAAAGTCATGTTCTAGCTCACTAAACATAAATTTTGTATGATTTTATGTAATATTGAGCAATAAAAAGATTCAAAAGTTTGTAAGGTTATTTGTAATGATCCTAGCTAAAATAAAGCTATGGTTACTAGGATCATTGGATTAGGTAAAATTTAAAGCAGGTAGCAAATGAAAGTATACATAAATGATTGAAAATGAAAGTGATTTTCCATTTTATGCATAAGAATTAGAAGGAGATCCATAGACTGGAGTCTCTTCTCTTTTTCAGGAATTACAAAAGACTATCAACATAAATCTTTATTTGATTTGCGATATCCCGAGCTTCATCAGAAGACTCCTGGAATTCATTCATTCAACTGGATATAATAAGAGATGCATTGATACCAGCTCTTCTTGGAACAATTGTAAAAGGATGTTCATGAGTGCAGTTTGAGAAAATTTTCTGCGGATCAAACAGTGACTCTGTTTCTGTCCAAGAGACTTGGAAGATGGATATTTGGATTTTAGAATGAAGCATTAGAAGTAAAGATCCATTTGTAGAGAGTAATATTTTTAGATATTGTTCCAATGCTATGATTTTATTCTCTCCACCA
Organism: Viscum album; assembly: GCA_963277665.1. Classification (NCBI taxonomy): domain Eukaryota; kingdom Viridiplantae; phylum Streptophyta; class Magnoliopsida; order Santalales; family Viscaceae; genus Viscum; species Viscum album. The sequence goes on from OY728152.1 coordinate 2,112,257,858, forward strand.
ACCGGTAGCAGAGAACATTTCAGTCCATGGCTTTTCCATTTTCATATCTGCAAGAAAATGGCATGGAAGAAAATTTTGAAAGTTCACACCATTGTTGTTGCTCTTAATGCACATCATAACAAAAATTGAGGAGTAGCAGTGCAACTGCATCTCGGGCATATAGTTATTTTCAACTAGAACATTGACTTCTCATCGATGACCATAGCCCTACAACGACAAATAAATGCTCTGGGGGAAGTCAAGATGATACTTCTTCAAATACTTATCCAAATCTGGGAGAGTGCTGTCGCAGATGATATAGTAATCATGTCCAATGATGCTCATCATATCATCAATTCTCTTGGTATCTAGTTCATCAGCCATTACGATTCTCTTAGATACCATTTAATCAACACAAAATGTAAATAAATTAACTCTAAAACGAGTTAATTTTTCAAAAAATTTGTGAATAAATTTAAAAAAATGGCTAAGGCATTATGGCGCGCAAGTCTAATTTTGGCGCGGAAGTAACGATGTGTCACACAAATATAAATATGTCACGCATGTTTTTGGCATGCAAGTATCACCACGCAAGTCTAAATACCTCTATGGCAGCGCGACAACAAAGAAACAACAGAAAACAAGTAACTTGGGCGATTGAAGAAACTTGTACGGCAAGAGCTCGGAAGCTTGAAATTAGGTGCCTTGCGCAAGGAATCACCATGTATATATAGGCCAGGCCACACCCTTGTTCGCCGACGTCGGCGCGGCTCAACACTTGTGCACCGCCCTCTGCGTGCTCAACACTTGCGCGCCACATGTTCCTTGGTTTTATTCTTTTTCCTTAGAGTCACATCCTCATTTCTTTCGGATCCAACATTGAGGGGGGAATTTTGTTGATGTTCCTTTCTATCACAGAGTCTAACGAATTGAAAAGGGAAATACCTTGAATGCAAAGTGATTCATCCTTTAAAGAAACATAAAAATTTGACATAGTCATTAATAAAGATTCAAATTCACATGGGTCGCGCAAGTTCCACCAAGGTTTCACAAGTATAGTTGCGCACCATCCATTGGTCGCGCATGGGACTTGCGTGCCCTCTTTGAAATTCACCTAGGGTCTTCTCCGGCCTATAAATACCCCATGTGGGCCCCCATTTGAAATGAGGAAAAAATTCCAGAAACTCAGATTTGAGATCCTTGTGCCCTAGTTTCTTCTCGAAGCTTCCAAACACTTCTATGGTAATTTATTACCTAGAATGAAAGATCTAAAGAGAGGGAGGAAGGCCTAAGTGTTGATACTCATCAATAGTTGCGCGTCTAAGTGGCCATCCCTTAAGGTAAATGGCCACACTTGCGCGCCACCTTTCCCCTTCAACAGAACTTGCGCTCCTCTTTTCTGGAAGCCTTTAGGGATAGTACTAAAGACTTGATCCAAGCCTCGCTCATGTATTACCTTAAGTGTGGACCGCCGCACAAGTACTCATGTACCACGCAGGTATACCTGCGCGGCCAGCACTTGCGCGCCCATGCAGGACTTGTGTGCCCCCCTCTTTTTGGGTTCCCTTCCTTCCCATTCCACCTATACTTATCCTATCCACCTCTCCTATTCATGATTCATCCTTCAAAACCCTCTTTACAACCATTTTCTTCGGCATGGTTCTCTTGTTGGTATCCTTATTTGAAAGGAATTCTTTGGAACATCTCTCAAAAAATAGTGATTCACATATCTTTATGTCACTAAGGTTAGATATTTCATTCAGTCAACATCATCCTTAAATATGAGATAATCCTTAACCTGTGCCTCTTTTTCAACAGTAATCCGCAGTCTAAATTCTCCTAATTTGGGAATCTTTCTTAGGAGTAAGCCACAAGTCCCCTAACCTGGGCATCCTCCTTAGGAGTAAGCCCTAGTCATAAATCCCTTAACCTAGGCCTCCTCCTCAAGAATAATCCCCAGTCTCAATGTCCCCAAATTTGGGCATCCTCCTTAGCAGTAAGCCCCATGTCCCTTAATTCTAAAAATCCCTAATCCTGGGCCTCTTCCTTAGAAGTAAGCCCTAGTTTTCAAATTCATTTAACCTATGCCTCCTTCTCAGGAGTAAGCCCCGGTCTTAATTTTTCTTAACCATCCTTAATTTACTTTTGATCTGGGAATCCATCTCAGGAATAAAACCCAATCATAAGTCCCTCCTAATTTGGGCATCTTTCTAAGGAGTAGGCCCCAAGTTAGAGTATCCAAATCTCCATAGAAGCACATATACCTTTATGGACCCTGTTCCTAGAGTTCTTATCTAAAATAAGTCCTGATCCATATGTGTTTGGGCAGTAGTACATACATAATCCCCACATCATTTCTTAAGATTTCATCTTTCATGGCACAATTGTCTGGTTTTACCAATACCTCTTGTTTCTCACACCGAGCATGACTCACGTGAGCATAGAGCGTAAAAGTAATTATGAAATCTTTCTTTGAGCCGTCTGTAACACATAAACATCATACTACTTTACATGAACTATGAGGGTTTTGATTCCTTTTCTAAATAAAGGATATGTAGGTAGACCATCTGAGGGTATGATCCCAACCCTAAAATAATCCATGTCCTTCTGAATGACAATAAACTTCAAGTGTCCAACTGAGTGGCTTTAAAACCAGTATGGTCATCATAATGACCAAGAGAATTTTATATAATGTATTAAAGGATAAAATTGACTAAGAATCTCTAACAAATACAGATGATTCTCCATCTAAGAAAAACTTTGAATATATATAAAAGATTTTCTAAATTTCCTACATATCAATCATTGATTGTTCGATCTAAAGGAAAGATCATTATTATACTTGGTAATTTAATAAGGATTCACAGACATAACATAAATCTATAAAGAGTGTCCCAGAGTAGACAATAATTCCTCTAAAAAAGGTATGATGAGTATGACCTCCCATCCTCTCGACCAATGCAAATTCTTAAGCCTTAGCAGTTCACAACTAATGAGCACCTACCTTTGGAAAGTAGGTCCAAATGGATATAGAATCATTGGTTGTTTACGGTTCTATGAACAAACCCATTTGAAACCACTTGGAATGTTTGAACCTTAAACCAACGTGGTCAACCCCAATTCTAGAGGAAACACCTATAAAAACCCACTCCTACGTTTACTGAACTTACCCGAACAAAACTTCAGAAAATGATTCCGGGCACACCATATCTCGGAATCAAGCACCGTAGAAAATTCGTGGACTCATAAAATTCCTTTGTATTTAAAAAAAATTCTATGGGATTTCTGGGTATTTACAACAATAATAGAGAAATTTATTCATAAATTAAATTAAGTATATTAATAATTTGATTAATGAATTTTTTTAAATTCTTTCAAGAAATCATAATATTATTTGTGAATCGTTTTATAATGTTTTTTGAAACCACAAGAAATAGAAAGTTGTATTTTATTTACGACCCAATACCAAATTGTGTAATAATAAAACATTTCATAGTTTTTTACTATATTTTAAAATATTGTTTTTAGTTTTAACATCTCAAACTTAACCACCAGGTCCATGTCAGATTATATGTGACCACATACATGCCTCCACATATGCAGAAGGATGTAGACTAGAATTGAGGGTCAAGGTCTATTTTCCGGGAGAATATACACTTAGTATCATTTAATATGATCAATAGTAATCAATAAATATATAATAAAAAATCATATAATATTTGGAAAATAAATAAATGGCATACATTTAAGATATCCCAAAGTGGTAAGCTTATCTAGTGTAAAAGCAGTAGATAATACAATGGAAAATATATATATTAAAATATATGGATTCATCCACTATCTTTCATGTATTACCTAGCTCCATGATACACTTCTCAACCATCCACCATAGGTCCAATTCCCTTCACTAGGTCTCTGGTCATGAAGTATACAAGAGCATTCAAATGGACAAGCAAGGTATGTGTACAAGGCTCTGTCAGACACCACCAACGATCCTTAACATCATCAAATAAACTATACATGTGCATTACATGGATATAAATATGTTACATATATAAAAACAATATATAGAACAAGTAACAAACACATTCCAGGTCATTGGGGATCGTCCCTAAATTCTCAGGCACCTTGATTGGAGAAACATACCTGCTTCAGAATAATGAATGATGAATGTCGACAACCAACCAGATACATCTGCTTTGTGAAATAGACTAATAGAATGTATGACACAGTCTCACTGACTATAATTGACCATGTACATATTGACTAATGTCAACCATATCCCCTCGATGAATAGTACACAATCAAGCAAAAAATCCCACTTTTCGACCATTGTCAAACACATCCCTATTAGAGGATAGCCTAGAAGTATGTGACACATACCATAGGTTGGAATAAACCTAACCTACATGATCAAAAAATTTATATCAAATTCCAATGGAGGATAATCCTAAAGAATTTCTTCATATTATATTGTAGGATAAAAATGTATATGTATATTTCTCAATTATAATACGGGGTGAATTGTAGGCTTGAAAACTTTTTTTTATACTGAACAAAAATCTATGTTTAACCTATAAGAACAACATGAATTCAAAAACCCTATTTAGTTATTAATAAATAAAGTAACCTTCTTTGAATCTGATAACATGAATTTGATAAAGAAAATTCAATACATTTAATTATGGAAATATTCTTCTTTAAAGAATATAGAATCAGAAATTGAGTTTGTACCAGAATAAGAATGTTAAAGAAAGTTACACTTTCTATATATAACTAAATGCTGTGGAATTTAAAAAAACACATAACAAATAGATAGTAAAAAACAATAATTTAACATAATGATAATGGTATCCAACAACTTTGTATAAAGGTCCCTTGATTTATACATTCTATAAAGTCTATCTTAACCATGCCAGTTTAAACCCTAGATACGATGATCGGTACCAATCTTGTTATCCCTGCAAGACCTCGATTGAGCAGGTAATCAAAACCTATGTATTTCTATCCCTAGAATCCATCAGTTGTAAATAACTCCAATTTGATTCACACTAATAAGGTTGAAAAAGTTGTTCACATATTAAAAAATTTGTTCACAACATTTGCACAAGGCGTGTTGAGTTGAGATTTCACAGTGTATCACTTCAACTCAGATTAGTAATAATTCAAGTCTTGAACATCCACAATCAACCAGAACTCCACTCACCTAAATGATTTAAAATGGATGGGTATTTATAGATTAAGTCTTAATGGTCGAATTCCTCATCCAATAGTCATACTTTCCTAAAATATTGGAGGGACCTGTATATGTGGCATTCTTACAATGATTAATAAATAATAGGTTTTGGGGACATTATTTTGAATAATAAACAATGAGAAGTATTGAAGACATTGTTTTTTATAGCTAGGTATGGGAACCATTATCATATTTTGCATCCAATAAAACGAAACACAATATTAAGAAAAATTGGTAACTATAAGAAAAAATAATAATCCGATTCTAAAAAAATATTGAAATTTAGATCCTAGATTATAAGTAAATCAGAATCTGATTCTAGAAAGAAAATGGAATTATATTTCAATACAAGTGAGAGTATGATTTCGGAGGAAATCAAAGTCAGATTTTTTATGAAATAAGTGTGGTATTTTTATGGAAATTAGATTTTGATTTTAGAAGACAAAAGAGTTTAATTTTTGAAGAAATAGGAGTTAGATATTAAAAGTGATTGGAGACCAATTTCTGAGGAAATTGGAGTCCTATTTATAAAGAAACTAGAGTCGTATATTTATGAAAATATGAGTCAGATTTTAGAAGAAATCAATGACTTTTAAACTTAAATAATTTCTGGCTTAATGAAAAAAGTTAGACTTTCTCAAGAAATCATTATTTAATAAAATTATGTTTATGGGTAAGGATTAACATGTCAAAGCAATTTAATATCCTTATAGAAATAAAACAATCTTTTAGAAAATTTATTTGTGATTTATATACCTGAAAGGAATAGAAAATTTCAAAGAGATACTTATTTACTCAATAATTTCCCAGTTTTCAGAAAGCACAAAGAACATATCATAAAAGAATATTTAAGCATAAGTTTTTGAACCAAATTAAATAATTATCTCTATTTTTATGACTAATAATTTATACGACTAAACCCCAAGGTTATGAAATCACCAAATGATTTTATTCTCATCTTTGAGTTTATCGGCCTTTTAGAAAAGATTACTCCTTTACATAAGAATTTCATTTTTAAGTAAACTCCCCCATTCACGAACATCCTCTCCTTGAGTTTAATATTCTCTTTGATTGATATTCTCTCCTCTATTGTGATTTTCAAAAAGGATTGGGAAGATATAAATATTATACCTCAAATTATAGGAAATATACGAGACAAAAAAATGAAAATCCATAATATAATTAAATAAAAAAATTATCACAAAAAGTATAATATACAACAAAAGATTTGATTACAAAAAATTAAACATACTTTTTATTTTCTGACATCATATTTTTCATCATAGCTTTCAACTTCTTCAACTCATTATAATATTCATGGAAGTTGGTTAGTAAAAAATCTGGATCCTGATTATTTATTCCATTATCATTGATACTCTCTTCCTAATATTTATGACTTATTCCTATGTCCTATGTTTTTTGGCCTACTCTTCACTGAATTTATTATTCCTTGTAATATTGAGACCAATGGTGTTTAGTATTCTATTCAGATCATTATCTTGTACTTGCCGATCAACTTTCTCTACCTTTATTTTTTTGACAAACTTGTTGATAGATTATTAATCATTTCATCGGTTTAATCAACTGAATTATTGAATAAGTCACTACACTTATAAATGATCTTATGATCATCAGTGATAGATTTCAACCATTTGGTTGTCCGATTGTATGAGTTCCTATGAGCATCATTGTTGTTCAGAAAGGTCATAAACTCTTCTTCAAGTCTAATGAATTTCTCCATAATAAGGTTTTTTGATAATTTCTTCTGATTAAATTATACTTGAATTAGTTTATATCTTGATTCTATGTTAGATGTAATGGAATGGAATTAACAAGAATATTGAGGGACTAAACAACCAAATATTCACCTATTGAAGATGACGATTTTGAAATAGAAACATTTCATGGTGATGAAATTTCTATTTGTTTATAAAATTTCTTCTTGGATGTAGAGGAAACATCCTTCTTTGATCATGAAGCCCCAAAATTCTGAGGTGTGACAATAGCCATGTTCTATCCTTTCTATGCCTTAGTGATTTACATATCAATTCTATGAGATTATTTATATCCATCAGAAACACGTTCTATTCTATTATCATCAACAACAATTTCTTTATCAAACCAATTTTTCTACAATATTATGAATTTTTGGTCATCATGTTGGGAAATATTATCATTGTCACATTCATCATATAAGGTAATTCCATTTAATTCTTCCTCAGTATCGATATATTTCTTAATAAACCATCTTTCTGAGACTATCTTGGTGGATGAAGCTTATGAGGTTCTTATCGACAACTTGTCAGATGGAATCTCCTTATCATATTCTACATCTATTTTTATTATAACATCACTTTAACCTCCTTATTCTTCTCTAGATTATTCTTTTTGATTTTTTAGTTCAACTGTCAGATCTAGTACAGAATAATTTTTTTTACTTTATCTAGTACCAGAGTCTCAATTGTTACTGGTGCCGAAGGAACATCAGGTTCTTACAAGAATTATTTTGGTATTTGAATTTTTTTGAATATTTTTCAGTGAATTTTAATAAGGCATTATTAATTTCAGCTTCCAATATCTTATTATTCTTCATCTACTCATTACCTTGTTTCTAAATATCTTCTGTAGTTTTAATTTCTATGCCCTTAGCCTCAGTAAAATCAAGTAAAAAAATTAATCTACTTATTTTCTTTTTTTATTCATATAACTCCACCTAGAATCTATTCCTTCAAAAAAGGATTTCAGTTTCTTAGGATTATGAAGAGATGATGTGGGTTTATAGACTATATTTTTTTATAGGGTTCTATAACTTTTGTCTTCTTTTTCTTAGATTTGGATCCGTTGTTTTCTCCAACTTGGTCACCTTTGACATCTATATCGACAAACTTAGATGTATTTACTGAGACACCATACATCATTCTCTTGAGGGTGTCATTAGTCAACAATATAATTCTAAAAGACATAAGATTCTATTTTCAAGAAACATTTCATGTTTATATGAATATAATAATGGGATTCAACAATATTGTTGGATATATTAAAATCCAAGATTTGATTGTTCCACTATTTTTGTTGCTAATGGTGGGGAAGATATAATTCATCTTGTTAAACTTCCATAGATTAACTATAAAATTCATCATTATGATTTCTGATGTGTTTAGGGTTTCGTTATCAACTTTTTTCAGAATTAGAAGACTTATCATCTAGAGAGCAATAATTCCTTGGTTTGTTGAGAGTTTGGAGATCTTAGGGTTCTTTATTCCATGAATCCCTAAGAATGAAATTTATTTAACCTTATCAAATTAACCTTTTATATATGAAAATATATTCAAAAAATCAATCCTCTCTATAATAATGTATATCCAAGACACTTGCAGCTTTCTTGTCAGATAAAAAGTCTGGTTTTCCTTAAATTTTAAACTAAATCATATCTTTTCCTCATATTCTATAAAAATGAACTATTACGTAAAATTTTATTATAAGATATGGATAAACTAGATCTTGATTATTTTATTTTTCTATAGAGAAACATTTCCATCCATTGGGATTGACAATATTTCTTATCAAAGAATCATACTTGGATAATAACATCTGTTCTACTAAAATATCTTTAATGATTATCCAGTCTCTAGTTTCCTTATGCTAAGATATCCTAGTTTGATAGGAAATTTCTAGTGAAATTTGGATATTAAAGGAAGAATTCATGAATCATATAAGTGTCATTGAAGGGAGGCATATCTTGGGCACAAACAAAACTATGGAAACTGATGTGGGACACAAAGGGGGTCCCTTTATATAGAATTTTCAGCTACGATTCAACTTCCTAGGTCAATCCAACGATTGAAATTATCTTGATCTGATCTCATAGTTGATATTAATGATGAAGAAATATTTATCGGTTCTTATCTTTTGTGGTTTTAAGGAAATAATCTTATTTATAGAAAGATGAATTTGATAAAGGTTTTCTTAAATAATGTTTTGTAATACGCATAAATAGAAATGTAACTAAGATGATTTAAACAATGGAATCTACCTTGTAGAGTTATTAGAAATATTTTTTAGTATTGATAAAATTTTTATTTTAAAATTTATGTTTTCAAAAGTCTTTTTTGGGGAAGAGAATATTTACATTTCAAGAAAAAATTTCATAATGTTATGAAAACAAATTTAAGAAGAAAAAAATGTATTAACCCTATGAAAAAAAAGTATCTTAATTTTATGAGATGGTTAAGACAATATGTGGATATGAATGATTACCTTATAATTATCATGTTTAACTTTTGTAAAATATATTCAAATCTATCATACGGTAATGATTTTTTTAAAATATCAAAAAAAAAATTTCTTTACAAAGAATTATAAAATAATATCTCATTTAAGTGTGTGATACCTAAAAACATTTTTCATTATGACTATGTGATTTTCTTGAAAATTATGGGCATGGGTTTTTCTTAGGGAAGTGGAACTATTATTATCACACAATATTTATGTTTTTGTAAAACTCATGTCGTAGTATGTTAATGTGTGTTGCATCCACAACACTTGAGAACAACAACTTCCAACTGTTATGTACCCAACATCTATAGTGGAAATTGCTATTGAGTGTTGTTTCATGCATGTACAAGAAATTAATGAATCTCTTAATAATTAAAATGTTCAAGACATACTATTCATATGCATTCTACATCCACCAAAATCAACATTTGAAATTATTTTTAAAATAAAACCATTTATAGAAGAATAGAAAATTCCTAAGACCAAAGTTCTATTTATGTAACTACAAATTATTTTCACATATTTTAAATGGGATTATTTTGGGTTAGATTGATATCTTTCACAGAAATATATAGAAAACATTAAGAATGATGGACTATATATAATGAATAACAGAGTTTATATCATACCTCTATATGATGTTTGAGGTATTGGTTTTCTAGTTTCATCCAGATCAAGAGAGTTTTAAGTACTGATTAGAGTACATATAATTTTAGTGTTTTAATATCCATAATTCATAAGAAAATCTTTAAAATTATTTTATTGAGATATAAAGGTTATTTCTAGTTTTTTATAAATTTGAAAACACAAAAAATGTTAACTCACCCATCATAATCATTTCAAAACTCATATTTCATACAATTCACAAATGAATCAGTTAAAGATTAATAAGATAATCTGAAAATAATTCCATATACATAAATTTTAACAATCAAAACATTTTTCTTATATTTATTTATAAAAAGTATTGTATTAGATGTTCCATTAACATAAAGTTTTTGTAAAAATTAATTTTAAGTCTATCATACCAGGCTATAGGTAGTTTTTTATGTCCATATAATGAATTGTTATATTTGTAAACATGTTCAGGATGTTTGTGTCATCAAAACCAGGATTTTTTTTAACATAATGTACCTTTTGAAGTTATATGTTAATGAAATCCCCCTTTACAACCATTTGAAAAAGCTTGAAATTGAAGAACAATGCAAAGGCTAGTAGAATATGAATAGATTCAAGTCTAGATACTAGTATGTAGTTTTTTTCATAGTCAATTACTTATTTTGGATTATATCCATTATAACCTAATCTATCTTTATTTCTTACAATTATTCCATTTTCATACCATTTATTTCGGATTACGCATTTTACTTCTATTAAAAAAGTTTCACCAGGTTTTCCAAACAAGTTCCAAATTTTGTTTCTTTTAAATTCATTTAGTTCATATTGTATCTAAATGGGAAATATTTCTTTCCCAAAACCTTGTTCATCCTTCATGAAATATTTGATAGTTAAATCTCTGATATATCACTCTCACTTTAGTATGACAAAAAAATTTCATAGTCTTTGACCCGGTATCTCTTTTATGGGTTTTGGATTTTATTTGATTAGAAGGGGTTGTAAAAGTAACACTACCATTATTCATCTTAATATTATCAGCATCAAATTTCTTTCTATTATCATGTGGTATAAAAGTCTTTAATAACTCATCAATATTATATTTTGTACCTTTCCCTTATTCATCAATAATGTTTCTCTTAGATTTCCATTCCTTAGTCATGATATCATTAATATTGTCTATAGGCATCTCATCATCTAAGCCTTTTTATCCCATTTGTTGTAAGATATTGACAATTTTCATACACCACTATTGAACTTTACATGTGGGTTATCCGTAAGGAAATTATAAAAAATGGTAGTTAGCTCTAAGCATAGCTCTTCTAGTTTCAATAACCATAGATGTTCCAAAATGGGTAACTTCTAATTTCTTCTAGGTGCTATAAGTAGCTTCACATGATGAAATATAGCTATAGATGTTTCTAGTCATATGACCCAATAATATAATGTGTAACTTAATGTTAATCCCATGCTATTTTTTCCTTGATTGGTGAATTTTCTGATTTCCTTGTCATGAATCTTGTAATCTTCAATTGACATAAAAAAAATATCTTCACTAGTATTGATAATAACAATATTCATACTATATCTCTAGTATTCATATTCATTTCCATAAAATATTGGGGGTCTTGTAGGATTTAAGTTGTCTTTTGATAATACATTCATTCCATTCATTCATAAAGAATCGTTTTCCACAAAATGGGTTATTAGAAAAATATTATAAATTAAGAGTTTATAATGAAATATTTAAGAAAAACGTGAGCAAGTGTAGAAAAAAAAGAAAAGTTCAGAAAGAAAACCTATGTGAATATATATGTATTTCAGAGATCCTCCATGATACCAATTGTAGGATCAAAATGTATATATATATTTCTAAATTACCAGAGGGGGAATTCTAGGTTTAAGAACATTCATTTTTATCCTTAAGAAAATATATGTCTAAAAAAGTAAAACTAGATGAATTCACAAACCCTCTCTAGTTCTTAATAATGAATCCAACTTTAATATGATATGATAATGTGAATCTGATAAAGAAACTTAAACAACTTTACATATGAAAGGATTATAAATTAAAGAAAATAGAATCTAAAATTTATTTTGTACAAGAATAAGAAAGTTTAAGAATGTTACACTTTATATATATTACAAAAATTAGTGGAATTTTAAAATTATTTTAACATGTACCAAGTAACAAAGAAATATTTTTTCCCAAAGGGATGGGTGTCCTAAGAACTTGGGAAAAGGTATCTTGATTTATAATTTCAAGATAGTATGTCTTACCCACACATGGGTAAGCCCTCAATAAAAAGACCAGTATCTATCTTGTTATCCCTGCATAGCCTTGATTAAGCTGGAAATCGAAACCCCAAGCTTCATATCCCTATAATTCTTAAATTGTAAATAACACCAGTTGTATTCACACTAATAAATTTGAATAAGTTTTTCATGGCATGAACAAGTTGTTCACGACATGAAAAAGTTTTTCATAGAATTTGTGCAATTAAAGTTGAGCAGAGATTTCAAAATGTACCACTTTAACTCAGAGCATTAAGAATTCAATTCTTGAACAAAAGAATTAGACAAAAACATCACTCTCTTTTATTATTTTATGTGTCTAGGATTTTATAGGAAACATCTCAATGGTCGAATTCCTCCTCTAACAGTCATATTTCATTGAATTTTTGGATGGACATGTTTATGTGGCATTCATGAAACCACTAATTTGTAATATGTCTGATGACATTGTTTTTAATTTAAAACTATGAAAATTATTGACGACATCAATTTTATTGATAAGTATTGGAAACATATTAATATTTTTGATCCGTTAAGACGGAACGTTAAATTATGGAAATTTCGGAAACTGTAATAACAAAAAATAATTGGATTCTGAAAAAAAATGTCAGATTCTAAATTAGGAGAAAATTATATTTTTATTTCAGAAGAAATTGAAGTCTGATTTCTGAAAAAAAACATAGTACGTGTTATTGGGGAATCTGAGTGTAATTTATAAGGAAATTGGAGTCTGATTTTTATGGAAATCAGAGTCTGATTTTTTATGAAATCAGTGTCTGGTTTATGAGGAAATCGGTGTCGTATTTGAGAAGAAATCAGAGATAGATTTCAAAAGAAATGAGACTCTGATTTTTGAAGAAATATGAGTCTAATTTATGAGTAAATTCAAGTAATATTTATATGGAAATGGTTGTTGTATTTTAGATGACATCAGAGTCATGTAAACATAATCAATTTCAAGATTAATAAAAATGTTAGACCTGGTAAAAAAACATTAAGTAAGACAATGATTTATATGGGTAAGGTTTAACCAATTATAGGACAAAAAATTCTTTGGAGAATGAAAACTATCTTTAAGAAAACAATTTTGTGCTTTTAAAAACACAATGGAATAGCAACAGTCATAAGGAAACTTATTAACTCAACAAACATGTCATCCACATTGTCCATACATTGGTCATATATCAAATGGTCAAAAATAACCCAAACTTTCATGCGCTAATACAATATACAAGATCATAATATACACATTACATAATAAAAATGATAGATCAAAATCACATCATGTTAAGATGTAAAATCATCTGAACATTCTTTATGAAATATAGACATGCACAAGTCATGGTTAAACACTCACACACACACACACACATATACACCACATGCGATGAAGCATCAAATATCTATCTCACGGGCTACACAAGCATGCCAAACATTCATTCCATTTACCTATATTAAAATATAAAATAAAAATAATTAGATTCCAACACATAAAATTCACACTAGACTACACACGCACAACAATAATCATGCTGATAACCTATATAATGTATGATCTAAGGTCATGGATTTACTAAATTGTTTATAATGACGACTAATGCTGAGATATGTTTTCCGAATTAAAATAGACAAACGAAACCTCAATAAATTCAAAAAATCAATTATCTTTAATATTATCCATATCGAGACGAACCCAACGAAACTAAGGGAATGTTAATGTGATCAATATTTTAGAATATATTTATAATTGATGTTTTAAGACATAAATAATTAAAACAAAAATTAAATATTTGAGAGGGGAGGTGTGTTAAAGGTGGATATGCATGAGAACAGATGAAATTACTATGTTTCAACAATGAAATACATATTATTTTATATTTTCACATTTTATTAAACTAATTTAATATAATTTATTATTAATATCATAAATGGTAATGAATTCAAGAGGATTTCAAAAATCTCTACTCCAAATTCAACTATACAGTGCCCCTAGATAATTAAAATACTTATTTATTTATTTAATCATGTTAGATCAATTTTAGAAACCAATAAAGATATATTTGAAGTCATCATTATACATACACAAACACACACACACACCTTTATTTGTTTCATATATTTACACATTATATATATAACCATTCATATATACATATATACATGAATATATTTATATACTTACATATATATTTATCCATATACTTATATATGTGCATTATATATATACACACTTCAATATTATAATCCCGTAATAATAATAACAAACAAAATAACAATAATATATTTTTATTACTAAATCAACTGCATAATTTCATTCAACAATTAAAAACTGATAATAGTTAATAAATTAATTTTAACGCCATATTTTTATTTAATTGACATAATTAGTAATATCACAACAATTAAATTTCCCTTCATTATTTCCACCCAAACATAATCAGTAATCACCAAATTATATTTTCGTTTTTATCTTCAACAAAATAATAATAATAATAATAATAATAATAATATAATTATTATCTTTAGTGGCCACATAAAATATTTATATACCAATTATAATTACCCTTATGTATGATGATATCAATAACACAACACACACATAAATTATTTCATTCCTAGGGTAAAACCCATATTTCAGACCTAACTGTGGTCTAAGATATTCATTTAAAAAACATTTTAAGAGATATTCAAGTATTTTTTGAATAAAATATAAAAAATTTATTAAAATCTATCATCATGTGTGATGTTTCCAAACACCCGAAACAAAAATACCATATATAATTCCTAGAGTTAACCTTTCATATGGAACCTAACAGTGGTCCCCTAATTCTCATATGATGTTTCATTCGCGAGTTATTTCATTTTTTTGGAAAAATCACACAAACGTATGAATAAAATATTTCCAAAACATTTTTTCTATCAATGTCAAGCCTCTAAGTGCAACATAGTTCTATAATGACTTAGCTCCTAACTTTGAAAATATTCTATATAGTATTCCAAATTGTTAAAATGGGATCATTAGCTTTACTAAATCTATAATGAACAGATGTATTGAAAAAATTAATTTTAACACCTAAATAGTATATTTTTAAAAAATTGTGTTTTAATATCATTTTTTAAAATATGTACATTATAATAGTGAAGTAATTAAAGAAGCACATTAATTCTGGACAACATTTTTTGTATGTGGTAAGATACTTATTTTATATAGTTTTACATATCAAATTGGAATTATCAAAATTTCATTTTTAGGAATAAATGGTTTGAAAGATAATGATTTTTATGGTTGTATAACATTGGATATGAATAATATTTGGATCATATCTCAATAATTTGATATGATTAATTTTTCTAGAGAATTTATTCTTAGAATTTATGCATGAGATGAGGATTATGATATAACCATAGGTTTTTATTTTATAATAAGGTGGAAAACACATCATGGTCATTTACCACATATCATGGTTAACTTTTAAATATATTTTAAAATTAAAAAATTGATTAAAATTTATAAAATTATTTTCAAACATTTATAATACACCCACTGGTCACCGTTACAATAGAATTTATATTATATTATTTAATTTTTGGAAATTTAATTTTTCGTGATGTTTTAGAAAAAAACATCGAAATTATTAAATTTTTTGCTTCATGAACAGTTTGCAATCCTAGTTTAGGTGAAACCATATAGATACATTTGTGTTGGTACTTTCCTAGCATTTATATCATAAAATTATAATGTAGTTTTATTGGATGGACACATCTAATCTATACAATTCTTAATAGAAACATTTCATGTTTCATTAGGGCCTCAAGAACTAGGGAATGACTTTTTCATGGTTAATGGAAACTATTTGAAAATATTACATAATTGTATATAGTTATTATAGTGGGATTTTGTATGGTTATCAAACCATTTCTAAACCATGTGTTAAAACCACACAACTATTCTATTCCTTAAAAATTTACATCGGCACAGTTTAGTTAACCATGTGGCCAATCCATGTGACCTGAAAAAATTTAATTCAAGGGGTAAAATTACCTTTTTCAGCTAGGTATTTGTTTTTCAAATGGACCAACCATTCCTCCCCTATTTCTTGAAAAAAATATTGGGTGTGATTTTTGGAGCTCTTTATTCTTACTCTTTGATTTTGATCATCTTCTTCCTCAAATTTCAAGGAAGTAATCTCCATTTATTCCTTTTTGTATTACACTCTAATCATCATCCTATAAATCATATTTTACTAACTCTTATGAATCCATACTATCACTTAGGTATTTAATTGGGTTTGGTGTGGTTATAAGGATGATGTTTTGATTTATTTAGTGTTGAGGAGGATGTCTGTTATCTTGTTATTTTTGTCTCATTCAAATGAGACAAGTATAAAAGGGTTTCTTTTTAAATATGGACAGTGTTTCAAAAGAAATAAATTGTAATATATGTTCTAAATTTATTGAATGATTTTAAATTTTTTTGTACGAATGTAGAAGTATGTTTTATTCCCATAGTAGGTTTTTATTTTTTCCAAACTATTGTTTCAATTAGCACGAGGGTGACACATGACAATTGATTTTGAAAAAACCCAATTGAGTCATTTAAAATATTGAATATGTTTTTAAAATGTTTTATTTGGAATTATATTTGTATGAAAAACCTTATTGGTTTTTAAATTTTGTAAAATGGATAAAATCTCTGTGTGGACCCATGTGTCAAATAATTTTCTTGTTAACATTGCCTAGTAGAATTTTTAATGTAATATAATTTTTTTGAATTTTTTTGACACTAACTTTGTGTTTAATGTTTTTATTTTATTTTTAATGGATTTTTTGGTAAAATTAATGGATCTAAAAATCATTAATCAAAATTGTTTTTAGATTTTTAGTATATATGTTAGATAATGGAGATTTCTTAATAATGGGAAAGTGCAGATTTATAAAGGCTTCACAGTATAGATTAAAATTATTTCAAAATAAGTTTAATTTTTTAAAGAGTTATTTTATGAAAACAAATGGATTGATAAATTGGAACTCAAAGTGTAGATTTATTAATGGATTTCATGGTTTATTTGAAATTTGTGTTTAAATATTCTGAAAGTTGTTTGGATTCACAAAAACATTGTGAAAGAAAATTCTCTCCATTATGTGAAGTTATTTTACAAATATTTGTGACCCTATTTGAGTCATGTGTAAATATAGTTAGGAATTTTTTGGTTGTATATCACATAGAGGATGTTTTATATTTTATATACTTTTAGGTTTATTATTCATGGATGTGAAAGGGGGTTCTTTGTGAACGGGTGTAAGGTGTGAGGTGTGGATTATTTGAAATGATTTTTATTTGATTCATATGATGGTTTATTTGTGCTATCATCCACATGAATTCCATTAGAGTACTAATAAAATGGGATGTGATATGTTTGAGATCAGGACTTAGTGAGTAGAAGTGCGATGAATAATGAATATCACTCAGATACACCTCTTTGTGTAGATCGAGTGGGATATTTTTCCATATGATTTAACAACATTTTTTTTTCAAGTGGAATTGAAGGAGATCCCATGAAATTTATTTCATGAAATTTGGAAGTTACTACTAGGGAAATGGAAATTTTTAGTGTAGAGATCCTATGTTCTTTGTCTCCAAATCAAGAAATTATTACTTTAGTATTAGGTTGTTTCAGATGAAACTTCAATCATTATTGGGATTTACAATGGATTTGGACTAATTATTTGATTTAATTAACTATATTTATTGATTTTATTGAACTTTTTTTGTTTTTTTTGTTGTAATTTGATTCCTTGTTTCTTTTGGATGATGAGTTTTATCATGGATATCCTTGATAGTTTTTATCTTAGTTTCAAAATGGTTATTTCAAAATGGTTTTATTTAGTTTATGTAAAGAGAAATTGATTTGGTAATTTCATCATTGGATTATAGGAATTGTTTTCCTTGATGGTGTTTTTGAAAATAAGTTTTCATGAGAATATACAAATGGGGGATAAATAGTGATTTAACTCATTATTATTATTTTAATGTCTATGTTTTCCCTGATATATTTTTATAGTTAAAATATGTGACAATATTTTTTTTATTTCTAAAATTACATTTTATTGAAAATGTGTTGGTGGAATGATTAGTATATGTCCTTTATAAAAAATTTCAAAAAAATATATCGTACTGTATATTCAGACTATTATTTAATGAACTATGTTATATATTTATTTTTATAGTTAAGGTGGTCATAGATGTACTAGGTTTATTAGATCATTAATATATGGATATTCTAAAACCTTATTGTACCCATAAATGCATCATTTATTTGGTTCAGGATAATCCCTGGAAGGTTGGGTGGGATGTGATCGGTGAATGGGTGTCACTTGTGGTTTAGATGCTTCCCTTCAAGTTATGTTTCCTGTTAGTTTTATTTTTGTTTGTTTGATAATCCTTTTATCCTTGGATATTGATCTTTATATAGTTTTTCAAAATATTAATTATGGTTATTTATCCAATTTTGGATGTCTATTATTTAGAAAATGTTTTGATAGTTATTTATTATTTCAAATATTTTCCAAATTTATATTGATATAATGGTTGGAATTGTTCCCACGATTAATTTTTGATGACAATGAAATAATTTATAGCTCTTGGGGAACATGAATACAATAGAAATCAATATCAGACTAGGTCAGGTGTCCTTCTTAATGTATGTCTAGTCCAATTCGTCATACAATATTACCATATCATTTATTTTTCAATAGGTACCATGTTTTATGAGCCTCTATCTTTCCTGTTAAGTTATTTTTGTAAGATTGAGTTCAGAATATTCATCTATACATAGGTCGTTAATAATTAGATAGGGATCAATCACTATCCATCATAAATTATCCCATGTTTCTTAAAGATGTGAGGTTTTAAGATTGAATTAATTATTTTCATGGACATAAAAATTATGATGTATTGATGCATATTGGTGTTTTTTATTTTCAATATGGTTTGGGTAATATTTTTGGATTTTAATAGAAATTTCCATGGTGGAATAAAGATGGTCGGCATAGCCTGCTAAACCAGATAGTGACAAAACACTCAAGCATATATTTATTTAAGTGATTATATCATGATTGGACAATGAACTATCAAACCATGTGGATGAGTCATGTATGGGTTTGAATCATGTAATACATTAAATTTAACTATAATAGTATAATTTCAAGGTTTTAGAAATAAATGAAGTTGTTTTGATGATATTTTAATTATATAAATTTTGTTTTTTTAATTTAGTGATGCCTCATTTTCTTGTGTGATTTTTGTGTTAATTAGTTTTGGTGAGAATGAGTGTTTTATGTACATTTCATTTTGTTTAACAGAGATACTTGGATACTTTTCATAAAACTATTGTGGATTTCATCAAAACTTTTTTCAAAGTAAATCTAGCTTTCATTCATTTTTTAAAATGTAATCTTGTGTCAAAAATATTTTTGGGGATGTTGTGGTTTCAAAAAGTGGATGTTTTTTTGTGTAATATGGAAGAAATTTTTGTTTTAAAACCATTTCTTTCTAAAAATTAATGAAATTTTTTACCCCATGAGTTGTTATTTTAAACTTCATTTTTTCAATTTAATTAAAATAAAATAGTATATATTTTCAAAAAATTTTAAAGAATTGGATTTGAGAATCTGGGGTGGAATTCCATTTAAGAATTGTAATTTTTAAATAAAAGATTTGATTTAAAATTATTCTGGTTATTTTAGGGGAACTTATGTATTACGAATATAGATTTTTAATCCATTATAATTGTAGTGGGTTTTAAATTAATGAGTTGTCATTAGGAATGTTTCCATAATTTATTGTGTATTTCAATTTTTTCCAATTGTCTAACTTGGGACCATTTTATCTAAATTTATATTAAAGAACTAGTTTGGTATATGTTTTATTTTTTTATAATGGAATTCTCTTATAAATTTCCCAGTTTAATGGTTTCAACAACATGTGATTTTTCATCATATTTCTCTTTAAAAAATAAATTTTTTATAGACTAATATACACACAACCCTGAGTCAAAATGAATTATAACACAATAAAACATTATATATTAGCCATTTAATTGGTTTTCTAAAGAGTAAACCTCATGTAATCCATTGTTTTTATTTTTTAAAAACCCATTTTTTGTTACGTGGGAAGCTACAACACCCCAATATTTTCTCAAATATTTTTTGTGAATTAATTTATCTTTTTGAAATTTTGTATTTCATGTGACACTAAAAATATTTATATATATAAATATATACATTAAAACACAAATTTAAAAATTACATTAAAATGGAACCAACTTGGATAAAGTTACACCCAAGACAAACATGTATTACCTTACACACAACACCAACTTGTCATGCTCTACAAGAAACACTAACTGGGCATACATTACATGCAATACTGAGTTTCTACAAAACATCATTTTATTATAATAATTATTTAAACGAGTGAGTTAAAACATAGCAATTAAAACATAGTAATATGAATAATATTTACTAATTTTCAATGATTTTTATAATGGTTTTATATAAATAAATATTATTTACAATGAAAAAAAATATTTTTTGTAATGTCATTATATATTTAAAACACTATTTTCTCTAATTTACAACTTTTCATGTCCTTATTTGAAGATAATAAAGATTAATTTTAGAATATATAGAAATTTAATTTTATAAAATTATTATAATTTCTGAATTTACTACTTTGAATTTATCATAGGGTGAATTTTTATTATTTTTTGAGAAACATCATTTTTTGATGAATAGTGAAAAATACTGCATTTTAGTTAATAAGTTCCATTTCATTTTACTAATTATTAATGTTTATAAATAATATAAATTTGTTTTAAGGAAAAATTATATTAATTATAAATATATTAATAAAATTTAGGTCATTATAATCGATTTAATGTTTAAATTAAATATAAAACCATAACAAATTGTTGAACCTTTTTCTACTTTAAAACCAATTATATCATCCCATCTACAAGAGTATCATTAATTCGAATTTTTATGATTTTGAAAAATAAATTTTGAAAAATGAACATACACCATTGTAATCAGTATAATACATAGAGTCTAATTAGATCATGTTAATTTTTTGTAAAAAATATTAATAAAAGTGATTAAAATTTATCACCTGGATGAAGGTCAAATTAAGTTTAATTAGTGATTAAACCTTAATATTTGGGGACCAAATAACCTATCCACTTATCCAAAACCCATTAGATGTAAAAATTTAGGTCATTAAACTTTGGTTATTTATTTTTTTATGGTTTTTTAGACATTGTTTGGGTAATAACATGTGTACACCAAACTTTTTTGTTAAATTCCAAGTTAGTCATTTTCCTTCCCTATAAAACACCAACACCTATCCCCCTTATTAACACCTCTCAACACACTTTTGATTAGGAAACATGTTCTCAATACACTTTTAAACATCACTAAATTTATCAATGAAGTCTCTTCTTGGATAGAAAAAAATAAAAGGAATCCTTGTGGAACAAACCAAAATGAGTTACCCGATTAAGAGGTAACATTTTCTATAAAGATCATATCTTTTATTTTCCTTATCCATATAATAAAATATATTTATTCCATAATTTTAATAAAAAAAATATTCAATATAATACTATTTTTTTAAGTGGTATATCTTTAATTACAAACACATCCATCTAATATATTTCAAACATAATGTATATGTGTACGACGAACTACCACCTCACTAAAATATGAAGGTTCATTTTTCCTTTACCACTTCTAATAATGGAAATTATGATGGAAAATAAATTTATATATGTCATATATTATATTTATTACATCATTAATCTTATTTAATATTTTTACAACACAAAGATATTTACTTTCAAATTGGTGTAAATATGATATTTGTTTTTGAGGAAGTGTGGACTACCGCCCCCTCAAAGTGATGTGATTCTCCAACACATTGTAAGGAATATATTATGGATGGGTTTAGTGAACATATATGATATAAATAATATTATAATTATATTTTAAAAATTATATATATTCATATATAAACATATATGTCATGTACATTTTTTTTTTCAATATGATAAAAAAACCGAAAGAACATTTGTGCGCATGTACGGATTACTATCTCCATGAACAGTGTATTCCATTTACTGATGCTATAATAAATAGATTATTATAATAAATATATAATGAATATAATGAATATAATAGATATTTATATGATGTTTTACATTATTAAAATCATGATATATATATAAGTACCAGTGATAGAACAAATTAAGAGATAAGTGAAAAACAAAGCGTATATTACCCGAAGCGTAACCTTAACAAGAAATTGCTAAGAAACGGGTAATATAAAGTAATAATAAATCAATATATGGAATTATATATATGAATTTTGTTCTTTAAAATATATATAATAAATTTATATTTATTATAAAGGTGATTTTAATGAGTACGTTGTGACTAAAGACACATGGTGGGGGGGAATTCATTTCACTTTATATTTCCATGAGATACATGCTTCATTTACCACACATTCTTTCTGTGTGTTTTATATAATGAAAATCGATGTATTAAATGAATATTATAGAAATATTTAACTATATTTATATATCCATTTTGTAATATTTATTTCATGAGTTCAATGCTTCAGAAGTTACCCAATCGGTAAACTTGTTTTGTCTCAATTTTCCTTCTTTGAGGATAATGTTTTTTTATACACCTAAATTATTTTAGTGGGATATATACTTCCATTTTACATGTTATATAATGAATATTCATATATTCATAATATTTTATAGTTCATGAAATTTCATCACTTTTCAAGGTAGTTTATGTTTATGATTTCTTTTATTAAATATTACGATTCATATATCAATAAAACTCATTAATGTTATTCTCCTTTTTTATCCATATTATATTCATGTATTGATGACATTTATTCTCTATTTAGTACATAATATAGTTAATAAAATGTTTTTATGAATGATTGATTTTCCATCTATTTAGTCAGAAATTTGTGTTCCATAAAAACCATGATTTAAAAATTGGATTTACATGAATATTATGAAAATATTCTACAATAATTAAAAATATTTATTACCCTTTCTGTATTATACCAATATTTTCAATAGAATCTTTTTTTCGATTTATGAAAAATGTATTTCTCTAACCTTTTAACTGTGAGAAATGATTGTTCTTTTTTACCTTGTACAACATGTATGGATTGATGAACCATCAATCTACTGATGAATTATTTTCATGTTTAATAGTTAATTTTTTAGAAGGTTTTTAAAATATATTTTCAAATAAATGGTCATAAAAATGTTTTCAAGATTATTTAATGTGTTTTCATGTATAATTTATATCAAAAAATTTTCAATATTATTTTATAAGTTTAACAGAAAATGGATTTTAAAATGTTCTAAATATTATTATATATGTTTGATGGAAAATAGTTTTCACAATGAATACAAGATTATTTTATAAGTTTCATAGAAAATGGTTTTCAAAATGTTATCAAGCATATTTTTAATGTTTTCATGGAAAACTATTTTCAAAATGTTTTCTGTATTATTTTATATGTTTTCCAAGTAAATGGTTTTCAAAATTATTTCAATCCTTATTTATATTTTTGAAATGTATTTTCATAAGAAATTGTTTTCAAAAAAATTTATTTTCTAAAAAGTGTTTATCGAAGAAGAATTGATATCTTCCATAATAAATGTTTTCAAAATAACCTTCCAAGTTATTTTCCTGCTAATATATTATCATTTAAGGTTACACATTTACTTCTATGAAATGAAACAAAGGTTCTATTCATAATCCTTCTTGATTGTTTAATGTTTTTATAGAATGATTCTTATGAAAATATTTTCCCTTCCATGAGTTATATTCTTCTGAAAGCTTCATTTTTTACAGGTTATGCATTTCAAAAAATGAATATAGAACCTATATTTTTTCAGAGTTTAATATATTATTACATATTTATGAATACTACTTAATTATTTGGGTTATTATGTGATTGTATATGATTCTATTTCACATGTATGTATGATTCCATTTTGGGATGGGTGGGACCCATATCTCCCTCCCATGCATTGGGTAATAATAAATGTTTTATGTGCTTAGAGGTTACATGGAAGGGTATCCAAATCCCGAAACAAGAAGGTAAATGGGAGAACATACCATTCCCAAAGAAAGAGGGTATGTGGGAGATAATCCAAAGCCAAAAACAATAAGTTATAAGGGAGGACATCCCAATCCTAAAATAAGAGGGTAAATATGTGGATATCCCAATCTTGAAATAAGAGGGTACACAGGGGGACATCCATAGCCCAAAATAGGTGGGTACACTGGAGGGAACCCCAGGATCTATGTAAGTACACAAATGATTACCCCATGCCTAACATGTTAAAAAGACATTGGTAGGCCTCATTGATCTAGTTTTTTTATATTCTTATGTCTTTTCCACAATTCCACATTAAATTATAATGTTTAACATTTAGGGATTATGTTCATTATGTCCTTATAATTCATGTTGTATGAACTACCAAGAAATATTATAATCTATGATATTTAGGTTATTGTCTTCTAATGTTATGTTAATGTTCCATAACCTTTTTTAGTTTTATGCATACTTATTTTAGTTATTTCCCTTACTGAGCATATGAGATCTCTTATTTCTTATGTTTCATTTCCCTAGGTTATGAATAATGTTTTCAAATAGATGAACGAAAGGTGGTTATTTTTATGGGAGATTGTTATGTTCTTTCATCAGGATAGAATATTTTTTTCCATGTTTCCAAATACATTATACTATTATTGTCCTAAATCATGTATTTTTATAATGTACTAAATATTCATCTAAAATGATGTATGTAATATCCATGTAAGTTAATCATATGTTTATATTGTTGGAATCAAAGGAATGTTTAAGTCAACCTTTCGAAATATGGATGAGAAAAATTTAGTGAGATGCTTAGGTATATGTCTAAGGACAAGACTTGGGATGTCTCTAAGGATAAGTATAGGGATTAGTTATTGTTTAGGAAAATGTCATCGAATTTTGGTAAAGTATGGAGAGGGTAGTTTTAGAGACATACATATTGGTATGTATAATACAAGACGATGTGTATCTGGAACATATGCACCCAGGAGTAACAACACTGATAGGATGTTATACGCCAGACTTAGGGTAATATGGTATATGGCCATGGGCCTTACTGTACACCTAGTTTGACACTCCGGGGGGATATGGTTGGGAAATTCACAAACATTTATCAAACCATAATAAATGATTTAAATATAATATTATTATGAATAACCTCAGATAAACCTAATGTGTCACTGATTAAATGGTAGGATTCATGATTTATAAAACATATAAATAAATTTTCATGATTAGGAGGCTTTCTTATAACATAAATGTTTTTCACCCCATGATTTCTAGTTTTAGTGAATAGAGAGAACTCTAAGGAACAAGGTTAACATTGACTGTTTCAGATATGAATTGTATGGGCAGTATTCAAATTGATTTCCCATGTGGGAGTCTCATAAATAAAACCAAGAAGGTGGTATGAGTATTGGTTATACTTTTGGAGATAAAGGGACTGCAAACTACTTGTGAAAGGCATGTGATGTTCTTAAAATATTTTTTAAATTAATAATATGATGATTTATTAGATTGAGGTTTTGGAAACTCAATACATGAGTCATATTTTATATTCTATGAAAGATGTATTAAGGAATAATTTTATTTATCAAGAGTAATGGTTTACAAATAATGATTGATTAATGAAGTATTCATGTCATGGAATTCAAATATTTTGTTATATAAATCATTAAATGTATAATAATTTTTAGTATATGTTTTCATTATGTATTGAAAAGGATATGTTGAATGGTGATGAATACATAAAAAAGTGATTTCAAGTAATGGTGATATTTTTATTAAGGGAAGGTAGCCCTTAATTAATACCTAAAATTCAGATAATGATCTTTGGATTCTGATATATATGATGTGAATAAGAAAACTGGATGGTAGATTAACCTAGAAAATATTATTTAAAAATGGGCCATGTCATCAAGGATTATGATTATGACTTCTAGGATTTAAATAATATATCAAATAATCAATGGAATAAGGAATCATTCATGTTTTATAAAAGGATTTATGGTAATTAAGGTTATTACCCAGATTCAAGTGAATATACGATTAGTTTATTGACATGTTGGTAATTTGACAACCAAGTGGTACTTTGTGATTAATTGGGGATAAATGTTAAGCTACATTCATGACGTTAATTAATAATTTTTGAATTTTCATCTTTTTTAAGGGTTATGATGTCAACAGTTTAATTAAATTAAGTTAAAAATTGGATAATGTTTTAGAGAGTAAAGTATTATATTTCTATATGAGGATTTATTCATATTGGATAACCTATACTGACCATTATCTTTAGATTTTATGTGAAGGAAGATGGAATGACTTATCATTCTATTTATGGATCTCATGAGATGTTGGTTCTTCATGAATGAAAAATTCACCACCATCTCCTCTAATAAGTGATTAAGGTGGAATTGATCAATATAAAACCAAAGGGTTCAATTGTACATATTAAAGAAAAAATAATGTAAGTATGATTCCTTAGGATTATAGATAGTAAAATAATTCCTCTAATTTTGGAAAAGGATATTGAAAAAGGTTAATCCATGCACTGTTATTTCTAATAAATCACTTGGTCCCTCAGGTCATCACATATTTATGGTTTTGTGATCACCCACTTCTACTGATCAATGTTCACTATCAATATCCATAAGAACATGATTGTTAAATTTTTTCCGATTTCCATGTTTTCACTTCCCTTCAATTTTCTTTTATGTGGAAATGTAGTTATTTATTACTTCGGTTAACAGTCATGTATCTCACTCTTTTTTTAGAATATGACTTGGAATTCATTTTTATGATGTGGTATTTTATGAAATGGACTTTTAGGTATTAAACCATTAATATCCTAGATGAATTTTGAGGGTGGAATTAATTTTATTGGGGGGGGGGTTGAATGTAACACCCCGATATTTTGTTAAATATTTCTTCGAATTAATTTATCTTTTTGATATTCTATATTTCACATGAAACTATAAAGAGTTATAAATATATATAGATATATTTTAAAATAGTATGTTAATAATTCTATTCATACGACACCAACTCTGATTGTGATACATGCTACACTGACTAGTTTTGTGATACATGCAACACCAACATTAAATGTGCTACATGCAACAATGACTAGGTTTATGTTACACATAATATCGAGTGTCAATGAGAAATCCTTAAAATGTTATAATTATTTAAACTAGTTAGTTATAATATTTCCATTTAAACATAATAATATGGGTAGTAATAACTAATTTTTAAATATTTTTTATACTTTTTTCAATTGAATAAAACATTTTCAAAATGAAATATATACATTTTTGTAATTAGATTATATGTTTAAAAATAATATTTTATCAGATGAACTTATTATCATGTACTTATTTGATGAATATAAAAATTAGTTTTATATAGATCTAAAAATTTAATTTTATAGATTTTTTTTGGAATTTGGAATTCCGAAATTATCTCAGGATGAAGTTTTTGGATTTTTTTGAGAGACTTCATTTTTTTAGGAATAGTAGAAAAAACTGGATTTTAGTTAATAACTACCTTATCATTTAAATAATTTTTTGTGATAAATTATTGTATAAATTTGTTCAAAGGTCAAATTAGATCAATTATACATATATTAATACAATTTATTTCATTATAATAAATTTCTATTTGAAAACAAATATAAAAACTTAATGAACTTTTGAACATTTTTCTCTTCTAAAACCCATTATTTCTTTTCGTCCACAGGATTATAATTATACATAATTTTTCAGTTTTGATAATTTAATATCAAAAAATGGATATAAATAATTGTAATCAATAGAATATTTGGTTTCTAATTATATCATTTTATTTTTTAATAGAAATATTAGTAAAACTGATTGAAATTAATCATAATAATTAAGATCAAATTATGATTAATTAGGGACTAAAAATTATTCTTATAGGTCAAAATTACCCATAGACCTATAAAATAAAAATTTTATTGAAATATTTAAGATAAAAACATTCCATTATTTATTAATTTTTGTGTTTTTATGACTTTTTTATGTATGAACATGTGTACTCTTAACAAGTTCTCAAAAAGTCCAAGTGATTCATCTTCATTCCTTATAAAAGATCACCACCACTACCTCTTCTTCACACCTGCCAAACCTATTTGGTTAGGCCAATATCTTACAAATAAAATTATAGATATAAATAAATTACTCATATAATACTATATTTGTTCAAAATGAAATCCATTGAATACTTTAGGCATAAACCAAAAAGAGTAACCCGATTAATATGTCACCTCTTATATCTATACCCTTTCTTTTATATTACTTATTATCCCAATCCACTCTCTTTATAAAATGATTTTACATCTAAAATATTATCTAAAATATAGTATTATGTTGGTATGCTATGTTTCATACCTACACTAACAAAAATATCCAGGTAATGGGCAATAGACATACTATTTATGTGTACACTGAACAACTGTATCACTAAATTATGGCGGTTTATTTTTCTTTTACCACCTCTCATGGTGGAAATTATGATGGAAAATCTGTTTATATATTTAATATATTATATTTATTATTTATTTAACATTATTTATTCCTTTTAAAACTTTATCATTTCTAAATTACATTTGGTGTAAATATGATAATTGCATTTGAGGATGTGTGGATTATCGCCCCTTAAAGTTATGTGATTCATCCACCCATTGGATGGAATGTATTAAAGATGGGTTTAGTGAAATTATAGGATATATATTATATAATAATTTTAAATTAATAATGATATATATTCATTTATATATGCACACATATATTTCATGTACTTTATTTCTTTCAATACGACAATAAAAATGGAAACAATGTTCATGGGTACATACAGCTTACCATGTCTATGAACAGTGAATTCCATTTCATGCTTCTATATTATATTGATTATTAAAATAAACATAAAATGAATATAAATAATATTTATATCTGGTATTACATTTTTTAAATTGTGACATATGTATAAGGACAATGATGTAACAAATTAAGACACAAGCGAAAAAAATGTGAATATTACATGAATTGTAACTTTAACATGAAATTACTATCAAATAGGTAATATAAATTTCGAATAAATCAACATATACTATTAAATATATTAAATTTTTATCTTAAATATGTGTAATAAATTTATATTCATTATACAAGAGGATTGAATGAGTACTACCGGAGTAAATACACAAGGTAAGGGGATTTCGTCTATCCTTTTTATTTCTGTGAGATACATGATTTATTTACCAAAAATTCTTCGTGTGTTGTGTATATAATGACCATGGGTGTATTATAATAATATTATCAATAAATTTATGTGAATTTAAAAATTCATTTTATGATATTTGTTTCATGGGGTTCATGTTTCAAAATATACCAAACCGGTAAAATAGTTTGGTCTTAATTTTCCCTCTTTGAGACTCATGTTTTATTATCAACCAAAAATTATTTTCGTGTTGTATATAATTAAATTTTACATGTTATATCATGAATATCTTTATTTTCATGATATTTTGATATTAAAAGAATTCATACATGGATACTATGATCCCATGCTACCATGTTATAGGATTTTATTAAAACAATATCGCCACTTTTCAAGATTGTATTTGTTTATGCTTCCTTTGATTAAATATTATGATCCATATCTCAAGAACACTCATAAATTTTAATATCCTCTCTTTATTAATAATATATTAATTTATTATTACCATTTTTCACTTTTCGAACATAATATAGTTAACAATGTGTTTTCATGAATGCTCAACTTTACCTACTCTCCTTTCGTAAATCTGTGTTCCTCCAAAAAAATGTTTTCTAAAAATGGATTTCAGGAATATTCTACTAATATTCTATGTGAACTAATAAAAAATGGTACCTTTTTTTCTTTTACAATGGTTTGCAATGTAAATTTACTAAATCTTTCTAAATGATACATTTTTATATCGATTTGACATTGAAAAAGAAATGTTATTTTTACCTCATACGACAAGCCATGATTTATCGACCGTCAATACTTTGATGTTTTATTTCCATTATTAATGGTAATTTTTTTAAAAGAATTAAAAAATATTTTCAATGAAAATATTTTCAATACTTCTTCATGTTCCATTCAAAAATTTTCATGGAAAATGGTTTTCAAAAATGTTTTCATGATTATTTTATTAGTTTCCTAGAAAATGGTTTTAAAAAAGTTTTAAATACTATTTTATAAGTACCACAGAAAATTGTTTCCAAAATTTTTTCAAGATTATTTGATAAGTTTTCAAGGGAAATGGTTTTCAATATTATTTTATATTTTTTAAAGGAAAATATTTTAAAAATGCTTTCAGGACATATTTTTATGTTTTCAATTTTTTTCATAAGAAATAGTTTGCAAAAGGTTCTATGTTTTAGAATGTTTTTTTCAATGAATAAAGTATATTTTCCACAGGAAATGTTATCAATATATCCTTCAAAATTATTTTCCTTCTAAGATGACATCCATTGATGTTAATCCTTCCCTTTAAAGAAATGATCCAACGGTTTGATTCAAAATCCTTCTTGAATGTTTTTTGTTTTGATGGAATGATTCCTATGACATAGTTTTCTCTTCCACATGTTATATTATTTTAAAACCCATTCCTTTTCATGGGTTATGCTTTTGATGAAATGATTAGGAATCATGACTTTTTCATAGGTTAAGATATGATCACATGATTATGACACACATTTCATTTCAAGGTTTATGATATGAATGTTTTTGACTTTGTGGAATGTGTATCCACGATTTAATTATGAGATATGTCGGACCTATATCTCCCTCCATTGCATTGGTTAATAATAAATGGATTATGAGATCAGAGGTTTCACGTGAGCTAATCCTATGCCCAAAAAAAGGGTAAATAAGGGGACATCCAAAGCTTGAAAAAAGAGGGTATGTAACACCCCAAGCTTCCATAGTAAATTTCTCTTTTAATAATACAATAACTTTCATTGTACGTAAATTAATGTTCTAATACACCATGACCAATCAAACAAGCCTTCTAAAAAAGTAGTTATGAATTTTAATACTGAATTTTTAAAATTTTATTAATTTTATTTTTCCAAATGGACTTCATTTTTGGGTTCAGAATCTCAAAATTATATTTGGGTGATTTTTTTGTATTTTTTTGAAAACATTCAATTTTGGATGAATAGTGAAAAATAATGTGTTATTACCGATTATTTATTTAAATAGTTATTTTTAATTTAAATTATTTTAAAGTTTAAATTCTTACATAACACCTATATTAATCTAATTTAATTCATTGGAGTGATTTTATAAAAATATTATATATATACAATTTTATTGAACTTTTTAACATCTTTTATCCACATCTAGGCACATTTTCAAATCTACATATAACATAATTTTACCTCTTCTCTGAAATGAATTTCAAAAATATGAGAGACACAGTTGACAGAAGTAAGTAAAATTTGGTTCAATAGGATAAAAATAAATTTTTTTGAATAGTAACTTTGGAATTTTATTGACCACAACAAAAAGTAAATAGGGTAATTAAAGTTAAAAATTATATTATTATTGCTATAAAAGAAGTCCTATTTCTATTGGAAAAGTGTTTTTCGACCAAAATAAACCTTAGTACAGAAATAATATTCTTTTTTGATCTATTTAGATTAGATTAAGACATTTATTATATTTTATTTATAGAAGAGTTAAAAGTTATAAATTCAATGTTTAATAATAAACACATTTTTAATATAGTTTTACACATATGATAAATTTGATAATAAGTATTCATTAGAAAAAAAATAAATTTCTAATCCATCATATTTTATTTATAATTATTAGATATTAAATGGTTAAATATATATATGAAACAATGATGATGCGATAATTACCTTATTAATGAAATACGAAACTAATTGATATTATAAATATAAAAAAATGTTAATTGAAACTTTTGATTCCATACACCAATTTTCTAGTTGAATATGACATGTTAGGGATGATTAAATGTAATTTCTTGAAGTAATAATGTTGTTATGAATTTCACAAAAATCCAAAAACTAAATAGTGTCAAAATTGACATAAATTAGTTATTGATACAAATACTCTTTTAATAAATGATATAATATTACAAAAAATCAATATTTCTGCCAAAAAACATATATAATGATAGATATGTCATTAATTAACCACTTTATGTTCTCTTGTAATTTTATATTATTTTTGTTAATCATGTATTATAATAATACAAGAAGACACAATAAAAGTAAAACCATTTAACTAGGAGTTAAATCTATAGGATAAGGTTAATATGGTGACCTAAACATGTATAAAACATATTGGCTGAGAGGTTTTCAACCCATCCCTACCTTATCCACGAAATAAATCCAATTTAATCTATTATAAAACGAAAATTATTTTATATTAAAATTATATTTCAAGCTCTTGCTAAAGTGCCCCTCACTCCCTTATTAAAGGGTACTTCGACTTCTCTCAAATAAACACCTCCAATGAAAATTGTCTCAGACATAACCTAATAAAATATCCTCTCAAATACTCTAAAATAATCTTATTGGCCCTACTTTGATGATAATTCCAACCTAACGGTCACTTTTGTTCAAATCAAAAGGAATCACCCGAGAAACAGGTAATTATTTCATTACCTCTGTCAAAGTTCTTTTCTTCTTCAACTTCCACTTTCATTATTGTTTACAAACCAAAATAATATATCCAGTACCTTCTACATTATGTGATTTAAATATAAATATGGTACAACCATATTAATTATTATATTCATAAAATGAATTACATAGTCACCATAGAAGCGTATGTATGACTAACCGTCCCCACGTCGTGGTGTAGTTTCTAATTAACCACTTCATTATTTGGATGGGTATAATAATTAGTACAATTGATGTAGATAATAAATAAATTTTTTTAATGACTATTTATATATAATATAACATCCAAATTATATATTATTTCACCACCAATAGAATGATATTTTCTCTCATGGGTATGTACAGCTTACCGTCTCCATGACACGATGAGAATTCGTTCCCCATCATTACCATTAAAGAATAATTTTCATTTGATAATTAAAAATATTGTTTAAGAACATAATATGAATATGTATAGGAATAAAATACATCAAATACATAACAAACATTACTTAATAACAAAACATAAAAAGGAAAACAAATCAATTAACACCTGAAACAACGATACTACACATATATTTTTAACAAATCAATATTAAAGTTTCCTAGATGATAACATTTTTATGTTTTTGGTTCTTGTATAATTTAATAAAAATGATTTAACCATTTTACTGGAGGTTAACATACTCTCAATAAACGAAAATTACAAGGTATGCTTTTATTTCACTATCTATTTATTATCCGAGGTTGTTTATACGTATGTATCTACTGGTAATTCTTTTTAATCCACATCCATGTTTTATAAAAATATATTCAATTTTTTTACTATTTCCATGACTATGGTTTAATGCCATTTATATCATTTTTTGAATTTCATAAAATTCATTGAAAGGAATCATTCCGTCATTTTCTAAACAAGGTACTTTATGAACTTATCTAAAAATTAAGGAAATAATGTTTTTTAACTTATATGGAAGGTGAAACCATTTTCTGTCATTATAACACCTTCAAATCATCCCTTGAATTCATATAAGAATATTTTAAAAATAAATTATTTCTTTACATTTAAATGATTTGAAAGTAAAAATAGATATTTCACTCAAATATTTTTTAGATTGATTTCATCTATGTCAAAATCCTTTGAGGGATTTTATGCTTGTTTGAAGTTGATTCATAATAATACAATATTCCATATTGTATTGAATTTTTCGTGATATGTTTGACTTTGGATGTGATGTTTTTAAACTATTCATGGTTTATGGTTAAAGTATTAAAATATTTTATGCTAGTTTTAATACAAATGTTTATCGTATGTTTCAACCTTTTCATATGAGGAAAACATTAAACATATTAAGTGATGGTCACGACCCTCTATATCCCCTCGATGCATCAATATTTATCATGAGAAAAATTAGATTCTTGGCACAATGCCTTGATTTTTTTTATTTATAGTCTTGGTTTGAGGCCTTGGAAATGTGGTTATGATTTATGTCATTATTAATTATATCATTATAAAATTATCTATTGATATTACATGTGATTATTCTATTAGTAGAATATCCATGTGGATAAGTAAATCGTGTTATTTGGTTTATCTTTTCAATATTATGTTGATGTTTAAAAGTATTGTGTTTAAGTCTTATAAATTTCCTTAAATGTTTATGATTATTTATGACAGTTTCAATAATATTTTAATCCTTACTGAGCATCTAATCTCACCCCTTTATAAGGTTTTATTTTCCCTATAAGGGAAGAAGTATATTATGATTGACCTCTAGGAATAGGCTAAGGGATATTAGTGAGTTAAAAAGGGGGATAATGTTGTTTTTTTCATTTAATAATGTAATGTAAAACTTATGTATGTATCTATTACTTCCAGGGATACTAAATTTATTGATCTTTATGGACATGGTCTCTTGTGGTCATCCCAATATTATGTAATAATTCACTGACTCTGGGTAACTACGGTTTGGGTGTTATAGTTTGTATTCGAAGAAGTTTATTATAATCCTTTGAAACTAGATTCAGAAAAACTATGATTCGAAAACATTACCCTAAGATGTACAGGGACAAACTAATCGAAAGATGGTGATACTGTGAAAGGTCTCATTAAATCAGTGACAGGTCTGACTTTCTCCTCGGTTATACCTTAAGAGAATAATCCTCATGTGGGTGAGCTCCACCTAGAAGAACCTCACTTGTCCCTTTGGAGTTCTCCCTGTTGGTAGTGGAATTTTGTTGGTGCTGATGTACGGGCCCCGTCTATATGCTTGGGTTGAATTCTCTCGCACAATTTCGGTTTTGGGTTCCAAGGGCCTGCTAAAAAGACAATGCGATACTAGACAGATATAACATGGATGGGATGATGATAGATGAGCATGGTTGGTGTCCTGGTTCTTGGTTAAAAGTTTCGCAATGGTGGTTGAGTTCTTTTGAATGGTGGGATGTGGGGGGTGCGGCGGGACATAGGGCCTCCGTTCCTGTCATGAAGAACTTACATAAAAATTTTGTAATGTAGATATTATGTTGGTTTTCGAAGAAATACATCCCTATATCAATATTACAAGTGGAAGTGGTTCCGGGAAAGATGTATCTAGTAGTGAAAAATATAACAAGGAGTTTCAGGCTAGAACTGGGGTATCCCAGTACATGACAACAGTTCTTACTGCGAACCTGGTTTGACACTCCTGGGGAATATGCTTATGATAATTCACATTTTCTTTAAAAACCACTGTGAACAATTTATGAGTAAATACATCCCTAAAGATTTTTATTATTATTATGGATTTTATGTATAAATTTTTCCAATTGTGTTAATTATTTTACACGTTTTTAATTATGCATTGTGTTTCATAAACTAATCTTGATTATGACATTATTTAGAAATGGTGCCCAGTGGAAGGAATGTAAGCAATATCAAACCCATAATCCATGTAGTAATTTCCCTCCCACCCAAGATAACTATAGTAGAGCTGGTGATGCCACTATTGATGAAAAACTTATAACCATACTTAGATCACTCTCTCAGGTTATGAATAATAACCTTACTTGGATGACGTTCCCTGATCCATAGCGTAGGAAATCAATTTTTAACCACTTCATGAGGCAACAAACACCAACATTTAAGGGGACTACCAATCCATTTTTAGTTGATCAATGGATAAGTTCCTTAGAGAAAATATTTCATGTTTTGGGGAGTAACAAAAATGAAAAGATTGTCATGGAAGTTTATCGCCTCACAGGTGATTTAGATCAATGGGGGCCATTAATTCAAAACCAAAAAGAGGGTAAAGAGGTATAAAATGTGGGATGGAGGGAGTTTAAAGAGATTTTCCTAGAAAAATTCTTGCCTCATGAACATCGAGCTGATATGGAAGGGAAATTTCTAAGTCTGAGGGAAAAGGAGGATAATAATGTCGTAATGTATGAGGCTAATTTTTCAAGGTTACTGAGGCATGGTGCTGGTTTTATAAATAACCCAATAAGTAAGACATATTGATTATTTGATGGGATAAAACCATTTATCTGTTGAGACTTATCCTCACAATCATTATCATCATATAAAGATATAGTCTCACATACTGTCAAGACAAAAAAATGAATTATCTATGTCTTATGACATTTAAGCGAAGCAACAGAAGAAGAGATCTGTTGAAAACTCTGAAACATGACACAAGCGGATGAAGGAAAATAGTCGAAATTCCATCCTGTAGTAATTATGGGAAGAAAAATCTTGAAACATGACTAAAGAGGAAGGAAGTTAGTTACAAGTGCCCAGAAAAGTGGCACCAAAATCATGATTGCAAGGGATAGAAATAGGCTGTCAATGTGAAAGTATAAAATTGTAGTGAAATGGGCCATTATGATAATGAATTTCCTAAGCCCCAATGAAAACATACCTCCTAAATCGAAAATAGAGAAAATACCATCTTATGCGATCAATACTACAGAGGTTGAAGCTCCTAATGACGTATTGGCATGTACTTTACCCATTTCATAAAAATCAGCCAATGCTTTATTTGATTAAGGATCTTCGCATTTTTTCATATATTCCCAGTTTTCAAAGAAAATTAGATTTTTCCGATTTGAAATAGATAGGGAGTTGTTATTCATAACTCTTAATGGAATTATACTTATAATAATGTTTTTTTAATTAGATACAGTAATGGCATATAAACATGATTTATCTACTGATATTATTTTCATACCCAAGAATGAATTTGATACAATTCTCTTTATGGATTGGATTATGGACCATGATGTGAAAATTTATTGTAAGAAGGATGAGGTTTCAATTTTTTATGATGAGAAGGAATATCTTATCGTTAGAGCGGAAATGTCACCATCTATTTCTCTTTTAGATCCACCACATGTATCTCTACTAAAATCAATTATTGGGGAGGAATGGAGTGAAATAACTATGGGTGAGGAAAATAATGTTCAAATAGAGTATGTAAATATTTTGAAAGAATATTTCGAGGTGTTTTTTGAGGATTTACTTGGACATCCTCTTGAACAAGAAATTGAGTTTTCCATAGACTTAATTCCTAGTTCAAGGCCCATATCGAATACCCCTTATAGAATATCCAATGTGGAATTAGTGGAACAAAATAAAAATCTACAATAATTGAGTAATAAAGTATTTATTCACCCTAGTGTTTCTCCCTGGGGATCCCATGTTCTTATTGTTATGAATAAATATGGATCTATGAGTTTTTACATTGACTACATGAAGATCAATGCTATAAAAATAAAGAACAAGTATCCCCTACCCCGGATTGATGATTTATTTGGTCAACATCATGGATTTCAATATTTTTCAAAGATTAACCTTAAATATGGATATCATTAGGTGGGCATGAATGAGGAAAACATTCCAAAGACATCATTTTGAACCAGGTATGAGAATTATGAGTTTACAGTAATGCCTTTTGACTGACTAATGCACCCTATGCTTTCATGGATCAAATGAATAGAGTTTTCAAGGAATATCTTGATGAATTTTTAGTTGTATTTATTGATGATATTTTAGTATACTCTAAAATATAGAAAGATAATTAAAATCCCTTATGAACTATTTTCAAGACTCTTAGAAGAAAATAATTACATGGAATGTTTAGAAAGTGTAAATTTTGGCATCACGAGATTTATTTTCTTGGCCATATTGACTATATGGATAGAATATCTATTTGTAATTTATGGGAAAGGGTAATCCAATAATGGACAACCTCGATGAATATAACTGAGGTAAAAAGTTTTATTGGTTTAGTAGGTTATTATCGGCATTTCATCTAGAATTTTTCCTGATTGGCTAACCCATTAACCAAGGTCACATGTAAATCGGATTAATTTATTTGGACAAAATAGTGTGAAGATTTTTTTGAATAATTGAATAAAAGACTAGTAAATGATCTTATCTTGACTCTACCATCAGTAAATTATGGGTTTTTTTATTTATAGTGATGCCTCAATGAAAGGACTTGGTTGTGTCCTCATGCATAATGACAGAGTTATTGCCTATACGTCATGATAGCTAAAAATTTATGAACAAAACCACCCCACTCATGATCTTGAGTTAGCAGCTGTTATTTTGGATATGAAGATATGGAGACTGTATCTCTATAGTGAAAAATGTGAGATATATATTGATCACAAGAGTTTTAAATATATTTTTCACATAGAAATAAATCCACATGTGGAAAAGGCAATGTATTGAACTACTCAAGAATTATGATTGCACTATACAAAACCACCCGGGGAAGGAAAATAAGGTGGAATATGCTTTGAGCAGAAAGAATCCTGGAGTTCTGAACAACATGAGAGTTTAAATGGATCCAATTTTCATGTATCTAGTAAAGATATATATGGGATTAATCATGGAAGGTGAAACATTAAAACTTTTTCAAATGGTTTCCAAACCATCTTTACTAGAAAGTATAAAAATTTAATATTCTAATAATGAAGAGTTTCAAAATAAAATTAAATTTGTGAATGATGGGAGATTGATTGACATTTTATATGAGGATGTAAATCTAAAATTTGGGAGGTGGTTTTATGTTCCGAAGTTACCCGATATAAAAACAGAATTGTTGGATGATGATCATTTCTCCAATTTCTCTATAAACCCTAGTAGCATTAAGATGTATATAGATTTGATGGAATGGTATTTGTGGGAAAAAATGAAGAGGGAGATTGTTGATTATGTGTCAAAATGTATTGTTTTTCAATAGGTGAAGGCTGGAAGACAACATCCTAGAGGATTCAAGCAACCTATTCCCATACCTAAGTGGAAATGGGATGATATTACGATGAAATTTGTCATGGGGCTACCAAAGACTCCTTGGAGGAATGATGCAATATGGGCCACTGTTGATCTTCTAATCAATTCCGTACATTTAATTGATATAAGAGAATATTTACCACTTAATCATTTAGAAAAACAATATATTAATAAAGTTGTTAGACTTCATGGTGTACCCACTATCTATTGTTTCTGATCGTGATCCCGGTTTTAAATCATTATTTAGGAAAAGATTTCAAAAACCCCTTGATATTGAACTCCGTTTGAGAACCGCTGACCACCCTCAAATAGAAGGACAATCATAATGGACTATTAAAAACATAGAATTCCTGTTGAGATCATTCTCACATGACTTTAAAGGTATATGTGATCAGTATTTACCTCTGGTAGAATTTTCCTATAACAATAGCTTCCATTCAAGTATTTAGATGACTCCATATTAAGTGTTATATGGGAAGAGATGTTGCACATCAACTTTTTGGGATGTTATTGGTGAAAGAAAACCTATAGTCCTCGAACATGTTGAGGAAACAATAGTAAAGGTGAAGATTATCCAAACCCACCTCAAATAAGCTCAATGTAGGAAAATGAGCTATGCCCTTAACCAGATGAAAGACTTTTAATTTCAAGAAGGAGATCATGTTTTCCTGAAGTCATCACCATGGAAGTGTGTTATATGATTTGGTAAGAAGGTTAAATTATGTCCCATGTGTATCAGACCATTCAAAATTCTGGAATGAATTAGAGTTGGAGGTTACTGTTTGGGAATGACTCCAAGTCTCTCTGAAGTTTGTGATGTGTTTCACGTATCAATATTGAGAGAATACATGCCCGAACCCACACATGTATTCCCCAATAAAGAAATAGATCCGGAACCTGATCTATCTTATTGTGAAGAGACTATCGGTATTCTTGATACCAGGGAACAATTTTTCAGAAATAGAATGACTCAACTGGTAAAAGTTCTTTGAAGAAACCAATAAATTGAAGAGGCAATGTGGGAACCTAAGGAAGTTATGATGAAGAACCACATGAATCTTCTTATGCAGTAATATTCTATAAATTTTGAGGGAGAAGTTATTTGGAGGGAATAATGTAAGACCTAAATCTTCCTTGGTACGTTTCTCTTTGAATAATACAATAACTTGCATTATACGCAACTTTGAGTTCTAGTACATCACGACCTATCAAACTAGCCATTTAAAAAGCAGTTATGAGTTGTAATACACATATTTTGAAATTTTATTAATTTTATTTTACAAAATGGAATTAATTTTTGGGTTCGGAATGTAAAAATTAGCATAGGTTAAATTTTTTAATTTTTTTCTGAAAACATTCAAATTTTGATGAATAGTGAAAAACACTGCGTTATTACTAACTATTTCTGTAAATAATTATTATTTTTTAAATAATTATTTTTAATTTGAATTTATTTTAAATTAAAAATAGATACATTGTTCCTATTTTAATTCATCATAATTCATTTGAGTCATTTTATAATAAGATTAGATATATAAATTTTTACTGAACTTTTTAACGTCTCTACCACTTTATAGGCACATTTATAAATCTACATAAAACGTAATTTTAACACTTCTGTGAAACTAATTTAAAAAATCATAGAGACACTATTTATATAATTATGTAAAATTTGGTTCTATAGGATGTCTTTTTTTGTGAATTGTAACTTTGAATTTTATTTACCACAGTTAAAATTAAATAGGGTAATTAAACATAAAAATTATATTATAATTACCCAAACACATGTACTAATTCTATTGGATATGTTTTTTTCAACCAAAATAATCCTTAGAACAAAAATAATATCCTTTTTGATATATTTGGAATATATTGGGTCATTAAATATATTTTATGTAAAGAAGAGTTAAATGTTTTAAATTCAATGTTTAATAACAAAAACATTTCTAATATAGGGTTACCAATAAGAAAAATTCAACTATAAATATTCATTATATAGATAATAATATTTCCTACATCATGGAATTTTATTTATAATTTTTAAAAATTAAATAATTAAATTTATATATGACACAATAATGATATGATAATTACTTTATTAATGAAAGAATTAACTAATTCATATTAAAAATATAAAAATAAATGTAAAATGAAACTTTTGGTGCCATACACAAATTACATAGTTTAATAAGACATGTTAGGGGTTATTAAATATATTTTTGCGAATTAATAACGTTTTTAGGACTTTCACAAAAACCATATACTAAATAGTGTCAAAATTGACATAAAATAATTTTTAAAACACATTATATTTTATTAAATGATAAAATACTCAAAAAAATATAAGGTTTATCCAAAGAACTTATATAATGATAGATATGTCATTAGTTATCCACATGATATTATCTTGTAATTTTATAGTTAGTTTATGTACCATTTATTATAGTAATACAAGAAGACATGGTAAAAGTAAAATTATTTAACTGAGGATTAAATTTAAATGATAAAGTTAATATGGTAGACCAAAACATGCCTAAAACCTATTAGTTGAGAGGTTTTCTACACATACCCACCATAGCCTCTAAATAAATTTATTTTTATATATTCAAAAATGAAAATGATTATATAATAAAATAATATTTCATACTCTTCCTAAAGTGACCCTCACCTCCAGTATAAAAGGGAAATTCAATTTCTCTCAAATTCACACCTCCAATGCCATTTGGATCATCCAAACCTGCTCAAATATCCTTCCAACTACCCTCAATCAATCCTATAGGCCTTATATCAATTCGAAATGCATTTTAAGGAGCTCTTTTGTTCCAATCTAATGGAAGCACCCGAAAAAGAGGGAATTATTTCATCACCTATTTCAAAGTTATTTTCTTCTTCCACATCATCTTTCTTTGTTGTTTCCTTACCAAAATAATAAATCCAGTAACTTCTACCTACTGTCACGTTATTATAAATATGGTAAAACCATATTCATTATTCTATACATTCTATGAATGAAAAATTCACCATATGTGCGTACATATGGATTACCGTCTCCACGTTGTAGTATAGTTTGTTATACAACACTTCATTATTTGGATGGGTATAATGATGAGTATAATTGATGTAATTAAAAAATATAACATGTTAAAGATTCTGTATATATAATAGAACTTCCAAATTATATACTGTTTCACCATCAATAGAATGATATTGTCGCTCATGCGTACGTATAGCTTACCGTCTCCACGATACGATGAGATTTCATTCCCCGTTGTAACCATTAAAGAGTAATTTCCATTTGATGATTACAAATAATGATTAATAACATAATATCATTCTGGATATGAATCAAATACATCCTATCCATAACAAACAAGACTTACATAACAAACCATATAAAAGAAAAGAAATCAATTAACACCTGAAACAGTGATACTATTGAAATATTTTTAACAAAGTAATATTAAAGGATCATATATGATTTCATATTTATATATGAGGTTCTTGTATAATTTAATAACAATGATTTAACAATTATATAGGAGGGTTATGTACCCTCGACTAAGTAAAAGTACAAGGTAAGGGTTAATTTGACAATCTATTTTTTATCAAAGGTTGTTTATATGTAAGTATCTACCGGGACTTCTTTATCATCCACATATATGTTTCTTAAAAAAGTATTTCAAAAACGTTTTTACTATTTCCTAGACTATGTGTTAAAGTCATTTATACCCTTGTTTGACTTTTATAAAATTCTTTGAAAGGAATATTTCTGTCATTTTTCAAACAAGGTACATCATGACCTTTTCGAAAAATTAAGGAAATAATGTTTTTTAACTTATACGGCAGGTGAAGACATTTTCCACCATTATAAAGTCTTAAAATATTCTCTTAAAATATTATAAGAATATTTTCAAACTAAATGTATTATTTAATTTTAAATTATTTCAAATTAGAAAGAGATATTTCACTCAAATAATTTTTGGATTGATTTTATCTATGTCAACATCATTGGATGGATTTTATGCTTGTTTGAAGTTGATTAATTATTATACAATCTTATTTACTGTATTGAAGGTATTTAGAGATGTTAGACTATGGATGTGTTATTTTATACGATTCATGGTTTATGGTTAAAGCATTAACATTTCGTTAGCTAGTTTAAATACTAATGTTTATTTTATGTTTCAAACTTTTCATATAAGAAATTCATTTGACATAGTAAGTGATGGGAAAGGCCCACTATAGCCCCTTGAAGCATCGGTAGGTGTCATGAGACAAATCATTATCTTGGAATAAGGCATTGAATTTTTTTTTATTTTTAATCTTGGCACGTGGACTTGAATATTTGGTTATGATGTCTGTTAATAATAATTCCATCATTATGAAATTAGCTATTATCATTACATGTGATTATTCGATTAGTATAATATCCGTGTGAATAAGTAAATTGCATTATTTGATTTAACTTTTCCATATTATTCTTATGTTTAAAAGTACTTTGTTTTAGTCTTATAAATTTACTTAAATGTTTGTGCTTATATATGATAGTTTCCTCTATATTGTTATCCTTAATGAGAATCTGAGCTCACCCTTTTACTATGTAATATTTTTACTTGGATGCAAAGAAAAATGTTATGATTGAAATGAAAGAACAGGCTAAGGGATATAAGTGTGTTCAAAGGGGACACATTGTTGTTGTTTTTCAATTTCATAATGTAATTTAAAAATTATGTATGTATCTAGTACTTCTAAGGCTACTAAAATGATCAGACTTTCGAGACAATATCCCTTGTGATCATGCCATTGTTATGTAATAATGCACTGACTCTAGGTAACTGGGGTTGGGGAATTACATGGTACATGGGATGGAATCCCAATCCAAAAAAAAGAGGGTATATGGGGGGATCCTAAGCTCGAAACAAGAGGGTAAATAGGGGGGCATCCCAATACTGAAATAGGAGGGTACACAGGAGGACCTCCCAATCCCCAAACAAAAGGGTATGAGGGAGGGAAACCAAATCCTGAAGTAGAAACACAGGTGATTAACCTAAGACACACATGTTACAAAGTCCTTGATAGGCCTCCTTGACATAGGGGTTTTATATATTTTTGTATTTCACACTATTCTATTTTTCAATTCCGTTATTATGGTTTCATGGATTATGGTAATTATTTAATTATGATTCATGTGTTATGAACTTCATATATTTATTTTTGTCTTGGATATATAGTGTATGATCTTCAAATGT
Organism: Viscum album; assembly: GCA_963277665.1. Lineage (NCBI taxonomy): Eukaryota > Viridiplantae > Streptophyta > Magnoliopsida > Santalales > Viscaceae > Viscum > Viscum album. The sequence goes on from OY728152.1 coordinate 2,112,302,667, forward strand.
TATGTTTATGTTCCAAACCCTTTTTTCCATGTTATTCTAACACATTTCCATTATTTACCCTTATAGAGAATCTGAGCTCACCCATTTATTATGTTTCTTTTCCAAATATTGTGAAGAATGGTTTTAGGTACAAGTAAAAAAGGTGGAGATTGTTGTGTGATATGTTTAAGATCATTCACCAGGGTGTATGATTATGTTTCCATGTTTCCAAAGACACTAAACTATTCTGTTCTTTAGGGGTGTATTTTTTATGTATTGAATAATAATCTAAAATAATGTAATGTACATTTATGATAATCTTTAGTGTTTATAGAACCATACAGAAAAATCGAAAAATCAAATTGATTTACACATACCAGCACAATATTAAAATTCAGAATTCAAAATTCAAGCTTAAAAATTTAAATTAAAACCATCATCACTACATCGGAATGTTTACCATCTTTAATCACACACCCTAACACAAATCATACCCTTACTTAATAATAGATCACCATAAAGATCATATTATGGGAAAGTATGTCACCACCTTATATATTGCTTAAGAAAATGGAACAGAACATCAGAAATATGGTGACTATCCAGTTGAAGTAGCTCCATAACCACAACAAATATCATGCTCAGAGGGGACCCAAATACAAATATGAATCCACCATGAGATATTCCACTTGTAACATTTTATAATGATTAAAAGTCACATCTATTACACCTCGAAAACTACCATACAAGTCAGACGGGGAGAAGAGTGATGTAACCACAAAGAAAGAGATTGGTATTTGATAAACTAAGGCTTCAACAATGAAGAATGACTATCTCCATGAACACTAAACCCTAAATTGAGAACCACTATAAAGAAGAAATCAACCATACCACTACCACCATTTGGACAGAGACATCACACAAAACTAAAATGAAAGGAAAATGATCACCATCAACCTAGAAGAATCACTAAGAAAATATATTCAACTAGTCAATTAGAAATGAAACAAAAATATAATAGAAAAAAATATCTGAAACTACATTACTTTGGCCACATAATAAGATACCCAAAACCATGATGTCCCAAAACTGATAACCATAGAATGGAAATAATCCACAAAAAATATACCATAACTTTGAATGGGGGAGGACAAATAATATAAAGAAAAATGTTGTGATGGAGTAAACCAAAGAGGAATCGACTTCAACCATACCACCATCACCATCCCAAACGTACCAATAAATCCATATGTGTAGATGAATATTGGGTCTTTCAGGGAGGGTATATAAATAATGGAAGTGGAGGATGGATGGAATGTAAGAATGATATTGGGAGACTTGAAATCCATATAAATGGAACCTAAAAACCATAAATCTAGTATGCAATATGAATAAGCTGGTTATGAAAATACCAACAATAAGGAAAAATGTAAATATAACCCAAATTATTTCCATCAAATCAAAGTAAAACCTCAAAATATTCCACTACCAATATAATTACAAATTTCAATATTTTTGTTGACTTAAATCAAGATGGGGATTCTACACGATTGTTCAAGTAAAAAGATAAAATTTCACAATGGTTAAGGCCCTGGATAAATTAATGGAACTATCTATTTCTATTCAAGAATAATGAAAAGGCTGAGGAAGGAGACCAACATGATCATGGATTAAAATAGAGATTAGAGTGAGAGGAAGAGAAACTCACCATAATTAATTACATTATGAAAAATATAATTAATATCATTAGGAATAATTTTATGTTGGATTTTGAAATTAAAATATATATACTTAAGTGATCATTTTTTTCTGGAAAGTTGCATTTCGTCGAGTTTTTACAAGATTATTTTTAAATTAATTTCATCCACTTTTTTGAAATGTATTTTATAAAATTGATTTAATAATTTATTATCATAATTTGTTTTTATTTTTAAGGATGTCACTTTTATTTGTTGCAAAATTAATAATAAAAAATAAAAAATGTATTACCAAAGTAAAGGATACAACAGGTTTAACAGGGAACAAAGAAATGGATAATGGTAAAAATTCACATTTAACATGTCTAAATCCTATTAGTTTTCCATATTTCAACCTCATAAAATCTCACCCTCAAATATCTATCCATATTTATATATTTGGATTGAGTATGACTTTATTATTTTTTTTAATATTTTATGAGATCCAAACTGTGTACTCTCACCCACTTATAGAATGACAACCCACCTTTCCTCTGTTTACACTACATTTATCCTCCAACCACAACCAAAACATACCCCATTAATTTCTTAACTTTCATATACAATATGTAGGGTTTTTTCTTCCTAAAATTCCATTCAATGGATCCTTAATAATGGATATAAAGTTAGATTGTGAGGAAGATACAATGAAACTTCCATACCTATTATAAATTATTTAATCTTCAACAACCTATAAATGTAACACCCTAAGATTTCTAAAGAAGTATATTATGTTCGATAACATATACAACAAGGAACAACAATCTTAAACAAACTAGAAAAATAATAATATTTAATTATGTCCATTAACATGATGACATTTTATGGGATGGAATAAATATTAGTATAAAATAATTGAATATATATCCTACTCCACAAAAATTTATTTATGAATTCTTAATAATTAAAGATTCGATTTTAATTAATTTCATATTATGTTTCAAAAAAAATGGTTCGTTAAAAAATAATTTTAACTTTTTTGTAAAAAAAATATAATATTTAAAATTTTCCACTTTCATAAAATGTATTTTATAATATCAAGTTATTTTTTAAAAAAAATTATACTAATATTATCATAAGGTGAATTTTTTCAAATTTTATAAATTACTGATTTTTTTGAAGAATAATGAAAACAATGATTTAAATTTAAAGGTCTATTTTTTCTATAATTTATAAAGATTCCATTTTATAGATAATTTCAAAGTTAAATTTGTCATATGATATTATTAGAAATTTAATTAAGTGTATTTTATTCAATTATTTTGTTGAATTTTGTATAAAAACATATTTTACACTTAATAAGAAATTTTTATGAAAAACCATTTGTCAATGAATTTTAAATATTAAATTAAATTAAATTATAAAACTTATAGGATGATAATATTAAAAATTGATTCCATATTTGGAATTAAGAGGTTTTAATTTGGAAAGTAGGGCCCCTTTATTTTTTGGTCAATATGGATAGTAACAATGGTTAAATTTATCACCTTGGTAAATGTTAAATCAGGTTAATCTATATTTAAACTAAGTGATATGGAAATAATTATTCACCATAATTCTTATTAGATGAAAATAATTAGTCCCCTATAACTGTAGGCGTGGGAATTATTTATTTAATAGAAACTTTTCCATAAAAAAAATTTCAGTCACTTTTAAACAACTATTACATGTCCACATAAGGAAAATATATTTTTATGAGTCAATAAACCTGAAAATTTCTAGAATAATGAATTTATTTTAATGACGGAAATTTATTTATCATTTTTAGTAATTATATAATTAAATTAACGATTTTTAAGCACTGAAACAATATTTATTTAATTAATAAAATTAAAATGATAAATGATTTTAGAAATAGTAATATTATAATTTGAGTTAGTTATAGAATTATAATAATTTTATTATTGAATGTGACATATTTTTATTGTCTTAATAGATTATATTCTTATTACATGTTTTTTCAACATGCCTTTTAATATTACTAAATCGATAGTGTAAAAAATTATTGATATTTTAAAAAATATCTTTTATTGAATTATTTAAAAAAACATGAAATAAGACACACTCTGTAATTTCAACAACAATTGTTTCCTAAACAATCTAAGAAAAAATGATTTAATAATTTAAAAGATATATTCAATGACTACTGATCAACCAAGATATGATTATTATAATCAATTTATTTGTTTAACATAGGCTCATGTATTTTATTAGAGGGTAATATAAATGAAATCATCTATTATATTACATATGTACTCCAATTAATAAATGTGGATGAGGTTGTGTAGCATAGACTTCCTTCATGGGATTTTTATTCTTTTTTATCCCACATAGAAATATAAAATAAGATCTGTGTATCATAGAATACTCGTGTTTAGTCATTTTTAAAGAACTACAACTTATATTATAGTGGTTTATTCTATAAAAAACCATTATAATTGGTTATTTCTTTGTGGAGGGGGCTAGGTCTTAGATTGGGACATAACCTCTAGTAATTTTTCCACTGGGGCCTTTTCATGTTTTGATTACTCTATTTTGAATACAAATAATAATTAATTATAAAACACCAAAAATAAAAACACTACTTTGATAACTTTATTTTTTATTTTTTATAAAATCTTGGATACAAGTAAATCCATTTAAAAAGTTAAAATAGTTTTTAAAATAGTTTTAACTAAGATGTGATTAAACATTAAAAATGTTTGTTAAAATATTGAAATATATAATCCTAATATTATAGACAAAAAGTAATTTTTTTATAAAATGCAAGATTTAAAATTATTAAATCACCTTTAACTGACATTATAATTGTAAAATCAATTCACCCCATCTTGAGTTTTCCATTATGACCAACAGGTATATCACATATCACTAACACAAGTATATATGCACATCACATCTCACATATTTAGATATTGAGATATAATTCATTTTATATACAAAATTGATGGAATAAATTTCATAATCCTCAGAAAGGTTCAAAATTACAATTATGTTTTAATAAAATATGTTTCCCATTATTAGAACTATACGTAACCACTATAAGTTCCATGCACATCGGAAGCGTGTGATGGGTGGTTAGCCACATTAATTTTTTTAAATGATCGATGATCATAACATGATCAATACAATGTTTAATCACCATGATAAGTGGAATTGAATCAAATATAGACAAGATGAATCATTCGAGAACTAGAGAGAGGGGATCAACACATATTATTTATATTCAATTTAATGAAATAAGAATATCCTCAAAGGAATTCTTTCTTCATTGATGAATCAGTGACAGATATACGATGCACCATCGTTGTGTTGTACAAATCAAGTATAGATTTTATCTAGTAGTGATCCAAACATGTTCTAGGAATCTATAGATGTTGTGGAAGGAGTCTTGGGGTTCTATCACAGAATATCCTTATGCTTGCATCTTCTGCCGTTGATAACCTCGAGAATCACTTCCAAATGTTTCTCATGGATCCAGTGAAGGATTATTACTATTCATTCTTGGGAACGTTATTATAGAAGGGAGCACTCAATACTTGAGAGGATTTTCCAAATCCATTTTGTACCCCTAAATTGTGTAATGAAAAAATAACTTAATTGGGAATTTTTATTTATAGGGTTAAAATAAAATAATTTCACAAGTGCCCTTTCTATATATTTTATCCTATAAAAACCCCATATTAAATAATAATAGTAATATTATTCTTTCTCAACATGTGCTGAGTATTTAAATCATAATTAAATATTATTTAATTAAAAAATATTCAATATTATAATTTCTCACTGGACCATTGAACTTAGTCTGCCATTCTTCCACAATATTAATGGTTCCTTGATTATTGTATATTTATTTATTAAATAAATATAATTTCATTATTTACCAATATATAAATAAATATTATATTCACTAGTTATAAAATAAATATTCTACGCACGATATATTATCTCCAATAACTAGTGACGGAATAAATGAAATCACGCATACGTGAAAAATTATAAAACCCCGTATGAGAGTAATTTTTATTCAACTTGGTAAATTATAATTAATAACATATTATTTAACTGAGATTCTGGACACACATATTGTGTGACCCTCTAGGACTTTTCTCAATATAAATAGGAAAAAAAGCCTAAAGTCCAAGAATAGGGTTTACCAACATGCCAATGAACTCATGGAGAAATAAATTAATGCCTCAATAACATGTCACCTCATAGGAATTCTTACTATGTAGTGTAAACCCCATATCACAATATCTCAAATTGAGTAGGTTCCATTCCAGTACTGTTTACCTATGTGATAAATATCTCATTCTTTAAATAATAAAAAAATATAACTTTCCTATAGAACACCATGGAAATGGATTTATTTGGGCTATATTATAACACCTCGAGATTTTTATGTGATATTATTTTTAATCTCTTTGATTTCTTATATTGTACGCTACACCAAGATAGCATGGGCTATACACAACAACCTATATGCTTAAAAATTGATGAAAATGATATTTGGTTTGTGTTACAAATAATTTAAATTTCATTTGATTTAATTCATTTCACGCATGACCTAGTATAAGTGAACAAATAAATATTATACCCTAGTCATTATAATAGCGGGTATGAATAGTATAAACATACTTCTAAAACAATTATAATGAAAATAAATGAGCATATAAAATAACAACATCATTTTTCATAGATTAAATATAATGTCTAAAATACATCTTATATGTATTCTGGACATCATATGAAAACAAAATAAACGTTTATGGATAGAAGAAGTATTTTAAAAAAAATGAAGTTTTCCACCTTTTGATGGGGAACAACTTTTATATTTAGTTTTTCAAACTTTTTAATATTAAATTTGAAAATATAAACTTCTTATTTTAATTTACAATATAAAAATTTATTTTGTGTGAATTTTAGGTATTTTTAATGATATGTTTCATTTTATAATGAATATTAACAAATACTGATTTTTATTGAATCATTATTTTTATTAAAATTAATTACATTATAAAATTATTTTTTGGTTTAGTTTTTAATTTAAATTAGTTCATTTTTATCCAATTGGGTTTTTAAAAATTATTTTATAAATAAATTTATTATAAAAACATTTTCCATTTAATAAGTGGTGTTTTTTCAAAGAAATTTATTTTCTTGACATTTTACCATTTTTTAAAATTTTATTCTAAATATTATCTATTTTGATATTTAAAAAATGAAAATAAAGTTTTTATTCATGAGGTACAAATTTTATAAGTTGTTTTCTTTTATTTTTAACCAATAATAATAGTAACTATGATAATGTTTTTACTATAGTAAAGGGTAAATTATGTAATTTAGATTAAAATATAAATTATAATGTCTATAAATTGACCCAAAAAAATAATTTTTTTTTGATTAATTTAATTCAACCCTTATCATATAAGGCTCTAAAATATGTCACTTAATGGAAACTTATCCATTTAAAATTCTTAAATAATATTTAAATCAAAGAAAAAGATAATGTGTCGTTTTCTTTGTCTGTAAAATCTATTTTTTTGTCCACATATAGAATAATTGATAGTATCAACAAATATAAATTTTAATTTTTAACTTATTAATAATATTTCCTTAATATAAATTTATTTTTTATGTTTTGGGGCCATTTGAGAGATATTATGGAATTTATAATATTTTATTTAATGAAAACCTAAAGATATAACATTCAAGTATTAAATTAAATAGAATTTTTAAAATATAGTTATTCAGAATATATATTCAACTATAAATACATATTTTACCTCTAAAATGCTTTTATTTATTGGGGTAAATTTTTTATATTTTTAGGAATGAAATAATATCCTTGAAGGCCTGTAAATTGATGATGCATAAATTATATCATTAATTAAAAATCAAGAAAATAATTTTATTAAAATAAAAATAAATATTAAAAATATAAATCACTTGCCCAAATATTATTGGTAGTGAATATATAGACCTTAATCCTTTAGGGTCGAGTTTTTGAGAATTGGGATCCCTATAGAAGAGATTATTACACTTATATATTTTTTTTCAAGAGATGTTAAACTTGTCTCATTCTTATTTTAACAAGTATATCATTTTTAATGATTTATTTTCTAGAAGATATATTTAACTAAAAGTATTGTACTAAAATATAGAATATTTAATGTCAGAATATAATTTTAGTTTTTATTTTTTCCTAAAAATAATTATATTATAAAATTACACAATACTGATGTAGTAATTATTTTATTCATGGAAAATTCAAATTAATGTTATTAAAAATATTAAAATATTTATAATTTGAGCTTTTTAAAATGTACAATTTTTTTTATAGATGAAGTAGACCCATTATTAAAATAATAAAATATTTATTTTGATGATAACATCTTTTCATGATATTTTAAAAAAATTAGATATTGAATAGTGTCAAAATTGACACTAATGTTGTTTGGTAAAAACAATATTTAATTAAATTATTTATAAATTTATAAACTTTTTTAAACGTATATAATGATTACTAAATGGTCTATCATGATATAAATTATTTATTTATGATTTATGTCTCATAAAATTATTAAATATTTCACACTTTTAGTACAGAAATAATTGTTACCCTAGTTAAAATGAAATATAATATATAATTGTCAAATTAAAATTATAGGGTTAAATTGACATAAACCTTTCCAAAATATTTTTGGATGAATCAATTGAAACGTTATATAATATAATATTCATATTTTGGTCATTTTTTTATTTTTTCATGGTGATTTATTTTATTTTAAATTAATATTTTTGATGATTTAGAATGTGCCACCACCTCAATTATAAAAGGTCACCTGCTCCCTCCCATATTCACTTCAACATGAATCTTTAATATCATCCATATCCAACCCATTTACATTATCAAAATCCATATTTTTATTCTAGTTGTTCTTATCATCTCAAAAAACAAACTCGAGTGCCTTTAAAAGGAGATCTATATTGAGCTCGTCGAAGAAGTGGTATTCTCCTCTTTCCAATTATTTCAAATTATTTATTCTTATAATTCCTATTCATGATTATTTAAATTATGAATTAACTAATCTATTATAACATGTATTCTAATATTTTATTATGATTACAAAATTTTCATATTCCATATTCTATCCATCCTACAAAAAAATGAAATCACCATGTGTTCGTACATATGGCTTACTATCTCCATGACTCGGTGTACTCTATTTTTCACCATCACTTTAGTTGGATGGGTATAAATATGGAAAGAATAACTATATATTATTATTATTATTAGATTTAATTTATTCTGGAAAAATATATTTACCATCCACTTCGATACTATTTCATTATAAAAGGAATGATACCGTCACGCGTTTGTACGTAAGACCTTACATCTCCATGATGCGATGCGATTCATTATACAAGGTGTCCATTAATGAATGATTATATAAATGTAAAGAATAAATAAATTTGTCCTTTATAAGATTAAAATCAATTTTTAATGATATAAATATTAACCTATGAATTAGAACCAGAACATATTCGTAGAACATGTATTAGATGATGAAGCAGTTTATATCTAAATAACAAGTAAAATTGAGATATTATTGACAAATGGATGATAATATGATTATATATGAAATCATAAAAATAAATATTATTCAAGAATATGTAAATTACATAACTTAAATAATTTAACATAGTTTCTTATACATTCAAAGTATAACAGAATTAAGGTAAGTGATAATTTCGCAATCTCATTATTATTGGATATTTTTTATACATAAGTATTTACTTGGGTTTTTCTATCATCCATGTAAATGTATTCTAAAAATAAAATATTTTACTATTATTTGATGGATTTTTAAAGTAATTATTTTAAATTTTTTACTTTTTAATACCCGATTTGGAAGGAATCATTTTTTTTATCCATACGAGTTATTTTTTTTACTTTTTATGAAAAAGTACGAGAAGAATTAGTTTTAACATATGCGACATGAAGAAATTTTTATGCTTTATTTACACCTTGTTTAAATTAAGGTTAGTTCATAATATTACAAGTTTTTTTAATTAAATTAAATTATTTTTAAAATTCATGACATTTGAGAAAAAAACAATTTTGAAGGAGAAATAATATTTTCCTCAAGAATTAATTTCTAGTATTTTACCAAAATTATTTTCCATCTAAGATTAAATACTATAAACGGGGTTATGTTTCTTTCCCCATTGTTTCATTGATTTTATTGTTTTTATTATGAATTTATATTTATAAAATCCATTTGTTATAAATTGATTATTAATGAATTGTGTTTAAGAAACCCACTTTATTTTTTAGTTTATTCTATGACAAACGATTTATGTTTTTTGTGGAACATTTATGTATGGTTTTAATTTTATGATGGGTGGGACCTATATATCCATTCAATTCACTAGGTAATGATTCATATCTCATGATATAGACGATATTGGATGAAAAATAAACCTGGTTATGTAATACAGGGTGGTAATAAGGAGTGAACTCAGTTAAGTAATGGTCTTTGTTATATATAATGTTTTTGTAAACAATCCCTTGCTAATATAGAAATGATTATCTATTGTTATGTATTTTCCAAAAATTCATGTTTTATTACAATGATATATTATCATGGTTCATGATTCATGCCTTATATATTTCCAATATTTATTTCATGATTCAAGATTTTGATATTCAAAATGAATGTTAATGTTATTACATTCTTATGATTTTGTTTTGTTTGATATTCTCCCTGTTAACCCTTATAGTGGATTTGAGCTCACCCTTTTTCTGTTTTATTTTACCTAATATATAAATAATGTTCTTAGGTTGGAAAACTAAAGTTCAATATCTTTATATGATTTTTTAATTTCTTTCACCAAGTTAGAATAATGTGTTCTGAGTCTCCAAAGACACAAAACTAATAAAATCATTGGGTGTCTATTTATTTAATGTATTATATATTCCAAAATAAGAAATGATATTTCCATTTATATCAAGATTGATTCATTAGATATATCATTTCCATCAATGGTCCTATGATATTAACTTCTGTTAATGAAACTAAGGGATTGTTCTTTCTCGCATAATTCCTTAATGAAATATTACTAGTGACAAAACCAACATATCCTACATCACCATGAACATGTGTCATCATGGTTTTCAACTATACATATAAGTTCAAGACTCATAATAGTAATTAATAATAATATTAAATTTTAAGGACCAATAAACACATCTGTGTATCAGAACATCCAATGACACATAGAAATGTGGATTTAATATTAGAGGTTCTTGTTCTCCTAAAATCCATAATAGAATTTACCGAGGAAGTTCACCATGATAAGGTTCCTCAAAGTCCTATGAGTCTCCACCCCTGATAGCCTGTATCATTTGTGTCCCTAAAATGTTATTATCTAGTTATAGAACATATAATAAAGAATATTGGCATAGAACATTCGAGTTCTCAACACATCGCAGAACTACAATGCCCATTTAGTACGATGACTACTCTTAGGATAGTTTCACATACTAAGTTATGCAGATGAAAAATCATGATGTGATAAAAAGTTTATTAATATTCATAACCATAATTAAAAGTTGATCATTTTGTAAAATAAATTCTGTTCTAGGAATCCAACTCGAACAGACTCCCCCTTACACTAGATCTAACTACAAACAACCTTCAGTCCACTAGTTCTCACAAGATACTCATTCTTATGTAGAGATCGGCCATTAGTCAAGGGGTCCTCCACATTCTCTTTTGTAGTTTCTCTTCTTTCTGAAACTTCACCCTCTAATATAAATCCCAAAATATTTGATACTTATGTAGTATATTATTTTTCTATTGTACTAACCACGGCTCATTTTGAAGATCCACTAAAATAGTATTATCACTATAAAATATGATAGGTACATTACAACTAGGTACCATATCCAGATCCTAGAAAATATTCTAAATCCTAATGGATCCTTTGGCTGCAACATAAGAAACTATAAACTTTGACTTCACTATAGAATATATGATAACGTGATTTTTATATCACTTCTAGCTCACAACTCCCCCTTTGATACAAAATAAAAAATCCTAATTGTGACTTCAGATCATTTTGTTCTATCTAAAAACTACAATTTATATAAGACGTGATGACCAACTCCTTGTCTCTTCCATAAACATGGAACACATCCTTAGTTCTTCTCATATACCTAAGGATTGTCTTAATAGTAGTCCAAGAATTTTCTCATTGATATGCTTGAAATCTTTATTGCATTATCAGTGCATAGGAAACATCAATTCTAACACATAATAAAGAATACATGATTGATCCTATCATTGAAGTGTATTGGATCTTTATCATTCACTATTTATCTTATTGTGTATGGGAAAACTTTTTCTAATAATGTGGTAAACCATGTGACACTAGAACCTAACCCCTCTTGGATTATTCCATACTAAATTTCCGTAGTATCTGGGAAATATATGCACCTTAATTTAGGCAATATAGTCTCTTGAATCAGTTACAAATGATCTTGACCCCTATAATATAGGATTTTTTACTATGTTTTTTATGGAGAAACACTTGTTCAACATGTCCATAATAGATTGTAAGACAAGTATTTCATTTTCAATAATTAGTATGTCATTCGCATATACTACTTGTATAACGACCACATTCATATTAAAATTATTGTAAACACATGTCTCAAATTCATTCTTAATGAAGCCAACTTATTTTATGGATTCATTGAATTGAATGGTCTATGACCTATATGCTCAATTCAATCCATAAATAGATATCTATAACTTGAAAATATTTTTCTGCAGCACATGGAGTCACAAAAACCATCTCTTTGTGTCATATAGATATATTCATAAAGATTCTCATTAAATAATTCAGTTTTGACATCCATATGCCAAATCTCATATTCATGGGTATATGGTATAGAATGTATGATTTCGATGGATTTAAATGTGGAAAATTGATAAAAGGTTGCATCATAGATAATTATATGATGTTATTTAAAACCATTATACACTAGACATTCTTTGTGGGTAATTACATTACCTTCTATTTCTAGTTTCCTCTTGAGTAACCATTTTCATCCAATAGGATTTACATCATCTAGCACATTGACCAGAACTAAAAATTGGTTTTGATACATGGATTCCATTTTAGAATTCATAGCTTATATCAATCTTTTATATTACGATCTCTTTACTACCTCTTAATATTATAATGATTCAATATTTTCAACCCATAATGAGTCACCATCCTCAGTGACTAGAAAACTATATATATCTGGTTCTGTTAACTCTATTATAATCTGATATAGTACTTGTATTTGAGGAAATAATTATTCCATGTGGACTTGTGGAATTTTTTCATGTACTAACTATTGTGTATCATGAGATTCAACTTCATCAATGTCATTATTTTTCCCAATATCCATTTTTAGGACGTTCTCCCTCTCATGAAGGATGGGATTTTGATCAACAATCACTTTCTTGTTTGAGGGGTTTTATAGGTAGTATATATTTTTTTCCTTATGATACCCTATAAAGGTACACATCATGCCCCAGTGTGCCTGTTTGTTTCTCTTGAAGGGCTTAGTAAACCCCTCTAAACCCCATACCCATGAATGTGAATAAATTAGTTTCTTTCCACTCCACAACATGAAGGGAATTCAATTTGATGCTTTTTTACATGGTTTAATCTGTATGTTGTTTTTTGTAATCCATATCCACAAAAGAATAATAGAAGATCTACATGACTCATCATCGACCATTCCATGTATAATAAGGAACATTCCCTACTTTCACTTACACCATTCCACTATGGTGTGTAAGGTGGAGTGAGTGGAGATAGAATCCCAAACTCCTATAGAATATTGAAAATCTATTGGTTAAGATACATGCCACATCAATCTGATCAAATCTTCTAACCAAGTTAATTCTCTACTTCATTATGTAATTCCTTAAATTTATCAATGTACTCAAAATTATACCCCATCATGTAAATATATTCATATGTACTAAATTCGTATATAAAAGTTATGAAGTAAAAATATCCACCTATATCTTCTAATATAAATGGTCAACACACATCACTAATCCTAGAAGTTATGTGGCCCTTTAACATTGTCCACCAAATGGTGGTTTGGTTATCTTCTTTGTAAATAAGTATGAAATCTATCAAGCGTTTTAGCTTAAATGAGTCTACATATCCATCTTGAAAGAGATTTTTCAAATGCTTTTATTTTAAATGAGAAATATGGTGATACCATAATTAGGTGTTAGATGAGATGTGTAAACATGATTCGTTATCAATCACCAACACTTGGTTTTCATCATTTAAAACATAAATTCCATTATTTAAATGTTCCATACCATAACATATGTTGTCCTTATAAAAGAAACAAATTCTATTTACAAATTTTAAAATAAAACAATCTATATCAAAACATGACACATAAATATTGTTCTGGTAACTATAAGTAAACAATAACAATTTCTTGTAATCAAAATTATTCAAATTGGAAATGAAAGGTGGCAGTCACTAATTGCTAGGGTAGCGAACCTCACTCCATTGACAACTCTCAGATCCACCTCTCCTCTGGAAACCTTTCTAAATATACTTGGTTATTATGTTTGGATAGATATGTGAGCACAAAAAGATATATCTAAAACAAAATATGTAGAAATGTAAAGATTTCACTCAATAGAAAACACATGTTTAACTTTCCTTACATTTAGGTGAAGTACCTATTCTAGTGTCTTGTCTTTCCACATGAAAAATACACTACCTCCTTTCTCTTCCTTGTCTCTGCATCTTATTCTTCTTGGAAGGATGGTGCTCAAGAGGTTTACACTATTTATAAGTATTGAGACCCTTTTCCTTTTTATTCATTTTCTTGATCTCCATTTGGACTACTGGTTTGTCATGCCCCATGTCCTTATACACTTCGATAATTAGGGTCAGAAGGTCCAAAAAGTCTCTTCTAATTATTTCTCAAATTGTTATTGAAAATAAAGCTGGAGAATGTCATGGGTAGTGATGAAAGATTGAGATATGTACTCAAATAATCTATGAATATAATCCCTAAGATGTCGAATAATTCAATATAGTGGATAAACATGACTACATAAGGCCCAACATGTGTAGACTCTCCACAATTAGTTGTAAACAGAGCATTGATGGTATCATACCTTTATTTTCTCTCCATGTCTTTGAATAAATCTTAATGGGGGAGACATCATGATATATGAATCTATATCCTCATGTTGCTTCAAAATCTCATTGGACATGGATGATCACATGAAGAACTGAATAATAGTACTATCATTTAGATGTTTCACATATAGAGATAGCTCTTCATCACATTCCTCATTTCCAAGTTCTACTAGAATAGTTCTTCTATTACTTATAATTTTCATTCTTATTAAATGATGACTTTTAGGAACATTTTACACAACTAGACATCTATGTCGATGATAATTTTTTCATTCTCATGTATGGATCCGAATATTAAGTTTTATGTCATTTTATTATTGTTTCTACAAAATTCATATAATATTTTTTTAATTGTTTTTTGATAAATTTAGAAAAATAGATAAACATTATATTTATTAGTATTCAAATATTTTATTGAAACCCAATACCCCTCACTATTAGCTTTAGAATATCAGGTTTCTTGGAAAGTCTAGTGGCAAGGATCCATATTCCCCTTCTCATTACCCAAAAATTGGTGGTTCGGGCAACATGAAGGATTTAAGGTTGGAATTCTAAATTCCAACATCATTAACTCACTATTCCTTGATCTTCTAGGTGGACTCTCCAATCATGAAATCATTAATTATGATTTCCCTAACCTTTACATCCCAGTTACACAATGTCCTTATTTGGCAGTCAACCCTTTATTTGAACCATGTTAATTCAACCCAAAACATCATGTAACAATTCCCTGATAATTGAAAGCACCCCAACATTAGTTGGTGAAGCACTTTGAATTATTATTAGATTCTAACTAATATGATTGAAGAATATACTAACTTAATATTTTATTATGGGATTTTATCCATTTATGCATAAATTGACAAATATTATTTTTATCACATGATTGTTAATGTTGTATGGGATTAATTATGTGTTCAACCATGTATCAGATAATTTCAACACATAAGGTAGTATATTTTTGTTCCACATTTCATGCATGTTAATTCATTAATTATGTTATTGTTAAAATAAATACACAATTATATATCCATGAAGCTGAACGAAATAGAATAAAGGGTATGGTCGTTGGATTATAAAAATGGTTAGTTTATCTAGAAGATGATAAACTAACCATTGACCTTGGGGAGAATCACCTTGAAACAATTGTACATTGTGCCTATAGCTTTTATACCTATACAACTTTGTACCACCTTGGATTAGTTTCACCTTATCTCCAAACTAGAACCGCCTCCCCTAATATGGGAGTCCTATCAATTACATATTTTTTTTACTCACACACATGTGAGAAGGAAATGGGTGTACATAAAAGAAACCATGGGAATAGAAGCCCTACCTAGTTATGAGGATAGAAGACACACAAGCCAACATTTTAATATAATAATAAATTAAATTAATCCAATCACATACAAAAGGTTTGGTTTAGATCATGATCATCCACATGCATGAAACACATTACACATTTAATAAAACTAGAATTCAATTATTTAATCATTCTTATTTAAGAAAAATACCACTTGAGTCAATTAATTATTATATTTAATTAATGAATCATTAAATTAATTTTTATATGAATTTCCTTGATATTGTCATCCTGTATAATTTTCATGAAATTAAAAAAATTTATTTAAAAGTATCTTCGTACCTAACTTGAACCGTAGAGGTAACACAGTGATTTCACGTATGATTCTACCAAACATATATTATACTCATATCCAGTTTTACTCTTGTGACATATATAATAAATGAATTATCACACACTTTCATGTCATGTACTTCATGGATTATTACTTAAATTACATGATTTTTCGGTGAGATGTTTTGATTAAATGCACATAGAGTAACAACTGGTAATACAAATCATACATGATATGCATATCTGAACATTATATAGATATTAATTAATCATTAAAATATTTATGTAAATTAACACCTGTAACATGGAGTGTCCTATCATTATGACCACACACACATAAATGTCTCAATGTTTTCATAGTAAAATAAATAAAATTTAAATTTCCATAAATTGGTATACGTACCGGACATGTAGATTTGATCTTCAGGGTGTGCAAAAGTCTCACCATATATATGAGGCACATGAATAGGGACCAATTATGTAGTCATTTCCATGGAAAAATTGGAGTACGTGACATTTCCAATTTGCTACACTCCTTGTTGACTCCATGTGACATTTTCACCAGTGATGTTGGTCATGTATTGAATACACAACCCATATTTGATGCAAAGTGACTACATTCCATGAACATGGGCTAAATAACATGTATTGTGGCTGACCATACACTAGTCTATCCCGGTCGACACACAATGTATGAATTAAATGCATCACGTGCTGTCAATGCACTATGGTTGAGTAATTTCTAAATTAACTCCTCCTCTATTTAACACACCTACATGGTGTGTAACTCTGGTTACAAAGCATGTACTATTGTGTTATATGGGAAGAATCCTTGTCCCCTATAGATGTTTTCCCCAATTTTATTTTAATCAAAAAAATTAAACATCTCAAATAGATCTATGAGTAATATAGGAGGAAGACATAGATCTCTCAATTAATATTAAAAGAATGATTAAATAATAACTGAAAAGCTAAATTAAAAATGCATAAATTAACAATTATTTTAAATAATTATTAATAAATATGTGACCTCTCTAATACCCCTTGTAGGTTTCAGGCACAACGAAAGCATGCAATGGGTAGTGCCCTTCATTTTGATTTTGACATGATCGATGATCAATCCCAGATCTATACGATGTTCAGTCACAGTGATCAATGTAATTGAATCAGTTATAGAAAAAATTAATCATTTTAGAACTATAGACAGGGGATCATTACGTATTATTTATAATAAATTTAATTAAATAATAATTTCCTCAAAATAATTACTTCATTGTTGATTGTTCAGTGAAAGATCTATGGTGAACAATTATTCCATTTAGAATCCAACTATATATTTCTTCCAGTGGTGATCCACAAGAGTTTCATTAATATATAGACATCACCATTAGAGCCTTTGAGTTCTTGAATAAAAGAAACTCACACCTGCGTCATCGACCTTTGATCACCTTATTAAATTATTTCATCTCATTCTCCTTGATCCGATGGAGGATGGATACTCTCGGTTACAAGGGGTTTTCATGTAAAAGGTACTCTCTAGGCTTAAGAGGATTCTACAAATACATTGTGAAAAACCAAGTCAACTAATGATAAAACAACATAATTTTTGTATTTGTATATCCAAGGATAAAATAAAATAACTACACAACTTCCTATATTAATTTATTTAATCCCAGAAAAACCCCACATCAAATATTAATAGTAATATTTTTATTTCTTGACATGCGCTGAAATAAATAATTAAAATAAAATATTATTTAATTAAATAATTGAAAATATTACCATTTATCACCGGACAATTAAACTCAGTACTGTATTCCTCTAATATATTTATCAGTCCATGAATATTTTCTAATTATTTATTAAATAAATTTAACTTCATTATTTGTTAATAAATAAAAAAATATTATATTCATAAAATAGAAAATAAATATTCATTAAATATGTTACTCACAATATATTCTTTACAATAAATAGTGATGGATTAAATCTGATCAAGAATACATGAATAATTATTAAACCACATACGAGTATATTATTTTTCCAACCTCTAAATAATATATAATGATATATTATTTATCTCTTATTCAAGACACAATTAGTGGGTAACCCTCTAGGAATCTTTCTTAGTGAAAATAGGTGAAGAAACCGAAAGTCCAAGGTTAGCATCTAGAAACACACCAAGAAACCCATATGGAAATAAGTTAATGTCACAATAACATGTCAGCTCATAAAAATGCATATCGTGTAATATAGTCCCTTTATAAAAACATCTCTAATCGAGAAGGTTGCACGTAAGTGCCACCAACCTATGTGCTCAATATCTAATTTCATGAATATTCTAAAATAGAATTTTTTTATAGAACACCATGGACATGGTTTTAATTATAATACATCATTTCCATCAAAGGTCAAGAGATATAAACTTCCATTAATTAACAAAGTCAATAAATCCTTTCTCACCTAATTCATTAATGCATTATTGCTTGGGAAACATCCAACATATCCTACTTTGATATAAAGATATGTCATCACGGATTTCATTAATACATATAAGTGTGAGACTCATAATAATCAATAATAATAATCTTATTGTCTATGGACCAATACCCACATCCATGGATATAAAAATAAAATGACACATAGAAATGTGTATATCATTTTGATGGGTCACATTCTCATAATATCCATACCAGAAATTACCAAGGGCGTACACCATGGGAAGGTTCCTAAATGTCAAATAAGTCTCTACTAGTAATAGATTGTGTTAATTTTTCCCTAAAATGATAGATTTCATCTATAGAAAAAATATTTAAGATTAGTTTCATTGTACTTTCGGGTTCTTATCATAGTGGGGAACTACTACGACCTATTAGTGAAATAGTAACTCTTAGGAAATTATCACATACTTTATTACACAGAAGAACAATCATGATGTGATAATTAGTTTATTAATTATCAAATCAATGAATAAAAGTTTCTCATAATGTAAAAAGAATGTGGTTCTGGGGCACCAACTCCAAAAACCACCCATAATATCCATTTCTTAACGAATGATAAAATAAATGTATTAATGTATAATATTTTACATGGGAGAAAAGTTTTTAGAAAATAGTAATATATGTTAACATCATTAGTGTACTCATCAAATGATGTATTAAATTTCATGTATTATATATAGTCAACCAATATAGAATTAAATAAAAAAACTGCATCTCATGAGTGAACTATTTATCTTTATTTGATACCCAAATAACACTTATAAAAATAAACTCATTAGAAAACATTTATTTTTATGATGAACATCATCCTATAATATCTTATGTATTTTAATCTTAGAAGTTAATTCTTAATAAACATTCATAATATATTTTTGCAGAAAAAATAATATTATTGTTGAAATAGCTATGTATAACGTAATAGATATGAATTATGTTTAAATAATTATATGAAAATAATAGAAAATATATATACATAATCTTTAGTATTAATGTATCCAAATATGAGAGGATTTCATGGAAATATATTTTAAACAATTCTATGTAAAAATCAAAACATCTTACATCTATATTTCATATTTCATATATTATAATGTAAGAGTTGTTAAATAATCATATATACATTTCATAAATTCATACTCCTACAAAAATATATTGTTATGATAATATACCTGATGAATCTCCTTGGATAATTGTGATAATAGGATTCATAATAATTATATTAAAAAAATTTATCTCTATATACAAATAAAATAATTCAAAAAATACAATATTATGATAATTGTTTCCAAGAGTTTGATTAAATGGTGCAATTCTATATGGTGGCTTTGACAGACTCTAATGGCCTCAGTTAACTGGTGTTGAATATGGATGGCCAGGACAATAATTGTGATATTTCAGAGATGGTGATACTTGTTAAAATTTTTGATGGCTGGTGAGATGGCCTAGGTTGATTTTAGATAGAGAGATGACTTAGGTTAATGCGTGGTGATATTGTAATGTGATCTCCTTAGCTGTTGTGAATCTTTTGAATTTATAAATTTGAAATCTAAATAGGGAATCCTTTGTTTTTGGTTCTCATTTGGTGTGTTAGTTACCACTAAACCTTTCATAGTCTTTTTGAAATCAAATTGAAAATTAATTTTTAGTCAATAACTAACTAATAAAACATTGGACATTGTTAATTTGACAACAAACCAATAATGACATGTGATTCAAATATTGACCCATAAATTCAATATTAAGGACACAAAATTAGACCTATCAAAATATAAATATTTTAATTAACATACAATGTAAAAAAATCATTTATAATTTTAAATATAAGGTCACAAACTAGTCATAATTTCAATATCTTTAATGAATATAATATTTTCATTATTGGAATTGAAAATAAATAAATCTGTTATCTACTGTTTATTCTCTATTTAATAAATTAAATTTTCCTCGTGATAAATAATGTGGACTCATTTGGGAATAAAATTTTTCAAAACCATGTTTAAATATATATTACAAAAATAAGTTCTATGATAACAAATAAATTTACATATTCTTGATTTGGTATTGAAAATAAAAAAAATTAATTAACAAATGGAAGTTATTATTTTAAAGCTAAAATAATATATAAGAAGTGATGAATTTATGAAACAAAGAAACCACTACTAAAATAATGACCTAATCTATTTAAGAAAAATTAATAAAAAATTCATAACAAAAAGCATTAACAATATCCATATTTTGACACAAATTCATCATTATATATTTGTGATTAAAAAATTCACAATGAAAACATTCAATCAAAATTCCAACCACTAATATCAATCTTCTAGAAAACATTAATTAATTAATATACCATTAAAATTATGTGTAACTTGTTCATATAACCTTCCTATAAGTAGTAAGATGATACATTTTTGGATATTAATTATTTACTATATCTCTCATAACACCCCTAATATTATCATCATTAACAGTTTATCAAAATAACAAATTAATAATCCAAAAATTCAAGCGGGATAAAAAATATTCCTTTTATAAAATATCAACATATTTTCATATTTTTAGGAGATTTAGAATAATAAAAATCTATTAATTTTATTTCAATATATGTGGTTAATTATTAATAATGTTGTTGTTTTAAACCATATTTTAAAACTATGTGTTTGTTTATCTATATTGATAGCAAAATTCACTATGTAATTTACAATATCTTAAAACATCACTAATAAATCTCAGACTTCATACATTTACTAGTTGTTTCATAGTGAGTACCTTTAAGAATATAAATCTTTAAAAAACTAGAATGATGATTTTAAATATTTTCTAATAATTATTATAAGTCAACACTGAATCTGAAAATTATATACGAATAATCGATAAAGGTTATAAATTATTTTAATTATTACTTAATATAAATATTCCACATTGTAATCCCCATCTAAACTGGTGTAGATTTTAATTTGTTATCTTCATATGTAGGTAGCCAATATATAATAATATAATGAATGAAATGGAATCACTGAGTTCAACATTTTCATCTATGTTGATTACTCCAATTTACAACGTTTTATCTTAGTTTACTCCACATTTACACTATCTAAAATTATCTACAAACTATGAGTAGTTATATACAATAGTTTTTTACATTATTCACGTCTATTAAAAATTACTAGTCCACTATATTGTGGTTCTACTCCGATTCCATTTTTTTATATTATCCTAAATAAATATTAATTTTATATTTCTAATATTGTTGAATATAAAATATAACTATAATAATTATACTAATTAAGGGTTAAAACAATGGAAAATATAATAAAAAATAATAAATTAACATAATTTTATTTTTCACATATCGAATCCCTAACATGTAAACTCTTTATTATACTTAATAAAAAATTTCCACACTATCATTGAGAAAATCCATTAAATCCAATATTTCTAAATAAATATTAATATAAAACAAATTATAAATGAATATATTATTTCAAAAAAAATTGAAAAAAATACTTTAAACTAATTAAATTTTATGAATAAAAAAATTTAATTTACAAAAAAATTTAGACTTAATCTTATTCCAACGTGAGATAAGAAAAATCTCATTTGAGAAAAGGATCAATTTATTTATCATTTAAAATTACAATTGGGAAAAAAATTAATTTTTATTTTTATTTTTTAGACTCTCAATTATTCCCTAGAATATATTTAAGGAATATGTTTTTTAACACCTTGAGATTTAAATATTTATATTATTTAAATTAATAATATATTCAAGAGGTTACTCTATATGAAAAATAAATGCAAATTGATTGGTGAGATATTATTTGAATAATATTATGAAATCATAAGATTAAAAAACCACTTCTTAATAAACATATAGTAATCAACAATAATATATTACATTTAATGGAGATATATATTAAAATATATTATCTTATATATTTAAAATATTTAATTTAAAAATTGACATGAAATTATATTTATAACACCCAATGATTTAAAATGAAAATGATTAACAAAATAATTCTTTTATATTTTGTATTTTCATTTATGATAAAAATTTAAAACAATTCGAATTTTAATTTTAAAAAATTAAATTGGTTTTTATAATTTCAAAAATAAATACTATGTTAAGTTCAATTTTTTATATTTTTTTATGAAATAATAAATTTTTAGTTGAACATTAAACATATGGTTTTTATAAAAAATGTTGTGTTTATGACTATATTAAGAAGTACGTGTCAAATGAAAACTTATAAAACACTTTTCATATTAAAACATTCATTAAGGATTAAATATATACATTTAAAAATACTATTTGGAATTTATAAAACATATATTGAACAATGTAATTAATATTTTATAATAAGATAACATCATTTTAGTATTTTAGTTTAAATTAATTATTTTGTTAAATTATTTATTGGAATGATTTAAAAAACATTTTTTTTATTTTATGAAAAACCATTTTATACCATGGAAATAATTTAAATTTATAACATTGTCTACATATAAATTTTAATATTAAAAATACAGTTTTTGGAAAAATAAATGTTTTTACCTGTTAAATACACTAATGTTAAAATTAATTTTTATTAAAAATATATTTTTTTGATAAAATTAATTTCACATTTTGAATTCATAGGTAATATTAATTTAAAATGGTCCATTTTATGTTTATGAATTAACCTTAAATTACATAAGGTAAAAACAAGTTACCATGGCAAAACCAGAAATAGTAAAAGTAAAAATTCTAAGACCAAATGAAATAAAATAGGTTTAAAAAAATTGTTAATGTGAATTATTGAGGTAATTGCAACAATATATCATCCTCCACTCCATTATTTTCCATTTTTTGATAAACTTTATATATTTAACATGTTCTTACATATTATTAAGTGGTTATAGTTATAAAACATAAATATCACAACTTATACAAGGATCATCTCACAACCCAATCAAAAATACCAAAATAATTTGGTTTTATCATTACAAACATACCATCTTAATTCCAATATAATCCTATTAGAAATACTATATCCTCAGTCCACATGAGATTGTTTTTAGGCTAATATTTCCTTGGAGTCTTCCAATAGAAATCCCAAGTCCCAAACATATGTCATATCTTCCCTAACATATTTTCTTTTCATTGATACATTCACAAACACAATTTTTTAATTACTAAATTAAAACATTAATTGTTTTTGAATAATTAATCTAAATATTATAATGTAATAACTTTTGAATTCATTTTCCATTTTCTATTAAGAAAAATTCAAATATTATTTTATTCATTGCACAGAGTACCACCTCAATGACGCGACAAATTATTTTTTTTCACAACAACATCTATTAACTGATTTTAAGGATGAAATTGTTTAATAATTGTGAAATAAAAAATATTATCATTATTTTGAGGAAAAAAATTAAAATAATTATTTTTTTATCTCTCATTATTCCAGAAATGAAATCATTAATTATGTGTTGTGCGGACTACCCCAAGATATAAAATTTCTTGTTTTTAGTCTAGTTTTATTACAATTAAAATGTATTAATACATGATTATAAAACTAAAAATTATATATACAATATCATTATTCTTTTTCAATAATTATATGATGGAAAAAATAATCTGCATTCATAATTGAAATCGTCGATTGATTATGGTATGCTCATGTTTATGTTGGTCTAACCACCTACTTGGAAAATTGTATACAATTATATCACCAAGGAACGTGAGAAAATAAATTATCAGAATATAAGATGTAAATAAGTAAAAAATGATATTATTCTGGTTTTTGAGTGGTAATTTTAACATTTAACTCATGAATTAATATATGATTTTGTTCGTTAAAAATCAACAAAAGATACTAAATCATTGATACTATTATTATCTATTGAAACAAATAATCATATTTAATGAAATTAAAATATTATAAAAAATTATAAATAATCAATTCCATTCCCTTTTATGATCTTGGATTTATGAACATTAGGTGATGAATTAATTATAAAATTAATATAAAGATTAATTTTTAAAAAGATTATGATTACTCCCACATGATTTTTAAAAATAGATAATAACTAACTAGTATTCATATAGAGAATAATTAAAAATGAATACAATAAAGGAATATATAATAGAATAATGTAATGAAATTGGTTTTTATGATAGTTAATTTTTATATAAATGAGATTCAAGGGCTGTAATGGTAGTCATCAACTAATGACAGGGGTTCCTTGTATTAAATTTAATTTCATGAGATAAATTTCTTATTATGAACCATTATATCATTATTATATTGTGATTAATAAATAATGAATTTATTTTAACATATTAATTTAATTAATGGTGTTTTAGGATCTTTATATTGTTATTTATTTATATGGACTATGATAAAAAGGATACCCGGGTTATGGGGTTCATTGTCCACTCAGAAACGTTGATTTATAGTGATTATTATTGAACTTATTTCTTCCAAGATAAATTTATTATACAATAATGATTTGTTTCATGGTAATTTCACTTACTCATTATAGAAAATGTATTTTTTTGATTCAAAATTTTCTCCAGGAGGATTTTTTACATAAAATTTTTATCAATATTAAAATATTTCCCATCATTTTAATGGTGATTTTCCTCCTTGTTTTCATTTTCCTTTCCCACCAATGTTATAATTTGTGTTTAGAAACAAAATTTGGCATTTTTAAGTTGAAATTCAAATTTCCAATAGGAAATCTCAAAAGGATAATTTATTATAATTTCTATTACATATATCTTAAGTAAATATAGTTCAAAATATTTAAAAACATGCTTTCTTTCTATTATTTTTTTTAGCTTCAACTATACATTTTTTATAACATTTTTATCATTTCACTGATTTATTAGTAAATATTATTTTTAAGAAGTAAATTTTTTAAAATAACTATCCATTTTAAAACTATTATAACCATTTCAAGGATCCATTATTGAAAAATATTTTATAAATTTATATTAATAAAATTGATTTCAATTATCCTTCTTAAAAAAATTATTTATTTTAAAGGATTAATTTTTTATATTTATTTACAAATATTTATTTTGAAATATCATTCTTTTCAATGTTCTTAAAACCACATTTCTTAAAATGTCTTGTCAATGTGACTGCTACATCATCATTTTTTCTAAAATAATTGTGTTTCTTAAAAAATTACTTTTTTGATTTATATACCATTTTCTATTTATCTATAGAGTGTTTATTTCAGTTGATTCCTTTTACACAAATCTAGCTCAAAATGTTCTTATAAAATACACTTATGGGGTTATTGATTTTTGGGTATCAACTATTTAAATTATTGTGCTCAATTTTGAGGATATAATCATGAATTTTTATGAAAGAAATTTTTATTTCCATAATTTTTTTATGTTCTGATAAATTAACCACATTTTAATAATTGATACCATATTATAGTAGGTAAACACAGCATATCAAAAAATATAACAAAATATGCACTCTAAATAGATGTTATTCATGAATTTATTTCAAATATAAATTCTAATTTGAATTTGATCACAATAATATCATTTTTAATTTTCATATTTTAATATTATATTAATAGGTTTTAGCAAATTTTTGAAATAATAGATTTTTAGGTGAATATTAAAAAACAATTTTTTCCAAATTTTTGTTATTTATTACTTCATAAAAACTAAATTGAAGTTTATAAATATTTTTAATATTACATATACATATTTAAGATATATATATATAGTTTAAAAATACTTTTTTGAATTTATATGACTCGGGATTAACATTTTATGCAATTAAGTACTATTTTCTAATAAAAACTGAATTTATACTTTTCTTTTACAATTTTTTTAAAAATAATTTGCTATTGGATTTATTTTAGAAATATAAATAATTTTCAATAAAATACTATAAGTAATTCAAATCATTGATAAATATAATTTTACCAAAAAATTTGTTTTATGATTAACAGTATAATTCTTCTAAAAAAGGGGTTTCTCATGTTACGTGTGGTATTATTAACATTGATTTTTATTAAATATATAATTTTCAATTGATAAGTTTTATTTAATATTTCAATTAATTAACTAAAATATTAGATAAAATATATAGTTTATTTTTTGGCACACAAAATTTTTCAGATGAGTGAAAACTATTAAATATGGTAAAACATAAAATGGTAAAATTAATAAATATATGGTTAAAGATATAGAAAAATGTTAAAAAAATTATAATTGAGTGTTTGAGATATTATCAACATTATGTCATACCTCACTTAATTATTTTCCATTTTGAGAGAAATAATACATTTCAAACATATTCCATCTTAATATTATGTTTAAATATTTACAAAAAATCCATTATCTTTGTTTATAAAAGGGTATCCTCACCAAAAAATTCAATACCACTCAAAAAAATCATATCCCTTTTAAGAATATTTCCCTAATTTATCCACTATAATCTAATTATACCCTATTAAACATATTTTTGGATGAGATTATCCACACCCTTTATTCCATGGAGTCTTGTAAGAGAAAGCCAATGTCCTTAACATGAGTAATGATTTTCCAAATTTCTTTTCATTCTATATTACTTGTTCAAATAAATTATTAGAATTCCTATATAATAAATCATTATTTTTTGTATAATTATTTCATTTTCATAAGGGAGTATCTATAAATAAATTCTCCTCTTTTCACTTAAGGAAAACATGACATTTGAGTGGGTGTGTATAGATCATCATCTCCACCATGCATCATATTTCGTTTTCCTTAACACCAATACAAAGATGGTCCTAAGGATGAATTCAATAAATAAATCTATTATTTATGACATATTTTATATTATATAATGATAGAAAAATATTTTTCATTAAACTTATTAAATTTAATATGAAATCCAAAACCATGTGTACATGCATAATACTACCTTCTAGGACTTATTGATTTCCGTTTTTATTTTCTGACCACTTTTAATTTATTTTCTCGATAACTGGTCTAATTGTAAAATATAATTTGTATGAATTTATTAAGGTTTTAAAAAGATAAATCAGAAAACCTCTAGAAAATATGAGAAATAAAAAATTATTTTTAATTATTTAACCACAAGAGAATTCCAAGAGAAAAAATGATTTCATTGTACTATATAACAACATCATATACATTATCCTCTTCTTATAATTATTTAAAATTTAGATGTTACACAATTTTAAAAAAGGTGATATCATTTTTCTTGATTACTTTTCTTATAACAAAATAACTTCACAGTCATCAAATAATTTTGTTATGTTCTTCTTTGAGTTATTCTAAACATCCAATAAAACAATTTTATAAATTTATATCATATATAATAATGTGGACTTAATTTAATTTCTTTTAATATATGATATGAATAATTACATAATTATTTTATTTTTTTAATGGGATAGTAATATTTATGTTATACTCATCAGTTAAGATGCCGATGATTATTTGTTAAAAATCAAAATAACATGCTCATCACTGATTTCATGTTTTTAAGATTATAAAAAATACAATAAAATATATTTATAAAATTATAAATAAATTAAAATAATAAATTATAGTACCTTATAAAATTTTTTCCTCATTAGAAATTTGATAAAAAGGAATAACAACACTATTATAGGGCAGTGGAGTATGATACCTATGACAGTGTTTATATTGACAATGATAGTTCAATTGTTTAAAATAATAACAAGATGGTGGAGTGTGGTGAAGTAAATGAAACAAAAAAGGATGGAAAAAAGATTGTTGATCTATATCTAGAGTTGGTGGGAGCCATAGGTATGGTCAGAACAACTAATTATATAGTCCAAATGGAAGGAAATATTGGGAGCACATTGTTAATTACAAGGATGAAATTTTTGAGGAGGAATTTATTCCCAAAAAAACATATGAGGAATCTGGAAGGATGGTTGAAAGGATTATTAGAGTGTATATAAATATGTATTAGTGTGTTTTTATCAATAATAAAAATTGATTTTTCGATTGTGGATTCAACAAATGGAAGAATTATGAAAAAGAATTTATTAATGCATGGAAGAATATAGCCTATAATTTTGATGGCTTCATTGATGATGACCTAGAAACATAGGCCTCTATACTATATTTGATTATTAATAGAAGTAGGTTTTATAATATTCTTAAATTTACCTTAAATAATTCTATTATTTCTGTTGTTTTCGATTAATTTTCTATCTTTAACTGGATCGATTTCCCACTTTTTCCTTAATAGTTCCTTGAAAAATAAAAAGTTTAAATTAAGTCAAATAAAAATGAGGTTGAAAAATGATATAGTCTTTAATAAGGTTATGAAATTGTTTAATAAGATATTAGTTTTCTTATACATGACTTTAGAGGAATTTGAGATTATTTGTAATAATGGTAAGGATTATTTATCTCATATTTCATTTTTTAATACATCTTTATATTATAAATTGTTTTTTATAATGCATAGTGTACTTAATACCCATTTAATTAATTATATTATGATTCTATCATTATTCATGGAATGTAATTTTATTTATGAAATTATATCCTTGAATTTAATTTTATTTATATATTACCTAAGATGTCAAAATTCCAAAAAATCATAAAATTTGGAATTTAATGTGGGTGTTTTTTCATTAATAATTCTTCAATGTCTGGATACATAAATACAGATATAGTTTTACTACATATTCAACCTGAATAATTACCCTAAAAAATAATTGTTTAGTGTCAAATAAATCCTCCCTCTGTGAATGATATGTGGGCTTAAAACTATATAATTACATTGGTCCCCTAACCCTGAAAACTACGTACCTCAGTTATTTTCTTCTATTGATTACCAAACTCATTAAAATTAATCTCTCTACATCCTTGTATTTTTTTCATTTAAAAGTGTAATCAATATTACATTGATAATACCCAATAGTTTCTATATTCAGTTTTTAGATATTCTCCTAGATTTCCACACTGTTCAACTAAATTATTAAATATTTGTTTTCTTTATTTCGATCATATAGAAAAATATTTATATATTTTTCAATGATTATTTAATAATAAAAATATTTAATTTTATGAAATATCTTTTATAATCCTATTTTTAAATCATTGAAATTATTTAGATATGGATTAATCCCAACATAGGTAGACCACTGATGTATTAATAGGTCTCTTGAGACAAAATAGCTAGGGTATATGGTCATGCTTCACCTTTATTTGTATGATTTAATTAAAGAAGTGATTTGTGGTATGTTTTTGTTATTTTTAATCATGAATTTATATTATACATGGAAAATAATTATAATCACTGATTTTTATAAATTATCATTAATATAGTACTTTCATAGTTTCATATAATAAAGGAAGTTTTCTAACTATCTACCTTTTTTCCTTATTATTTATTTTATATATATATTATAATGGATTTTGGTGAATTATACTTTTTTACTAATCATTTAATGTCACCATTATATTGATTTTCTTTACCAAGAATACATTAAAGATAACTATATGTAATTTCTAAGGATCTTCTAGAATATAGAATAATTTTCTAAATTAGTTTTCATGTTATAAATTATGGTATTAAAAGAAATTTGAAAAATATTTATGTACTTAAGTCATTTAATACTATTATGATTTTTATCTTTTAGTAACAGTTTTATTTTATTCCAATATTATAATACAAAAGTTGGGTCTGGGTTTCTACACTTTGTATTTTTACAATTTGAATTATATAATGTTTAATCAAAATCATCGGGACTGTAATTAGATGAAACAATTTACATATCAAAATTAATATTTAAACCCCTTAATATTTTAGGTACCATTTTACTCAACGAAATAATAATAATTTTATTTTACTATTTAATATATTGTGTTTATTATGTGTATTCTATATTTTATTTATATGGATTAGAGGAAGAATGGGAACCATATCAACACCTACAGTAGATGTATAATTGTTCATCTATATTAATACAATGAAAGATGAAATTGAGATGATTATATCAAAACCATATTATGGTTGTAGACCTAGGTTATGAAAAAAAACCTTACCCACATAGTGTAACATATTTATGCACAATGTTATGGAACAATATTAAATAATATAATGTGAATAAAACCTCCACTATTCAATTGAATGTCTATTATTTTGATAACTGAACAATGCATCGAGTTCATATGAATGATATTTCTCATTTTAGGATGTAACAAAATGGAAATTTTCATCATGGAAGTATATCAGAAGAATTTATATGAGGATCAATGGTGTCTAATCATTCAGAAAAAAGTGTAAGTAGATATAGAATCCATGGAATGTAGAACCTTTAAAAAGATATTATTTGAAATATAATTTCTTCATGTTGAAATTGATGAAACTAACTAAAAATTCCTTTGTATCCGACAGGAGGAGGAGGAAATATTACTGATTACAAGGCTATTATTTTGAGGTTATCCATATATGATAGGGGATTTAAAATTAGATAGGAAATAAATTTTGGCAACTTCATTGATGGAATAAATCTTATACATATATGAGTTTTATAATTCTACAAATATTCATCCTATTCAGATATAGTCTCATATTGAATTAAAATAGAGAATTAGTTATCCTAGAAATGTCAATATAAATAAATATTAAGAATAAGAGGTTTTATGAGAACCATTAAAATAAAAGAATGTGAAAGGGGATGTAAAAAAAGATAGGAATTTACAAAATATAATAACTATGGAATGAGACACTAGTGGATTTTATTAAAGTGTATGGGTGTTTGATTCAAGTTAAAAGAAAAAGGCAATCAAGACTATGAATGTAATTGAAATGAATAAGTTGTTAATGTTCAATACATGAACTCTACGTATATAGGGAAAATGAATATAAGTTCCCTAAATATCAATGTATAATATCATAATAAAGGTCAAGGAAGTATGGTTTATCTTATACAGTCATTATTGCTGGATTGGAATTGCCAAATGTTGTGATTGAATTTACGTTGATCATAAAGTCGAAGATAGAAAATGATTTATGGGATATTGGATACATCCACTCTATTATATCATACAATATTACTAAAAACATTGAATCGTACCCTAATACTTTGAGAAATTTTTTATTTATTATGATACATTATGTAATTTTTATTGTATCTATGATTTACTAAGAAGACTGTATTAATATCAATAAGTGTTCCTTAGTGAAGAAATTATTATTGGATATATAATTTATTTTTACTTAATCCTCTATTTATTTCACCTCAATATATAATTGTAGAATTTATTTCTTAGGACAATATATTACTATTTTTAAATGAGGCTTTGAATCAACTATTTTCATGTGAGACACATCACATCTTGAGTCCTTTACAGAACCACCTCTAGTTTCTTACTGTAATAAATTTTTGGGAGAAGAGGATGAGAAAAAAAAATATATGGATGGGGAGGAAATCTTATGAATAGAGTATGTACACAGTTTATGAAGATAAATCGATTTATTTTAAGAGTAATTACTATATCATCCACTCAAGTAGGAAGCTGAGTTATCAATTAAACACATTGTGGATGAATCAAACATATCTAAAACACTACATTTAATGGAAATAGTGGGTTTTTAGTGTTAATGTAACTACTATATCAGTGAAATGATAAGGTAGTTTTACTCCATTGTATTTCACAATCAGGGGAGCAATTTTTTATTATAAAAAATAAGGATAGGTCTATGATATTTTTCATTGATTATAGAGAGATCAATAAAAATAATATATATAATAGGAATCATTTACAATGTATTGATGAATTATTTTATAAAATTCTTGAAGATATTTTGTTTTAAAAATTATCTTTTTTAGGGTTATCACTAGTTAACTTATAAGTAATAGAATATACCTACAGTTTTCATTTTTTCAATATAGTGAAATTACGAGAATATTGAAATAAACAAAAAAATGGATAATAAAAATTATATTTAATGGATACAATTAATATTTTATCCAATTATTATTATGATAACATCCTAGTTCTCTTAGTTGATAATATATTTATATTCTCAAAATATAGGAAGATCATGGGGACCATCTGCAAAATAATTATTATGAAATTAAGAAAAATGAATTATATGGTAAATTTAGTATGCACCAATTTTTTCTACAATAAGATTATTTTTATTTAAATATTTTCTCCAAGGATGTAATATCTATAGATAAATTAGAAATGGATGTTAAATAATGTCTTACAATGATGAATATAACTAAGAGACACAATTTAATTTTTTTAGAAGATTATTAGTAGAATTTTTTTCAAAATATTTTCTGATTAGAAAAATACATAAACATGTTGTCTTCTAAATGAATTAAATTACCATTTCACAATGAATTTGAAATATGTTTTGAAGAGATAATGTGGAGAATGATGAATGCAAACATATTGAATTTACTATTAGGAATAAAAAGAAATGAAACATTTATTGGTGCATAATTGAAAGGAATGTGTTATTTTATTATGAATTAAGGAATATTTTTTCTTCATACATCATGGAATTTGAATATCTATGAAAAGAACTATCCATCATATTAAATTTAGCTGGACATAGTAAAATTTTACTTAAATACATGGATACAATATCACTATAGATAAATATGTTCTATATAAATGGACCAAAAATTTTGATGGTGTATATTCAAATGAAAAGAGCTCAATATGAAGAAAATATGATAGACGGGACTGCTGAAGGACTATCATTTCTTATTACACTCTAAATTTTTGAAGGAAACATGGTGGTCAATGTATCTAGTAGGATAGACCATGAGGTTCACACCATGATAAGGGTTAATGAGGATCCTATATTCAATGATTTTTAAAGGCGGGTATATAAATTTTTAGGAAAGGGGGTCCATTAATAATTTACCTTGAAATTTTAAATAAATAATTAATGGAAAGGTATGGATGACCTAATAGGATTACATGGGTTCTAAAAGGGTTATTAATGCAATGAAAGATGGAAAATTGTAAAAATTTATCTATAAACACAATGTATTGTCGTTGGGAATGAGGTTATGTGTTATATATATACATAATGGAAGATGGAGTTACTAGATGAAGAATAGAGGATTAATTTATTTATACACTCTTTTATCACAATGATGTATATTGATTTTAGAGACAAATTCTTGAAGGAAATTGCTTAGTAGAAAAATAATGATTAGGTTCCTAGATGATTATTTTATAAGTAATTAATGTCCATAATACAACATCATAATTGGGAAATGAATACTTTATCTACTCCTATATGGATGTGAGAAAATATTATAAGGTAAATTTAAACTAGACATCTGAAAACTCTAAAGAAGAATGATACTATAATGGTCATATTATATTTCCTTACCATGTCGACACATTTATCTACATTTATTGGAGAACTAACCTTTGGGAACCATTCCATGCTCTAAACAAATGAAATCATGATATTGATTTTTGATCAGATGTAAAGACCCGTAAAATTTAAGGAAATTTTTTTCTTAATTTTCTTAGTAATTTTACAAGAACGCAGTTTGTGACGGCACCTTATTCCGAGGCCCGGTATGCCCGGAATCATTTTACGATGCTTGGCTCGGGTACGTTTCATGAATGAACAAGCGGGATTTTCAAACTTTTGAACCGGTTCTCGGAACCGAATTCCAAGGGCACCGGTGGAATCCCAACGCCAGTATTTTCTTGGAATCACCTTTTTCCGGAGTTGCGTTTTCTCGGGTGTGGATTTTAATTTTTTTGGGGTTAAGATAAGAAATAAAATAAAAGTGGTGAGACAATTTATTTTAATTCACTTTAATCCACTTAAGCAAGGTTAAGTGGATAAGGGGGAACCCATAATATCCTACCCATTGGTAGGATATTTGAGATGTGGGGCCCGCACGAGCCCCACCGTTTCATTCCCTCTAAGTAACACACCCGCACCCCCTTTTTTAATTAAAGTCAACCGTGCGTTTTTTTGGGTTAAGAAATGCCTCATTAATTGTGCGGTTAATTCGTTGCAATTAATTATTTGAATTAATTTTTTTTCATTTCTTATATTTGAATTTCAAATTGTTGGCATGGGGAATAAAATAAGACCAACACTAGGTTTGTTGAGGTGTTTCTTATTGAGAGGATTTGGAGAAACTCTAAATCTTGATGATCTTCATCCTCCTTCGCTGAAGAACATGAAAAATGCAAAGAACACAAAGAATGCAAAGAATGCTGACCTCCGACGAAGGTCGACGAAGAACGTTGAACCCTCGGAGATCGATGACGCGACACCGTGTACCGTGACGCTGACGATCCTTCTTCCGCGACGCTTCTTCTGGGGCGTTCCTTCCCCCGCGACAATCTTCGATCAACAACCGATTGAGGTAGGGGGTTTCGGTTCTTTTAATTCTTTGTGAATTATATCCTCGACATGGATTCTTTTGGTGCATCTTAAATCTATGTGACTTCAAATCCTCAATGTTTGACTACGGAATGCTATGTACCGTGACGACAGTGACCCCCCTTCCGCAATGCGACGATCCTCTTCTTTCACGACGGTTGATTCCGCGACGAACTCACGTTCGACGACAATGTTGAGGTAGGGTTCTGATTCATTTAAATAATTGTGATTTATACCCGCGACATATGATTAAATACTTTTTTGAAGAATTCTAAAACCGCTAACGCGGTGGGTGCGGACCAACGAACAAGTCCGAACCCACCGCCCTTTCGTTCTTGGTGTACGGAACAACAGACGACAATGAAGCAGTTCACACGAGCGATGTGAGGTCCTCGTAGTGTAGGATGGGCCCCGAGAGGGCCATTGGCGAATATGGTATGCAATTCCGACCATCGGAACTCATCCGGTGATCCGCGGAGCAGCCCGCCGGTGCGCCTAGCTGGCACGGCGGCGTCGGCGGCAGGTGGCGGCGGCGCCCGGCGCGCCGCCAGGAGGAGCCGCCGCGGCTTCAGCCATGGTGGCAGGGCACAGTCCGTGACCGCGTGGGACCGGAGGTGACAGGACGCGGCAGCAGGCCGCATCCATTGACAAGGGCGGCCCCATGCGGGGCCGCGATATCTCCATGCGGGGGTAGCGCGCCCCCCGCTTCGCTCTGCCATAACGACCGAGCCAAACCGCTGGCCACCCGGCCAGCGCCAGCTAGGTCGTGCCCAAGCCGGGGTGGCCGGGCCGGGTCGCGCCCAGCCAGGTCAGACCCGGACCCGGGTCGGGTCGACCTGGTTCAGGACGACCCAGGGGGGTGGGGTCGGGTCGGTCCGGGGCCAGACCCCCCGTTTTCGGACCCCTATCGGTCTTTTACCCATGTCATGGGATACGGACCTCTGATCGATGCACCGTTAGCGGCGATGCGATCCTTGGATCGCGACGGTCGTTTAGATATATTAAACACAAGGTTTCAGAGTACTTTGGGGTCAGCCGGGTTGGTTCGTACCTGAACCCAACCAGGCCCTCGGAGCGGAAATGCTCATAACTTGAGCTCTGGATGTCCGATTGGCGTACCGTTGACTTTTTTGGATACCTCTTAGTGAGACGGATCATTTGGCTTACTCTGCCTATGGTTTGGACGTATGTGGAGTATGGTCGGGTTGGTTTTGACTTAAAAACCAACCGGGCCCCAGGGACGAAAAAGCCAATAACTCTCTGATTGGGCATTCGATTGACGCGTCGTCTTTGATGTTGGGTTCCTGTTGACGATATGGAACTTTTGGATTCATCAACTCCAGAATATGTGTCAGTTGATGTATCAGCCCCTCAGCTCGTGGAGCGGACCCTCCCGAACGAGCTTGCTGTGTGCGGGAACCCTAGAGCTGGCTGTGTCTGCGACGACAATGAAGACATTACGGGAATCCTCCGTGGGTTTTGTTGTGACCACTACTGTACCTTTTGGGATACATTAACTCCGGACTACATGTCAGTTGATGCATCGACCTCTTGGCTCGTGGAGTGGACCCTCCCGGAATGAGAATGATGTCTGCGGAAACCCTAGAGCCGTTGAGACTTGACGACTGCTGATCAAACGACTCGATGCATTGTGGATAGCCCAGTGGTAAGCGCTTGGTTGTAGAAGCAGACCCACAACGGTGGAGAACTTGGTTGTAGTGGAAGACCTACGGTACTCAATAGAATGAGTACCTCTAGAGTCTATGAGGTGGAGCGCTTGGTTGTAGCGGTAGACCCACAACGGAGGAGCACTTAGTTGTAGTGGCAGACCTACAAAGGTGGAGCACTTGGTTGTAGCAGCACGGGGGGATCACTTGGTTGTAGCAGGAGACCCACAAAAGAGGAGCGCTTGGTTGTAGCGGAAGACCCATGGTACTCAACAGAAGGAGTACCTCTAGAGGCAATGAGGGGGATCTCTTGGTTGTAGCGGCAAACCCATGGTGGGAAGAACTTGGTTGTAGCAGCAGGCGCACAGTACTCGATAGGTGGAGTACTACAACAGTCCAAGGTTAGAGGGAAGCGCTTGATTGTAGCAGCATACCCACTATACTTGATAGAGAAGGAGTTTCCCAATAGCTATGGTTTCAACTTCATGATCTATCCTGTGTGGGTCATTGCGGGGGTTAGTACCTACCGATCCTTTGTGGGTTCGATGGATTAGATGAATTAGTGGCTACATCTGATCATCTCTATCGTCTTACGAAGTAGTATACCTGTGTGAGCTAAATCCAAATTTGTTTTCCTTTTTGGATTGTGTTGTGCTTTCATATGTGGACTGGGATGTGATTTCTTGTGTGGACTAGGTTGTACTTGGGCTCGGAGGTTGGAGCGGACCGGAATTTGTTACTTAGGTATATGTATGGGCATATACCTAAGCAGTGTCGTATGTTACTTTGTGATTGTATCTTTCCTTTGTGGATTATATTTTTTGGATTCTGGGAGAACTTCAGGGGTCTCAGGGTCCCTACTGAGTAGCTTATACTCAACCCTGCATGGGCTATGCCCGCACTACGTTGTGATGGTTGTAGAAGATATACAACGCTGATCGTGGTTGAGGCCTGCGGAGCAGGACGATACCTTGAGGTGGACCACTGTGTGAGACATACTCGGAGTGAACGGCTGGACCCGAGGAGCTGTAGAGGCTATCTGTACTCACCCTTCAGGTGGGACTTCCAGTGGGTGGATCGACGTTGTGGCTTTACTTTCAGTTGTTATTTTCCCTTTCGAGTTGTACTTTACATTCAGTTTGGGTTTGTATTCTGACCCACTTACTTTTCTGCACATACTGTTGTACCTAGTTTTTTAATTAGTGTTTACGTCTACTGCTTGCTTGATCTGTGGTGTTTTATTATTTTACAAAGGAAATTCCTTCCCTTTTTACCAGGAATTACACCTTGGTGCTAGTTGCCAGCCCCTGGCCTATGGAAGGCGGGCTTGGGGTAGTCACAGCACGGGCCCTGAGGACGGGTCGTGACAAATTGGTATTAGAGGAGTTCGGTTCTACCGCAGAACATTGGACTCTGATCTTTTTTTCTATGTACAGCAATATTGTTAAGCGTATTGGGTGTGGTTATCAGTCCAGGGAGTCCAGTGTTGGTGCGGCGGCCGACGTATCCATACACCAGGACCCTGGCTTCTTATTTATGACTTAATACACGAAAATATTGATTGCATGTGTGTTTCAAGTTTTCTTTGTGATTACTTTGTGTCAGATCACCTGGTATATTGTTCTGACCATGGCACACCTATCTCTTTTCAGGATGGCCCCATGACAATAGCTAGCTAGGGTTCCGAGAGTTGTACGTGACGACAGCCCGCCAAGCGACGAGGCCTCAGTACAGGGCCCTATGACAGCAGATGCACTGGAGGTACCTCTACCCACCGAGCCACCGATGCTACCAACCCCATCCACTGACGATGCACGTCTCCTTAGTGCACTGCACAAGTTTCAGCGCCAGCGACCGCCGAGGTTCCGCGGGGAGACAGACCCCCAGGCAGCCGAGGACTAGCTGGAGGTAGTTTTATGGGTTTTGAGGTTAGTGAGGACACCAACAGACCTCATTGTGATCCTCGAAGCGAGCCTACTGCACGCGGCAATAGGCAGATGGTGGAGCTTGATGCTCCAGGTGCACGATGAGGCATCTCTTCTATGGACAGACTTTGAGAGCCTCTCCCACTCAGAATTCGTCCCATCCACCCTCCATGCGGTGCGCATCTAGGATCTTCTACAGCTGCGGCAGGGCAGCATGACAGTAGCCCAGTACGCGGCGAGGTTTACCGATCTCTCACGCTATTCCACGGACATGGTACGAGACCCATTCATCAGGGCCCGAACCTTCGAGCAGGGTCTCAGGCGAGAGATCATAGCTTCATTTGATTCTCACAGCATTCCAACACAGACAAGGGTGTTGGAGCGAGCCCTCTTAGTGGAGAGTTTCCTTACTGAGTAGTCTCCAGTAGTAGGACCCACCACTAGACGGCATGCGGCAGAGTCTTCTGCAGCGGGTAGTAGACAGAT
Organism: Viscum album; assembly: GCA_963277665.1. Taxonomy (NCBI): domain Eukaryota; kingdom Viridiplantae; phylum Streptophyta; class Magnoliopsida; order Santalales; family Viscaceae; genus Viscum; species Viscum album. Next base: position 2,112,342,257 of record OY728152.1, read on the forward strand.
GACGCAGGGGTCCAAGAAGACTATACTAACAGGTGGTCGACCGTGTGACATAGGATCGTTTGTGTGAGGCACCCGAGGTGGAAAACGAATTACCATGAGCGGACAATGTTACTCATGTGGCGGGGCTGGTCACCTGGATCATGACTATCCAACCCGCCATACGGATGACCAGAAGTTGAACGAAGGAACTCCCAGACAGAGGCAGAGGTTCGATTGAGGTAGACCACATGGAGCATGAGACCATGGCATGGAAGTTGGCAATGCAGCTGGAGGTGGACGACGCTTTGAGGTGTTGCCACCACCACCACCAGGAGTTCCACCCCGACCGAAGGGAGCTAGTGGACATGTGAGAGCTCAGCTTCAGGAAGCTGAGGCCTACGATCATGGAGCTCTAGGAGCAGATGGACAAGAGCGGGACTAGCTCCAGACCTGGAGACTTTTTTTTATACTGCTTCTAGAGTTGTTGATGTTTGTTTGTAGATGATTTGTTTCTTTGTAATTTGAGCTGCAGTAATAAAAGACACCTTTCTTTTGGTGTTAACCTTCATGTCCTCTCTTTATGTTGTTACTAAGAGGTTCTGGTTTAAAAACCATTGACTTGACCCTCACTTTGAGATACCTACTAGTGGATACCCAGTGACCACACACTGATGCCGATAGTGTGACTCAACCCTTGGAGGCAAGAGTAATGGTTGGATCTCTTGGTAGTAGCATCGAGGCCTTACGACATCATCCTTGGTATGGGTTAGTATCATCCATGACGGGATTGACTGTATTAGGCGAAAAACATGGTTCATCCAGGGGATGAGACCGGATTTCTCTTCACGACAAAGAAGAAATCTCAGCAGCTCTTGAAGGACCAGAATGGTCCAAGTCATCCAAGAGCGGATGAGGACAGATCAGAGCCGGCAAAAGTATTGTGCTGATAGGAGGCGGATACCACTATAGTTCGAGGATGGTGACCACATTTCTCTACGGGTCACACCTCGACGTGAGTTATAGGGATGTGGCCGAGGCGACAAGTTATCACCGAGGATCAACGGACCATTCTAGGTCCTCGGAAGGGTAGGCGATGTGGTTTACCTCTTGAACCACCCACCTCAGTTGCACTTGGTGCACGAAGACTTCCATGTATCTCAACTGGGGAGATACGAGCTCGACCCGATGCATATCATTGACCATGGAGAGCTAGACATTGATGATGGGGAAATGTTTTTGGAGGTCCCGGTGGAGATCGAGGATCAATAGGAGTGGGTTCTATGTGGCCGATCGATCTTTCTATTGCACATCAGATGGAAGCACGGGGACCCCCAGGAGAGCACTTGGGAGCGGGAGTCTCAGATACGTGCTTAGTACCAACTTTTGTCTCCCTAGTTTATGATGTATATTTACAGGGATGTAAAGCCCTGAGGTTGGAGTGATTTAAAGACCAGTAAAATTCAAGGAAATATTTTTCTTAATTTTTTTGGGAATTTTACAAGAACGCAGTTTCTGACGGCACCTGATTCCGAGGCCCGGTGTGCCCGGAATCATTTTCCGAAGTTTGGATCGGGTACGTTCAGTGAACGAATGAGCGGGCTTTTCTAACTTTTGAACCGGTTCTCGGAATCGAATTTCGAGGGCACCGGCAGAATCAAAGTGCTGGTATTTTCTTAGAAATGCCTTTTCGGGAGTTGCGTTTTCTCGGGTGTGGTTTTTAATTTTGTTTGGGGTTATGTTAAGAAATTAAATAAAAGTGGTGGGACACTTTATTTTATTTCACTTTAAGCCACTTAAGCTAGGTTAAGCGGTTAAGGGGGAACCCATAATATCCTACCCATTGGTATGATATTTGTGAGGTGGGTCCCGCACGAGCCCCACCGTTTCTTTCCCTCTAAGTAACGCACCTGCACACCCTTTTTTTAATTAATGTCAACCATGCGTTTTTTGGGGTTAAGAAACGCCTCATTAATTGGGTGGTTAATTCGTTGCAATTAATTCTTTGAATTAATTTTTTTCGTTACATATATTTGAATTTAAAATTGTTATCATGGGGAATAATATAAGACCAACACTTGGTTTGTTGAGGGGTTGCTTGTTGAGAGGATTTGGAGAAACTCTAAAGCTTGAAGATCTTCATCCTCCTTCGCTGAAAAACGTGAAGAACGCAAAGAACGCAAAGAACACGAAGAACGCCGACCTCCGACATAGGGCGACGAAGAACGCCGATCCCTCGGAGATAGATGACGCGGCACCGTGTACCGCGATGCTGACGATCCTTCTTCTGCGATGCTTCTTCCGCGACGTTCCTTCCCCCGCGACAATCTTCGATCAACAACCGATTGTGGTAGGGGCTTGCAGTTCTTTTAATTCTTTGTGAGTTATATCCTCGACATGGATTCTTTTGGTGCATCTTAAATATGTGTGATTTTAAATCCTCAGAGTTTGACTACGCAACGTTGTGTACCATGACGACAACGACGCCCCTTTTGCGACGCGACGATCATCTTCGTCCGAGACGGTTGACTCCGCGATGAACTCACGTTCGACGACAACATTGTGGAAGGGGTTTGATTCATTTAAATCTTTGTGATTTATACCCGTGGTGTATGATTAAATACTTATTGGAAGACTTTTAAAACCGCTAACCCGGTGGGTGCGGACCAACGAACAAGTCCAAACCCACCGCCCTATCGTTATTGTTGGGAGGAACGGTGGACGACAATGAAGCAAGCCGCACGAGCGATGTGAGGTCCTCGCAGTGTAAGACGGGCCCCGGGAGGGCCATTAGCAAAGACGACACGCAATTCTGAACACCGGAACTCGTCCGATGGTCCGCGGAGCAGCCCACCTGCACGCCTTTCCGGCATGGCGGCGCCGGCGGCAGGGCTTGGTCCTGCAACCGCGCGGGACTGGATGCAATGGGATGCGGTAGCCGGCCACGTTCCCTAACATGGGAGGCCCCACGCGGGGCCGCGGTCTCTCCACGCGGGGGCAGCGCGCCCCCCGCTTCACTCGGCCGTAACAGCCGAGCCGAACCGCTGGCCACCCAGCCAGCGCCAGAAGGGTTGCGCTCAGTCGGGTTGGACCCGGACCTGGGTCAGGTCGACCCGGTTTGGACCAACCCTGGGGGGTTGGGCCGGGTCGGTCCGGGCCCAGACCCCCCGTTTTCAGACCCCTATCGGTCTTTTTCCCTTTTCATGGGCTACAGATCTCCAATCGACGCACCGTCAGCGGCGATGCGATCCTTGGATCAAGACGGTCGTTTCGATATATTAAAATCAAGGTTTCAGAGTACTTTGGGGTCGTTCGGGTTGGTTCGTACACAAAACCAACCGGGCCCTCGGAGCGGAAACGCTCATAACTTGAGCTCCGGACGTCCGATTGATGTATCATCGACTTTGCTGGATACCTCTTAGTGAGACAGATCTTGTGGATTACTCCGCCAGAGGTTTGGACGCAGGTGGAGTATGGTCGGGTTGGTTTTGACTTAAAAACCAACCGGGCCCCTGGGACGAAAAAGCCAATAACTCTCAGACTGAGCGTTCAATTGACGCGCCGTCTGTGACATTGCGTTCATATTGACAATATGGAATTTTGGATACATCAGCTCCAGACTATGTGTTAGTTGATGTATCAGCCCCTCAGCTCATGGAGCGGACCCTCTCAAACGAGCTTTCTGTGTGCGGGAACCCAAGAGCAGGCTGCCTCTGCGACGACAATGAAGACAATACGGGAATCCTCTATGGGTTCGGTTGTGACCACTATGGTACTTTTTTGGATACATCAACTCTGGAATACATGTCAGTTGACGCATCAACCTCTTGGCTCGTGGGGTGGACCCTCCCGGAACGAGCATGCTGTGTGCAGAAACCCTAGAGCCAATTGAGACTTGACGACTGCTGATCGAACGACTCGATGTGTTGAGGATAGCCCAGTGGGAAGCGCTTGGTTGTAGAAGCTGACCCACAGCGGAGGACCACTTGGTTGTAGCGGCAGTCCCGCGGTAATCAACAGAAAGAGTACCTCTGGAGGCTATGAGGGGGAGTGCTTGTTTGTAGTGGGAGACCCACGACAGAGGAGCGCTTGGTTGTAGTAGCACGGGGGAGCGCTTGGATGTAGCAGTAGACCCACGGCAGAGGAGTGCTTGGTTGTAGCGGAAGACCCGTGGTACTCAACAGAAGGAGTAGAGGCTATGAGGGGGAGCGCTTGGTTGTAGTGGAAGACCCATGGTGGGAAGCGCTTGGTTGTAGCAGCAGGCCCATAGTACTCGATAGGTGGAGGAATACACCAGTTCAAGGTTAGAGGGAAGCGCTTGGTTGTAGCGGTATACCCACTGTACTTGATAGAGAAGGAGTTTCCCAATAACTATGATTTCAACATCATGATCGATCCTGTGTGGGTCATTGCGGGGGTTAGTACCTACCGATCCTTTGTGGTTCCGACGGCTAAAATGAATCAGTGGCTACATCTGATCATCTCTATCGTCTTATGAAGTAGTATACCTGTGTGAGCTGAATCCTGTTTTGTTTTCCTTTGTGGATTGTGTTGTGCTATCCTGTTTGGACTGGGTTGTGATTTTCTGTGTGTACTGGGTTGTACTTGGGCTCGGAGGTTGGAGCGGACTGGAATTGGTGACTTATGTATATGTTTGGGCATATACCTAAGCAGTGTCGGATGTTACTTTGTGATTGTATCTTTCCATTGTGAATTATCCTTTGTAGATTTTGGGAGACCTTCGGGGGTCTCGGGGTCCCTACTGAGTAGCTTATACTCACCCCTGCACGAGCTATTCCCGCACTACATTGTGTTGGATGCAGACGATGGACAACGCTGATCGTGGTTGAGGCCTGCGGAGCAGGACGATACCTAGAGGTGGACCACTGGGCGAGACGTACTCGGAGCGGACGGCTGGACCCGAGGAGCTATGGAGGCTATCTGTACTCACCCTTCTGGTGGGACTTCCAGTGGGCGGCTCGACGGTGTGGCTTTACTTTCAGTTGCTGTTTTCCCTTTTGAGTTGTACTTTAATTTCAGTTTGGGTTTGTATTCTAGCCCACATTCTTTTCTGCACTTATTGTTGTACCCGATTTTTTACTTAGTGTTTACTTCTACTTCTTGCTTGCTCTGTGGTGTTTGTTTATTTTACAAAGGCAATGCCTTCTCTTTTTACCGGGAATTATGCCTTGGTTCTAGTGCCAGCCCCAGGGCCATGGAAGGCAGGCTTTGGGTAGTCACAGCATGGGCCCCGAGGACGGGTCATGACATCATATTTCAATTATAAATAATCATAACCATTGGTTCACATTGAAATTTTGAAGGTGTACATAAAGGGATCTCGAAACTAAGTTACATTGAAGAACCATATACAATCCCCAAGTAGAGGGTTAGTCCATGGGGACTATCCTGAAACTAAAAGATATAGTTAGAACATATTATCTTGAATCCCAATGAGCATGGATCAATATCTATCTCTTGTAGAATTTGAGAAAAATAACAGATCCCATTCATGAATCCAGATGGAACAGTATGCGAGTGTGTATTAGAAGTAATGTCATACACTAATTTTTTTGAATAATATGTAAAAGGATGTTTATTTCTAGGTAACCCCATGTTTTCATACATTAAATTCAAATATTATAAGAATAATACTAATTACATATCATTAAGATACGTGATATAATCATAATGGATTAGTGTGTTTAGAAGGGTGGATTCATAAACAATTAGTACAAAAAATTTCTACATCATCTCCCATTATGATATTCACAACTAGAACCCTTATTTTACATATAATATTTGAAACATTTCTTTATATCAATGGGGGAAAATGTAATAATGGGTGAGCTTGAATTTTATGCATCCGTGAAAATGTGAGATGTTAATGAAAATCTAAGCATAACAAGAGAATATATATAATAGAACTAGATATCAACAATATAAAACCATAACCATTAATTCATATATCATAATCACTATTAATGGAATAAATCTATGTAGTTTATAAATGATGAATCATAATGGAATAATAAACATGCCCCATAAGAGCATTACATTAGCATGAGAACAAGTCATAAAAATGTGGAATAATTTGTGGGATAATAATATTCATATAAATATAATTTTTAGTCCATCCCCTAAGACATTCCTCACTTTTTAGTCTTGAGGAAACCAACATGAACTTTTTTTGGTCTTTGGATAACCTTCAATGTATTCTCATCATAGGACGGGTTTAACTTCATGTGTACCGTATTATGGTCTTGGGATTACTTGTTATTTACTATATAAGATCATCAAACAATAATATTTATCATATGAATCAAAGGTCCATAATGGTACCATAAATTATATAATCATTATTCATTCTTATATTTTCCTAATGATCTTTAAAAATGATCATTTATACATTAATTAACCTAAAAAATAAAAGTGGGTTTCATAAATATTTCATCATCACAATCATAAAACATAAAAATAAATAATACAAATAGTATTAAAGAATAATCACCAACATTAAGAATAAGTAACACCAAAATATATTATCAAATTTTAATAATCTCTACCAAATATCAATATCATGTTTTAGAGGAAAATATACTTTTTATTTTGAAATAACTAATTAATATAAAAAAATTTCAAAATATCATAAAAAACATTCATTGAAATTAACCATGGAAACAATAAATGGTTTATTAAAACTAAAGAGTAGTTATGGTGTAGGGATAATCCTATCATGATGTATACATTAATGCAAATATTTTTTAAACAACCTTTGGTTAAAGGTTCATGTTTGGAAAATGATAATAAGATTTCATTAAATTTTATGATAGAAATAAAAAAGGGTAATTTAATTTAACAAATAACTGGATAATCATAAAAAAATATTATAATAGTTTGTAATTATATATTTTCATTTGTTAAAAATATTCTAGACCGATGTGAAAAATACTGAAATTTTTTCATAAAAACGATATTGCATACTTTTGAGTACATCGATAGAGGGAGATTTAATGAAAAAAAATAAAAACAATAGAAATAAAAAAGGTAATATAAATAAATAATATTTGGGATATATAAATCCTATAATTTTGTCATTTAAAATTTAAGAATAAATAATACTAATAAAAATAGAATTAAAACTAAAAACACGTACCTATAGTTTGAATTTCTTCAAAATATTTCTAAAATACAATATAATAAATATTTTTTTTTGGTAATTATATAATAGAAAGATATAAATAATTAAAATATATATTATTATCCACTATAATATTTCAACATCAATTTATTAATAAATATTTATTAAAACATTTTTTCTTTGTTTTTATAGTTTTTTTCATGAATGTTTCTCTTCAATAGTTTCGGTCCTTCTACATTAGTCGTTGTTAAATCATATTGGAAACATTAATAACTATATTTATATAATATATATGCATTATAAACATATTCATAATCATCCATAAAATGTAGATATAGAGAAATTAAATAAAATGTCCATGGAGTCAGTAGTCCATATATACAAATGATCATTGTTTTCATATTATAATGGAAAGAAGGAAAAACATAATTAATATTTTATCATTAAAAATCATAATAATTAATTAAATAACACATATATTTTTTAAATCCATAATTATAAATAGTATTTTATTTTGGTGATGGAAAAAATAATAATATATCCATGGGGAGGCTATAGTCCACATGTACGAACAAGTGAAGCTTTGATTCAAAATTTGATAGAAATGAGGTGGAATAAGGTTGAGGAATAATATTAATAAAATAACATTACAATTAATATTATTGATTAATATTCTTATTATAGACATAATTGTTTTATATAAGGTGGAATAAGTAATAAAATTTAATAAGATCTGTTACGATTTATACAACTCTATTAAGATATGACGTTTGGCATATACCTTATGCCTAGAAAGATTGATCTCGGAAAATAAACATGGGTTATATAAAAAAATAATAGAGTATTATAAGGTTTTTTTGTTATTATTAAAAAATATATATGGCTCAAAATTCATCAATATGGATGGAAATGTGGTGTCCTTTTATATATGGGTGGAGGACACACATAAAATTGCACAAATATTTAAATATAAAAAAGTTGAATTTCTCAATTGAGATGCTTCAAAATTGCAAAGGCCACTAATTTAATATTATATAGTGTTGATGTATTCGAGAATAATAATAATTAGAAAATATAATGCTGCAATATTACATTTATCAATGGGTTTAAGTCCCCTAATGGTAAATCCATTTTGATATTAATAGTAGTAACCAATATTTACTATTTTAACTAATCATTATGACTATAAATTAAACTATAATAATTAATAAATTTGTAAATTTTAATTTGAAAATTTTTAAAAAATTTATGAAATTTCATTTATTTAAGTGTCGTATTTTAATTTAAAAATAAATAAGAAAAATATAATGAAACTCCATTTGTATTTGTGAAAAAATGAATGTTGATTCTATATTTATTTCATGAATAATAAAAAATAAAAATTTAATTATAATTTATTTTAGTGAACATATATTATTTATATATCTTTAAAAAATTAATCAATAATTATTAACTTAATTTTTTAGTATAAAAATTATATTATGCACATAAAATAAGTTTTATCAAATATAAATATTTTTTACCTTTAAAAGAATTTATCTTTATTTATAACATTTATATAGATAATTTATGACTTTTTATTCATAAATTACCTATAATTTTTATTATAATCACCTTTTGATAGTGATCAATATACTTTGACAACCTAATAATCCATTACATGTAGAAAAATTACTTTCTTCAAAAAATGGCAATTTAATCATTAAATGATTTTATTAATATTTTAATAACTATTAATTGAGAATTAATAAATAAATTTGAATTTAAGAAAACATATATAAATATATATATATTTAATAATGTGGTCTATCCTATTAATACCCACCAATCCAATATATTGATAAAAAAGATAGACTATATAACAAGATCACTAAGACCCGGGGTTCCATGTAAGAAATGCTATCAAATATAACCTAATTATTTCAAAAGAAATACATATCAAATTATATGGTGGTAGATTATAACCACCGTAAAATAAATTTAACACTTAAAATTCAATCACCCAAATATAAAAAAAAGGATGCATATTCGTCATCATAACCTCAGGTTCCCATGTTTGTCTCTTAAATTTCTGAGTCATCTAAATAAAATTAACCAGGTGAGTAGTCTTATTCCAAATAACATTATCCCTAAAATAAAATATTTTTTAATATTAATGAGACATTTCATTATCTATTTGTGTTACCATCGATTACAATAAATATGAAAAATATGGTTTGTACGTCCCCAATGGAGATATACGGAAAACATCATGAACTTAAATGTGGTTAGGTGGAATTTCCATGTGAAAAGAAACCATCTTGAACCATTTCAGAATTCATAATGGCTCAATATAATCATGTTTTAACATTCACTTCTTTCTAAATCTCTTAAATTTCATCCATAAATATGTTTACAATAATACCTTCTCACCGACATTAGATTCCATATGTCAATGGTGGTTATCGGTATAAAACATCCCTCTACACTAAGATACATTAATGTGCTACTGAATGTCTCTAACTATCTCCATCATTTCTCTAAAAATCATTGGTTTTAATATCATTCTATATATATCTTCATCCAAACTTTTTATAGTTTTACACTTCCACCCATAGAGGGATTCATAACGATCCATCAAAATTCTCAAGTAAAATTTATTATTGTATGAAATCATGGAAGGAGGAAAGTATTGATCCTAAAAACCATTTATATAAAGATTCTACAATAATAGAATATCATTATAGTATTGAATTATCCTATAAGATAGAAATTCATTCAATGGATTATTAAGTAGTAATGAAACAAAACTCTATTACTAGTACATTCTGATGTATTTCAAAGAATACTGATGTAAGAATCAGATCTTTATAGGACACATTAGAATGTGATACATCATGAAACCAAAACGATTCCTTAATGTATATATTTTATGTCCAATTGTAACTCACCTAAATGAATCACTAGGTCCTAGACGGAGTGACACATGACCCATCCAAAGCTTCATTTATTCCGAAGGTATCCGACTAGAGACAATGGTATAATGCAAATTCTTATAGAGAGTACACCCTCAATAAAAGATCACTATAATATTTAATTTGAAAAAATAAGCAAAAATATAAACCATAGTATAATGAAGAATAAAATGACATATATAATGAGATAAAAATGCATAAAAACCCAATAGTCAAATTTGATGCGTAGATTGTTGCCAACAATGACACTCAAAAAAAAATAAAGATCTAATCAATTTACAAGAGGTTCTAAAAATAATTTTCACACATTATACTAATACATAGACTAACAAGATGTCATTGGAAACAATCATTCTGAGGCCTCAACCCAACCTTTACATGAAATGTGTAATCATTTCTTAGGTACCTCAGTACCATGGAGTCCAAATGATTGTGTGAGTATAGCCTATTAGGACACAACCAACATAGTTCTATATAAAAAAAAATAAATTATGTGAATAAGTAGGTGATTAGATAAAAAGAAAGTAAATATAAAATATATGAACTATTGAACCATATCATATAATCCCTAATTCAAAAATAAGTAATAAATATCCTTGTGTTGATTATTTTTTCAGTGAGTGAGCCACTATTAACTCTAAAAACACATTCACTGGATAAATTATAAAAAAGACTCATCCCAAATCTGGACACATCCCCCTAAAAATGATAGTAACTAATGTTACTGAATCATCCCTCATTAATTAATAGTATAATGAATTACTACCCATCGCACATTGAATCCCTATCATGGGATAGTCTAATATAATCATCTAGCATGGTGAAATTTAGAATATAGAAGAATTAAACACACAATCTAAGATAAATATTACAAATCAAACATGGGGTCACAACAAGATCCAATAAAAAAGATCAAACATCACTTCCTAACAAGAATCATAATGATAGATCAAACATTACATCCTATTAAGGATGTTTCTTGACTTTCACAACAATGATCCAAGAAAAACAAAAGCATTAGTTCATAGGGATATTCACGCACACCTCATGTGATCGGAAATCAAAATATTAGATAAAGGGAGACACACAAAGCACACACATATAGGGTATAATCAATCATAAAACACAGGTCTCATGAGATAAATTCATAAACACACACAGACCATGTCATCAATCATCAAACAAATATCTCATGGTTAGATAATAGTTATTCCTCTACCATTGATAGATACACAATAATATGATACACATGGTACAATTTATCCATTTTCACCATGTTAATTTATTTGGAATATTGTTTTAATTTATTATGATATGGAATTCATAAATTAATTAAACATTGTACATGATATCAAATTTCAATATACTATATTAATAAATTTAAATGAATTACATTCAATTAATATCATATTTATGAATTAGGGATAATTATCTAGAGGATGTGAACCTCAATTAACATATGAATATTGATTGATAATTTCATAGGATCATGTATATAGAATCAACTACCTCAAATAGATCTAACATCTATTTAAGAAATTCCCAAATACATTGTTCAAGCTGTCCAAGTATGTTCACCTCCAACTACACCACGAGGTTCTGCTCGAGTCCACGAATCCCAAACTAATTAATTGTAACTAAATTTCATTAAATAACGATAATGACATAAATTTATAAACAAAAATGAGTGGTATACTTACTGAAGGAATTATTAGATGTAATTACCTACCTAGATAAATGACCAAAAACCCATGTATGGTCTACCTCATTCAACATAAATCATTTTGAAAAAAGTACCATTCACACTACAGAAATAAAAAGGAAATTTTAATATAATTAAATTAAATTATTTTGGGAAAAACAACGATGCTAAGAGCATTAACCACAATTTCATATAATGGTGTCCAATACACTAAAAGATGTATGATGAGAAAAAGGCCCAAATCAAATCATTTATACAATTGAAAATTTAAATCATCTATCCAAAAAATAAAGAAGAGATCACGAAGTAAAATACCTTCACTGATGACTCACACCTGTCATAGGGTGTGGAAAAACAATTACTTCCTAAGTTTCAATGTAGTTATGTGGTTGACCTAGGATTTCTCCTAAAGAGGAGTGCAGACAAAACAATTTGTCACTTTAAAACGAGGGTAAAAATGTTGTGAAAGGAAATTTGAAATTCAAATGATTGAAAAACTATGAAATCAAAACGGTGATTAGGCCAGGGTCAGTTTCCTAATTATAATGCTATCCTTGTTCAATTTAATTCCAACCTCTTCTTCTAAGTTGATTAAAGTCAGTTTCCACAATCGTTTCCTCTCACTTCCTTGGTGAAATTATTATTGTGAGAGAAAACCTTACCAAGATCTTGGTTTGGTCAACTCTCCATCCATGTGTAAAATAGTTATATTTAATATACTTAATTTAAATGGGAAATACTCGATCGGGTTTTGTTTATCCCAAAAAATCAAGAACATTCACTACACCATTTACACGTACTGACGATCATCGAGTACTTCACCACTAATTCCTGGTTTATTCCATCGTATATAAACCAGAAATTAGTGGAGAGAGATATTGATTATTTTACCAAGGAAAAAATAAATAACGGAATTAATATTAAATAATGATCAAACTTGATAATAAAATCCTCTATAAGAAATTGGAAACAACTTTGAATAAGAAAGATAATTATTCAATTGCGTCCAAGAACTCAAGCATTACAATGTAGAAAACCAACCCTTCCCCAATCATTCCAAAAGATTACCACACCATGGTAAGGATAAAAGAGTTGAATGGGGAAGAAGAAGGCATTGCAAAACTATGAAAAATAAAATAAATAAAAGATAAATCTGAAAAGTTCTCCTTCTTGGTGTCCCAGAAGGAATGGGGTGGAGAATGGATGCTTTGAGAAGGTGGAGCTCTCCTCCTTTTATAGCCAGAATGTTTCCCCCAAATTTTGATGTGTTTTATTCCCAATAAATGACATATTCATGCATTGATCCCTTATTTAATATTGTTAATAATTCCCTTTTCTGTTTCCCTCAAAATCTCAGCATATTTGGACATGTATTCCGTGAGATATGGCTGTTGTACTATGATCATTTATTTTGTCCAGTTAGACTCTCCAAAACGAGATCCTCCAGATTAGGGTGATTTAGTTACCCCCTAAACGGCCAACTCACTTGGTTCATCCTTCATAAAATATTCTCCAAAATGCCTTGCACGTCTACCCACCGAATTTCAAAACATTTGGGCCCACCATGGATGCGTTATGGATCCCACATCAAAACTAGGCAGAACTGCAAACAGTTTTATTTTTCCCACTTGTGAGCTTCTTTTGTGCTTCCATATGGCCGATTCAGATTTTAGTACAAAAATAGTAAATGAAGCCTTGGAAGCTGATAATCTGGAAAAGAAAAATTTTTTCAATTTGGATCAGTGTCGTTAATGTTATGGCCAAACTACAGAAATAATTTAAAACTGTTAAAAATCCAAAATGGCCAATTTTTACTATTCATCTCAAAATAACACCATTATCATAAAAATTAAACAATTCATCTTAGAAAAACACTTTTGTGGGTTTAAAACAATGATATTAAATATAAATTAATTGAAAATATTTTATTTATCAATTCCCCCACACTTAGCCCTTGGACTCCTGGACAGGTAAAAATCAAATCAAATCAAATCCAAAACACATATCAATGAGATCTATCAAATCAATTCCAAGAAATAAAAAGATATCATGACTCATAAAAAAAATTATTTAAAGTTCTCCAATTTAGATTTTAATATATTTCCACTTCATTTCTTATCCCATGCACACACAAAACCTACCTCACATGAAGTTTCTCTAATCTCACAAATATAAATGCTGAACAAGTCTTTTCTCATCCAAACTCACACAAGAGTCACCATAGGCTTGATAAATTCCTACTTCTCTACTCGATGTGAGTCAAGGACATGTGTTTCTCATGAGGACTTTTCAGGGTTGTTCTATGGCTTCGGGTTGGTAGGTTTTAGATGTTAAACATTCTGAGGCCGAAAAAATGTGGGATTGGCTCTTATTGAAGCAAAATTGCAAGATTCTAATTTTCACTCAAATATTGTCTCCTTCCCTTCCCATTTATTGAAAATAGGCTCCATAAACATTAAATCAGCTCAGAAACTAAAATTTCAATCCATTCAAACATGATTTTTCTTGAAAGCTCCAGATAGGCACAACTTTCTTTTTTTACATAGGAAGCTCCAGAAAGGCACAACTTCTCTTTTCATAAAAGCTCCAGAAAAGGCACAACTTTCAACAGAATAATTTTTCAGCATCACACACATCTCTTCCACAATTTATTTTCCACCCAGAGTATAACCAAATGAGGTAGTACACCACAAGACATCTTCTCCCACGATTTAGTTCAACTAGATCATGCAATTTCACTTCAAGAGCAGGTAGGATAGGGAAAATTGGCTTGTAATGTGGCTAACCTAACAGGCAATTCATGCCTACTAGGGGATACAATGAAGGAAAAATGTAAAGGTGGGCCATAATGAAAAGGATTATTTTAAAAAGGGGGCTTCAAACCAAATAAATTCCTCAATCATTTAAAACACACGTACCCCAACCCCTCATGTTTTTAAAGGAATAAATCAAATTCTGGTTAAAGTAAGCATGGTCGGGTTCTTTCAAGAAATGAGGTGAATGAAAAGAATATGAAAAAAATGGTTCAGAAGCCTCATAAGAAAGTGATTTCAAAGATACAAACAGTGATATATGGCATGGGTTCAAAAATTAGTGTACTTTTCATGAAATACCAAAAAAATGAACTTGAAACAAATTCATTTCAACATTCATTTAAGCTCAGTTTCATGAAATAGATTGGTTCACTCATTTACATGGGTTTCAAAAATGGTTTTATAATCTTTTCATCTCAAAAGATTCAGAAACACACCAAATATTAAAAAATAAACACACAAAAATTTTAACAACACACAATTTTATTATTATTACTTTTTGTGAAAACAAACATCAAATGAAAATTTTATACTACAAAGGATCCCTCCGCCACACTTAAGTGATGCAGTGTCCTCGATGCATTCAAGTTTATTTAACATGTAATACAATTTTAAAATGAATAACAACATCAAGAAAGTGTGAAGGAGAGGTACAACCTGATTTATTCACAGTGCGTCATTGAGTTAACCTCCTAAGTGTTGCACTCTAAAAACCTACAAATAAAAGAACAAAAGTAAACGTAAGATATTTATTGAAAGAAATGAAAATAGAAATAGGAAGATAATAGCAGGATAAAACATGGTTTAATCCCCCAAGTGGGCCCTGGGTTTTGACTACCTCCCTAGGGGGAGTTCTAATTGGTTATCCCTAATCTGATGGTGGGTGAAGTTTCTTGCTCATGAACCACCAAAAAATTTTCATTCTAGGATGAACTTCTTCACTTTTCTTGAGGACACCATTGATAAAATGTAGAATGTCCACCCTCATTGTAATGAGATAAAACATGCATGGTGGGGTTAGGACAATGAATGAGTCCTCCTCTTTCATTGGTTCCGTATGAACAACATATTCTTTATTATCCAGTGGTTTCTGAAGGTATGATACATCTGGGGAAAATCAAAGGGAATGTTAGAGTTTAATTCTATTTGAGAAAAATTAAAGCATGAACAATCAATATCAAATTCTTCTCTTCCAAAGAAAGTATCTTGTGTCTCATTTTCCTCCAGAAAATCCACTTTTATCTTCTCTTGTGCTCCCTCCATTAAATGTTCAATAGGTTTGGGGAGCTCTAGATGTTCCTCCATGGATGAATATCCTTTTTCATCGTCATTCTCCAAGGAAATACATGTGTTGGATGAATCTGAAAAATTAAAATAATGGGAGTTAATACTCAATTTAGTGTCAACAAAATCAAAAGATAATGAGTTTATGAAAAGATTGACTCCTTGATCTTGTTTGGCTTCAATTTCTTCTTCAATGGGAGGTGCTTCTTAGAGTTGAATTTCCCTAGATAGAGGTAGGCAGTCAGACTCCTCTATCTTCTCTTCAAATTCAACTGCTTCGTTTGTTTCTTCCTTTAATGTTTTTGAATCATTATGAGGAATAGTTGGTTCAAGAAGTTCCTCACACTCATTCCAGAAGTTATCTAGATCTTTTTGATCTCTTATATGTATTTCAGTTGCTAAATCTTATTCATCAATCTCATCCAACATTGATTGAGATGGGATCAATGGATCTTCTTTTAATTTTATCAAGGCCTCCATGGGTTCTTCAACTTGAAAGATTTGTGGGGCTACTTCTTCCATCAATTTTTCTGGTTCTGGTTCTTGTTTGGGCTCCATTTTTTGATCCTAGGATGCATGTACTTGTTCCACAATCCACTGTATTGAGGACTCTAGGTTTTGAACTGTTTGACTAATTCTTTCAAATTGGGATTCAATATCCTTGTGAACTTCTTCTTCTTGGGGTTGTACTTTGATCATTTCTTTATAAAATTATGGAAAATACTCCTGAATTTCAATTAATTCTCTTGCCAAACCCTCCATCACTGGGTATTCTAGGTTCTGTTTAAGGTTTTCAATGAGATACTTGAATTCATCCTCTGTGATGATTTTGATTCGAGCTCCCTGAATTTGTTTTTCCAAGAAAGAAACATTATAATCTATAGACCAAGGTGATTCAATAATTGGTTCTCTCACTAGTGGGTAATTTTTCAATGAATTAAAGAAATAATAATTTGAAAACAACATGTATTTTTTTTTAAATTGAAAAAGTCAAATATTTACAATTATTTTGTGGCACTACCTCCCCAGAAACTACGCCAAGTTTGACGCACGCCTGTAATAGGGCATAACAAAACAATTATTTCCTACGTTAAAATGTAGTAATGTGGTTGACCTAGGATGTCTCCCGAAAAGGAGTGCACACAAAACGGGTTTTCACTTTAAAATGGGGGTAAAATGTTGTGAAAGGAAATTTGAAATTCAAATGATTGAAAAACTATGAAATTAAAAGGGTGATTAGGTCGGGGTCAGTTAACTAATTATACTGCTATCCTTGTTCAATTTAATTCAAATCTCTTCTTCTAGGTTTATTAAAGTGATTTTCCACAATCGTTTCCTCTCACATCCTTAGTGAAATTATTATTGTGAGAGAAAACCTTACCAAGATCTTGGTTTGGTCAAATCTCCTTCAATGTGTAAAATAGTTATATTGAATATCCTTAATTTGAATGGGAAATACCCGATTGGGTTTTGTTTATCCCTAACAATCAAGAACATTCACTACACCTTTTACACGTATTGACGATCGTCGAGTACTTCACCACTAATTCCTGGTTTATTCCATCGTATATAAACTAAAAATTAGTGGAGGGAGATATTGATTATTTTACCAAGGCAAAAATAAATAACGGAATTAATATTCAATAATGATCGAACTTTATAATAAAATCCGCTATATGAAATTGAAAACAACTTTGAAGAAGAATGAAAATAATTCAATTGCGTCCAAGAACTCAAGCATTACAATGTAGAAAACCAACCCTTCCCCAATCACTACAAATGATTACCCCACCATGGTAAGGGTAATCGAGTTGAATGGGGAATAATATGGCATTAAAAAACTATGAAAAAGAAAATAAATTAAAGATAAATATGAAAAGTTCTCCTTCTTGGTGTCCCAGAAGGAATGGGCTGGAGAATGGATGCTTTGAGAAGGTGGAGCTCTCCTTCTTTTATATCCAAATGTTTCCCCCAAATGTTGACGAGTTTTATCCCCATTAAATGACATCTTCACGCCTTGAGCCCTTCTTTAATGTTGTTCATAATTCCCTTTTCCGTGTCCCCTCAAAATCGCAGTGGATTTGGACATGTATTCCGAGAGTTATGGCTGTTTTACTATGAGCATTTATACTGTCCAGTCAGACTCTCCAAAACAAGATCTTCCAGATTAGGGTGATTTAATGACGCCCTAAACGGCCAACCCAATCAGTACTTCTTTCATAAAAGATGCTCCAAAACTCCTTTCACGTCCACCCACCTAATTTCAAAACATTTGGGCCCACCATGGATGAGTTAAGGATCCCACATCAAAACTAGAAAGAACTGCAAACATTTTTCTTTCACCCACTTGTGAGCTTCTTTGGAGCTTCCATATGGCCAATTCAGCTTTTAGTCCAAAATAGTAAATGAAGCCCTAGAAGCTGATAATCTGGAAAAGAACGAATTTTTCAATTTTAATCAGTGTAGATAATTTTATGGAAAAACTACAGAAATAATTTAAAACTGTTAAAAATCCAAAATGGCCAATTTTTACTATTCAGCTAAAAATAACACCATTATCATAAAAATGAAAAAATTCATTTTAGAGGAACACTTTTGTGGGTTTAAAAAAATTATATTAAATATAAATTAATTGAAAATATTTTCTCTATCCACTGATATTCCCAACAATGTGATATATTAATCATTATAGAGAATCCTTTCATTACTCAAATACAAATCTCCATTATTCTTAGACTCTTCCAACATGTTTTAGTGGAATTTTCATCAGAGTATCTCTCAAGAATCTAACCAAAGATTAATCAATGAGCAACATCATAATGTATAAGTGGTATTACATGGGAAATGGGACTTCATGAATTTTAATAGTTAGAAAACACTACTAGTATAAAAAATGTTTTACGACAAAACGATCCCCCACCCCATGAGTATATAATCGGGGAAGATCGAAGAAGAAATAATGATTCCCCATAGATTCATGAATGTTTCACATAAAGATCATCCCCATATCTAAGGATACTTTAAGAGGGAAAACAGGAGTGGTGCAAGATCAATTTTCCATCAATGATTCAAGTAAATGGGTTATATCCCTAGTGACTCTAGGTGGAGAAAGGAAAAAAATCCCTCACTAAAGCCCCACCCACTATTCCAAATTTTTCTGTCTAGTTTCTCACTAGCATCCGAGTGATGGATCTTGGGGTTGAGGGTGTAAATTTCTAAGATTAAAGGATACTTCCCACCCCAAATGCTATCCTGTGAAGGCTACCAGATAACCAATCCTACAACAACAACCTAGATATCTGTACCTTCTTTAGTGAATACCCAGGCCTCCATCTACCATAAAATCTACCATTTCTATTAAAAAATCTCTAAAATATGTTTATGTATGAGGCCTTCTATGTTGAGAACTAGTTCTCTGAAGAATCCATCGACCGATTAAATATTTCACGTTTTCTATAAATTTAAAATCTCATAACATCATGAGTAATAACAATCTCACTACTCTAGAACTTTTCATCTTTAAGAAGTTGTGGTTTCATGTAAAACAACCCTATTAATCTTTCACGGTCATTATTTAAATGTGTTCTCTACATTACATTTTATAATTCCAACTCACCACAAAAAAATTCATTTATGAAATCCCATAATTCCACCACAACATGAATTCGTGGAAAAAAGTATAAAAAATTCTCACTTATATTAATACATCAAGACTTTGATCATTAAAACTAGTGAACATGAAACATCATAATTTCCTCAAATGATTAATCTTAAAGCATCACAGTTCACCTTTATATAGAAAATTTCAAAAGAAAAACAATACATGTTGTCTAAAGACACATCCAATGTGGTTAAGTTCTATAATGCTTGACTGCCACAAGAGATGAGTCAATTTTTGATGTCCAAACCTCATTCGAGTTTCTAATTAAAATAATATGTCCCCTCATAGAAAATACAACCTAAAAAATAATACCTTAACTAAAAGTTCCAAGCTAATTTTTAACATAAGATTTGTAATGTATATGAATTGCTCTATGTGGTACCAAAACATTTCATTCTGGTTCACACATACACACTAGTTGGAACGTTTCTATTAATCAACCTATGAATATATATGACCTAAAAAAATAACAATACATGAACCATTAATCAAAATACCATAATCATTAGTTACTTAGTTAAATCAATTCATCATCTAGACTAAAGTATGAACCAAATTTGAAGCACTTTTATAGGGTTGTTCACCAATCTCCTACACCATCAATAATACTTACATCCTTTATCCTCATATCAAGGATTTAATGCCCCAGTAGAATACAATAATTTTTTCTTTATTATAATTTCCATAAATGGACTCCTGCATTAATACAACTTAATAAAACATTAAGAATTCATTTAGTAACTACATACTCTTGGTTTCACTTCAAATTTTACTTTTTGAGTCACCACTATCATTCAACAGTATATCTTAAAAAAGATAATGAACCTTGACACAAGAGAGTCATTTCACATGGGACCGGTCAATGATCAAACCCATAAGAGTATCCTTATTATCACACCAAAACTCACACATAAGTATAACTGAACCATGTTTGTCATCACCGAACATAATAACTATATGTGACCATCCAAATATACGTGATATTCATGAAAATAGAAATCCCAACACAGACTTGGGTTTCTCAAAATGCCTTCCAATACATCAAACCAACCCCTTAGATGTTTGTAACCATATATTATAGGCTAGAAATATTCTATAAATTCTATACAGGTAGCTCTAATTCACACACATAAGTGGTTATTCCAAACGAAGTAATTTTTAATAAATACAATACTTATTATTACCTTACAATGGTACAATGATCCATTGTTGATTTTGTATTCTTCCATAAATACATATCCATACAAAAAAACCCATGGGTCATTATGCCCTATGATATCCACACCAAACATTTATGTTTCCAATGGTAAGGGTGAACCTGAACCTAATCCTTTGGTGACATACTATCACTACCTATTATGTTTTCATCTATAGAACCAGGAACTTTCTCAGTGGTTAAATCACCACCCAATCCATAGATTCATCTGGTACTCAAAAATTCATATAGGAATGAATTCTCACTCATAAAGTAATTAAAAAAACATGAAAACTCCACTTTACAAACAATTAGATTGATTCCATCACCATGAGTAAAAAACCCCAATGCATGGTTGAATCATTATATTTCATTCCATATAACATGGTCAAAAAAAATTAAACCAATTACTAACACCACCCATTATAGAAAGAAAATATCATTCCTAATGAGATTCATAATTCACCACCCATTATATAGGTTTCCTCACTACCCACTATTTATCATCCTTTTCACTTCCCATCCAAGGTATAACCATATATTATATTCAAATTACATTTAAAAAGGGTTATATTTTGAACTAATGTGTCATGAAAGACATAATCTATTACTCGATACGATATGAATAAAAATTATTTAATATTAAAAATGGGATCATAAGTACTATATTTCAATAGACTTTATTCTCCTAGGTATCATGAAAACAAGAACAAGATTCCATTAAAACATTTATAGGTCACTCACATGATCATTTCATTTCAGTATTTGAAACTTTCTCCTCAACAATAACCTTGACTAAACATTTACAATGAATATCCATGCTCAGGTGACCTTCATGTTGTATGATGTGTCAACATTATTCTAAGTAGGGTCACATATTTATGGCCCAAAGGGATTAAAAATCCAAAAAATGGTCAACAAGGGTCCACAATTCATCAAATGTCCTCTAAACACATGTAAAAGGGCATTACATGGGGACTTTACCCTTAGACTAACCATGTTTCTGCTGAATATGCATGGTATTGTTTAATATACTGTCATTATGTTTCATGAATAAATCAATAAAGTGTAAAATTGGAATCATAATTTAACAAACCTATCCATTATATACTACCCCAATGTTCTTAGAAAACGAATTAACACCCATCAATGACTAAAGAAGGCAAGATACACAAAATATGAAAATAGGGACTATATCATCATTTTCGTCATTGTCTCCAACCCCATTTCCATCACCGTCACCACCCTGATTCAGCACACCATATTCTCACTTGAGTTTCTAGAAGAAGATGTCACACATAGGTGTTTAATAGAAAGAATGACAGTAAGAAATGAATTTTGAAACATAATACAACCCAAAGACACTACACAACCGAATACTTATTCATCAGTACAAGGACACACTAGCCGCGTACTTGTTATGTGAAATCCTTCTCTCCAAATACAATTCATGCACTACCACATCATGATATGTCCTGGGGGTCAAATCTATATAAAATCGTGGCAGAAAAACATCAATGTGCATAATAGGATGTGAAATCATATAATCATGAAATCACAAAATGAGAAAATCATATAGATTCCCTAATAACATGAAAATCCATTTGAAAAGGTGTTAATTATTCACCCATCCATGATTAACCCAAATTAATATAACATTCCAAAAACACATCTCTACAAACTCCCAAAAATTAAAAGCAATAAAGGATTCAATAGCATTTTTTTCACCCCAAACAAAACAAGAAATTTTGATATGGGTTTCCACATGACCTCATATGTGCTTCCTTGTAATCTATAGGTATCTAACTAGCATCAAAGGTCTATAGTAATGTCAAGGGGAGAATATAACATTAATCAAAATGAATAATAAAAGATAAATAACCAAACATGTAACAAAATACAATTTATTATGCAAAATAATAAAAAAATAAATCTATATAATTATATTTAATAGTACAAAGACACAAAATTCCATCAAGATACACATTTAAACACCTTGTAGGATGATCATTCTTAAAAATAAAGAGTGGGAAAAAGTACAAGAGCCTCAAAAACTTTCAATACCACCTCATCATATTATCCTAATCATATCAAGATATGTTCCCCTATGATTCAACACAATAATAAATCTAATATATACCTATATTAAGTGATGAATTCTTAGGTACCCATATTACATAGAAATTCGATCAAGGATTGAGTAAAATTTAATAGGGAATCTAGTACACTGTTCCATAAATGACCACTAAATATAGTGAACATGAATGCAAATAACTGAAAAGAATTTAGAAAAAAAATATAAATTGTGAATGAATATCATATAATCATCTATTAAAAATAAATTAAAATTAAAAACAATTCTGTGAGTGGTCGTGCTTTTTCTGAGCCTCTATAGACCCCAACCTTAACTGCTTTATATCCATGTTGAAAACACAATCAACCTATATCCTAATATTCTCCCCCCAATAGGATGATCCCAAAAAAATGGCTGAAATTAAACTTAAAGGGACAATCCAAGGAATTATAACCTCTAAACTAATATATCCTTCATGGGGGATAGTATTCTTGGCTTAACCCATAGGTTTAATGGAAAAATATTAAAGAAAAACTGATTCGATCGAAGATAAAATTGAATGATCCAACATCTCATGACAACAAGATACATGATGATAGATCAAATAACACATCTCAAAAAAATAGTATAACAAATCAAAAAGAAAATTATTTCAAGAAATGGTTATAGGTGTCCCAATCCTAAGGGAAATTTACCTAAATAATAGTTCCATAGGGCTACACATGCAAATCTAATGTGATTTAACATCAACATAATTTCCACTGGGCTACACATACACCCCATGAGATCAATAAAAAATATATGTCTCACTAGCTGTAAACATATAGTAATTCAAACCTTGTGATTTATCATAAAAAATAGCTTCAATGGATATTAAAAAATCAAGAGTTGGCCATTGGTGACTATGAAATAAGATGAAAAACAATGTACAACATTGTAAAGGACTGAAATATTGAAAATAAATTTCCATTTTTGATTTCTTTTAATATCTCATCATGTAAAATGTTTATAGAATAAACATGAACATATTTTTTTATTACATCCAATTAGATTTAAATAACCATTATTTATCATTACTATTTATAATATATCCAATGAACAGTGATCACATGGTTAGTATAAATATAGGGTTCTGAAAAATTAAATTAATATAGAAAAAAGAAGTGATATTGTCAACTAGTATGATTGTACCTTATAAATACTACTTATTGGAGCTTCAATGGGAGATAAAATTTATGATGTTTTCCCTTGATCAATCCCATGCTTAGATCCAACTACATAATCATGAGTGAAACCTTTTATGAGAAAAGGTCAAGCTCATCTTGATCTCGACCTAAACACTATTCACAGAACCAACCCATGGATGTCCCACCATCAATTTCCATACTCTTTGGGAATTTTCTGGTGTATTAAAAGGATTTTCATTAAGACCCTAGCAATATGGATATTGATTTATATATATATAATTATGAATATATTTTCACCTTATTATGTCTACTTTGGAAATGTTTTTTATTTTGATACAATAATGAACAAATTTTATTTTTGATAATATTCCAATTCAGTTAAATTATTTTCAAAATAACATATTTTTATAATATATTATATATTAAATAAATTTTATCGAATATAAAGGATCATATAATTTTAATGATGTTAATAGTGATTTTTAAAAGGGTTTGAAAACTATTATTGTTAAAAACACAACATTTCTTAATAAATATTTATATTAGATTAAAAATTAAAAATAAAATATTTATAAAATTATTAATATAAACTGAATATTATATTTTTAATTAGAACAGAGAAATTATCTAATGATATTTTTTTCATAATTTTCGAAGAAATTCGAATTTTTGGGTAAACATTAAATATCTTATAAATATATTTTGTGTTTTATGACATCCTAATGACCCAAAAGTGATGAAATAATTACTATAAATGGTATCCATTAAATAAAATATTTGTTACCTTTAAATATTGTGATATTATTGTTATTTTTTTTTATTTTATGAATCCATTATGAATCCTCCTTGGGCTATAATATATTTTAAGGTTTTAAAATAATATCTTTAAGACTGTGACTCACCTACAAAGAATAAAGAGAATTATTTTTATAAGTTTGATCCTTGGATTTATATATTAATTAGAAAACACTCCCATTTGTAAGAAATCCGTGTGTAAAAACTGTATTATGGTTTGTGGTATTTGATATATTATTATGTGGAGTCGAATTCCTAAATAATAAAAAAATCCCTTCACTTCATATATATACCCACCCAAGATCCAATTTCTCTTCACTCAAACTCCTTGATATATGACCATAATGTTCTATGCACTCTCTAGATTCCTCCAAATGTTCCCCAAGATCTCAAAAATCCCCTCACAAGCTTTTGGAGTCACACACTCAAGAAAGGGACCTTTTCCCCCTCCTTTCAAATTCAAGCATATTCATTGAAATTATTCCATTTAATTTCAATTTTTTGAATTATCACTCACTTATAAAAATTTAATTTCCATAAAATTGATTTATTTTAATGATGGATCATTTACCCTCCCTCATTTGGACCCATACATAAGTGGTCACTATATAGAAATTCAAAAAGGGATCCTCACCATATCAACTTTATTCAAGTTTCTTTATGAACTTTTTCATACTATTTCCATTTACTAGAGATAGAACTTGTATTTACATGAACCTATTACATAAAATTTTATTTAAAAATTATAATATTCCACTATCACTATTATTAACCATTTTTTTAAAATTTTTATGTATCCCCATTATACTGCCGAAATTTCAGAACGATTTTCCATGGAAAAAAATTTATGTAGTGAATACTATAATCGTTATTCTACAAAGGGTATCCTCTCATAACCCGTCCCTTGGGGCACATGCCATGACATACCCTAATCTTACCTCCCAAAGGCCAAAGGTTTGAGACTAGCACCAAAGGCGTCAAACAGTAAGTGGGATGCATTTTCCTATGTACCAATACTCACACACACCCAACCACGTCCCAAAGCTATAAAAGTTATCATGCATGCCACTAAACAACCCATGTGTAAAGGTACAAAATATAAGTCAAATGGGAAAGAATACAAACCCATCAAAATATAATTCTGAAAACAGGAAATTACAAGGAAAACTCTTAAAGTTGTTCGCTGGAAACCCCACCTAATTGGTCGGTATAGAGTAACTACATGAAGCCATAGATGTACGTCTAGTCTTCCTAGTCTCACTTGGAAGCACTGGTTCCTAGGCCATCGAGTCCTCCATCAAGGAAGGAGTCATATGCACTAGACACAACATATGTGGGTGAAGCCTGTATAGTGGTGCGTAACAAAATACTCAGAAAGGACCCCAAAACAAATAAGGAAATACCAAAAATCATTCAACAACCATACCACAAATCATGATGACCATGAATGATCACAATGCAAGACAACTCACACAACGTATATTCTAGATTAGGAAAGTATAACCATTAGTAACTTTATCAAACACCATGGGATACTAGAGAGATCCTCCCCAATGAGTACGGTGGGTCTGTTGGGTCACAAAGAAGTTGCTTCCTACTAACCATAGGAGTACTGTGGTACTCATCCCTGATGCGTACCATGGATACACTTAGTCACATTGAAGCCACTTCCCACCGTGGGATTGTTGGGTCATATAGAACCTGCTTCCCACCGATTGCCATACCGAGGTACTCCTCCTATCGAGTATCATGGGTATTCCGTTTCACAGAGAAGTAACCCTCTAATATGGTCTTACTCGGTCACACAAAAGCCTCTTCCCCCTGGTCCATAGTATTCAATCCATACAGGGTCACCCGTCATCAGTCTTTTGGTCGCAACCAGCCATATGGTTTCCATATGTAGCACACATGATCTCGAGAGACCTTCCCCACAATCCATTTTTCAAATTTCAACATCCAAGGAAACATACAAAGAGTATTCCAAAAGATCCTCCTCTTCGTGAGGGTTCCAACTCCATAATCATCTCATCAATCAGACACCCAGTTTGCATGTTATCGGTGTTTTTCCAAAAAAGTTTTTGGTCAAGTTCGGGTCTTGTCTAACCCGTTCGGATTGACCCAACTCGGCTTGGACTAGGTCCAGTTCATTTGGCCATGGGTCGAGACCACTACGGTGGGTCTGGACCGCTATAGCGGGTCCGGTCCTTTGGGGAGGTTCTGACACGCTAGAAGGGGTCTGGTTCGTTGGGTCGCGGGTTCAACACACAGGGGCGGGTCCAGACAACTGGAGTGGGTTCGTAACACTCCTTTTCAGGTCCTCCTGGCTAGGATGTAACAACCAGGACCTAGCCAGCCACCCGAACAGTGCCGAACGGGTCGGGTGTCACTACCTTAGGCGCACCTCCCCTGAACGCCAAAGGCTGCCGACTAGAAGAGAAAGCCTGATAGGGATATTGGGGAGGCTATACCCATCGAGAGGAATAAAATGGTACCGGTCCGAGTAGAATACTAAATATACAGTGGAAATAAATGACTCAGCAGACTCGAACCAGACCCGCATAGCGGAAGCACCTTCAATAACAATAAACAGAGGAAGAAAAATAAAAACAACAGCAGTGGAACATAAATATAATTTCATGCCAACAATCAACTAAAATAACTGCTAAAACAACCAAGAATTCATCCAAGAAAGTCATTCATATAAATACATATATAATGGTGCAAATGGCTAACCAGTAGTAGCTACAATATAATGTAAACATGCTGATGCAAGAAAAGAATACAAAACAAGTAACTCCAGTATGGCACGGCCTCAAGGTCCATGCCAGTCTCCATGTCAACAGCACTAAAGTCCAGCTCCTGAGGCTGACACTCTACCTGCATGCAATTTCATAAAGTCTACACACGTCCCGAAGGGCCCATGTAGGGTCTGAGACAAGTCTCAGTAGGATACCACCCAGAGGTGCGTACCTAATATATGTGTTTAGGAAAACATTCTTACACATGAAAAACAGTAAACAATGCAATGCCCAAAAGTACACAATGACTTAACTGGTGCTCAGCAGCCACCAAGAAGTTTCACCTACATCAGCCAATGCCGGAAAGTCTGATCTGCAACCCGGAACCTCATGCCACCTGACACAATGTGTCTCAAGTACCGACGTCCCAAAGGCACGCCCAACCGTCATAACCAAGCTCGAAATCTCAACCTTCCTGAGGAACAACATCCGGAGGAACAACGATACCTGTCCTCAAAAGATAACCGGAGGGACAGCGGTGTCCGCCCTCAAATCACGGCGAGCCTCTGCCCCCAACCTGACCGCCTCAAAGCTGTCTCTTGAAGGCTCGTCTCCTTCCACGTGGGTTCCAATGGAAAGCACCCCCAAACCAAAAATACCTAACCACATCTACTGGGGGCCTCTACTCAGCGAGTGGTCGTACCACCTCATCTCGGAGTCTATCTGTGTGCACTCTACTCAAAAGTACCCAGTGAGCGGTAATCACCTCAGTATGTCCCAAGCCACAACACTTCTGACACCTCGTGTCCCTACGAACTTGTCGCTCAAGTCAGATAGCCTCTCCATCCAAGTAACCCCATCCAAAGCGCAACCTGACAGTCCAACTGCCTCAACCGATGTCTATGACGCCCAATCCCATGGTGGCAACCACCCAAAGTAAACCGAGTCAAAACCCCAACCTGTGATTCTCATCACTCAACAAATATCCGGGCCACGCCCAGCACAACAAGCAGTTCAACACAGGCAATAACACATTGCATATTTATACTTTTAAGAATCACTTTAAACAGGAAATTACTAGACAGTAAATTTGCACTACTTATGCTATCCCATACCAGTACCTAACTCATTCACAATTTAACAATTAACCTGAACAGTTTAACTAGAGACATTCAATAAGCAGTAATAACAGAACAGTTTAAACAACCTTCCAATTCACACGAATTCCGTCACCCTCAGCCGAATTTCCCCAAACGAGCAACCACCTCTAACCCGGTCTTTCTCAATCACAACAGGGTTAGGGAATGCCCAGAGCCATCCTACAATGCAGATAATGAAATAAAAACAAAATAAACAGGGTTTCACTCAACACCCGACACCGCGCCCGAAGGTCACCACCCCCAAAAGTCTACGAAAACATTAATGAAGGTATGAACCACCTAACTCGTACTATTACGATGCCACTCCTTTGATTTCAGCCTCTAAATCAGACTGAATCGCGTTATATCTGTGTTTCCGTCAAATCCATCAATTTCATTCGGATGGAATCAGCAGAGCAACAGGTGATGAATCGAGGACGAAGAATGGTGCATGGGGTTAGCCTTTCCCATGCGGTCTCGCTACCTCTGACGGATCGAAGAATGGAGGTCGTACGAAGATTCTGGAAGGGTTTGAGTTCTTGGAGGTTTTTCGGACGAAGGGTTTGTCCAAAAGGGAAGAAGAAGAGAATTATGGGAATGAGATGCGATGGCGGTCTGATCGCTCAAATAAAAAAAGTATGTGGGGTGTATTTCCAAAGTACATGCCGTGTATATGCGTTTCCATAATCTAACATAAGCGGAGTCCAGCACACGGCTTGGACTGGGTACACGGTCTGCACATGGCCAGGGTCTCGGCCGCTACATGGGCAAGGGTACAGGGTGTGTCAAGGAAGGATACACGCCAT
Organism: Viscum album; assembly: GCA_963277665.1. Lineage (NCBI taxonomy): Eukaryota > Viridiplantae > Streptophyta > Magnoliopsida > Santalales > Viscaceae > Viscum > Viscum album. The sequence continues at coordinate 2,112,371,722 of OY728152.1, forward strand.
GTAGATGGAAATTTACACTTGGGCACCACATGACATGTACCTGGCCACGCACGGGTAATGGATACACGACATGTCTATAAATACACGTCGTGTAGTACGAAAGTTCTACACGGTCTTCACACAGCATGTACTCAGCGAGCACACGGCCGGTCACTTGGGTAACTCATACACGGCGTGTACTTAAAGTACACGGCGTGTAGTCTAGAAATTTCCAGAAACCGCCGAGATTTTCCAAACTTCCAAAAAAACTGGTCAAAAGCTTAAACAGGGTCAGGTTTTGACCCTTTTCTAAAAACCCAGGTTCTTACAAACTCCCCACCTTAACATAACTCGTCCCCGAGCTACCAAAAGAAACCATGAGATAGAATTGAACACGCCCATTCCGGTTAAACAACCCTAACTACCCCGGTCTCAAAGTTCTAGCTAAATTCCTAAAAGGGATCCCCGCCTTAGGAATCGCCTACTCGGTCTCAACCCGAAAAAATCTCAAAGAAAACAAATAAACAAACAAGGCCCAACGACCTATTTCCCAGACCAATGGTCCTACCGTGACGCATCGTCACCACTACACCTCCTCGGTGCTCACGTGTCCCTTCCGACACCCAATGTAACTCTCACCGCATCGGCGTCCGCCTCCCTGAGGTCCTGCATCTAATAGATGCTCAATTCAAACCTGGTTCCATGCACCTCAAGTAACCTGCATCCACGATTCCCTGATGCCCATGGGACCTCAAGTAACCTGCATCCTTGATGCTCCTGATGCCACGCATCTCAAATATATAAATAAAACATAAAACGCATCCGATATGATGCCAATCCCACTAACTATCATCTAGTCAGTCCACAAGTTTCCTCTGCAGCCTGTGAACTCAACCGGAAATGCCTCAAGAGTCCATGCCAAAAGAAAGAAAAGAAACTCACGGCCACACCCGCGGTATACCTACCACCATTGTCGGCTCTCCAGCCTGCTCAAACCCTGGCAGCTCCACAACGTGCACCTGGCCTGAAGCACGACTGCCCGATGCCTGACCTCCCTGTGGTGCTGCCTCAGTCTCCGGCCACGGAACCCCTAGCTGGGTCCTACTGTCCTTGTCACGTCCTCTGCGTGCAGCTGAACCTCGGCCTCCCTCTCATAGTACCGAACCTAAACCAACTTCTGATGCCACAGTCTATCCTGGTCCCTGCCTACCGACTGTCTGAGAAGGCTGCCTGCAAATCCTCTCCAGATGTCTGACCTGTCCACACGCCCGACACTCCTTCGGGGGCTTACCGCACTGAGCCCGAACGTGCCCCGGATGTCCGCACTGGAAGCACACCACCGATGAACTGCCACGAGGTGGTCTAGCTGAGTCCTTGGCCTGCCCGCCCTGCTGGAACCCATCTCTCCCTTGCTTCCTGCTGTCTGAACCGTCACCTGGGGTTGTCACCCTGTCAAAAATAGATTTCTCTCTCTCATTTCCCTCGGCTATGAGCACGTAGTTCACAGCCTCGGAGAAAGAACCTAGCCTGAAGATGTTCACCTAGACCCAAATGACGTATCGTAATCCATCCTCTAAGCGCCTCACCCTAGATGCATCATCGCTCACCATACCAGGTGCAAAGTGAGATAACTCTGTGATGGTAGTTGCGTAGTCCATGACGATCATATCTCCCTGGTGAAGACCCAAGAACACCTGAGCTCTCTCTGCCCTCAGCATCTCCGAATAAAATTTCTCGAAGAACCTGTCCTCGAAGTCCTTCCACGCCAGTCCCCCATGCCTACGAGCCTATACCTGCACATCCCACCAACGTTTCACCGGTCCTCTCAGCATGTACGCCACCAGTTTGACCCTCCACCCTAGAGGCGTCTCGAGCTGCTCGAAGATCATGTGCATACTCTCTATCCAATTTGCTGCCACCTGTGGACCACCCTCACCCTAAAAAAGCGGCGGGTGCTACGACTTGAACTCCCGTGTCAGATATTCCAGAGAAGGCTCTATACCATGCGCTCCTCTACCAATCCCCTGCAAGACGTGTACTAGGCTAGCTCGGAGCTGCTCGTCAAGCCACGGTCCGAACGCTGCCAAACCCAGCAGCTGCTCTTCCTGTACTGGATCCTGAACCTGATCATGTCCCTGAGCCTGTACCTGCAGCTCATGCTCTGCGTGCACCGGATTCTGAACCTGATCCTACAGTACCATATCCTCTCCTGCCTGTCGCTCCATTGTGTTGTGAAGAAGTAACCCATTGAATACCATAAATGGCCAGACAACCCACATAAATCTATATAACAATATATTCTACGCAGATACTTAAATTTGTAAAAGGAAGTGCATAACAACTACCCTTACTCCCCCTCACCGCAACCCATGCCCCATGGAATTCCGGCCTCATGTCCTCCTTACCTACCCTCAATAGAGCCATGTATCAAAGTACCTTGGCCCATGCCCGTCCCAACAACTCACGTTGCCTCAAACCGGCGACCGTGTCGCCCAATCCTGATAGTTACACTGCCTCAATCATAGTACCTATCTCCTCTTATAAGATCCGGACCCAAATATCATAAAACATGAAATTCTACAAAAAAAACAAAATACAAAGCATAGAAATTGGTTTTTTTATTGACATGGAATTATAACTTCACAAAGAATACGTGCAATTATGAAATTGAAATACCCTAAACGTGCCTATCAAAATCCAAGCAAGAAACCCGTACCATACCGGCCAACGCTTACATATCATAATCAATAACATCGCACAACAAGTGAGCCACCGAGGTGAAAATCATATCAACTCTAATCTGAGCAAAAAGAAAACAGCAATTCCCACCCCCGGCAACTCAATCCATCCCTCATACATGGGGCTGCAGGCACCCAAGCACAAGTTCAATAATCAAGTCCCAACAAGAACCAGACCCGGCCAAATAATCAAGTTCCATTCTACCATATCCCAAATAGTAAAACCAGTAGAAATAAAAAAGAGAAGTCTCAATCTCATTAGTATCCAGAAAAACACTGCTACTAAATCCCTATCAAGAACTCCTCTGATACCACTTTGTAACAACCGGGACCCGGCCAGCCACCCGAACAGTGCCGAACGGGTCAGGTGTCACTACCTTAGGCACACCTCCCATAAATGCCAAATGATATCGACTAGCAGCGAGGGTCTGATAGGGATAGTGGGAAGGCTATAACCTCCCGGAGGAATAAAATGGTATGGGTCTGAGTAGAATACTAAATATGCAGTGGAAATAAAAGACTCAGCAGACTCGAACCAGACCTGCATAGCGGAAGCACCTTCAATAACAATAAACAGTGGAAGCAAAATAAAAACAACAGTAGTGGAAAGTAAATAGAATGTCATGCCAACAATCAACTACAATTACTACTAAAATAACCGACCATGCATCCAAGCAAGTCATACAAATCAATACATATATAATGGCGCCAATGGCTAACCAGTAGTATCTACAACATAAAGTAAACATGCTGATGCAAGAAAAGAATACTAAACATGTAACTCTAGTATGGCATGGCCTCAAGGTCCATGCCAGTCTCCATGTCAACAGCACTAAAGTCCATCTCCTGAGGCTAACCCTCCACCTTCACGCAATTTCATAAAGTATACACGCGTCCCGAAGGGCCCGTGTAGGGTGTGAGACAAGTCTCAGTAGGATAACACCTAGAGGTGCATACCTAATATAATTGTTTATGCATACATGCTTACACAAGAAAAACAATAAACAGTGCATTGCCCAAAAGTAAACAAAGACTCCACGAGTGCTCAGCAGCTAACAGGAAGTATCACTTGCTTTGGCCAATGCCTCAAAGTCTAATCTGCAGCCCGACACCTCGTGCCACCTGACACCATGTGTCTCAAGTACCGACGTCTCGAAGGCACGCCCAACCATCATATCCCATCTCGAAAGCTAAACCTTCCCTAGGCAAATCAGCCGAAGAAACAGTGATACCTATCCTCAAAAGATTACCGGAGGGATAGCGATGTCCGCCCTCAAATAACGGCGAGCCTCTGCCCCCAACTTGACCTCCTCAAAGCTGTCTCCCGAAGGCTCTTCTCCTTCCACGTGGCTTCCTATGGCAAGCACCCCCAAACCAAAAATACCTTACCGCATCTATCAGGGGCCTCTACCGAGCGAGTGGTCATACCACCTCATCTCGGAGTCTATCTTTGTGAACACTACTCAAAAGTACCCGGTGAGCGGTAATCACCTCAGTATGTCCCGAGCCACAACACTTCCGACACCTCTTGTCCCTACGAACCTGTCGCTCAAGTCAGATAGCCTCGCCATCCAAGTAACCCGGGCCAAAGCCCAACCGAACAGTCCAACTGCCTCAACCGACATCTATGACACCGAATCCCATGGTAGCAACCACCCAAAGTAAACTGAGTCAAAACCCCAACCTGTGATTCTCATCACTCAAAAAATATCTAGGCCACGCCCATCACAACAATCAGTTCAACACAGGAAATATCACACATTGCATATTCATACATGGAAGAATCACATTAAACAGAAAATTAGAAGACAATCAATTTTCACTACTTGTGCTATCCCATACCAGTACCTAACTCATTCACAATTTAACAATTAACCTAATCAGTTTAACTAGAGACATTCAATAAGCATTAATAACACAACAATTTAAACAATGATCCAATTCACACAAATTTCGGCACCCCCGAATGAATTGCCCTAAATGAGAAATGACCTCTAACCCGGTCTTTCTCAATCACAACAGGGTCAGGGAATGCCCGGAGGCATCCCGCAATGCAGATAATGAAATAAAAACAAAATAAACATGGTTTCGCTCAACACCCGCACCGTGCCCGAAGGTCGCCACATCTAAAAGTCTACGAAAACACGAAAAAAGGTATGCACCACCTACCTTGTACTCTTACGATTCCACTCCTTTGATTTCAGCCTCTGAATCGAACTGAATCGCGGTATATCTGTGTTTCCGTCAAATCCGGCAATTCCGTTCAGATGGGATCTGTAGAGGAACAGGTGAGGAATCATGTTCAAAGAAGGGTGCGCGGGGTTAGCCTTTCCGATGCGGTCCTGCTTCCACTGACGGATTGAAGAACGGAGGTCGTACGAAGATTCTGGAAGGGTTTGAGTTCTTGGAGGTTTTTCGGACGATGGGTTCATCCAAAAGTGAAGAAGAAGAGAATTATGGGAATGAGACACAACGACGGTCAGATCGCTCAAATAAAAAAAAGAACACAACGTGTATTTCCAAAGTACACGTCGTGTATATGCGTTTTCGTACTCCGACTTAAGCGATGTCCAGCACACGTCTTGGACTGGGTACACGGTCAGCACATGGCCAGGGTCTCGGCCGCTACACGGGAAAGGGTACACGGCGTGTCAAGGAAGGCTACACGCCGTTTAGATTGAAATTTACACTTGGGCACCACACGACATGTACCTGGACTGGAACGGGTAAGGGATACACGGCGTGTCTATAAATACACGCCGTGTAGTAGGAAAGTTCTACATGGTCTTCACACAGCATGTACTCAGCGAGCACACAGCCGGTCACATGGATAACTCATGCACGACATGTACATAAAGTACATGGCGTGTAGTCTAGAAATTTCCAAAAACCACCCAGATTTTCTAGACTTCCAAAAAAACCGGTCAAAATTTTAAACAGGGCCGGGTTTTGACCCGTTTCTAAAAACTCGGGTTCTTATATAGCACTTGGGTCAAAGATTCATCTGTTACCCCTTCCCCCACTAGTCGTCTGTTTGGCCGACTCCCCCTGATGTGGTGAGTTGGCCTGGTCTCTCTATGTGCATCACAAATCGGGGCTGCGTCCACCATAGCCAGCTGCCGACATAGGGGCTAGTTTCTTCTCTCACCATTCCACAACCTAAGATGTCCAAAGTGGTCTTCTCTGATTCACCGACACTAGTGCCGGCGCACCGACATTGAATTCCGCCAACCACCGGGTCCACACTGATTGTTCGTTCATCATGCTGCATACACCAATGGCCTCCGGTGGATGATATATTTGTTGTCATGGACCCAAATCCACCATATCACTCACATGGACATGTGGTTGTGTAGAACACATGATCATAGGGGCTCGGTCCATGTTTGTGTCGGCCCATTCCCTCCACATTAGAATTTTAAAACAAGGGGATGTTCGAGGATTATAGTTTCGTCAATCGAAATATTAATCCAGAATAGAAAATACCAAGAAAATATCAACCTCCCTGCAATAACAGATGATCCGTGGATCAACCTATTCATGGGTTGATACACATTCTTTATTTTTAATGAAAAACATGGAAATCATAAACTAAAACAAACATCTTCCTCAATGCTATTCGATGTGGAAGCAGTTTTCTCAAGAAGGTTCAAGAAGTTGAAGGCCTTCATTTCTTTATGGCACTGTTCTTTGAGATGCATCGAAGTTGATAATGTTCCACCAGAATTCATTATTCTTTATTGGAGAGAAAACATAGAGGTGGTGCATTAGAAAATTTTCATTTGTTTAACATGAAATTATCCAACACATTATTCCCTTAAAATGAAAAATGTCGCAACATTTTTATTAATTTTAGATGTTGCATCATTACACTGTTTCATTTATGATACATTGTAGTTGTTACACTACAAATAAACAATCCATTAAAGATCTTCAATTAATAATCCTCGGTGCCGCACTACCATACTTTCGTCCGCCTCTCAATAGTATGAAATAATATAATAAAAAAAATTATGCTATTTTATTATTTTCCATAATGTCCAAAAATTAATATTTATGTCCAACCCCTTCCAATCAAATTTAATTATTTTTTTTGGAAAATACTGGCATTCAAGGTTCAACAGTTCCCTGTAATTTTTGATCCGAGCACCGTTTTAAAAGTTTGAAAAACCAACTCGCACTTTTATTTAAACGAACCTAAAAAAAGATCAATATTCTATCCCTTGATCAACAAGCGTCGAAATCACATGCCGTCAAAGATTGTTGCCTCTAAATAATTAAATATTATTTTAAAAGAAAAGTTAAATGGAAATTTTGACACATTAAATTTTCCTCACTTTAGGGCATTACACCCTAAAAATCCAAAACAAATGTTAATAAAAAAATGGAGGTACTGGGAATGAATATGAGGCTCATGCACCCGTGTTCTCTCCTAGAGATTCTCATGCTACCACTAAATGTGCACAAGAAAAATAGACCATCCATGTAGGACCTTCTCTTATCGATCCCTTATATCCACTAGGGACTATGTAATTGTTGTCCCACTGTCAATGTACATCTCACCCTATTCGATGGCGTGCGAGCAATCATGCACATACCTCCTTAGCTAAAACAGGTGAAATACCTCTTAGACATGGTGCATCTTTGGGGGAAGATCTAGGCTATTTGTCAACTCACCAACATTGCTAAGAATCTGGAATGCTCCAATGATACTTGATGATAACATACCACCCCAACCAAATCTCTACAATCCTCATCAGGTTGAGACCTAAAAGAAAATACAGTCTCCCTCCTTGAAGACCAAGGGTCCCCGTCTCTTGCCAGCATATTCTATTTGTCCTATGTGGGAAGTACTAATCTACTCCTAGATGATCTATACATTCTCAATGGAATCCCATTCCAACTCTTGTCCCATGAATGTTGACTCCCCATGGTTTTTCCGACATCGATGTGATCTGAATGGTCACCCATACATGGCTTCAAATGATGTCTTGACAATGTTGTAGTGATAGATGTTGTTGTATTAAATCTCTACTGGTGGTAGGTGGTCATCCCTACTCCGACCAAAATTAGGGATGCAAGTATGAAGCATGTCCTCCAAGGAATATATGGTCGGACCTGTTTGACCATCCATCCGGGGGTGAAAATCTATGCTCAAGTGCAGCAGAGACCCGAACACCTCCCAAAATCACTACGACACCCAAGATTTAGAGTGTGAATCTAGGTCTAAGATGATCTTCAACAACAGCCTAGGAATCCCCACTATCTCTTGGACGTAGAGGCATCTCTTTCCCTCTTCCGATCCCATACTCCCAAATGGGTAGAAACAAATCCGACTTAGCGAGTCAGTTAATGATCAACTAGATAGAATTATGGCCCGTAGATGTGTGTCGTAACCCCATTATGAGTTCCAAAGATATAACATCCCTCTTCTATTTTTGTACATCAAGTGGGTATACGAAGACTGATGGGATTTAGTGCTCAGTCTTCACTTACTGTCCAGTGAGGCATCATGAAACAAACTCTTCCACCGCTTCCTTCATCTCTGGCCACCAGTAATGATGTCGAAGGTCCTGGTATATCTTCGACACTCTAGGATGTACCACAAAATGGGACGTATGGAACTCCTTCAACACCTCCTCTCACAACATCACTGGTACTACGATGCATCTTCTTAAAAGGATGAAATTCTCCCCACCTATTGAAAATCCATTAGGAGGATATCATGAGGATATCTAAGCACGTCGGGCCTCAAAGTCAACATCCACAAGCTGTGCCTCCCTAACTCATAGTAATAGTGTTGGAGTGATAGTCATTAACTGAAGATAAGATGCTCCATCATCATCCACATAGGATATCTACATTGCGACTACCTTCTCTATCACCTCACTCAGTAACTATAAACTAGACCTCCTATTGAGCATGTTTTCCATCACACTCCACATACCATGTGTATATACTATCTCAATGACTACATCCCAAAGGATAGGTGTTATGGACTAGTGAAAAAGGTGGCGTCCTGCAAAGTAGGAGGATATTGCTTGTGTACCTATACTCATACACAGACAACCAAGTCCAAAATCTAGAAAAGTAAACATGCATGGCACTAAACAACCACTATGTAAAATTAAATACTGTAGGTGAAATAGGCCAGAATAAAAACCCAACAAAAGATAATACTGACTATAAGAAACTATAAGGGAAACTATGAAATTCGTCTGCTTGAAACCCCACCTGGTGGCTCAGTACCGAGTAGTTATGAGAAGATGTAGATGTATGTCCCATTTTCCTCGTCTCACTGGGAACCACCGGGTCCTCGACCACCATGTCCTCCATCAAGGCGGTGTTCATCTACACCAGACACAACTCATATAGGTGAATCCCATGTAGAGGTGAGTAACAAAATACTTAGTAGGGACCAAGAAACAACAAAGGAAATACCCCAATATAATTCAAAACCAAACCAAAAAACATAATCACCAAGCATAATCATGATACAAGACATCTCACACCAACTATATTCTAGGGTAGGAAAGTAGGGACATTAGTCACATCATCACACACCGTGGGCTGCTGGAGAATTCCTCCTTAATGAGTATAGTGGTCCTACCAGGTCATACATAATCCACTTCCCACTAAACATAGGACTGTTGTGGTACACATATTTAATGAGTACCATTGGAATGATGGGTCAAAAGAATCCGCCCACCACCATGGGCATATCAGATCACATAGAAGTCACTTAACACATATGACCACACTGAGGTACTCCTCCTGTCTAGTATAATGGGTCTACCGAGTCACACAGAAGCTCCTCCACACTGTGGGCCTACCGGGTGACATAGAAGCCACTTCCCACTAGTCTATAGTATCCAATCCACCAAAGGCCACTCATCAATAGTCTTTAGGTCTTATCCAGCTGCAGAGCTTTCACAGGTAATACACTTGATCTCAATAGAACCACACCTCATACAATTCATCGAATTTCAACATCCCTATAATCCGCCATATAGTACTACAAAATATCTACCTTTTAATTATAATTTGAACTCCCTAAATGGATCATCAATTAGACATCCAATTTGAAAGATATTATTATTTTTTCAAAAAGGGGGTGGTTGAATCTTGGTCCAGTATGACCCGGTCAGATTGACCCAATGAGGCCCAGCCTGGACCAGTCTGTTGGCCTGCTGGTTTGGCCCACACCCTGACCTATCTACCAAAGGCGGATAGGTTTTCCCCCCTAACCGGGATGTGATTGGAATCCCTGTCAAGTACCTTTGACTTGTAGGTCATCCATGGAGCCTGTTCCACCCTTCCGTGGTCAGTTGGCAGGGTCCAGCCATGTGCGATGTAGAGCGGTGCCACCTATGTTGCTGCCAGCTACCGGTAAGGAGGCCAAAGGCTTCTCTTGTTGCACCATGGACCAAACTGGCCTTATCTGTCTTCTGCGGTGCATCGGCGGGGAATTACACTGACTACTGAGTCCACACTGATGGTACATTCTTTTATCTACATTCACTTATGGCCTCTAGGGGATTCCATCTTAACTACGATGGCCTCAAATCCCCCATTATTACCACTTGAAAATTTGGTTATGAAGAATGTAGAAGTAGAGTGGCTCAGGCTTTATTCATGTCAGCCTACGTCCTTAGCATTAGAATTTTAATATAGGTGGAGGTTCATGTGTTATAGTTTTATCAATCAGAAAATTAATCTTGAAAATAATATCCCAAGTATCAATCACCCCCAATAGAATGAAAGATCTATGTTTCAAACTGTTCGTGGGTTGATCCACATTTGTCTATTAGAATTAAGAACATGGAAAACATAAACAAAAAAACCCCTACCTTGAAGTAGTTCAACATTGAAGTAGTTTTCCTGCGATGGATGAAGAAGTCTAAGGTGATCGTTGCTTCCAAACTCCATAGTTTGGGGTGTGTCAAAATTTTCAACGTTCATTCATCATTCGTCATTATTCATTGAAGAGAAATCAAACCAGTGGTTCATCAAAGAATTGTTCACCATTTAACCCTCAATTCTCCAATGTTTTATTCCTTAAAAAGGAATCATGTCATGTCATTTCTATTATGCTATGATTTTGCGTCGTTATGCTACTAATAAATGATCTATTAAGGAGATTCAAATTAATGCACCTTGTCGCCGCACCGCATCGCCATCATCCACTACTCAATGGTGCAAATGAAAATAATGTAACTTTTTATGTTCTTTTATATTTTTTGAAGTGTATGAAATTTAACTTTTCCATTCGACCATTGCCAGTCGTAGTTATGTCCTTTCTAAGAAAATCACAACATTTCGTGTTTAATGGTGCCCTCAAATTTTCTAACTAAGAACCTATTTGAAAGTTACAAAAACCCAATCACATTTTAACTAAAAGGATCATAAAAAACATTCAAAATTCCATTTCAGGATTACCAGTCCTCAGAATCACGTTTCATCAAATTTTGTGGTCTCAAAATAATTCCATACAGTTTTAAAAAATTGACATGGAAATTCGGATACATTACAAATTCACATATATGAAAATGTACTTATTTATTTGGGGCTTAAACGTATTTATTATACCTTTATTGAGCATGGATAAATGATTATGATTAATGAATCCATGTTGTATGATATATGTGACAAACGTAAACATGAGAATGAAAGGAATATGATGGGTGCACCCAGATTGAGATCCAATTAATTGGGCAATGTTTAGTATCATGATACATCAAGTTGGGATAAAGAGTGAACCTGATTCTTTTATGATAAATTTTCCTCCGTGATACCTTGGACGGTTTAGCCTTAACCTCTATTTATGTTTTTGTATTTTATGTTTTCTCCACATTTCCAATGTCTAGATTATCATTCTATATTATTCCTTATTATTCATGTTCTGTTTATTACTCATTGATTTTTTTATGTATAACATACAGAAATTATTCCATATTTAATCTCTAATAGATCTTTTTATCTCACCCCCTTCTTATATATGTCCCCTGGTTATCCCATGATATTTTATGATTGAGGGAGTATTATGAGTCTGTTAAATAATTTTTTAAGAAAGGTTTTGTATTCATTGTTTTATGTTCTTATGTAATGGACCTAATTCCTAAATACACATGACTTCTCTGTCATCTTGGTTGTACTAGCTATATTATTATATAATAAATCATCTATTAATGTGAAATAAAGATTTGGGATGTTATAGTTGGTATTTTAGGATTTTTTTGGAAATTTTTTGGATTATGATTAGAAAACTTTTGAGAAATATGTAGAGATTATACGAATCATATGATAGAATCCATAAATTTTGGTATGTGTAGAGTAAGTGGTATTTAAAGAAAAAATATCCCTTTTCTATACTACAAGTGGATGTCATTCTGGAATAGAGGTATGTAGGTGTAACCACTCAGACAAGGTCTCTCGAGCCAGACTCAGCGTAACCTGACACATGGTAATGTGCATTACTACCCACCTAGTTTGACACTATCAAAGAATATTATTTAGTAAATTCACTAGCTCATTAGGAAACATTATTATGAGAATAAATAAATTTCCATAATAATATGTTTTAAGAAATAGATCATGGAGAACATAGAAGAAATTATATAAATTCATATGTTAAAAAATAAAATTAATTTATTAGTTATATATTTAATTCCATTGGATTCACTTCTACTAATTTAATAGTTTAGAAATAGTCATACCTAAGTTAATTCTGGATAAAATAATTTGTTAGATCCAGAATCAAAAATTGAAAGGTAGGATTATTGTCCATAGTTTTATGTAGTCCTTAACATCAAGAATGATTAGTAGAACTATTAAAATTCCACAACAAATCATGGAGGTAGACATTTTAGTGTAAACAAAAAATGGAGAAATTAGTGTATACCAAGTATATAACTCCTGCCCTATCACAACTTCCAAGATGATCTTCCCAATAAATATATTCATACTTCCTTTGGTAGAATTTGAGGCAATTCTGGTCCTTGATTGGTTTACCAGTATAGATCCAATATAAATGGGCATGAGACGGAGATTACTCTCAATATTTCAAATCAACCCCCAATTCAATACATGTTTAAGGAGGAGGAATAATCTTCTTTATCACCAATCATCTCAAGAGTGGATATTATTTCACTATGAGATTGCATATCTATCTTGTATTATTGAGTGTAAGGAAAGTATCCACCTTAAATACATACTCATTGTGAGGGAATATTTATATCTGTTTCTCAATGAATTATCTAGTTCCCCCTAAAAAAATTATTTATTTCAAATGGATATTATACCTTGGGAATTAAAAATATAAAATAATCTATTTATAATGGATGTTCTGGAATATGAGGATCTGAAGAAACTACTCTAGGTGTATCCGGACAAAGGGTTTATACTCCCAAGCTCTTCACTAGGGGGTGAACCTATCCTCTTCTCCAAGAAGAAGGATGGGTAAAGGCACATTTGTTTTTATTATCGTGATGTCTTCAATATCATGATAATGAACAAGTATCCTTTTCCTCATATTGATGACTTGTTCATTAAGTTACATGGATCACAATACTTCTCTACGGAGGATTTTTACTTGGGATATTAATATGCTTCGGTGAAGAAGGATTATATCCCCATGATTTCTTTTTTGTACAAGGTACATTCACTATGAGATCAAAGTGATGCATTTTGGGATCAACAATACTCTAGGAATAATCATGTAATTCATGAATATAGTCTTAAGATTTTAACTCAATTTATTTTGGAATTATATATAATTAATATTATAATATACTAAAAAATACAGGAGAATCTGGAGGAGTACTTGAGAACTATGATAAAGATCACATGATAGGAGAAGCTTTACTTTATTTATAGAAAATGTGAGTTCTTGTGGAAAGAAATATCTATCATGGGAAATATCATCCTAAGAAATGTTATATCTTTGGACCCTTTAATGATATAATAAATTGAAGGATGGTCGAGACCAACTTCAATGATAGATATCTGTAGTTTCCTGGGGTTAGCTGGGTATTATCACCAATTTTTGAGAAATTTATCACGGTTTTTAAACCTTATTACCAAGATAACTCAGAAGGGATTAATGTTTTATTGAAATGATGAATGTGAATAGAGCTTCATGTGGTTAAAACTGAGGCCCATCACCCCACCAATTCTCACACATCCAAAAAGTGGGGAACTCTTCATAGTATTCAACAATTATTTGAGGAAGGGATTGTGATGTGTGTTAATGATGAATGATATAGTCATGGACTATTCATGAAATTAGTTGAATGTTCTAAAGAGAAACTATCCCACACACGATCTAGAGTTTTAATATGTGATATTTTTGTCGGAAATATAGTTGCATTATATTTATGGGTTGAGGTGTGAGATATATATAGATAAAAAAAATCCTTAAGTACATATTCACACAAAGAGTTTTAAACATGTACCTTAAAAGATGGCTAGAGCTGATCAATGACTATGAATTCTCAATCCACTACCATCATGGTAAAGATAATAAATTTTCAGATGCTCTAAGTTGAAAGAATCCTTTATCTTTATCAATGATGAGAATTGCGAAGGATCAAATATTCTTTGACCTATAAAGGATGAACCTGGGAATCATAATGGGAGGTGAATCATATATCATTTCACTGATGATTGCTCAACCATCTCTTTTAAAAAGGTTAAAGGAATATGAAATAAATGATTTGGAAATTCTAAATATGGTGGAATCCATGATAAAGGGGAATTCCCTAGAGTTTAAAATTGATGGAAAATGTATTTTGATATTTTAGTCAAGAATACACGTTACATAAAATGATGAGTTGAGGAAGGAAATGTGGGATGATGCACACCGTTAATCATTCTCTATCCACTCAAGAAAAACATAGATTTATCAATATCTCTATGAAGATTATTGGTGGGAAAATAAAAAGAAGGGGATCATTGAATATACATCAAAGTACCTAATATGCAAGAAAGTGAAGGATGCATGGTATATGTTTAATGGGGTGATGCAACAATTACCCATAGAGATGCGTTAATGGGATTACATCATCATAGACATTTTTATCGAGCATCGCGAAGACATCTAGGGGAAACAATGATTTATGGGGTTTTGTGGATTTTCTTAGAAAAAGAAATCAAATCATCAAAATTTGAGAGGAATTCTCATTGGACCAACCTACATCGATATACATTAGAGAAGTGGTAAGGCTGGATGGAGTACCACTATCGATTATATGCAATTTAGATTTGAGATTAACCTCCACATTCTTAAAAATTATCCAACATTCACTAAGCAATGAGATGAATCTCAATCCAACATATCATCCTCAATCTGATGTCCAATCTGAGCAAGCTATTCAGAAACTGGAAGTCATGTGGTGAGGTTATTTGATGTGGGTTTAATATTGATAATATTTTCAATATATTTTTACTAAGATTTTAATGATTTAATTAAATTTTTTACATTTTCAATTAATTAATTGATATTTAAAAATTTCAATGATTAAATTTTTATTTAATTACTTTTTATTATTTATAATCAATTTCAAGAATTAATTTCTGTAAATTTTTAAGAAATTTTCCCCTTTAGTCTTATATGTTTTTATTCTGCATGATACATTATTTTTTTTAATTAGTTTTAATTCTTTAATCAATAAATTAAATATAATATCATTTAATTTAATTAATATTTTTATTGTTTATAATATTTACTGAATTTTTTTCTTAATTTATATAAACCCTTTTTTATAAATTTGAATTTTTAGTTTAATTATGATAAAAAATTTAACCCTTTTATATTTATTGATTTAAATAAAATTATAATTCTTGCTCCATTGTTTTAATTAATATGTTTAATAACATGAATAGTTTTTTATTTAATTTATGTATTTTGTATTTATTTGATAAATTAATTTATTATTATATAGTTTTAATTTATTATTTCTTATAATTAATTATTTAGTTTATATTTAATTTTAAATTATAATTGGTTGTTTAAAATTTTAAACTTTTATAGATAAGTCCGAGTATATCACTAATAAACATTATATGTCAATAGATCAATACCTATCAACATATCAGCCTCATCAAAATCTCATTTTCTTCTTGAAATATAAATCAAGGTCATGCCTTCTTGATCTGATGAAGTACCCACCGCTAGAGTTGGTGATATTCGAGCCGCCACAATCCTTTCCAAGCTCCTACCATCGCGGCCCAGAGTCATCGGTGCTTCGAGGTCACCCACCATGGATGGAGAAGTCCGCATCCTTCGAGCTAGCGATAACTTCTCTCATTGAGGAGGAGAGAGTCGGCATGAGGAGACCAATATCTTCATTTGGCTTCCACTGTATTCTGTCACTAGTTGAGAAACATACACCAAATCCACCAGCCGTGATTGAAGGAGGATATGTTGCCTTAGCCACCTGCAGACTACGGTTAATCCATAGATTCTACGAGAAGTATACATCTACCCCCTGGTTTCGCAGTGAAGAAGACATGGGGGAATTGAATAATTAAATAATAATAAATAAAAAAAATAAAAATATTGCAACGTTAAAAATTAAAACTAATAAATATAAATAAAATAAAATATATAAAAATAAAACTAATAAAACATATAAACATAATATAGTAATAATAATTTATTTCTAAAATAAAATATTTAAACAAAATAATCATATAAATTTAATTAATAATATTAATACTATATTATTTAAATAAATATAATCTTCACAGATATTTTAATTATATTAATAAACATAATTAAAAATATTTAATAAAATAAAACACTATCTTAATTAAATAATAACTTTTATATCTTAAAATAATAATAACATAATATTTTATTATTTTATTACTTTCATAACATTAATATTAATTATTAGATAATTTAATAACTAAAAAATAAATTTTGTGTCAATGTTCAATAAACATCAATTTTGGATGGAAAAATCGTCTTCCTTGGTACGAGTTATCATAAAAAAAACATTTCCACTGATGAATCCAAATGTCCCCCTATGAATCCATTTATGGGAAGAGGTGAAAAATACATACATGGTGGGAAGAATTTGGGGAAATAATTTCTAGGAATTGAAATGGTAGGAGAAATGGTGGATAGGGATTAGATCTTTCAACAGCACATCGAGGCTGCTAAGAGGTCTCAAAACAACTATGTTGACCATCATCGAAGATTCATAGAGTTTGATGTTGGGGATAATGTATTCCTCCACATATCTATATGGAATAGTAATATGAGATATGGGAAGAAGGGATATCTTAGGTAATGATACGTTATCCCCTTTGAGATCCTTGAGCGCATTAGAGTGGTAGTCTATAGACTATCACTCTTACTGAACCTATCTCAAGTAGATTATGTATTCAATGTATCCCTCTTGAAGAAACAAATACTAGACCCCCACATTTACCCAATTCATATCTGGTACCATATGGGAATGAAATTTCCTTTTAAGAGTAGGTGGTGAAGATCTTAGATCGTAATGAAGAAGTTCTATGAAATAAGACACGACCCCTTGTTGAAGTGATATTAGAAACCAAATGTTTGAAGAAGAAACATCAGAGAAAGAGGAGGTGATGGAGCATATTTACCCACATCAATTTTTTTTTATTCGAAATGAAAATTTCCAGGAAGAAATTTCTTAGGGGGGGATATTGTAACGAACCATATTATTATAAATAAAATTACAATTTTTAATTTATTTAAATTTCTCATCAATTAATATAGGTATAGAAAACTCACAAACTTATTTTGTTCTATTATATCCATTTTATTCAAAAAATTTATTTTCATCGTTACCATTGATAATATATCCATTGATTATTGGTCACATGGTCTGTATAAATACAAGATTTTAACTAACCCAATGGACCTAGAAAAAATACGTGATGGCCTCAACCTGTAGGATCATATGTTATGAATCCCATTTATCAGAGATTTCAATGGAGATAGAATTAATGGGATTTTCCTTTTACCAAGTCTAAGATGAGATCCAACAAATTCAGAAAAAGATAAACCTTTTACGGGAGATGTTAAATCTCCTTGAGATTATTACCCAAACCATGTTCACCAAACCACCACATGAATTTCCCACCATCACGCACCATACTCTTAATAATTTTGTAGGTGTATTCATTGTATTTGTATCTAGATGATTTGAAAATGAATATTTAATTTTTATATAGAATAAGGAATATATTTTCATCATATTACTGTTACTTTTTAAATGATTTTTAGTTCGATATAATAATGCACAAATTGTATTTTTGGTTAATATTGAAATTAAACTAATTATGGTATAAGTTAACATATTTGTAAATAAATAATTTTTTAAATAATTTTTATCAAATATAAATGATCATAATTTTTTTATAAAGTAATATAAATTCTTTATAAGGGTTTCAAATCTATTATTGTCAAAAAACCATCATTTCATAATAAATGTTGATTTTATTTTATATTTAAAATTTCACTAATTTATAAAATTATTTTGATAAATTAAATACTATTTTATAATTTAGAACATCAGTTTTATTGAATAGTTAATATTTCATAATTTTCTAAGACAGTCGAATTTTTGTGTCAAAATTAAATATCTTATAAATATAATTGTATTTTATGACATCATAATGACCCAAAAGTGATGTAATAATTATGATAAATGAGATCCCAAAAGAAATATATGCTCTTACATAAAAATATTATGATTTATATTTTATTTGGTTTATTTTCCAAACCCATTATGATTCCAATGAATCCTATAATATATTTTAATTTTTTAAAATAATTTCATTGAGACTCTCACTCTCCTCTATAGAAAAAAATGATTTTTTTTAATAATTTCTTCCTATGGCCTTATAAAATAATTAAAAAACCTCACATATGGAAGAAACCATGGAAAAAACCATGGAATGGTTTGAGGTTTTGGAAATTATATTATGTAGATTCCATAACGTAAATAATAAATAAATCTCTCTCATTTCCTCTATAAACCCACCCAATATCCTATTTCTCTCCAATAAAAATCCATTAAGAATAAATATACTATATTATATATGATCTAGAGTTCTCCCAAGGTTCCCCCATACTCTTAAGAATCCCCTCCTAAACTTTTGATGTCACACACTCAAGTAAGGGACCTTCCCCTCTTCCTTTCAAATTAGGGAGCTTTCATTGAAATTAGTTCTTTGAATTTTAATTGGATATATTTTAATTCATTTATAATCACCCCATTATTATATAATTAATGGTATTATAATTAGGAACCATTTAACCTTCCTCATTTGGACCCTTACCTAATCCGTTACTATGTCGAAATTCCATATGGGATCCTCACCTTCTCTTCTTTATTAAAGTTTCATTATGAACTTATGCATAATATTTCCTTTTACTAAATTTTGAAGATGTATCTATATGTACCTATTACGTCTAATTTTATGTAAAATTTATGAGAGCCCCCTTTCCCTCTCATCAGCCATTTTTATTAATTTTTATGTAACACTGTTAAGTTTCAGAAATTTCACCATGATTTGCCAAGCCAAAACAACTGTGCAGTGAGAACCATAACCATTTTCTATCTAGTGAATTAAACTCTATGAACATATACTTATTCATTGGTTACATAATATTATGTATTAAAAATTACATGATCGTTGAAAAAATTATTATTTTGAATGGATCCTTGTTGTATGATTTATAAGTTACACTTATCCATGAGAATGAAATGAATATGATAGGTGTACCATGATAGCGCTCAATAAATTGGGTAATGTATAATATTATGATACATCACATTGAGATAGGGAGTGAACCTGGTTCATTTATAGTACTTTTTCCACTACAATGTATTGGAAAGTTTATCCTTGACCTATGTTTATGATTCTGTGTTGAATATTGTGGGTACAATTTTGATATTCTGATTATCATTCCATATGATTCCCTATTATCCAAGTTCCTTTTATTAATCATTGATTTCCCTATTGTCTAACATGTTTCAGTAATTCCAGGTTTATTACATTACTTGGATTTATTTCTCAACCCTTTCTTATGTATGTCCCTTGGTTATCTAATGATGTTATAAGTTCAAGAGAGAATTTTGATCATGTTAAAGAAGTTTTCAAAAAGGATGTTGTATTCCCTATATTATATTTTTATTTAATGAACCATATACCCAAATAAAATGGAATCCAAGTTGTATTCATTTTAGTATTATGTAATAAATCAAGTTTTAATGTGAAATAAATAGCAGGGTTATTATAAACATGTCCTGTAGAACAGTGTCAAATTTTAGGCATATTCATTTAATTTGGAAAGAGATGGAATTAATTATATAATTAGATATGGTATTAGGTATCTCATTTAAATAAGTTATATTATTCAATTAAAATATATTACTCTTAATTATATCCCATTTACGAATTAAGGATCATTCAAAAAAGGTGGTGAAACTCACACCAAATGCAAATAGTGATACATAATACTATAGAGTCATGTATATATAACCAACTACCTCAAAAGGATATAAATACCATCTTGGACACCCATCTTTTTTTCCAACCTATTAATGTCTATTCATTATCAAATAATTCCATTGGGTTTTAATCATGTCCAAGAATTCCAAAATAATGTATTATAAAAATATTATAACTATTTAAAAAAATACATGGAATTTATGACAATACATGAGAGGTATACATGTTTTAGGACATATTATATGTAACCTCTTAAATGGAACAATGACCAATGTAGTACCCTTGATTTTGGGTACATAACCCCTTTCCTCACATTTTTTTAATTTGGTGTGTATAAAAATAGAGAGTTTCCATAAAATAGAGTGTTTCCATAATATAGAGTGTTTTCATAAATTTATATATTTCCATAATGTTGGTTGTTTCGATAAATTTGGATATTTCCATAATGTTGGTCGTTTCCATAAATTTGGATATTTCCATAATGTTGGTTATTTCCATAAAGTAGGGTCTTTCCATAAAGTGTGATGTTTCCATAAAAAATGAGTTCACATAAAAGGGGTAAAGGTGAAGGATGGTTGAGTTTGAGGGTTTTATAAGGAATGTTGGGACAATTATTAAGGTCGCACGATCCATACACGGTTGGCACAAAAAGTGTGGTCAAATTTTGCACAGAGGTCAAATCTAGATCATGTTTTCTAGGAGCATGCTCGTTTTTTCTCTATTTATTTTTTTTGTCTTCAAAACTCACCAACTCGACATTACCTTTCTTTCAATTCTAGAGAACCCTTCCCACACGAGTTGAAGCCATTCCATATCCTTACCTTGGTGATTTTGTGTCCGATTCTTGAGGTATGTCACCATTCATTATAGATTTGTCATGATTTTTTAGATCTTCTTAGATATACATCTAACATCTCCATTCCTTGTCATATCTAAACCTATAGTGGGTAGATCTAAATTTTTGGATGCCAAATATTTCAATATTTATTCATGATCTTGCAAGGATAAGAGATCTAAGGACACTCTTGGAGAATCAACCCGCTTTCTTATGCGTTCTTCGCCTGTTATTAAAGTTTCGTAAAGACCTTTGAGGTAGGAAGATTCCCTCTCAACTACTCTTAATAGAATTGATTGGATTATATTCAAATTGATTTATTTATTGTTAAATTAATGGGAAATATTAAATTGTGATGATTTATGGTTTTTGTGAAATTGCGTTATCTTGGTGAATAGTTGTTCAAAAGGGGGTTTAATTTAAAATGATGATTTTAAATGATGGATTTTATGGAATTGCTAAATGGTTGATTGGAAAGGTGTTTTCAAAAGAAATGGTTTTCAATAAAAAAGGATTTTTATTGAAATTTTTTGGCATCAAAATGGTTTGGCATTGAAATGGATTTGACAGAAATATTTTTCAATAAAAAGTTTTTTATTGAAAGGTTTATTTTTGGCATGATCGTTGAACATATGTGTTCCGTGTTCATATTGCATATACGGGTCTTGGTTGAAATAAGACCTTGTGATTAGTTCCAAAGTATTAATAGAACATGATAATTACATATATGGGGATTGGTTGAAATATTACCCTGTTCCTGGTGCAAAATGATTGATGGAACATGTGAAACAATTACCTAGTGACAACTTAATAGATCGATGAGAAACCGCTCATGAGTATGGAACTATCATAACGTAGCATGAATGGTTAGTTACATGGGTTTGAGAAATGGTTGGGTATGATCATATAGGGAAATTGGGAAATGGTTGTAAATAGTTTTTTGATATTTTTACAGAAAAATATCTTTCTAGAATTTTTTTTTAATTTCACTTGTTTGGTTTAGGTAATGAACAGTTTTGGAAATTTGTTTATATTTATTTATAAATTGCTTTTGAGAAATTGTTTTATATATATTATTTTATATAATTGTTGTTAACTCTTCTATCCGAAGTGGAGTGAGTAGGGAAGTCATTGGGGAAAACCTATAGAGTTTTATACTCACCCCTACTTTGGCACTTTGGTGCTTTTGCAGATTTCGTATTCCGAGACATAGGTAAAGGTAATTAATCTCATTGCTATAGGTTCGTGGTGATTCTTGGGTGATGTGGTGGTTCATGGAGCATTTAGCTTGGTGTGGATCGATGGAGGGTGTCTTGGTGTATTTTGAGAGTCCTGAGTTGTTTATTCGTTGTTGTGTACTTTGGTGTGTTTGACTTAAATGATGTTGCTTATCTATCTTTCAATTTTTCATGCATTATATAGTAATTTTTTTTGATATTTTTGGTTGGTTCATTGGGTTATTCCCTAAATGCTAAATCATCGCCCACTTTTTTAAAGCCCTTCGGCATTTATTTCCAGCCTTTGGAGTCTTGGGGAAGTCACTTAAGGCCCAGTAATGACTTGTTGTGCTATCAAGCCAGTGAGAATTGGCGGGTCATTACAACCAACCAACCATAGAAAGTCTGCAATATTCATCCATCTTTATTTCAGGAAACATCCCTATCACATGGAAATAATACAATTAACAATTTTATATAATTAAATTGAAACCCTTTGGAAAAAACCAACCAAAAAAAATACCTTATAAAAACTATATCTAATAGAGTTTGAGAAACTCCAGACACACACTTGATTCTAAGATGACAAAAATATCCTAATAAATTCACTTACATAGTGGAAAATTTCACTCAATTAACTAAAAATAAAAAGAATGTGTCACCGAGTAAATTCAAAACTATGTTACATATTCATCATCACATGACATCCTTACACTATGCTGATCCAAATCCACATTATTCTATGATAATTCCACCAAAATTTGATTGTAGTTTCATTTGATTCACAATCTAGAATATATCCAAACAGAAACAAATTACCAATATCATCAAGGGGAATAATGATTAATATAGAAATTTTATATTAAATAATTAAATGGTTAGAATTTCTTTGAGGAACATTCATGCTGAATGGAACATCGAACCACCATTATTTGTGGAAGAATAAGTCCAATATAGTTTAATAATAAAATATTCCACATGTATTCACCATAATATCCCATTATGATCCAACTAGTATCAAAGGATAATATTTTATGGGGATATGTTATGTGCACGTCTGATATTACCTCCAAAATCTTTTCTATGAAGTTAAATCCTATTTAGCCCTTAATAGATAAAACTTAAAACCCCTTATTAGACCACCACATAGTGTACCACGTATTCCATAAAGTTTAAGTCCACCTTTTAGTTGGTTGTACATCAAATAACCATTATAGGGTCCTCTATGTGATGGTGATACCTATTGGGTAGTGTTGATAATTTCTTCAACACTAGTGTATCCGTGCACCAACAACATCCTAATTGTTTTGAACATTCCTGCTGAAGACTGCTGCCTCCACTAACCCTATGAACTTCTATTAGTTTTAAAAAAACCCCTTTAAGGATATTTGAAATCAATTTTTCTCATTTTGATACATGATACTTTGAATGAGCCAACCACTAGATAAAACTTGCATGTTCTCTCCAAATTTCAAAACATGAATGATGCAAGTATTCGCATTGATCAAAATAGAAATCCACTATAATATTAAAAAACGTGATGAATTGTTACTATAATAAACTATAACTCAAATAACATTATGTCCTTTAGGCTGTTTTGGGGAGTTCGAAGACGAAGTCCTTATGGATGTATTCCCATTTCCATTCAACTATGCATCACAGTTGTAACACCCCCTAATTATTTTTTTGTCATCTTTGAATTACTGACATACAAATCTCCATGGTATATAATTTTCAACATCTCTCTTCATTTTATCCTTTTATAAATACTCTATAATATATCATTATATCATTATACTTTTAGGTTTTATATAAAATGAATTGTTATAAAATTCTTCAAATAAATTTTTCTTCAGGTCTATTTTTGAAGAGTCACATATAAAGTTCTTGAACCTTATGATTCCATTATAATCGATGGTGTACACAATAATATTTTACACCTTGTTTTGTATCATTATATCTTCCTTCTATGAATCATTAATCTATATATAGATATATATTTGAGGACTCATTTGATAAATATTTGATTTCACCCTTCCATCAATATTTCATGGTTTATCTTTTAAAATCCCATATATTTTGTGATCCTCAGAAAAAATAACATAACATTATCCCTTATACTTAAGTAAGTAATAATGTTTTTTTCTTTCCCCAGGGGCTAATGTATTGAGAACTCAGAATCATTATTCATCTCAAACCATCACGTCTGAAAAATATTCATGTATTTATAGTTGAATATATACTTTAAACATTTATCATTAGTATATTTGATACACATTTTTCTGTAAATACTATTCCCCCTTATATTTAATTCATGGTTCATAATTAATAATTCCATGTATTGAGTTCAGTAATTTTTAAATTGAACAATATGTTTTCTCGAGGATTAATCTATCAATATAGAATTGTTAATAAGAACACATTATAACTCCTTCATCGATAAATAATTATATATCAGAATCCATACTTCTCTATAGGGTAGTGTATGTATAGGTGCATTGACTTTGTTTTTTTATAAATCCTTGATATTTTCCAAAAATTCATAAATTGAAAGGATCTTAACTCCCTTCATAGTAAACTTACTGGGTGGATTAGATATCCATTAGAAGTTATTTACAATGTTTTGATAATATCAAACCAATCTAAGTAATCTATGGATTTCATTCATAATGGTTGGTCTGGGATATTGTTAAATAACTTTTTTCTTTAATGTATCAACCTATATACCCTTTTTTGATATTATATGAATGAAAAATGAAAATTTATATAACCATAATTCAAACCTAAATAATTTTTCCTAAAACATCACCATCCTTGGGACTTTATCCCAATCCTTAAATTATATTTATGGTCTTATTTTATCATCTAATATATAAGAATGTTATCTGTAAATACTACCAAAAAACTAACCAATTTGAACTATAAAGGCTATATTCATTATTTCAATGGATATAATAGGGGAATTATTTATTCCCAATGGAATCAAAGAATATTTACTATGTCCAAATATTATTTGGAATGATTTCATGAGTATGCCATTAATTTGGACCCATGGTTCATAGTATACAGATCAAATACCAATCATGGGAAAATATTGAGGTTCTTATAATTTATCAAATAAATAATTTATACTAGGTATAGGCTATAAATTATATATCGTGATCTTTTTATGTTCTCTATAATCAATTTTGAGTTTCATCTATCCATATTTGTTATAAACAAAATGATTTAGTACACCTCATGGTGATGCACATTTTTGAATAAATCCCTTATCTATATTCTACTTTATTTCATTATTTAGTACCTGCAACTCAATCTTGGACATGTTATATTTAGTCATTTAAATATGTGTATAACTATCTATGAGTTGTATTTATAATTCTACTACAAGATTATGATGAAGAATAAAAATCTATTATAAAGAGACCTCAACAAAATCGTATAATGTAGGGTTATACTCGATAATGAGTTTCTCTCTAACCATTTATCATAAATATTCCCTAAAAATAGGAATCAACACCCAAACAATGGATATAATTTCACTGGTATGTTCATTTTTATCCTCACCCTAATAAATGATAATATATTGGTCTTGAAAATTAGATGTTAATTTGATTCCTTGTAAACTGATATGGGATATATATATATATATAGTATCAATCCTTTCATAAAATCAATTCAAATTAAACTGGTGGAAGAATAACAATAATTAAGGGAAGAACAATCCAAAAAATTTCAAATCAAAGAAGAATCATCGACATGATATGATATCATAACTCCATTAAGACAATTCATATCTAATTAAACATCAAATCATTGAGGATATCAATTAAAATTCCATGAAATATTTCATGATATACAAGAAATCATACAATAATGGTCAAATATTGTTATTAAATTTTTCATCATACATGTAACCACCTTAACATTATCATTCTATCATTAGTACAATACCAAAACCCAAATGCTTCAAATTACTATCTAACATCATTAATGAGTGTGATTAATTATGAAGAATTATTCATTGGACTTCTAAATCATGGAAACTTATTTTCAATCTATAAATACATAGTTTAAACCTTGCTTATTTGAGGTTAGCATCTATGTAAAAACCTAATTATTGTTTATTAAGAAAATACGAATTCACCCCAGAATATTCCTTAGGAGTTTCTAGCTATGTGTTTTATATGAGGACCAATCTTTATGCATCGATGAAGATCATTTTAATACCCAATACATCACTTTCAAAGTTGTTACCCCAAGTTGAATTTGTGCCATAACCACATCCACTTTCTAGTATCGAGATGCATATTTATTTTTTTAGAAAAGCACATTACATTATTTGGAATAGCTTATGATATTCTCTGATAAAATTTTATTATGTAATGGGTTCACACTATTGTTTCATTATCCTTATTTCTATAAATAACAAAAACCATTCTCTAATACCAACTGAGGTGACCCAATCATTTTATAAATAATTATTACATTTTATTAAATGATTATTCATTACATATCATCATGATAATTTAAATAACCAAAAAATATTAGATTATTTATAAAATTGGATAAATAATTATCTCTACATAATATATTTATATAATCTCCTAGGAGGATCTTCAAAACTATATCCCTTATTATACATATTTTGATGGAAACCATTCTTCATGTCATATAAAAGATTAAAGAGAATAATGATTGAGCTTAAATTCCCATAAAGTGTTAATGAGGGAGAAAAAAATTATCATTTATTTATACCATCAATATATGTGTATAATAAAATGAGCATAACATTTGAAAAAAATAAATATTAATTAATTTATCATAATTATTATTCATGGAATAAATCTCAACATCCCATAAAAAAAGAAACATAAATTAATTAAAGAACTTGATCCATGAGAGCATGAAATTAGTATTAGATAATATAAAAATAGTGATGAATAAGGTGTGCAATAATCCTAATAATTTTTTTGTAATCTCTCACCACCAATACATTCAGCACCTTATTGTATTGTCATAACCACCCATGAATCTACATTGGAATTGGGAAAATCACTCTCGTACCCTCTATATGGGTTTCATATAACATACAATGTTCCCTCTATTTGGGATTGGTATAATAGCCGATGTACCCTTGGAGATTATAAAAAATTAACATATTCCCCATAGATTGGAGGTCTATAATAGACCAATTTTTTATATAATCTCATTCCATTCATCTTTGTTTCACATTATCATGAAAACCTTTATCATTTTATCATATCATCACCTATTGAATGGAAAGAGAGTTTCATCATTATTTTATCATCAAAATCATAAACCATACATATAATGAATAAGGAAGATATCATAGGATAATATCCTAAATGAAATATATGTAACATCAAAGGATGTCATCATAAATGAAAAATTCACTTTAAATAAAACAAAATCATTTCTTGAGGAAGATGCATTTTCCCTTTTGAAATCACATATTTAAAATTTAAACATTTTCAAAATATATTATAAAAATTTCTTTCAAACGAAAAATTTAATAAATAAAATAATTAATTATTGAAAATTTCATTCCAGTTAAGGGTATTTCGTTTGGTATATATAAAAATAAATATTTTTTAACTCCTTTGGTAAAAAGTATCTTATTCAGAAAAAAAAATTAAATTAAACGGTTATATAGAAAGTCAAAAATTGGTAAAATATTTATCAGTCAATCATTGGAGAATATTAATATGAATCTGGAAAACATTTTATACAAAATATAGACATTTAAGAAATAGATTCCCAACTAAAGGAAAAAAATTCCTATTTTCATAAAAAACATATGGACCCAATTTTCAGTAAGTCTGGAGAAGAAACATAATAAAAAACAAGAAAAATATAGAATGAAAAATTCATGAATAAAATATAGAATATATTTAATATGTAAATAATATAACTTCAAAATTATAAATATAAGCATAAACAATCCATTAAAAATGATATTTTAAGGTAAAACCCATATATGAAGTTAGACTTACTTCGTAAGCATGGTAAGATCATGTAAAATAAATTTTATTTTATTATAATTATTTAGAATTCATATATAAATACTTATAATATAATATTCTATCCACTTATATCATTTCAATACCCATTTACTGATAATTATTTATCAAATTAATTATTTCCAAGTTTTAAAAGATTGATTTATCATAATTGATCCCATTTTGTAGTTCTAATTATTATACCTCACATATGGTTATATGATGTCCATATTTTTAATAACGATATTAATATCATGTGAATTCAATATGTAAGTATTTATAATAATTCAAATAATGTATATATAAAAAACATTATTACACCATTTATGTATACATTTTTCTATTTGTATTCATTATTGCAGTTTACTCTTTCAAAAGAAAATAATAGGGGAAAGATTAAAAATATTTCATAGTTTTAAAATAGAAGTTATATTATAAATATAATATATATTTATTAAATAAAAATCATTGTAAACATCTATAAATGGAAGTGATTTAAAAATAATCCTATCTCTATGTGGGCCAGTATTCCACACATATGAACTCGTGATACATTCATTTCACATTTGATGATATGGAGGGAAAATGATGAAAATCACAATAATAACATACTATTATGTTGAGGGAACTATATTCATCATTTTATGGTTTATTTAGTAGTTATAAATATGTGGAAAGATAAAATAGAAATGATATTTATAAGATAATATTTATTCCTCTTCATTGAGATACCTGTATTGGATTATACCTTAAGAAAAGAATGACTGGTTTTAGGGGAATAAAAGAGATCCCATAAAGAAGGGAAGGAAGCTGGGAAGGTTTTGGATATGGTAATTATTGTTATAGAAGGATAAAGATTCATGAATAATGTTAGATAGGATGTTTCCTTTTATAAATGAGGGTGTGGAAAAACATAGACTTACATTAATGATTTAAATAAAATTAAAGCCTTATATAATTATACTTATTACAAATGGTGAAATATTAAATAGTAATATATGATAGGTTCAAAATATTTCCCAAATTATGAATTATCAAATTTTATTTGCAATCATACACTTATCATGTTGTTTAATTACATGTAAACCTATTTAAACCAAAACCATGGTAGAATTTTGTTACTATTAATTATACACTAAAAAGATAGTGGCATTAATTTTTTTTGAAATTATGGTTCAAAATATGAAATCCTCTTTATCAATGAAAATTTCTATAAGTGTATGATATTCATTTTAATATAATTTTGCAAAATTAAAGGAAACATAATTTTATGAAAAATTGTATTTTTATGAATAAAAATAAAAATAATTTATTTATTTCCATAAAAAAAATAAAATAAATATCAAAATATTTTATATAATATATAATATATATGTTAAATTTAAACAATTAATCAATAATAATTTATTTAATTTATTTTAATAAAAAATACTTTGCAATCATAGACATAGTTAAATAAAAAAATAACATGTTTCACTATTAAATGATTTTCACTTAATTAATGGCCATTAGATAACTAATATAAGGATTTTTATTAATTATATAATAATAAAAATAAATAAAATCACATTATAATTTTGGTCACTATATTTTATTATATAATAATACATAACTTGAGGAAAAAAAAATTTCATTGAAAATATGTCTTTTAACAATTAAATGAATTTATAAAGAATATAATGAAAATTTATCAAGAATTATTTATTAAATATTAATTTACAAAAAAACATAAATACAGACACACATACACTCACACACATATCATTCTGTATTGAATCATACTCAAACCATCCAATCAAGAAGCCTGCTTATAATGGTATACTATACCACATTCCTCTTTAGACTCAGAGTTGATTATAAAAATATCTATCAAATAACATAGGTTTATTTTCATAGAGATACATATAAAATCCATATGTGTTACAAGTATTACCAAATCAATTTAGGATATAACTTTTAAATTATATAACTTTCATGATCATATTAATATATATCAAAGTATACATAATCTATATGTTGATGATAAATGGAATGACAAGGAATTGCAAGTGGGGTTCATTTATTTTTAATTGTTTAACCATGGAAAGGTTTTGTCGGGTTTCGTAAGAGAGAAAAGCTTATCCCAAGGTACATTGGATGTTTGGGAATTCTAGACAAAATTTGAGTGGTATCTTATTTGTTGAATACTCCATCCAACATTCCTAAAGTAAAAGACCAATTCAATAATACTTTTTTGATGAAATACATATCGGATCCAATGAATATTATTAATTTAAAACCTACCTGGGCCATGATAATGATCATGTGACCCCATTTGAGTCTTTTAACTAAATTGTTCCCTTTTCAGTACACTATAAACTATTAAACAAATGAGTAACTTTTCATAAATATTACGTTCCCCACATGCCATCACATTTTATATTTGTGTGTTTTTTCATCACGCACACACCCACTAGACAATAGTCATAGAGGTTATACATCTTGAAACAACTATAGGATAAACATCATTAATTTTTGAGTTCTAATAAGTTATAGTATTGATATAAAAAGTGAACCTTTTTGAATTAGGCAAAAATATTCATTATTTTATGTCTAATTTTCTTAGGGGTGTTGCAATTTACTCCCCTTGAAGCACCCCATCAAAAATATGGAACTAAACCTACAAACATAGTAAGTTACAATGCACTTACAACAAGATATTAAATCTAATATAATTCATCCTTCACTTCAAGGACATTTATTAAAAAATAATTCCCCTTAAAAGTGTCAACAAACATATGATCTTTTCCTGAAATATAAAAAATGTAATGTTAAAACAATGATATATATTCCACATGTAAGCCCTTTTTTAGACTCAATAATTAAAGAGAAAAGGTTTTCCCATTTAGTTTTTTCTAAAGTAGACAATGAGTTTCTCCCTAATTAGTAAATTTCAGAAACTCTTAAGTGTATGCATAAATGTGTTGAGTTAAAAAATAATGTTTGTGATATTTCATCTCTTAAGATAAATATTATGTGATCAACAAGACAACACATAATCGCATTGTATTAGTATACAACCCAAAAAACACATGATGAATAAATATAGAAAAACATAAACCTATCTATACTCAAGTAGAGTCATAATTGATGTTGTGTTCAAACACAACTTCTGTTAATTAAAGGATGTCTAAAAATTTTAGTCACATGAGTGTTTCGACTCCTTGTAGGTGATAGATGTCCTAGGGGATATATGTTTTAATAAATCTATTACAAATAAGCTTGCCATGGTGACACACTCAGGCGTATAATTCCATTGACTCTCAAAAAAACCAAACGAATTTTCAATGAATTCAATGTCTATAGATCATTACAATTAGATGGTATCGATATCTATAGAGTTCTTGAAAATTAGTCAATCCTAAACTAAACTTACCTATTTGAAGAAAACATGAAATTTATTCTAGAAATAAAAATAAAATATTATTTTTTACTAGATATTGATTATTATATATATATTTTTAAACAATTTTAGTCACAAACAAAGACATCAAAGACCATGTTTTAGGAGAGGAGGTCATACTTGACTAGAATTCATTACCCATTCACCTTGAAACAAATTGGATTTCCCACCTAGGGCTATAAAGAACACAAAATAATGCTGAAAATTGATTCAAATTTCATGTGATGTCAAATGATATATATTAATATTAACATAAATGATGTACATGTTAAGTACTAGAAAATACCAAATCAGGTCAATATTGCTCATAAAGAAAGATCCATAGGGGGAATAATATACTAGAAACCTTCTTCATTTCTAGAGGCATCACCAATTCAATATAGAATGCATAGAGTTTTATTTTATGTTTTAAAATATTGAAAATATGCGTCAAAACAAAGGACTGATAGGAAGAAATATTTAATAATTCAATATCTCCATTCGAATAATCAAAATTGATGTCTATAATGACCCAAATTTTGAATAAATATTGTTTCATAATATTGTGTGTTATTATATTTTATACTCAACAATACTATTTCATTTGATTACATGTGTATAATTAAAATGAGACCATTGGGTTTCGACTGTTATATGACCGTTGGTCAATATAACCGCTGGAAACTAAACGTTTCGATTTTTATCTCTAAATACAACTGATCTTGGTTGATCAATATAGAAAGAATATTTGATGGCCTCATCCAGTAGTCTCGGGCCAATAAAATCCCATATAAAGGAACTTGGGAAGGAGGTAGCACCACTAAGATTTTCTCTGGACCAAACCCAAGCCGAACTTCATTGTGTGAAGATAGAACGGAATCGCCTTCGCGAGAAGTTCAAACTGATAGAAATTACTACTCGTGCGATGTTGGTCGAGCCACCCTCAGATTCACTCATCTTAGCACACCTTACACTTAGGTCCTATGCTAGGGTTATAAGGGGCTATGTAAGGAGACAATAACTGCCTTTTTAATCCCTTGATTTAAATAAAAAATCGAGACTTCTTCTTATGATGATGTTTGTGAATTTTTAAATGTCCAGATAAATATAGTATATATATATATCTTGTTGAATTTTGAAAAAGGATTTTTTAAAATATTTATGTAATCCTTAAAAAATTAATGATGTGTAATGATTTTCAAAAAATGGTCTTTTAAAATTATGTTCAGTACGAAATTTTGAATCTAATAAGGTCAACTTAATTTTTGATGAATAGAAAATTATGAATAGTGATTTTATACTTAGGATTATTAATGTGACCAAATTGATTAGTAATCTTTCTTAAATAAAGTAATAATATAATCTCTGCACCTTGATTGAGTAATGTGATTCAATAAAATAGGTAAATAACTGTTTTAGAAATTATTAGTCAAGTAATAGTTTTTTCAGGTGAATAGTGTTTTTAATTAAGAATTAAATTAAAAATATCTGTAAAAATATTTTTATAAAATGGATTTCATTTTTGAACTCAGAGCATCGGTATTATGATAAGGTAATTTTTGGGGATTTTTCTGAAAAAAATGAATTTTCAGTGAATAGTGTATTTTTTTAAAAATTAAATTAAAATTATTTTGAAAAATATTTTTATAAAATGGAGTTCATTTTTGAAATCAGGGCATCGATATATGGTTAAGGTGAAATTTTGGGATTTTTCTGAGAAATTTGAATTTTTGATGAATAGGGAAAATACATTTTTTAAGATACGGCTGTTTAATGACAAAATTAAATGATGTATTAAGTATGTAATCAATATGGTCGACTTATGAATAGTAAGATAAGGTATGAGGTGTCTCAAGTGGCCAATACCATGGGAAAATACCTTGGGCAAGCCCATGGTTTTTCCAATACCACCAATGAGGTGTCCCATGGCCATTAATGCCTTGTCCCCTCACTTTCCCTATAAATACCCACCCTTTCCCCCTTTAGTTTTCACTCCCAACTCTCCCCCAACGAATCTCTAGTCTCATTACCTCCCAAGGAGTCCTCCTATGGTTCCCCTAAGCCCTCAAGGTCCCATCATTTGAGTTTTAAGATATACGTTTTAATGTAAGGGATCTTACCTCTCTCTTTCTTTTCAAGTAACATCTTTTATGTCATTTATTTTATGCTCCATGCTCTTATGTTGGAGGATGTTATTTTACATTTATCCTAATTTTCATTTCCTGTTCATATGATTAGAGACCCCCTCTTACTCACATAAATTCATTTTAAGAATGTTTAAGTGGCGCCGTTAGGCTGCCGAATTTTTAAGGGATTCTTTCACCATTCTCATTTTCAAGTTCTATTTTCATGTCAAGTCTTTCAAGTTTCTTTTTATTATGTTATGGTATGCTCTCTATATCTATCATAATTATCTTTTATGTTCATATTATGAGAGATCCTATTTGACCCCGTCAATTCATTTTTTGAGGTTTTAAGTGATGCCGTTAGGCTGCCAAATTTTCATAAGAGAAATCTTATTTTTATCTTCCTTCAATGTTTTTCATTTCATATGGTATGTTATTCAAATTTAATTACCATTTTCTTATATCCATTATATTATGTACCTCTACTGTTTTATGTATCATTTATGAGTGGGTGACCCATGCCCCCTCTCTTTTCAATGTTTTCTAAAACCCTGTAACATAGCCGTTATGCTGTAGTATTATCGTCTCAAAATGCCTCTATATTTTTCTCAAATTTTTTTATTTTATTTAGTAAATACTCAAAGCCCCTTATTATACAAGTTTATTCAAATATATATCAATATATTCTATTTTATGTTCTGGTATTTAGATACATGATACCCGCTTTCCTTTTTCTGTGGGTTTAAAGTGACAAAAAGATCATGTCCTATAAGCAGTTTTAAAAATGATATGATTATGAAATGAAACCCATATCATTTATGCTATATGGGTTATTTATGAAATGTTGATGATGATATATGTGGCTCACATGATAATAAATAAAATTTTAGTGGTGCGCCCTGATGGCGCTCTAATGCATTGGGTAATGATGTAACCACTAGAGATTACAAATTAAGGGTGCGCCCTTATAGCGCTCCATTGCATTGGGTAATGATGTAACCACTAAAGATTACAATTTTCATGATATCTTGGTGAATAACCTTGGTAATTTTCAAATGACACCTTAGGTATGGACCTTGGTGATATGTTAATGATTTTCTATGTTAAATGTTGTAGCCACATCTTCATGTTATGAAATACGTTATTTTTATGATGATATGCGTCATGATTTGTTTCTCATGCCTTAAAGTTATTTTTCATGACTTTATTGATGTATATCAGGTTCAAATGTTAAATGTTTCCCCGTTTTTCCCTTTCTGGGCCTTATGCTCACCCTTTATTTTGATGTATGTCCCCAGGTTATGAGATGAATTAATGAACCTAGGATGAACAATGAAGAAGCTTTTCAAGTGTTTAAGAAGAATGTATTATGTTGTCATGTATTAAGTTCTTGGTTTCCAAGATAATAAACGTTAAAGATCCTCAGTTTTGTATAATTTAATGAAAGTTAATTCTATAAAAAGGCGGGATGCAATAGTTGGTATCAAAGTATGATTTAGTTATTTGTGGAAATTAGGATATGAAAACTCTAGGAAGAACCCCATAGGAAAGTTTTAATATTGGAAATCTTCCTGGTATTTTGGTGAGTATTGAGTAAGGGGTTGCCAAGAAAATACATCCATGTCTGGGTACGATCATGTAGAGGTGGCTCTGGCACAGATATACACAGGGGTAAAACTTGAAAACACCGCTTTGAGCTAGACTCGAACGGGAATTGGTACAGGACAACGTGCCTTGCTGCACTCTTGGTTACGACACTCCTGGGGGATATGTTTTGGTAAATTCATAAGCTTAGTATAAACCATTGTTAAAGGGAAAAAGATAAAATAAAATAAAGATTCACATAATAATATATGATCATAGATAACCTAGATTGGAACCTATGGGATCACAAGTTAGTATATACTTTTCTTCTACAAGCTTATCCTTCTATTCTTAAAGTTTCATTTTCATGATTATTGGCTAAGTATTTAAGCCCCTAATTATAATTTCTTTTCTTAGTTAATGGTTGGAAATGGAAGAAAATGTCCCAACAACAAATGTGATAGGAAATGTGATGATTTTCGTATTAATATGACAGAGATGATTAGGGGATTAAAAGATGAATATTATTTTGGAATACTTTCACTCTTTTGGGAACCTTATATGATCGAGGTAAATAGATTACTATGTTATTTTCATTGAGGAGTAATGGTTGACATATATTTTAAAGAATCGATGAATTTAAGGTTAACTTATAGTAATTTAGGTTACTTACAGAAATGATTAACCTATCTTGGGGTAAATATGTTTATGTTAGTTATTTTGTTATAAGATGTGAGGAGTGGTTGATGTTGTTTAAAGATGAATGATAAAGTTTATCTTGGAAGACTATGTTATCAAATCCTTCCCATATTTGGGTTTTAGTCTTAGTTTGGTTTATTTTGAGGAATTTTAAGGATAGTTATTTATGGAATGTTCTATAATGATCTTTGGGTAGTACCGTGGGACTTTGAATATTTAATGTAGTTTCTCTTCCTCTGGGGTTATTTCTTTTTGAAGAGTTGTTTTATCTTACCCTTTCTGTTTTTGGGATAATGTTTAAACATAGAAGAAATAGATAGTTAATCTTTGGTGGATTATGTGATTCTCTAGAAGATGATTCTTGTGCATTGAAGAGACCAAGTAGTTTTGAATGCTCATCGTTTGGAGAAAAGATTAGCTTTTGTAGAAACTTATTAAAGGATGAAACTGTACTTGAAGGTAGGTATATATCCCTGTGTTTTTATTCTATGTAGTAAATGAATTCCTCAAAACTATGAAAAGGAATGTAAAACAAAAACGTTGTCTGTTAAAGTTTCCTACTGGGAAATCAAATACCGTTTAACCCATCATATGTGTGTTATTTTCTTGTTGTTAACTTTCTCCTAATCATGTTTTCTATCACTCTCCCTCAGAACGTGACCCTTTGTTTTCTCCTCCATGTCCATGTTTTCCTACATGGAATCCTAGTATGGGTTAACTCGGGTGACCTTTGTAATTACTTTTCTTTCTTTTAATGTAATAGTGTTACTGACTCTTTTTCCGATGTGGGACTTTAAATGAAATTTCCAAACCCAATTTTAAAAATTGTGAGGACACAATTTCTTAAGGGGTAAGATTGTAACAACCCGAAATTTTGAATAAATCTTGTTTCCTAATTTTTTTTGTTATTTGATTTTATACTCAACAAAACTATTTCATTTGATAACATGAGTACAATTAAAATGAGACCATTGGTTTTCGACTATTATATGACCATTGGTCAATATGACCGCTGGAAAATAAAAGTATCGATTTTTGTCTCTAAATACATGTGATCTTGGTTAATTATTATAGAAATAAGATTCTATGGCCTCATCCAGTATTCTCAGGCCAAATGATGACAATCTAATGGAACTTGGGAAGGAGGTAGCACCACTGGGCTTTGCTCTGGACCAAACCCAAGCCGAACATCATCGTGTGAAGCTAGAACGGAATCGCCTTCTCGAGAAGGTGAAACTGATAGAAATTAATACTATTGTTATGTTGGCCGAGCCACCCTCAGATTCTCTGACATTAGCACACCTTACAGTTAGGTCCTATGCTGGGGTCATAAGGGGCTATTTAAGGAGACCATAACTATTTTTTGTAATCCCTTTATTTAAAGAAAAAACTATGATTTCTTCTTATGATGAAGTTTGTGAATTTTCAAATGTCCGGATAAATATAGTATGAATAGTTTTGTTGAATTTTGACAAAAGGATATTTTAAAATATTTATGTAATCCTTAAATAATTAATGATGTGTAATGATTTTCAAAAAATGGTCTTCTACAATTCTGTTCAGTATGAAATTTAGAATCTAATAAGGTCAACATAATTTTTGATGAATAGTAAATTATGAATAGTGATATTATGCTTAGGATTAGTAATGTGACCAAATGGATTAGAAATCCCTCTTAAATAAAATATTAATATAATCTAGGAACCTTGATTAAGTAATGTGACTCAATAAAATAGGTAAATAACTGTTTCAGAAATTATTAGTCCAGAATTAGTTTTTTAAGGTGAATAGTGTTTTTTAATTAAAAATTACATTAAAAATATTTAGATAATTATTTTTATAAAATGGATTTCATTTTTGAACTCAGAGTATCGATGTTATGTTAAGGTAATTTATGGGGATTTTTCAGAAAAAATGAATATTCTGTTAATAGTGTATTTATTTAAAAATTAAATTAAAAATATTTTGGAAGTTATTTTTATAAAATAGAGTTCATTTTTGAAATCAGAGAATCGATATTTGGTAAAGGTGGAATTTTGGGATTTTTATGAGAATGTTGAATTTTTGATGAATAGTGAAAATACAGTTTTTAAGTTATGGTTGTTTAATGACATCATTAAATGATGTATTACGTATGTAATAAATATGGTCTACTTATGAATAGTAAGAAAAGTTATGAGGTGTCCCATGTGGCCAATACCCTGGGAAAATACCATGGGCAAGCCCATGGTTTTTCCAATACCACCAATGAGGTGTCCCTTGACCAATAATGCCTTGTCCCCTCACTATCCCTATAAATACCCACCCTTTACTCCTTTATTTTTCACTCCCAACTCTCCCCCAACGAAGATATGGTCTCATTACCCCCCAAGGTGTCCTCCCAAGGTTCCCCCAAGACCTCAAGGTCCCATCCTTTGAGTTTTAAGAGATACATTTTGAGGTAAGGGATCCTACCTCTCTCTTTCTTTTCAAGTAATGAATTTTATGTCATTTCTTTTATGTTCCATGATCTTCTGCTTGGGGATGTTCTTTTATATTAATCCTACTGTCCTATTCATGTTCATATTATTAGATACCACCTATTATTCTTTTCAATTCATTTTAATAATGTTTAAGTGGCGCTATTAGACTACCGAATTTTTAAGGGACTCTTTCACCATTCTCATATTCAAGTTCTATTTTTATGTCAAGTCTTTCATGTTATTTTTTATTATGTTGAGGTATGATCTCTATATCCAACATACTTATTTTTAATGTTCATATTATGAGAGACCCTATTTGATCTTGTCAATTTATTTTTTGAGGTTTTAAGTGACGCCGTTAGGCTGCCGAATTTTCATTAGAGAAATCTTATTTTTGTCTTCCTTCCATGTTTTTCATTTCATATGGTATGTCATTAAAATTTCTTTACCATGTTCTCATATCAATTATATTCTGTCCCTCTACTATTTTATGGATCATTTATGAGTGGGTGACCCATGTCCCCTCTCTTTTCAATTTTTTCTAAAATCCTATAACATAGCCGTTATGCTGCAGAATTTTCGTCTCAAAATGCCTCTCTCTTTTTCTCAAATTATTTTATTTTATTAAGTGAATAATCAAATAAATTTATTATATAGGGGTGTTCACATATATATCAAGATGTTCTATTTTAAATTCTGTGATTTATATACATGATACCCGCTTTCCTTTTTCCGTGGGTTTAATGTGATAAAAAGATCATGTCCTAAAAGCAGTTTCTATAATGTTATGATTATGAAATGAAAACCGTCTCTTTTATGATATATGGGTTATTTATAAAATTTTTATGATGATATATGTCGCTCACATGATAATAATGACAAATTTAAGGGTGCACCCTGATAGCGCTCCAATGCATTGGGTAATGATGTAACCACTAGAGATTACAAATTTAAGGGCGCGCCTTGATAGTGATCAATTACATTGGGTAATGATGTAACCACTAGAGATTACAATTTTCATGATATCTTGGTGAATAACCTTTGTAATTTTCAAATGACACCATGGGGATGGACCTTGTTGATATGTTCAGGATTTTCTATGTTAAATGTCGTAGCCACATCTTCAAGTTATGAAATACATTATTTTTATTATGATATGCCTCATGATTTCATTCTCATGCCTGAAAGTTCTTTTTCATGACTTTATTGTTGTATCTCAGGTTCACATGTTTTATGTTTCCCCTTATTTCCTCTTCTGGTCCTTCTGATCACCCTTTCTTTTGATGTATGTCCCCAGGTTTTGAGATGGATTAGTGAACCTAGGATGAACAATGAAGAAGCCTTTCAAGTGTTTAAGAAGAATGTTTTATGTTGTCATGTATTATGTTCCTGGTTTCCAAAACACTAGACCTTAAATATCCCTATTTTTGTATAATGTAATGAATGTTAATGTTATAAAAAGGGAGGATTCTAAAATCTTTGTCATAGTCAGAGGACCCACATATACATTTATTAGAGACTCATAAATTGAATGCATCTACTTCATTCCATAGGCTTATAGATATAACCGTATTTACTATGATGTGTATGACTATAATATATATCCTCTAGGTTTTGATGATCATGTGAAAGAGTTATGATAATAATGATAATGATAGAAATTATATAGTGACCATGGAATTCACTTGAGTTGGAGATATATGGAAAAATAAGGGAAAATTTACTTGTGTTTTGTATGTGGACACACAAGTAACAAGTCAAAAAGATGACCATAGAGGATGATAAAACTCGATTTATTTAAATAATCAATAGTATTTACTTTATAAAATTATCTATACTTCATCTTATCATTACAGGAACCACTTAATCATCCCCAAGAGGTAGAATGAAATATTGAATTTCCTAACATTCCTACTTGGAGAATCTTTACTACAAGAACTATATCCACCACTAAGGGATTTGAAAAACTATTTATCAAGAATAATTATGTTTTAAAACTAGTTCAAAGTATCATTTGAAAAATTCTAGCCTTCATCCTTTTATTTGACATAACATCAGTTGAAAGTTGAGTGAAGTTGGTGAGGTGATTATAATATTCCTTCACAGTTTAATTACCATTCAAAAGGGTTGGAAAATACATTGATTTCATCTAGGGAATAAGCTTTGGGTAGAGATTCTTAGCATAGATGTCCTTAAATCCTTTCTTTTACAATCCCTTATATTTATTTTCCAACACTACTAAATTCATCCACCACTTACTAGGTCCTTATAAAATCAAGGTAAAACATTTCACTTTAATGGAAACTACTGTGTCCTAGAATTCAATGAGTCTTTAAATACATCCTTACCAATATTCTACCTTATACAGATGATTACTCCCCTGAAAATATGGTGTTTTCTAATGAAAAAAATCATGTTCTTAATTCATATCCCTGTCCCTTAAAGAATCTAGTTTTATGGAATGACCTAGGGCATGATTTTTTACCCCAATCCATATCATATATTGTTTGAAAAAAAATTCTTCAATGTGATTTTGATCAATTAGATTTATTCTTTCTTGAGTATCATCAGCACCCCCCTGTGGATTCACTAGATTTATTCTTGGGGGCATGGTACTAAACATCACGAGCAAAAGAGACAGAATAACATGAGACCCATGATTCAATTCCATCATAAAACAACATACTTCAACAATAATTACAAATAGACATGGAAAAATGAAAAATTGTGATTAATACACTATGTGACTAAAAACAGCCATTTCCAAACCATACATGGTATCTTAAGAC
This sequence comes from Viscum album, assembly GCA_963277665.1. Lineage (NCBI taxonomy): Eukaryota > Viridiplantae > Streptophyta > Magnoliopsida > Santalales > Viscaceae > Viscum > Viscum album. Next base: position 2,112,413,094 of record OY728152.1, read on the forward strand.
CCATCCCATTGAGAGATGGTTTGAAACTCACTCAAAACATACCCTTTAATTTCCAAAATCCATATATCATATCTACATATTCATTAAAAGATTCATAATGATAAAAAAATTGGATAACTACATGTTAGATACCAGTTTTTCCATCCAGACCACCCAAGTATAGGAAAAAGATCATCTAATCCCATTTTTGTTTTAAAATAAGTTTGTTTCCTTCACATCAATCTACATACTATAATCAATAGGTGTTAATTATAAGAGTAACGATTGTCTACAAAGTCCTACACCTTTATTTCTATGGGATTTTTCATCACTTAAATAAACCCTAGGAAACACCCAAGGAAGTCACCCATTCGGACAGAACATAATGCTAAGATCACTTATCTTTGGAGTTCTAATCATGATGGATAATAGAAATAGAGGTTCACAATATGTAAATTGAGAGTAAAATATAGTGAATTTAATACCATTTTTCTTGGGGTATTAAACTCTACACCCCTTTAAAGAACAACACTCACATTATAGAACCCATACCAAAAACCTATGCAAGGACACTCCACTTTTGACTATATATTTGATCAGTCAATAAAAATCCATTACTTACATCATAATCTGGGATAAAAAATACATTATAGGAGAAAAAATAACCACATTACCCGCCCATGGGATAAATATAACATGAGAGTTAAATGACTATAGTCCTTTTACATATTATGTATATTAGTGATTTTAATATATTTTTAGAAAAGATGTTCCACAAACTCTATTTCCCAATGTAAATTAAGAAATATTACCCCAAAAAGTAAGTGTCTATGAAAAATATTTGAAATAATCATATTTGTGACTTATATATCATGTGTTGGATAATTCCTCTCATCAGGTCATATACAACATGTTCTATATGTCAATACCTGATCCCCATTCATAAGGAAAGAATCTAAACCTATTCATAAATAATTAAATAAACTATAAATCCCGATCAAGCCTATAGTAGGGTAAAAATTGGTTTGAATGATAAATATCAATTTTTTGTTAAAAATGTCCAAAAAATTAAAATCTTAGAAGAATATCATTGCATTTTGAGTGATAGTAATCAAAGGTTGTGAAAGTGTCTAGAAATACTTTAAGAAAATGCAGTAATATCTACCCAAACCCTATTAAAATTGAATCTCTATTACCATCCATGGATCTTCCCATGAAATGATAATTATCATCATTATAGGAATGACTATTATACCATGTTCCGATATCTGGATAAATTTTTATAATTTCAAGTGGAGAGGGAACAGGAGTCCTCACCTAACCTACTGGCAAGAACTCATCCAAGATAAATTATATAGTACTGGAAAATTCAACCTCGGATTTAATTTTAGAACGTTTAGTTGTATTATATGAGATATAATGAAATTATATTCCCTCTTATGTCACCCCAGGAAGATACCGTTCTCTATTGTAAGAAGTATGATCAAACTCTATAATTTTTTCTATTATTTTAGAATTTATCAAATAATGGTGAAGAATACATAAACCTTTTATGTGTGCTTTTTTATTTTATATGTTAATAGAGGTAAATTAGTTCTCCAAAATTTATATTAGGTCACATTATCACTTTCTCATAATCACTGAATTAGATATTATGATGGCCACTAGTAGGAGTATGTATGGCCATTTTAAGTACCACATGATGTTGTTTGGTCTAAAAAACGCTGACATAGTCTTTATGGATTCAATGGAAAATATTTTACACTAATATGTTGACTCTATTATAGTGGATTTTGTAGATTAAATTCTTAGTAAATAAAATTATAAATAAGATAATTCATATAACGTGAGGATTGATTTCAAAACCAGAAGGGATCACTTATAAAATGAGAAATAATCAAAATTCCAATTTAGATCATAGACATTATATTTATAACAAATGTGATATCAAGACATGATATATCATTTGATGATGAAATTTTGATGGGTTTTATGTCATGGGAAGATCCATTTCATTGAGATTCAAATCATGATGGAATCGGAAGGATATCGTTGGTATTTTATAATGTAATTATATTAAAAGTGTATCCTTCAATTAATATCTCATAGTAGAATGGTGACATTCTTGTGGGATTCAATAATTATTAAACCATTCAATGAATTGAACAATCGTTCTATCACACCAATGATTATAACTCTACCAGATGCTAGATCGGGTAACATGGTTTGATGTTATGAAATGTTATTAGCTTTAGGCCACATCATTATGAAAGGGGATCATTTTAGTGAATTTTAGTCACTCTAACATCAATATAATGATATTAATAATCCCACTCGTGATTTTGAAATCGAATATATTGTCTATACCCTTAAGAGTTGGTGAAAAAACATTTACAGTTTTATGTTCATCATTTACATTGACCAAAAGAGTTTTTGATAATATATTAACAAAGAAAAAATTAAATATCTAGTAGTGACGATGGGTGGAATAAATATATTATTTCAACATTAAATTTTTCAATAGCCCATGGAAGGGTAATGAGGATGACGATACTCTTAGTTGGATGATTCCTATTTTGGTTGTAATAGAAGAAAAATATTAACATAACATATGAGATAATTTGAAAAGATGGAAATTTTGATTATGGAGGAAGATCATCGTATTGTTCTCAAACTAAGATTTTGACATCATCTATCCTTAACATGATCCATTTGGAAAATAAGAATATAATAGATTCTCGAATGTGACATGTAACACCCGAGACTTTTATGAGAAATATTTTGGTTTTATGTTATATACATCATCAAAGGAATCTTTCACTACACACAACACCAGCTTGACATTCTTTACACACAATCGTGACCTTCCTCGATAGCTTGCGTCGTATGCAATACCTAGTTTCACTAAAAAACGATATGCTATTAAAATATTATTAAAACTAGCCATTATGAATAGTAATACCGACTTTTTGAAATTTTTTAAATTTTAATTTTCAAAATGGACATTATTTTTGGATTCGGAATATCGAAATTAGCCTAGGGTGAATTTTTGGTATTTTTATGAAAACATTCAATTTTTGATGAATAGTGAAAACACTGGGTTACTATTTAAAGACCGACTTTTTATTTAAATAATTATTTATTTTATATAAATTTATTTTAGGTCAAAATTGATACATAATACCTATATATGTTCAATACAATTCATTGGAGTCATTTTATAATAATTTTTGATATATAAAAATTTTATCGAACTTTTCACCGTCTGTTACCCACCTCCTAAGAGAATTTGAAAATTTACATAAAACTTAATTTTACAACTTCTGTGGGTGGAATTTCGAAAATCCGAGAGACACAGCTAATATCGAGGACTAAAATGTGGTTCAATGAGATGAAAATAATTTTTTTGGGAATAGTAACTTTTTACTTTTTTACCACGGTTAAAAGTAAATAGGGTAATTAAGGGTTAAAATGATATTATTATTACCCTAAGACATGTCCTAATTCTATTTGATAAGTGTAATTCGTCCAAATACAACCTTAGGAATAAAATATAACCATTTTGGCCCACTTGGATTAGATTAGGACATTTAATATTAATTTATTTAAAGAAGGGTTAAAATAGTGAAAATCAAAGTTTAATAAGTAAATAATTTTTAATATAGGGTTATACATAAGATACATTAGGATATAAATATTCGTTATAATTTTAAAAATATTTCATACATAATTGTATTTTATTTTTAATTTTTAATCTTTACATAATTTAATTTATTTTTGACACAATGATGATGAAGTAATTATATTTTTAATGAAATATCGACATAATTGATGTTATAATTACCCAAATAAATGTATTTTTGAGACTTTTTATGAATTACAATACTTTTATATGTTAATATGACATGTTATTATTGATTTAGTTAACTTATTTCGAACTACTCTTTCGGTTATAATTTTCACAAAAATCAATTACCAAATAGTGTCAAAATTGACATTCAATATTTTTTAAAGAAAATATTATATTATTAATTACTATTTCATTCCTAAAAATATAAGGATTGGCCAAATGACTTATATAAGGTTATATATATTAATAATAAACAACTTGGGGTTCGTTTGGCTTATTATAGTATGTTTATTAACCTTATAGTGTAAGAAAACAAGAAGACACAGTAAAAGTAAAATTATTTAACTTAATGTTAAATCTAAATGATAATGTTAAAATAGAAACCTAAACTTGTGTAAATTTTATTGGATGAAATTATTTCGACCCATCCCCACCTTATTTTCGAAATAAATCAATTTGGAGCTATTAAAAACCGAATATGACTTTATAATAAAATAATATTTTTAGTTTTTCCAAAGGTGCCCCTCTCCTCCCTTATAAAAGGGAACCACCTCCCTCTCTTCCTCACACCACATTGAGCCTTCAAGCTCGGCCAAACCCTGAAAAATTCTCTTATCTACTTCTCTAGAAACATCCTAGAGGTCCTGATATTCTTCAAATACCAATTTTAGTGCCTTAAGAGGAGGTCTCAAAGAGTCGCTTCAAAGGAGAGGTAATGTCCGTTACCGATTCTTTCAACTTTATTTCTTCTTCCACTTCTTCTTCTTCAGTTGTTTAATTATGAAGTAATAACATCAGTATCACTCATATAATTATATGTTATTATATTTATGAATAAAACCTATTTCACCATTTAACCATCCTACGGAAAATGAAATCACCGCGCGTGCGTACGTATGGAATACCGTCTCCACGCCGTGGTGTAATCTATTTTCCACCACCACCTTACATGGATGGTTACAATGGAGTAAATAATAACTATATATGATTATTGTAAATTTATATTGATTCTTAAATAGTATACATACACTCCAATACAATTCCACGATCATGGGAACGATATCATTTCTCGTGCGTACGCATGGAATATCGTCTCCGCGATGTGATGCGACTCGTTCTACATGATTTTCATTGCATAATGATTACATAAATGAATTGAGTAAAAAAATATGATATGTATTACACTAATACTATTCTTGATATGAGGTATCTATAACCTAAAAAGAAGAATAAGAATTTATTCATCAAAACAGGCATAAGAACAAAAAGTAATAAACACCCGAATAACAAGTAGAAATGAAATATTACTAATAAGAAGCTAAGAATATGACCATATATGATATCATAAAAATAAGTATTATTCTATAATAAGTCAATGACATTATTTAAATCATTATACAGGAGGTTCAGACACTTACGAATCAAATCGGACCTCAGGTAAGGGACAATCCCACAATCTCAATTTTTATCCGAGATTGTTTATACTTCAGAATTTACTAGGGAATATTTACCATCCACATACATGGCTCATCAATATTTAATATTATTTATATCCTTAAACAATTTTTTGAATCCAATTTTACACTTTGGTGAGTATTTAGTAAAAGATATGAAAGGAATCTTTTGTCGTTTTTCGTACGTGGTACTTTTTGACTTTTCCGGCCAAAGTACGGGAAGAGTGTTTTTTAACTTATACGACATGAATGGATTCATAGAAAATTATTTCCACGAATCATCCTTTACAAGTTTTCAAGTTTATTTTTAATCAACTTCTTTTAGTTCAAAATTATATTACATGTTAAGAAAGGAAAATGTTTTTGAAATAGAAAGAATATTTTCCTCAAGAATGGAGTTCAAGTGTTTTATCAAATTTATTTTCCATCTAAGATAATATAGGGTTATATTTATATCCCTATTTTTACATCGATTTGATTATGTTATGATGGAATTATTTGTATGATATTCTTTTATGGATTATGTTATGATGAAGTGATGTTTAAGAATCCCATTTTTATTACATGGGTTATGCTATGATGTATGATTTATGATTTTGTGGCACACATAAAAATGGTATCATTATGGGATAGGTGGGAGCTATATCTCCCTGCAATGTATTGGGTAAAGATTTATATCTCATGAAATAAACATGGATGGAAGGGCAGGTTAAACCGGTTCAGTGAAACAAGACTGAAACGAGGAGTGAAATCGGTTCAGAAATGGACATTGTCCACTAAGATAGTCTTGTCAACGAGTCTTGACTACTATGAAATGATTTTTTGTGAATATGTGTGTATGCCACAAAGCATCATGTTTTATGTTATGATTATTGGGATTACACTTCACTACTATGATTTATCCCATGTAATGAAATTATGATCTCTTTTGCAGGATAAGATTTCCAAAATGATATGTTCTTATGAATATGATGTGGTTGATATTTCATTTGTTTACCCTTACTGAGAATTTGAGCTCATCCTTTTGTATGTTTTCTTTTCCCTAGGTTAGGAAGAAGGATATTATGTAAGATATGCCCAAAGGGACTCTAGATATGATGAAATAAATTGGAGACAACGTAGATTATTTATGAACCAGCTGTTTATGTTTCCCAGTTTCTAAAGACACTATACATATATGATCCTTTCATGGTTTTGTTATATGTTGAAATAAGTATACTTCAATTTTTAAGTATTAACAATTTATGTAAATTATGGATTTTTATAGTTTGTATCAAAGGAAAGGTATAGTCAACCTTTGGAAACTAGGATGTGAAAGCCTTAGTAAGAACCCTATGGATAAGTCTAAGCATAGAAAAAAATCTTAGTGTTTTAAAAATGGACATGAAAAACCTATGATAAGACCTTAAGTGTGAAATTTTATTCTTGATTATGTGGTTTTCCTATTATAATTAGTGTTTCTCACACTATTCTTGTTGGTTTTAGTCAATGTGTGGAACCCGAAAGAACCGTGTTAATGCAAAATGTGAAGGGCAATGCAAGGATTGTCCTCCTGAGTAACCAAACGTTATTGGAGTTGGAATGAAAAATCTTATAGCCATGCTCACATAGCTTTATCAAGCTATGAATCATGCAGGACTTCCAAATGACCAATGGAAGGAGAAACATTCTGTTGAATCCTTCATGAGGTAGCGACCACCTTCATTCAGTGGGTCTTCTGATCCATTAGTGGTTTAACAATGGATCAGTACCACTGAAAAGATATTTTTAGTTCTTCAATGTTCTGAACATGATATAAAGTCATCTTAGCAGTATATTGTTTGGAAGATGATGCTGATCAATGGTGGAATCTTATTAAGAATATGAGGCAAATGGATTAAATTAAATCCATGGAATGGGATGTGTTCAAGAACATATTTTTCAATAAGTACTTCCCTTATATTCTTCAAACAAATATGGAGACGGAGTTTCTTGGAGTAAGGTAAAAGGATGATGAATATGTTGGTACCTATGAAGCAAATTTTACAAGACTTGCAAGGTATGCTTTTGGTATTATTATCCAACCTGAGTGTAAGATCGATCGATTCATTAGTGGCTTAAAACCAAGTCTTCGAAGGGCATTAGCCATAACAGACTTCAATAACTACGAGGAAATTGTTTGATGTGCTCTCAAGGTTGAGATGGAGATTGGAGTAACCCATCAGTCATATGGGTTTGATAAGAAGAGGAAAATGGAATTCAAAGGAAAATCTAAAGAGCACACTGAAAAGAAGATGAGTTTTCCATTATGCTCAAAGTGTGGAAAGAAACATGGAGGGAGTTGTCTCAAAGGGACAAGTAAATGTTACAAATGTGTAAAGGAAGGTCATCAGGCATTTGAATGCCGCAATGATGAGAAGAAGATTTCTAGTGATGCGAACAAAGAAAAGGCTACACAGAGTGCACCTCCTACACATCAATGATACAAGTGCAAGGAAATGGGGAATTATGCTAATCAATTCCCTAATCTAAGGATTGATGATGATGATCGACATCAATAAACTCTTAAGGCTAAAGACAAAGGAAAGTCACATGCAACTTCTATCAGCGATGTTGAGTATGATAACGAAGTGGTGAAAGGTACAGTTACCATCCACTCTAAAGTAGAAAATGTATTATTTGATTCTGGATCCACCCACTCTTTTATTTCTGAATAATTTTGTAAGGGTATTATTGTATTACCTCAAACATTAGATGCTGTGTTTGCTGTGACAACCCCTAATGGCACAACAGTCACATCAAAAGTTTATAATTCTTCCCTGATTGAAGTTTGTGGGAAAGTGCTTCCTGCAAATCGTGTGATCTTTCCTATAGTGGAATTTGATGTGATTCTTGGAATATATTGGCTTTGTTTATATGGATCTAATATTAATTTCCAATGAAGGGAAGTCACATTTCATATTCCAGATCAATCTATGATCATCTATCGATGCAAGGATGAACATAACCTTATAGTGGAAATTTCTTCCATCTTATGGGTCTTGATTCCACTAAATGATGGTTATTTATCTCAAATGGTTGGAGAGAAACTCACGATTATGAATATTCCCATTGTACGGGAGTTTGATGATGTCTTTCTGGAGGAATTTCCGGGTCTTACACCAAATCGTGAAGTAGTGTTTTCAATAGAACTCGTACCGGGTGCATTGCCTATTTCAAAGACACCTTATAGAATGGTCCCAATTGAGTTGCGGGAATTGAAGAAGAAACTCCAAGAGAATCCTGAAAAGGGATTCATATGCCCAAGTGTGTCACCTTGGGGAGCACCAGTTCTGTTTTTTATGAAGAAAGATGGATCAATGAGACTCTGAATTGATTATAGAGAACTTAACAAGATCACTATCAAGAACAAATATCCTCTCCCATGCATTGATGAATTATTTAACCAACTACGTGGAGATAAATAATTTTCCAAGATTGATCTTTGTTCAGGGTACCATCAATTAAGGTTCAAAAGGGAGGATATACCAAAGACGGCTTTATGTACAAGGTATGGACACTATGAATTTATAGTAATGCTATTTGGTCTTACTAATGCCCCTGCTATCTTCATGGATCTAATGAATAGAGTCTTTAGAGACTATCTTGATCATTTTGTGGTAGTCTTTATAGATGATATTCATGTCTATTAAAAGAGCAAGGAAGAACATGAATATCACTTGAGAATTGTATTGAAGACCCTGAGAAAGGAGAAGATTTATGCCAAATTTACCAAGGATGGATTTTGGCTTCAAAAAGTTTCATTTTTGGGTCACACAATCACAAATGTGGGGATATCTATGGATCCAGAAAAAACAGAGGTTATCAAAAGATAGTCGATACCAACAACAGTTACTAAGATCCGAAGTTTTCTTGGGTTTTCTGGATATTATCGACGTTTTGTGAAAGAATTTTCACGATTATCTAATCCACTCACTAGGTTGACTCGAAAAGTAGTTAAGTTCGTGTGGACAGAAGAATGTGGAAAGAATTTCAAGGAGTTGAAAAGAATGTTATCCAGCACACCTGTACTCAAACTTCCTTATAGTGAAGAAAGGTTTGTGATCTACAGTGATGCATCCAAGAAGGGGATGAGGTGTGTTCTTATGCAAAATGACATGGTGATAGCTTATGCCTCACAATAGTTGAAAATCCATGATCAAAATTACCCAACTCATGATTTAGAGTTAGCTGCGGTAATCATTGATTTAAAGATTTGGAGGCATTATCTTTATAGAGAAAGGTGTGACATTTATACTGATCATAAAAGTTTAAAGTATATTTTCACACAAAAGGAGCTGAATATGCGCAAAAGAAGATGGTTGGAGCTAATTAAGGATTACGACTGCTCAATTCATTACCACACTTGGAAAGCAAAAAAGGTGGCAGATGCATTAAGTCAAAAAGACCATGCTAGCTTATCCATGATGAGGATCACAAAAGATCCATTATTTATGGATTTACAAAGGATGGATCTTGGAATTATAATGAAAGGGGAAAAATCATATCTTTCTTAAATGAATGTTCAACCATCTATACATGTGAATATTAAAGAGGAACATAAAAAAGATGTAGAGTTACAAAAGAAGGTTTGAAATGTTCCTGAATTCAACCTTGATTGTGATGGGATAATATTGATTAGGAATCGGGTTTGTGTTCCTCCCATCCCAGAATTAAAGAAGGAGTTGCTGGATGAGGCTCATAGTTCTTCATTCTCTATTCATCCTGGAAGCACGAAGATGTATATAGACATGAAATAGTACTTCTGGTGGGATGGAATGAAAAGAGATGTTGCTGAATATGTCTCTCGATGCTTGGTTTGTCAGCAAGATAAAGCTGAGAGGCAGAAGTCTAAGGGGATGTTACAACCATTACCCATACCAAAATGGAAATGGGAAAAAATCACTATGGACTTTGTCACTGGTATTCATAAAACATCCTAAGGAAATAATGCTGTCAGGGTCATAGTTGATCATCTTACAAAGTCGGCACACTTCATCGCTATTGGAGAGGATTTCTCTTTGGATCAGCTTTCCAGGATATATGTAAAGGAATTGGTAAGATTGCATGGAGTACCACTTTCTATTATATCTGATCAGGATCCAAGGTTTACCTCAAAGTTTTGGGGAAGTCTTCAGCATACTCTAGATACAGATTTGAGTTTCTACACTGCTTATCATCCTCAGATAGACGGTCAGTCTAAGAGGACAATTCAAACTCTAGAAGATACGTTGAGAGCTTGCTCTATGGATTTCAAAGGTGGTTGGGATAAAAACCTACCTTTGGTGGAATTTTCTTATAATAATAGCTTTAACTCTAGTAGTCAGATGGATCCTTATGAATCTCTCTATGGAAAGAAATGCAGGACTCCAACTTGCTGGGATGAAGTTGGGGAAAGAAATCTATTTTGACATGATCTTGTTGATGAGATGGCAGAAAAGGTCATATCTATTCAACCACACATAAGAGTAGCTCAGAGTTGATAAAAAGGTTATGCCCACAACCAAAGAAATGACCTAGAGTTTGAAGTGGGTGATAATGTTTTCTTACAAATATCTCCTTGGAAGAGAGTAATGAGATTTGGAAAGAAGGGAAAGCTGAGCCCTAGGTATATCAGTCCTTTCAAAATATTGGACCCTGTTGGGAAGGTGGCTTACCGATTGGCGCTTCCACCGAATCTCTCTCAAGTTCACGATGTGTTCCATGTATATCTCCTGAGAAAGTACATACCTAATCCTTCACATGTACTCATCTCAGAAGTTTTACTGCTGGAGCAATATCTTTCTTATGATGAACAACCGATAGAGATTCTGAATCGTAGAAAAAAAGTCCTACGGAACAAGACCACTCGCTTGGTGAAAGTTTTATGGAGTAAACACCAATTAGAAGAAGCTATATGGGAGCTTGAGGATATGATGAGGGAGAGATATCCTCATCTTTTAGTTACAAAGTGATGAATTTCGAGGGCGAAATTCATTTTAAGGGGGGTAGAATGTAACACCTTAGACTTCTATGAGAAATATTTTGTTTTTATGTTATATACATCATCAAATTAATCTTTCTATATACACAACACTATCTTGGCTTTCTTTACACGCAATCGCGACCTTCCTCGATAGCTTGCATTGTACGCAATACCGAGTTTCACTAAACAACGATATGCTATTAAAATATTATTAAAACTAGTCGTTATGAATAGTAATACCCACATTTTAAAATTTTGGAAATTATATTTTTCAAAGTGGACATCATTTTTGGATTCGAAATATCGAAATTAGCCTAGGGTGAAATTTTAGAATTTTTCTGAAAACATTCAATTTTTGATGAATAGTGAAGACACTTGGTTACTATTTAAAAACCGAATTTTTATTTAAATAATTATTTATTTGATTTAAATTTATTTTAGGTCAAAATTGATACCTAATACCTATATAAGTTCAATACAATTCATTGGAGTCATTTTATAATAATTTTAGATATATAAAAATATTATTGAACTTTTCACCGCCTTTTACCCACCTCCTAGTAGAAATTATAAATTTACATAAAACTTAATTTTACTGTTTCTGTGAGTGGAATTTCAAAAATCTGAGAGACATGGTTAATATCGGGGACTAAAATGTTGTTCAATGAGATAAAAATAATTTATGGTGAATAGTAACTTTTTACTTTTTTTTACCACAGTTCAAAGTAAATAGGGTAATTAAGGGTAAAAATGATATTATTATTACCCTAACACATGTAAAAATTCTATTGGATAAGTGTAATTAGACCAAAAACAACCTTATGAATAAAATATGACCATTTAGGCCCACTTGGATTAGATTAGGACATTTAATATTAATTTATTTAAAGAAGAGTTAAAATAATTAAAATCAAAGATAATAAGTACATAATTTTAATATAGGGTTATCCATAAGATAAATACAGCTATAAATATTAATTATAAAGATAAAAAGATATCCTACATAATCGTATTTTATTTTTAGTTTTTAGACTTTAAATAATTTAATTTATTTATGTCACAATGAGGATGAAGTAATTATATTATTAATGAAATATCGACATAATTGATGTTATAAAAACCCAACTAAATGTAATTTGATACTTTTTATGAATTAGAATAATTTTATATGATAATATTACATACTATTATTGATTTTAATAACTTTTTTAGAACTAATATTTCTGTTATGATTTTCAAAAAAATCAATAACCAAATAGTGTCAAAATTGACATAAAATAGTTTTTAAAACAAATATTATATTATTAATTGTTATTTTATTCCAATAAATCTATGGTCCGGACAAATGACTTAGATAAGGTTATATATGTTAATACTAAACAACTTGGGCTTTGTTTGTCTTGTTAAAATATGTTTATTAACATTATAGAGTAAGAAAACCAAAAGACACTGTAAAAGTAAAATTATTTAACTTAAAGTTAAATCTAAATGATATGGTTAAAATATAAACCTAAACTTGTCTAAATTCTATTGGATGAAATAATTTCGTCTCATACCCACCTTAGCTTCGAAATAAATCAATTTAGTTCTATTTAAAACCGAATATGACTTTATTATAAAATAATATTTTTAGTTTTTCCAAATGTGCCCCTCTCCTCCCTTATAAAAGGGAACCTCCTCCCTCTCTTCCTCACACCACTTTGAGCCTTCAAGCTCGGAAAACCCCTGCCAAATTATCTTCTCCACTTCCCTAGAAACATCCTAGAGTTCCTGGTCTTCTTCAAATACCAATTTTAGTGCCCTATGGGGATGTCTCAAAGAGGCGCTTCAAAGAAGAGGTAATGTCCGTTACCGATTCTTTCAACTTTATTTCTTCTTCCACTTCTTCTTCTTTAGTAGTTTCATTATGAAGTAATAACATCCGTATCACTCATATACTGACATGTTATTATAAGTATGAAACAACCCTATTTCACTATCTATCCATCCTACGGAAAACGAAATCACCACGCGTGCGTACGTACAGAATACCGTATCCACGCCGTGGTGTAATCTTTTTTCTACCACCACCTTACTTGGATGGGTATAATGGTGTAAATAATAACTATATATGATTATTTTAAAGTGATATTGATTCTGGAATAGTATACATACACTCCAATACAATTCCACGATCATGGGAACGATATCATCGCTCGTGCGTACGTACGGAATACCGTCTCCACGATGTGATGCGACTCGTTCTACATGATTTTCATTGAATAATGATTACATAAATTAATTGAGTAAATAAATATGATATGTATTACACTAATACCATTCTATAAATGATGTATCTATAACCTAAAAAGAAGAATATGAATTTATTCGACAAAACATGCATAAGACAAAAAGTAATAAACACCCGAATAACAATTAGCAATGAAATATTACTAATAAGAAGCTTCGAATATTACCATATATGATATCATAAAAATAAGTATGATTCTGGGATAAGTCAATGACATTATTTAAATCATTATACAGTAGTTTTGGACACTTATGAAGCAAATCAGACCTAAGTTAAGGGACAATCTCGCAATCTCAACTTTTATCCGAGATTGTTTATACTTCAGAATTTACTGGGGAATATTTATCATCCACATCCATGTTTACTCAATACGTAATATTATTTATATCCTCCTACAATTGTTTAAATCCCATTTTACCCTTCGGTGAGTTTTATTAAAAGATATGAAAGGAATATTTTGTCGTTTTTCGTACAAGGTACTTTTTGACTTTTCCGGCCAAAGTACGTGAAGAATGTTTTTTAACTTATACGGCATGAATGGATTCATAGAAAATTATTTCCATGAAGCTTCCTTTACATGTTTTCAAGTTTATTTTTAATCAACCTCTTTTAGTTCAAAATTATATGACATGTTAAGAAAGGAAAATGTTTTTTTAAGTAGAAATGATATTTTACTCAAGAATGGAGTTCAAGTGTTTTATCAAAATTATTTTCCATCTAAGATAATATTGGGTTCTGTGTATATAACTATTTTTACATTGATTTGATTATGTAATGATTGAATTATTTTTAAGATATCCTTTTATAGAGTATGTTATGATGACATGATGTTTATGAATCCCATTTTTATTACATGGGTTATGCTATGATGTATGATTTATGATTTTGTGGCACACATAAGAATGGTATCATTATGAGATAGGTGGGACCTATATCTCCCTCAAAATAATTGGGTAAAGATTTATATCTAATGAGATAGACATGGCTAGAATAGCAGGCTAAACTGGATCAGTGAAACATGACTGAAACAAGGAGTGAACTCGGTTCAGAAATAGGCATTGTCCACTAAGATAGTCTTGGAAATGAGTCTTGACTACTAAGAAATGATTTTATATGATTATGTGTGTATGACACAAAGCTTCATGTTTTATGTTATGATTATTGGGATTGCATTTCATTACTATGATATATCCACTGTTTTGAAATTATGATCTCTTTTGCAGGTTAAGATTTCCAAAATGATATGTTCTTATGAATATGATGTGATTGATATTTCCTTTGTTTAAACTTACTGAGAATTTGAACTCACCCTTTTGTATGTTTTCTTTTCCACAGGTCAGGAAGAAGGATATTAAGTAAGATATTCCCAAAGGGACTCTAGATATGATGAAATAAATGGGAGACAACGTAGATGATTTACGAACCAGTTGTTTATGTTTCCTAGTTTCTAAAGACACTATACCTATACGATCCTTTCATGGTTTTGTTATATGGTGTAATAAGTATACTTCAATTTTGTAGTGTTAAAAATGATTGTAAAGAATGGGTCATTATATGATATATTCCTTATAATTTTTGGATACCATCAGTGAATGGTCTCTCTCTTTGGATGATATTCATTTATTTATGAAATGATATTTCATCCGTTTGACCCTGAGGAATGTAATTTTTGAATAATGTCATCATTATATATGGGAAATTCACCCAGTACCTACAATTATACTTTATGAGATCATGCATCAGTTTAGGTGGTATGATATTAAACTGGGTGTAGATTAATTCCTATGTTGATGCTATACTTTCTAGAAGATTAAAACTACACACCAAATACTTTTTTTATTATTCATACTATCTCCATTAAAAAATTTAAATAGAATTATATATCAATCTATTATATTTTTATCTTATTATAATATCCATAATGAAATAATGAAATTGGGGTAGCCATTCATTGGATGAATATTTCAAATCATTTTATACTGATATATGTCACCATGAAAGTGGAAGACATTGGAATGTTTTTTGAGATGGAGAATATAAGGTTTTATGCTACTGAAAAAAACCTATCTTGGATAAATATCCATATTTTATCTACATTTCATATATGTGACACTAGGATGTAATGAGATATCAAGTTATGTTAAAAAAAATATATCATCCTACAACAGATTGGATGGAAGAAAGGGATGCTCAAAATCTTGAAGAAATGCTATGTGACAATACCTTATACATGAGAGGTTCTTAGGATTCCATTTAGTGTTTAATTAATATAAATATAATAAAAATTACTAATCATTAATCATGACGAAACATTTTGAATCTATGAAATGATGTAAGTGCATTTAATGTCTCCTTCGATTTAAGATTGTTGATGAATTATATGATAGACCAAGTATGCTTTAAAATTAATTAAAATTCACCTACTCATTCCTCAATTTTTTTGACCACTCTAATCTACTGAAAATAATATACATACCTTCATCATCATCATTATTATGTTTATATCGGTTTCTAGTATTTAATGAATTCCCTACACTAGTTGGGTCCTTGATTTTTTAGAAATAAATGGACGTTATCACTTAGATATGTTTAATGTTTTGTGATCATTGAATGATCATTATTATGTTTTGAATTGGTATAACCTCGACATATAACCTGATATTATTGTGACACATAAACTATGTTGAGTTTTTAAATATTCAGTAATGGTTCTTCACCACAAGTCTATATAATTGGTATTCTTTTGGTGGAATCCAATATAAAAAACTCATGTAATGTGGGATAAAATTTATTTGGTGCAGGGGAAATGGAATCAAATAATTTTGTAATGTCCTTCAACATTTTCAATTGGAGGGGGGTGGGTAGAAGGCAATATGGTGGGGATAATTGGTGCAGAACACTTTTTTCTTGGTACCATCATCTAATTCAATTTTTATCAACATTTAGTTGTTGATATTTTTTATTCATGTCATTATTTGATCCATGAGTGGAAGCGTGGAGTATGATGGTGATTCAATATAAGTGTAGAAATGATTCTGTTATAGTAAATGCTATTGGAGGATTACTGGAAGACTAATGAGGATCAGTAGAAATCTAGTTAATTCATATAGGCTAACACTATAAATATGAATTCCACCACCTAGCTGGTGACAACATGACAAACAACTAGTGGATATTATGGGGTTGTTAGATACTTTCCTAGAATCAATATTTCACCAGTGAAAAGGAAAAACCCATCATATAAAAATGATGTGTTAAAAAAATTCTAGATGAAACCACCATCTCTCTAGCTGGTCCCCATTACACCTCAAGTGAAACCCTTCTAGATATAAAAAATAAGGATAATATAATATTTCTTCACTAGAGCCTCAAATGTATTTCTTCTTACTCATTCATTTACAACAACTCTACTTGTTCTAACATAAGGTCTCACTATAGATGATTTTGGATCTCGCATCTTGAATCTAGGGTGGATCAATGAATAATTAAGAGTCGTGACCCTTTTTTTAGAGTGTAACCATGATTTATCCCAAGATAATATTATTCATTTAATTTCTCTTATATATTTAAATACATGGATCATGAAAACCATTGTAATTCATTAGATCTAGTTTTATAATTAGAAACTTTTAATCTAAAACAAATTATATTTGTTTCGCATGTATTACTTATCATAAATGTTTTTATTCCTTCATGTATTTCAATTTAAAATGTTTTGTTGTATGTTGTTTCATGAAATGGATTTCGTCAATCAATCATCTGTTCTTTAGCCATGAAATTTGAAATTAAAATTTGTGGAAGCCATGATAAATAGTTTGATAAAATATAAAGGATTCTTTATAATTTTAAAAATAGTTGTTCCATTTGGTATTGTTAATAAAAATGAATTTAAATCATGAATTATATTGATTCAAATTTGGTTCTATTTCATACATATGAAATTATATATGAATTATATTAATTGTGGAAAATGGAAATCCTAAATGTGATAATTTTAGAGGTAGAGATCCATCCCTGGAGATGAAATATTACCCCAAAAACTTATAGTAATATGTTAATGTGTTCACTATGTGTCCTAGTGTGAGGACAATATCCAATATTTAGGGTGAAAAATATCCCCAAATAATGTTGTTCCTGGGAAATATAAACACTACATGGCATACAAATCATTAAAATTGTACGAAGATCATCACTAACATAGACCCAATATTGCCCAAATGTATATTTCTATTTATTGTTATTTTATGAAATATATATATTATGTTTTAATGGAAACACATTTAAAACCATTTTATTGATAATGTTTTTTAAATTTTCAAAATGTTGATTTTCCATATTTAAAAAAAATTGTGTAAAACTATATCACATGCCTTGTCTATGTTTACCATAGAATAATTCATTTATGATATAAATTTTACCTAAAAAACTTATAGGAATACTACTATAGTTATTTTATAACACCCTTCATACAATTTTTGGTGTACTTAGATCATGTTTTGTAACACTAGAAATTAATAGGTTCCAAAGGGATGTAGTAGCCTTATTCATCAGTATGGTTGGTGAGGCTCATGGTTACTACATGTAACATGGAGATGGGGGTTTTTAAATGTGTAATTGGTTTTTTATTATTATTTTTAAACCTATATTGGAATTAAAAATTTCAATTTTCTATTTATATACATTTTTTTGGGAACTGTACATTTAAAAAATGTTCCATCTTTTCAATAACATAACATATTTAAAAAAAATTCATTATCCCCACTTATAAAAATATATTTTACCCACCACTTCAATACCACCAAATTGGTAAAAATTCAAAATGAAACATTATAATTATTACTCTCAATATAATCTTCAATTATCCTCTTAATTAATTATTAAAAATATTATATCTTAATCTATCCCATTACAAGTAGTCTTATAAGAGAAATCCCTTGTCCTCAACATGTGTTATAATTTTATTAATTTCATTTAATTATATATTAATTTTAAAATAAACATTTTCCCATTACTATATAATGAAATAATTATTTATTCTAAATATTATTATGATATGAGAATAATTATTAACCACATTTCTCCTTTTCCATTCTGGAAAATAGAAATGAAATTTCATTGTGTGTGCACACTACCACCTCTAAAAACAATTAAGCTTCATTTTTTATGACCAACATACACTGATTGTCTTGTATTTGGATTTAACAATTATGTATTCTGTTTATATCATATTTTATTCACTATAATGGAAAAACATATAAAAAATTTCTCTCTATCATTGGAAATTTGAATCATCAACCACACATATGTGCAGAATACTGCCTCCATAGGATGATTGAATTCAATTTTTTTGTCCCATGACCACCTATCATGGATGTTAATAAGGATGAATTTATTCTATAATATTATTTCAATGATAAGATTATTGTTCAATAATTTTAAATTTTATATATTTTAAACAATATGATCCCTAAACTACCATGTAAAAATCAAGCGTATAAACTATTTGTCAATGAGAAAAAAATGTTTTCATCATACTATGTATAACTTTTTATTGATTCTCATAGACTTATAATTTATTTAAATTTTTATATAACACACCATTGAACACTAAAAAATTAAATTATTCTTATTTAATTATGATATTAAGACTAAATAGCTTCATAATAATATATTAATTATGTTATATTCTCATTTCTGTCAGTAAAACCACCTACTTGAATAGTGTATAAAATAAATCTGGAATGACAATGATAATTTAATAACTTATAATATTTGATATAAATAAGATAATTATTATTATATTTTAGTTAAAAATGGTAGCATTAATTTTTAACTCATTGTTTCTAAGACCATTTTGGGTATGTTAAAAATCAGAGAAATATTCTCCTCACTGATTATATATTCAAATATCATTACCAAAAAACACACATTATAAAATTATAAAAATATTAATAATTATATGTTCATAATTTATATACTTTTAATGATATATTAATGATCAAATTTTGGATAATAGTTAATAATAAGCCCGCTATAATGAAATTATTTCAAAATGATCATGATTAACTAGGCATTATATTGATAATATATAATAAATAAATAATATACATACGATGAATAGAAAAATATTTTGATGAAAATGGTATATGATCTAGGATAAGATCATATAATAGGTGTTTATCATGTTATATGTGTTTTATAAGAGGGTAATTCATCTTTAGCTAAAAAGATTAACAGTAAGTGTTAATTGCAAAAATATGTATACCATTATAAATTATTATGTTATGAACTGTTTTTTATATACTATGATCTAAGTACTACATTATTATTTTTTATCCCTTTATGATCTCATTATTCTTAATATTAAACATTCAATTTGAAATAATATCCATCAAAATATATTGATTGATATATTACTTAAGCCATCATAATTTATCAAAATCATAATTTTAGAAACTAATGTATGTTTGGTTTTAGTAGAAACTAAATCCCTCTATATAATTAGCAATCTGAATATGGCAATAGTAGTGATTTTCTAGTGGGTAATCACCCTAAAAAGGGATAATTGAGTATAAAATATAAATTTACATGGTACATGAGGAGTATTCTTAAGACTGCATAGCTTGTGAGATAAACTTAAGGGGATATGTATGGTTTAATTAACATGAACTTTGCGTACCATAAGGAATGATCTCCCTACCATTATATTAGTTTCTAACCACTTCATAGTACTAAAATCAATTATTATCTACTATTAATAACCAAAAACTTTGAACTAAACACCTTTATGACCTTTTCATTATTTATTTGAGAAGGTTAATTTTTATTACCTTGAGAATACCTCATAATTTTAGTGATTGTTTTTGAGTTAGTCTCTTATTTAGACACATTATTCCATTGATAGGGGAAATATTTGTGTTCGGTTTTACTATCATACAGATTTCCATTAATATATTTTTCATGGATTATATATTATGTTACTCAGGTAATATTTTTAAATGTGTTATTAACTCATTTGATGAATGTATTGGACTTAATTAGGGATATGTGGGTCTTAGTATAGATATACCCCAATCCATCGATAGGTCTCATGAAGAAAACTAGCTAAAACATTGAAATAATCCTCACTCATTTATGTATGAGGTTTTATTTCACAAGGTATTGATGATATGGTTATATTTTATAGAATTATGTATTTCAATATCATGAGATTACTAATTTTTACCAATGTTTTCATTTACGGTCTTATATATAGTATTTCCCCAGTTTCATTTGATTATTGAATTATTCAGATAAAATTCCTTTTATAATGTATTTATTCCATGCATATAATATGATCGATCTTGGCTTTCACTACCTATTACATAGAATCATTTCTCACCAATATTTTTTTTCCATTTCCCCGGAATCCTAGAAGATAACTATGTGTAATTTATTATGGTTTTCTAGAAGAGATTATAATTTTATTTTAGAGTTTTTATAATGTAGTTTATCCTATCATCTATAAATTTAAATTTTTATATTTATCTAGTATTAGAAAACAATTAACGTATTTCATTATTTATAAATTATCTTATTCTATAGAAATAATTTGGAATAACTATTGAGTATAGGTGTCTGGAGCATGGGTTGTTGAATCCTTTCATACGATGCTAATATGCATGATTGTTAATTAAGTAGTGATTAGCCAGTATATATATCTCTATTAAGTTGGGTAATTATTTTTATCTTATTATATAATTCTAAATTATATTTGATATATGGTATACTATTGGAATGAAGTATTTAATGCCTCATCCACCATGGGAAATTGTTGAGAGAAGATGAATCCTCCAAACAGAAATGGATGAGTGAGGCAAACACCAATATGGGGAAAATATTTTTATTTATGATCAATTATGTTGTTAGTAATATGTTCAATTTTCTTCCATACTAAAATGATATTAAATGTAATTATATTATTGTTACTCTCATTTTATGATCAATAATAAATATAGATACGTTTTCCAATTATTATATACCTAGATATTTATTTTGATATCGTTCTAATATATTTATCATTCTATCACTTATGATCACTGTTCTTTGCTTCTTATGTTTTTCAAATTGATCATATAAATTCACTAATTTTATTTTATTTATTTAGCAAGGATAAAATTATGTTTACTACATTTTAGATTTTTATTATAGGATTTATCGGTGGACGGTTGTGAATAAATGTTGAAGTTTGTTGTAAAATAAGTTTTTTATGTATCTAATATTCCAAGAAAATAATCATTCAGTTGTATAGTTTGTGTGAATATTTGTGATATGGGATGATTTTTAATGTAAAATACCTAATCAAATATATTTATTTATCATGTTTAGCTTTTGTTGTTTTAAACTGAGGATTTATTTATTTTATGGATTTTTATAGATGACATTAGTGACATCCCTAGGGATATGTTTAATGAAAATGTATAAGTCTAGGATAAGATCCTATTATTTTTTAATATAAATATATTTTGTGTTTCAAGGTGAAAAAGTAATTTATAGTTACTACAAGTTAGTATAATGTCATGATTCGATGTACCTTGTTGTAGTAAACCATCATTTGAAGTATTTGGTATTAACTTAATCATCACCCATTTCATGATAATGTGTCCTAACTAAAAAAACATTTTACATTCTCGAGGGATTTTTTTGGTTTGATAGATAATATATCTATGAAATTTTTTGAGGGATTTCAATAATTGAAGAGTTATGTTGGAAAACTGACAACACATAACCACGATTGAGTCATAGAGACTAATAAGATAATATACACAAATCATTTTGGAAATCATACTTCTATGTTTGTAGTTTCCTTATATGTACACTCATTATCCAACTTAAACTCATTCCAAACATTCTATTTGTGAATGAAATGTTTGTAACCTGATCATATTGAGTTAAAAATTGGTGTGATTAGAAATGTGGGGATTATTCTAACCTGAATCCTAATGGGATTGTGGATAGGAATAAAAAATCATTGAAATTATCACCCAATTTTCTCATGTTGTAAGAAACAATGTACATCATGATTTATCCAAAACACAACAACTAATAGTAAATTTATAATGATTCGTTCATGAGGTTACCACCAACCTATTTTAATAGGTCTCTAATACAGTTTTCTTATAGAAGAAGTTTAAGTTTGATGGAAAATATATTTTCTCATGCCATGTTATTAGAACGTGATGATGATGTTCTATTCCATTATTGGTTTGGATGGGGTTGTTGACTAATGGTTAAATATCATTAAGTATGTGATATAAATATAGTAATATAAATCAATTTAATAAGAGGATTTCATGAAAATAATATTCACTAAACATTTTCCTCAAAAAATTGGCACAAAAAATTGGTTGATATTAATACATATGTAATAAAAGAGGTTGAATCAATTTTCACTTATGAATTGAACATCATGATTCACACATATATTGCATACACTTTTATTTCTAAAAATTTTGAAAGTAAGATCAAACTATTCTTGAGTTCTATAGATCAATATCCTCAAAATATATAATTTTTAATAGATATTAAAAGCTATATTGTTTTTATTGAATGTGCATATATAGTGGAAATATAAGCTGGAATCATTAATTATTAAAATTTCACAAAAAGATGGTGGATATTAATAAAAACTAAATTAAAAAATAACATGGAGGGATAATGAAGAAACTAATTGTATGCCATAATAGTTGGAGGAAGCACAAATAAAATTTGATAAAATGGATTGGAAGTTGAATAATTGTTGGATGGAAGTGGATAAAGAGGTAGTTTAGTACAATATTATATAATATGATTCAAACAAACATTCCACCCAAAATCCATTGCTTCAATTTTATAGAGTATGAGAATTAAACCAATCTAGGAACTCATATAAGTGTTTATAGAAATAATCAACACTAATAACCTCCTAAGATAATGGAACTATGAAAATTCTATATAATCACAACTAATAAGTATATTATAAAGACTATCCATATTAAGGTACATAGATCTTCCACTATTCAACTATGAGTTCCGTATTTTATTCCTATTCATACTACACCATTATTCATTAAACACATTCTAATAACTTCTAATAATCACATATCTGATTTGATTAAAGATGAATTTTTTTATCATATAGTGTACAAGGATTAATTTTATGATAATCAAGCTGTAAAAAATATTATGAGACATCACTTGATGATTTTAATGCGATGTATAGGTTCTCTCCATATAAAATAAAAATTAATTCGGATACAAAAATATAATTTTATATCTATATATGGTAGTATATCAATCTGTGGATGATATTGAGAACCATTTTGATAGTAAATATAATTTGTTGTTCTCATTAGTGAATAAAAAAGACTCTTGGTTCAAATGGCTTGAAAATTAGTAAACATAGTTGATAAAATTATTATGAGGAAAAGGATAATGTTATTTTTTCTGTGAGGTTTATAACTCTGTACATATTATATAATGAGTTGTTTTTAACTATTATATACCTTTAGATATTTTCATTAGTATGTGATAATTTAAAATGTAGGGAACTTTTTAATAAATGGGGAGATAGTTGCTCTTCAAGATTTTGATTTTTTTTAAAAATACCATATTCATAAGCTTAATCTATATGTAACACAAAAAAAATGAGATGGGAAATATTAGATGAAAATTATAAAGAAATTATAAGATCAATGAATCCACTATAAAATAAAAAGGCAGTAATCACTAATTTTTTTTATCTTTACTCTATAAATTATAAATATGATATAATGATTCCTTCTAAAATAATTATTTAAACTACTAATAATATTATTCTTCAACTTGTAAATTATTTTTATGATAATATATGAAATTATAACATATAACCTAATATATTAACATCATTTTAATTATAAATTTATATTAAATAATATTATTATCAATTATTATTTAAAAAATTTATTTTTTAATAAAATATTTTCTTAAATATATTTCAAATATTCATTAAAAAGGTAAATTAATATGTTTGATAATTTGATTTTTTAAAAATTAACTATGTTTAAATTTCATCAAGTAAATATTATCCTAGTGTAAAATTTAGACGATCCTCATAATTAATTTATTTTATTTGAATAGTTAAAAATACTGTTTTAAAAAAAGGTACCATTTATGACCATATCAATAAGTAAGTGTATATTAAAAACCTATATAAAAAGTTTCATATTAAAATACATATTACAATTTATGTATTTAGATTTAAAAAATTATATTATAAATTTAGAAGAACTATGTTTAAAACAACACTAATAATTTATAATAAAAGCATAAATTCATTGTATTTGCACTCAATTAAATACTATATTAGTTAAATTATTATTTGTAATGATTTTAAAGATAAAATATTTTTTGTTTAATTGTAAAAAAATTTATATAATGGAATTAAAATAAATTTATAATTTTATCGAACATATATTGTCCTCTAAAATATTCACCTTTTACAAAATTTTGTTTTACACAATATATGAATAATGTTAAATTGATTTTCGTTACAAATTTAAATTTTGGAAAATAAAAGTACTTCCATATTTATAATAAATAGGCATGAATTTTGTAATAAGGTCCATTTTATTATTTTTCAATAAATTTAAATTTTATATGTTCAAATTAGTTACCTTAGTAAAATAAAAATTGTTAACGTGAAAATTTTAAGACCAAAGTGATTGAATTTTTTATATATAATATTATAATTTGAATGTTTGAGGTCTTATTGACCTTTTCTCATCCCCAAATCCATTAATTTACATCTTTATTGAAAAATGAAGTGTTAAAAATTTTGTCTATTTATATTATGGGGTTATAATAAAAAAACCCATTATTAATACTTATAAAATGGCCTCTCACCACCCCTTCAAGAACACTAAATGTATTTTGTTTCCCCATGGAACTCTAAAATTTTACCATCAACTAGAACCATCTCCCTTTTCCATGAGCCTATATTATCATGATATAGGTATAATAACTCAGTTTCTTGAGATTCTTATGACTGAAGGGCCATGTCCACAATATGACTACATTTTATCCTGACTTCTATTATTTTCGTTGTTATGTTCTCAGATCAAATTATATAATAAATTTTGAATTAAATCAATATTATTTAATATATTTTGTTTTATTATTCTGTGGGAATAAATATTCACAATATATCCCATTTTCTGTTAAAACTTTTTCATTCATGTGTTGTGATGACTACTACCTCCAAAATGCGTTGACATCTAAATTTTCACCAACGCCTCACTTAATTGACAATAAGGGTGAAACTAGGGAATACAAATGATGTATATTATAAAATTTTTATTACTAATATTAAAATTATAATGTACCATATTTTCCACTCAGTCTTCAAGAAAAGGTTAAGTAGAGTATGTTTATGTTTGAGTTTGTATAACCTCCTTTTTAAATAATGATATATAAAAATATGCTGGATGAGTACGAGAACATAATTAGTTTTAATAAATTATTTAAAAAATTAAACAAATGTTACATTTTTGACGTTTTTTGTGGTAAATTTAATACTGATATCACTAATTAATACACCAATATACCTTCATTAAAAATCATTGAAACATGCACACCTCCAATTTCATCA
Source organism: Viscum album (assembly GCA_963277665.1). Classification (NCBI taxonomy): domain Eukaryota; kingdom Viridiplantae; phylum Streptophyta; class Magnoliopsida; order Santalales; family Viscaceae; genus Viscum; species Viscum album. The sequence goes on from OY728152.1 coordinate 2,112,439,296, forward strand.
TTATGTATCATAAAAAAATATCATAATGAATAGAATTATAACAATAAAATAAATATATAATTTCAATTATCATACATTTTATATAGTATGAAATATTAAATTTTGGATATTATTGAAGAAAAAAACCTCTGTTACAGAACTAGTTTAAACTGATCAGTATTAGAAACAACCAATTATGAAAATAGATCAAAATAAAAAAATATATATAGGGAGAGAATCATTATAAATTGATATTATAAAATGTCTAAGATATGATTTTTTTGTAATCTGTTATTAATATTGTAATTTTTATAATACAGATTAAAGCACTTTAGTAGATGTTTTGAATATATTATGAGGTTACCTATCTCAAATTTAATTTCTTATGAAATATTTATTATGATGTACTGTGATATTTTTAACATGGTGTGATTCATTCATAATGAATATATTACACATTTCTAATTTGAATAATGGTGTATTTTTGATTCATATCATGTTTTCTCATCATGTGGATTATAATTAAATGGATTCCATGTTTGCTTTGTTTTTTATCTTTAATCCCATCATTGAGATATAATGATTCATTGTGAAATTCATCCATCGTTATTTGTTTCATAAAGTATTAGAATTTATTTTCTATTAAATTATTTTAATCTCTTTTACAAAATAATATTACTTTTCAAAACCTCCTCCATGATGAATTTCTTCCAATTAAAATGTTTTTCATTCTTGAGATTAATTAGCATCTTCTTTAGAAATTGTTTACATAATTTTCTATATTTTAATTTCCTTAAAATCATACCAATTATATTTTAAATAGAAAATATGTGTTATGTAATATGACCATCATATTTACATTAAAAATGTTTAAAATGATGTTTTTTTTAAATGTGTACTTTCAATTAAAGTAATTGAATTTTTTTAAAAGGATATCTCTGCCCTTTCTTCAAAAAACCAATTTATCTTCCACCCCATAATTATTATTATAAACATTTTGTAGTTTATATGATATATTTTTTTAAGACATGTTTTAGGAATTAATTTTTTTTAACATTTTTTCATTATCTTTTTGAAACAATTTAGTATTTTATATAAATAAATTATCTGTGACACTTTAATTTAAGCAATAGTTTCTAGAGTTATTTCATATGAATACCCTAAAACAATTATGTATTATCATGGAATAATTATTGATATTTTTTTAAAAATTTGATTTTGAAAATGACTTTTTTTTATTTTATCAATCAAATCCTTCCAAAAAATTGTTTTTAATGTGACCATAACAACAATGATTAGGTAATAAACGAAACTATATTCTAAAAAAACTATTTTACAATATTACTACCAATAAATTTTCTTACAAAATATTATTTTGGGGTTAATGATTTATTAGTTGAAACTGTTTTCATTCTTGTGGTAATTTTTTTATTCTATCAGGAAATTTTTTTGAACCCATTTTTTCATTCCATGGTTTCCTAATGATGTGATATATGAAAACAATTTTCTTTTAATTACTTTTCATGTATATTTAATGTTTGATACCCCATGAAACACATATGTCTGTTATTTCCTTAATTGAGGAATGAGACCTATAAAAACCTCAATGTATTGGATAATTCATTATATGTCATGAGATAATCTAAAATGAGTTATGATAAATGATATACCTTTGGAAAGATCATAGTGGAGCATGATCTGCCAAGTGAAATTGGTGAGTGAAGCCTTATCCAAAAAGGAAAACATGTGAGTGAAGCCTGATTCACTAAAGGAAATCAATTGTTATACATGATCCACTATGTTGTGGTTCATATTATTATGTTTATTCAATATTCATATTTTTAAATTATAATTATTTTATTATTTGATCATGTATTATTACCATTTTTATAGGGGTTTTTTCTATTGTTATGTTAATAGATGTGTATTCTTCTCTCATACTCATATTCTAATTTTTTCGAACTTATGACAAACATTTATTATCTATTATATTTTACTTACTGACCATCCCAGAACACACATTTATTTTATTTTATTTCCAAAATATAGAAAAATGCATAATACATGTTATATTTTTAGAAGTGGTTTTTGAGTTGAGTAGTTATTAATATTTATTTATGAATGTTGTAAAATAATTTTTTTGGTAACTAATATTATAGGAACCTAAATATTCAATTCTCCCATTTTTTGACTATTTTATATATGTAAATATAATTCACATAATATTATAATATAAATGAGTCTATTTCACTTGGTTTTATTTACATTTCACATAAACTAGATCACCCCGTAACTAATTTTTTAATAGTTACAATATGATTATACATTAACTAAGAATGAAAATCATAATATCCAGAAATAAAATATTAAATCAAAAACAAAAAATACCCCAATACCCATCATCAATATCATCTTAAAACTTTTTATAACAATAATAAAAAAATTTAAGTTCCCTATACATAGGATAATATTATATAATTATAATACATTCTAATCTAAAATATTTATTTTCTTATATAATTTTTGTATTTATCAAAATAATAGTCACAAGATTAAATTTAAATTTAATATATATAATATAAACCAAATGACCTCCTTAGACGGACATATAATAATTATTTTAGTGTCCATCATTAAAATGATTTATTTAGAAAAATTGTTATATTTTCCCAAATAATGATTCATAAAATAAATTATTACTTGATTATTTCTAATTATTTCAACATCTTGTTAGTATTTTAATTTTAATTAAAAAATTAATAAATAATATGTTATCATGGTATTTCTATGAAACTATACCATATCATTATAAAATAATAAAGAAATAGTTTATTGTTGTATATAATTTATTGCACCTAAAAATTTTATGTAAGATCAAAATATAGGGAATTTAATAGATATATATACTTTTTAAAAAAATTAATACATATATACCAAATCACTCCAACACTATCTATTCTATTATATTGATGATTCCTTTTTTGATTACAGAATTATAAAATAAATATCAATATGTGAAGGTAAATATTTAATTTTATGATCTTCAAAATGGTAGAGTGTATGAATTTTAAAAACATTATTTTATTGATGTCCCTAAAACATCATAGTATGAATAAAAAAAATTGAATGGAAAGAAAAATATCTAAATTCACATAAGTAGAGATGACCACCACATGGTATATGATAGAATAATGGAATCATTTTTTCTTTTTGAGTAATTTATTGAACTATGTTGATTTTACACCATATAGATTATTCTTATTCCCCTATATAAAATTTAGATTAATCTTCCACGATACAAAACATCCAAAATATATAATTTCACTATCGTCTAATTTTTAGTTAATACAAAGAAATAATATTTTAGTTTATGTACTTGTAACAATTTTTAAGAATATTTTATCTCATATATCAAAGTATGATTTTAAATATTGTTTTTCCACTTATTCATCCATCCACTTCCTTTATTATCCTTTATTTCACATTTTATTTTTTCCTTATAGTATATTCTTTTTTTCTCTAAGAAATAGTGGTTATATCAATGTTTTTCAGACTTATTTCCTCTGAAAAATCCACTTATTGTTAATCATTATTTTTTTCACTCAATAAATATTAAACATTACTCTATCCTAATCAAAAATCGATCATAAAGTCCCATATTAAACCTTAATCAAAGCACTTCTTGTTGATGAAAATTAAAAAAATATAAGGGGTATTTTTATTCACCTTTCAAAAAGCATATAGACCATTGTGTAAGATTTATCCACTTTTGGTAAAACATCCTTAAACAAAACATCAGTCTACATCACTATTGTCACATAATATGAATTAATGGTATTGATTAAATCTATATATTATAGTATAAATATTTTAAACATTCATTATGTCATTATATTTTCACACACCACTAAATTACCCTATTTGTATCAATATTTAATTAATCCAAAACCAATTAGGTTATAATTGAGATTTCCCCCTCAAGAATTATATTTCTTATCTACTTATGGTTTCTCTATTTTAAAACTGATTCTCCAGTAAATATTTTCTTTATGATATTTTTTATGAATATTATAATAAAATAATTTCAATGTTATATTTCATAAATATTTCTTAAAATATAACCATTTTCATCAATTATCTCTTAAATTATTCTTTTTTAAGTGGAAGTAGGAGTTTTTATTTGGTGGGTATTCATTCACTTACTTTTATTCTTAAATTTTCCATTCATTTCAAAATTCCTCTTATTTCCACTTTTTTTACACAATTTTCTTTCAATTTATACTTAATTATTTTTTCACATTACTCATTCTATTTTCCACTTCATTTGATGATGGCCTTAAATTCTACACCTATTTTGATAACTTTTTAACATAGATACATTACTATTAGCCTGAGCTTATGTTTTTTTTTATACCTAAAACTCCTAAATTATACATGAGGAGAAATAAATTTTCATGTTAAAATTTCTTCCTTAAATGGATTCTCTCGTAGTGTTCATGAATTATGTTATGTTATCCTCTAATAAATTTAAATTCCCTTAAACATTTATTCACTGTTATTATTTTTATTATTACAACTATGATGTTTCTCCTAGTAGTTTAAATTATTTTTTCACTAAATACAAGGATAAATTCCTTCTTACACCCCTAAGAGGTATTTTTTTCTTAAATAATTATAATTATATTATTTATTAAAAAAATATTCCACTTATTAAATGTGTTACATATATATTTGAATAATTGATATAATCTCACTATTTATTCAAATGGAATCTATCATTTCAAATGTATTCCATTATATTAGTTCCATCATATTTCATAGAAATATATTTCTTTGCATATAATACAACCATTTAGATTATTCCACTTGAAAAATCATTAATAATGAACATCTAGTGGTTTTATTGATAGTGGGTCTATTACATAAAAAATATTTATTAAATATTTCAGTCATTATATAAATAACATTTCAATTATTGGGATATTTGTTTTACAATAATTTAGAGAAATACCATATTGAAAAAATTAGTTTTTAAATTAAATTAAATTGAAATTATTTATATTTTGATTAATAATAACATATAGTGAAATAATATTATTATATACTATATTTCAATCATTCCACTTATAATGATGAGAAGTCGTTATATGATTGGAATACATTATTTAGAATTATCTCGTAATAGAAGTTAGAATAAGAGAAATCATAACCCATTTGTTGAAATATTATTAAATTTTAAATAATTAATTAATTCATGAAATCATCTCATGTGTGAGTGTGTGCTTAAATCTCCATGTGATATAAAAGATAATTAGATAAAATTAGAGATCATTTGGACAGACCATACATTTTCCTGAGTTTGTTTTTCATAACAAATAAAACCTGGGTACTTGTATGTATCCCACCAGATAAAGATAAATCATACTCCATTATAGTTCCCTAAATTTACTATCCTCATATAAAAAAAATTAAACATTCAAAATTTACATAACTATAATTTTTTAATTATTTTATTCCATAATATATACTTAATCTTGTGATTAGGTGAAAAATATTTCTTTCATGATTTTCTTATTATCTTCTCAGCTCAGTTTTGATGTAACAATAATTATTATTCATAAAGACATAACCTGTGTATATAGGACATAAAAAAGAATAAAAATTAAATGGTATTAAGAATATATGTATTAAAATGTTTTGATACATAGATTCATCTTTGTTTATATGTTGAGTCAACAGTCTTGTTAACTTCTGTATTACTTTTGTTTTGGAAGTGAAAAAACATTTTTCAAGTCCTAATTAACTATTCTTTTATGTCCAAGTTATTTTTTTAATGAAATAATATATCTCATTTACATACCATTTTTATGATCATTTTATTCATATTTTTCACTATTATTTATTTCATATGCGTATGATACTTTACATACTAATAAGTTTTTAAAGAAAAAATTCTTTACATGATTATTGTTACGAGGATGGATATGATTTTATCGTACCAATAAAATATTATTGTTATTTTAAACATTGGAAATAGTTTACATCATACACACAATCCAGTATCATACTAACATTTAAATCATACTCACAATTTCTATAAGAATCATTAGACTCATTAAAACTTATTTTATCATATACAGAGAACTGTATCATAGTAAATTGAAAACCATTATATCGAATGGATTTCATGTATTCTATTTCGATATTCCTTATAAAATGATGTCCTTGTTTTTTTAAGATGACCATTAGAGAACCATGTGTCTATGTCCCTCTAAATATTCAAGAGAAAATACGACTTTTGGAATCAAATATAACTATTGGGACATTGGACTATAAATACTTAGTCATCTGAATGAGCTCATTCATTTTTATGAGTTGGAGAAACTCTATAAGTGCTTTTCAAATTTATTCTTTCTGCAATAACTTTGAAGATTATAAGTTGTGAATTAATCATTCAATATACTTGTGACATTCATGAGTTTTGAATTTTCATAGGGCGACACCGATCGTTGGATATTACGACTGAGGGCATTCATGGGTTGGAAGACAAATGTGCTGATCCTTTGCACATCGAGGGCTTCTGAGGATAGGTGGAAAGAAGATCTGATGACATTTTTGATCGAGGTATGGTGGAAATTGAAAAAATTAATTTGATCATCATATCAAGGGATTTACCTAGTGTGGGTAAGATATAATTTCATGAAAATATAATTAAAGGTACATCTCTCCATGATTATTGGATATATTTCACTTTAGTTTAAATTAATTGTATTTATTTTCATATTTTATATTACCATTGTATTATAATAGAAAGTTAATTGTCTTTTATATTCATTTTTCTATTATCTATATTCTGATTATGATCTCTGTATTTATGGTGGGTTTTATTATGATGAATTAATTTAACCAATATGTTTCTATATTCATTAATTTAGAATCATTAATTGTTTGACTCTATTTATCATAACCAGTGTGATTACGATCTATATCAAACTTAATTTAATTAAATTATTTTCTTATTGTGAATAAGATTAATTTCCATATACATATACATTTTGATCCTACAAATGGTATCATTAGATGATTACACTGCTCATATATTTTCATTCTTTATATTTCTAGTTATATATATTTCATTAATAAACATTTTGTTTATAAATATTTATTATACAAACGTGTACTATGGAAAAAGAAATTTTGTATTGTTTTAAAGATGGAATGGCTTAATGGCTGTTCAATTGACAATATCAGTCATAAAAGACCACAAATTTTTTATGGGAACAATTATGAATTTTTGAGATCCAGAATGAAGACCATTGTAATCAAAATTGGAGTTGATAAATTTTTTATTTTAATAGGAGAGTATAAAATTTATTATAAGGAAGTTATTATCTTTACAATTCAAGAGAAAAAATAATATCATTTCAATTACAAGGTACCAAATACATTACTATATTATATGGATATATGTATATATATCTAGATTTAATATTTTGGAGTTTCCAAAATTATTTGTAAGAATCAAGAAATTACTCATTTTGGTACATCTAAATTTGATGAAACAAGAAGATCTATGATAAGGGACGATTATCATGATTTTTAATTCCCTTATGGACAACCTGTTGTTATGGTTCAATAGATATTGATGTAATTTGGGAATATTCTAAAATCTATCATGGAGTAGATGATGATATTCTTATTGAAATGATCATAGATATCACGAAAGATGAATAAGAATAAAAAAGTACAGTTGTTGATGAATCATGAAAAGTCACAAATGTTACTCTTGTTGAGTTATTTGGAACCCTCTTAAAACCTGAGAATAGATTGAAAAGAGGAGCAGAAAAAGTCAAAATAAGTATAGTTTAGTAGCTTTTACGTGAACTTAAAATCGAACGAAGGTTAAGAATCATTAAAATATTTTAAAATCCGCTAAGAATAAAGTTTTAATTCAACAATAATTAAGTAAATTATAACATTCAGGGAGTGAATTGGAAAAATATGCTCAATAAAAAAAGATTATTTGAAAGGAGGACATTCAATATATATATAACAAAAGTAACTAGCACAAAAAGGACAAGAAGGATACTGAAGTTACCTATTATGAATGAAAAAAGGTTGTATATGTATAACCTAATTGTTGAAAACTAAAAAGAAAACAATTAAAATAATTACATTCTGAAAGGAATCCAAAACTTTACTATATATCAATAAGAAAGAATGTATTAAAGTAAAATTCATATTGGAGTGCGAGTGGTGGAGACTCTTCATATGAATCCTCAGATAATAAAAACATAGGAAATAAGAGTATTTATCTTCATGCAAGAATAAATATTGAAAATCAATGTATCATGGAAAAGGTACATACTACTGAATTGTTGACTAACATGTCTTTAAATGAAAATTATCCCGACGAGAATAATTCTACACATTTAGATGAAGAATAATCCTTATCTAGTGATAATAATACATTTCCATCATATGATTAGGATTATATATTTTCAAAAATTACTTCAAAATAAATATGAAAAGGTTAGTAAGTATCTTGAAAGTGAAAATCCATGAATAAATTTTTGGAAAAAATCAGAATCAAATACTAGTAAATATTGTGATATGACTTTTTTTCGAAATTAATTATATTTCTAAAAAAATTGAGTTATATAATTCTAATAAGTGTAATATTTTACATTATTTTGAAAAAGTTTTTTATGAGAAATATGTTTTAGAAATAAAATTACTTCTGAAACTAATACTAATATTGATGAGATTTAGTTATAATAATAATGTTTAAAATATTTTATTTAATGAAACTCTTATCAAATTTTACAACTGGCAAGGAAGAATTTGATAAAATGTATAAAAACATTATTTCATAAGTCAATTGTTTAGGGATTGTAAATACTCATTCAAAACCTGTTTTAGTAACATTTACTTTGTTCTAAAAATTCACTATTTTCATAAAATTTCAAAGTGGAGGTAATTGGTAAAAAATCCTTTTAATAAAATTCAGTCTTTGTGGTTACACATATCCCATTTTTCAAAATGAATGTGGGTTCCCAAAATTTTCATTTCTAACATTTCTGGAACCAAGAGAGTTTGGATTCCAATTTCCAAATTGTATTATTTTTATAACAACAAAGTAAGTACCAATAACAGAAATATATGGTACATGGATAGAGGATGTTCCTGACTTATGAATGGTAAAAACAACTTCAATGAAAATATTATTGAAATGAATTGTAGAAGAGTAACCTTCAAAGTCAGTGCTCAAGGAAATATTGGTTGTATATGTAATATTTTTATTCTTGAAAAAAAATTGATTACAAATTTTTTATTTGAAAATGGTCTTAAGAAAAACCTTATAAGAATACCTCAATTATGTGATTACAGTTAGATTGTGAATTTTAGGAATAATAAATGTTTAGTACAAAATTCCAAGGATGAATTCATAATATATCCCCATCGGTATGAGAATGTTTATACACTCAACCTAGAAGACATTATGAGATATGAATTACCTTGCCTTAGTGAAATAGATGATCAATCTTGTTTATAGAATAGAATATTAGGATAATATAATCATTAAAACTTATATAAATTGTTTATCAAATGAGTTGTTAAGGTTCTATCGGAACATAAATTTGATTATTCAAAATCATGTGACCCTTTTCAACATGGAACATTTCATATGTTAGGAATTAAATCAATTAGTGAAATTTTAGCTTCTGATGCTTTATATTTAGTGAATAGGGATATTTGTAGTCCTACAAAAACTAGAAGTCTTAAACTAATGTGTTTGAATTAGTTGATGACTACACTCTATATACATGGGTCTATTTTCATTCATATAAATATGAAGCCTATTGTTATTTTAAAAATTTTGTATACAAAGTAAAAAAATTAGAAAAACCATATTTTGATAAATATTCATAGTGATCATGGTGAAGAATGTGTAATTTTATTTGAAACTCTTTGTGGTAAGAATGGTGATAATACAAAATTTTCTACTCATAAAACTACTTAATAAAATGGTTTTGTTGAATGAATATACCGCTTTATTCAAGAGATAACAAGATTCATGTTGAGTGAATATTTTTGTTCAAAAATATTTTTGGATGAAGCTGTGAGTACTTCTTATTATACTATAAGTCGAGTATTAATTAGAACATTTCTTTATAAAACTATTTATAAGTAATAAATGAGATGAAAACAAAAAATTTCTTTCATCAAAGTATTTGGATTCAAAATATTAATTTTTAATACAAATTACAATTAAAACTAATTCACAACCAGATTCAGTGAATGTATTTTATTAGTCAATTTCACAAATTTTAAGTCTTATAGTGTTTTTTATAAAAATTATTGTACTATAGAGAAAAAAATACATTTTGAATTTGAAGAAACTGATACTTTTGTTTTTAAACAACCTCGTCCTACATCTTTTGCCATGTCTTCTAAAACTACTTATCATACTTTGGAAAAGAATCTTCTAATATGGAAAATACATAAGAAATTATTTCTGATGTATTCAATCTAGAAAAATATCTATCTTATGTTGATAAACTAGTTTTAGAAAATCCAAAATCAATTGTTCCTTAAAATTCAACCCTGTAATAGCATCCATTTTAATGTAAATCAAACATCAATAACTGAAATTTATTTTTGAAATCAAGTAGAAAACATGTCATTTCTTTATCAATGTGAACCACAAAGTCCTCCTGAGGTGTTAGGCAATGAATATTGGATTAACAAAATTTCATATGAACTAAATAAATATGAAGGGAATCAAGTTTAGACATTGGTTAAAAAACCCAAATAATCCCTTATAATAAGAGTAAAATGGGTCTTGAGTAACAAATGGGAAGAGAATGAAATAATCATTATAAATATGGGAATACAAGTTACTAATGTTTAAAATCAACAAGAGGGAATATATTATGAATAATTCTAGGGTTCGATGCCTATAATTGAATATATTCATATTCTACAATCCTTTGCTGTATTCATTATCTTCAAACATTTTTAAATAGATGTAAAGTGTGATTTTTATAATAGGCTTATTAAATAGGATGTTTTTGTTGAAAAAACATCTAGTTTTAAAGATACAAAACGTCCAGAATATGTTTTAAATATTGAAAAAGATTTATATGACCTTAAAAAGCCACCATGCCTGATATGATAGATTAATGAGATTTTTCTACAAACTAAATTTGTTAAGTAAACCATTAATCCAACATTTTTTATAAATAAAGAATAAAAACTGTTTTTATCATTCAAATTTATATTGATGAAATTATATTATGATCAAATTAAAAATCTTTAAAAGATTATTTTATTAATATTATTGTATTTGAGTTCTATATGAGTGTGATGGGTAAGTAAAAATTATTTCCTAGTATTCAAATTTCTCAAAAACGATAATAGAGTCATATATATTAACATAAGTATACTAAATATAGCTTTAAAATAATAAATATGTAAAATAATAAAATTAGTAGTACCCCAATCAGAAACTCAAATACTCCTAAAAATTATTAAACTAGAGAACCAGTAAATCAATAAAATTTTAGATGGATGATATGAATTCTACTATAAATAACTACTATTCATCCAAACTTAATGTTTTAAGCATTCTTATGTAAAAGGAATCATGAAAATCAAAAGAAATTACATTTAAAAGCTGTAAAATTAATTTTTCATTATTAATAGGGAACTTTGGATTTAAGTCTTTTTATTTTTCGGTAAATGATTTTGAATTGAATAGTTTTTTTTGTGCTGAATTTAGTGGCTATAGAATGGATAGAAAAATTGCATCTAGAAAATGTCATTTTTAGGTGATTCATTAGATTCCATGTCTTGTATAAAACAATATTTATTAGTGCTTTCCACGGATAAAATAGAACGTGTAGAAGTTAGAAGTTGTTGTTTTCAAGTGTTCTGGATGCAACACACACTCACTGATTATGGAACCAATTTTACTAACAATAAGATACTATGTGATAACACTGGTTCTTTATCTATAAGTAAAACCCTTTCAAATCACTCACATGAAAAACCAATAGATATTAGTCATCACTTTCTTTGGGATCACATAGATAAAGGATATATAATTTTAAAATTCATCAAAATGCAAGAAAAACTTGGAGATGTTTTTACAGAACCATAAACTTTTGATAGATTTTAATATATTATATAGAAGCAAGGAATGAATATAGTGAGGTAATAATTCATATATACTTTTTGTTTTAATCATCTTCTTATATTAAGTTACTCTTTTTCAATGGGAGAGAACATATGATTGAATTTTTATTCTTATCTTTACTAATATTTTTCATACTCTTGAAATTTATGTACTCAAAAAATTATAATACATTGAAATTGTTATACATATAAATATTCATAACCATAGTTTTTCATACTCAGTAATATTTTCTACATAAAAATTTTCATAATAAGAAGTTTTTTGTAATAAAAAAATATTCGTACTCAAAATGTTTTCATAATAAAAAAATTTCATATTCTAAATGTTTTGTATGAAAAAAATTTCAAATTCATATTTATCATGATAATAATTTTTATTTTACAAGTTATATTATTTTCATACACATTTTATTCTTTTCGTACTAATAATATATATTTCTTACTCAATTAATTTTCATAATAATTTTTTTTCGAAGAACAAAATATCAAAACCAATAGGCCTTCTATGAGAATACGAAATATACAGTATATTATGATGCAATTTTTTTTCAATTCTAAATTGTTGGATTTTGATCCTATTTTACATTGTTTTAAATCATTAACATATTTATGATGAATCTTTTAACTTTTATAAAAATAATACCTCAAGTGTTAAATTTTTTGCACCCATTGGATGATTTTATCTAATATGATCTGTAGAATCTCAAAAGTCTTATTTTCTTTGCATATATAATAGGAACCCCTACCCATTTTCATAGAATATTTCATATATTTAATAACTAATCCCTTCTTCTCCACAAATAAACAGTTATTAATGTTTCCATACTCAGTTGATTTCATCTTACTCAAGTGACAATCATTAGTAGATTTTCCCAAAGCAATGCATCAGAAATATTTCAATAACCTGAAGTTCTTTTGGGAAAGGTTAGTCATTTTGTAATTATATGATATGTTTGATTATATACTAAAAATAATTATTTACTTCAAAATATGGGAATCCATTTGTGTCGAGAAACCCAAAAGACATCAATATATGATTATTGTTGATGAAGTGTGGTAGTGTCATAATTTAGTATTTATTGATGATGATTTGAATGTAAACCTTTCCATTTACAATAGATATATTATCTTGTAAGTAAAATAAGAAGCAAACTTCTTAGGTGTACCGTCTAATGGTGATTCTTTTTACCTTCCCCAAAAGCTTCCAATAAAAAAATTCACCTCAAAAAATGATAGGGTCGAGAAATATAATATTGAGATTCACAAGGTTAAGAGAAATGTTTCCCATTTATTATAAAATAATTTACTTAAAAACTCTAAATGTAATTTTTTTAATCCATAGAAGTGGTGGTATGAAAACATTAAATTTATTAGATTAATTTTTTCTTGATTAACTTGTTAATTTTAGAAATATTTATTTGATGGGTTAAATTTTCTTAACCATCAACAATTTGTAGTCTTGTGCTATTAGATCTAAACTGGTTATCTTGCCAGTGATTTTGAGTAAGTTCATTTCAAAAATGTTGATGTTTTTTAATATTACACTAAAGTTAGTACCAAGGAATTATATAGTTCCTTTGACTATTGAGGTTGTGAAAAATATATTAATATTTCATTTTATTCCGGATTGAAATAATCTAATTAAATATAATCAAGCTGATGTTCTAAAAAAATAGGTGGAGGAAGCTAATGAATCCCAAAATAATTAATGACAATTTTTTCAGAGAGGTAAAAGAAATCCAGGACAGATTAATTTTTAAAAAGAAAGAATAAAAGTGTATACAATGAATAAAAAACAATAAATTGGAGAAATGTGGAATTTTAATGAATAGAAGGTGACCTACAGTTTGGTCTGAACTCAGTAAGAGAACTTGTTTAAAATATCCATACTAAGGAAACTCTAAAAAATGATAAGGAGATAAAGAATATAAAAAAGATAAAGGATGATATTCTTGATAATAATAATTTTTTGAAAGTATTTTAAAATGAATGTATTGAAATCAATATCTGAGAATCCATTCTTGAAGAACTAAGTGCCCATGTCCCAGAAAAAAGAAAAAGGTAAACAACTAGTTTGTGAATTAGCGTCACTAAAATAATCTCAACTAAAGTCTTCAAAATAAAATAAATATTCTAAATTAAGAGAGATAAAACATTATCTTAGTGAAGAATATTATTAATGAAATGAAGAAGAATAAAATAGAGATGAAGAAGAAGAAAAAGAGAAATGTTAAAATGAAGCTGGTTGGGATCAAAAGTCACATTCTGTTAGAATACCTACAAGGTCCTATAATGACACATCATGAAAAATACGATCTCATGACGCATAATAATCATAGAAATTTACTCAAAAATTACCATCTATCAATGTGATTCATATTTCATACAAATAAAAAACTCCAATACAAAAGAAGATCAGAATAATAATTTTAATGATGGTTATGCTAAATCACTTTTTGTAGAGATTCCTTCTTATAATGAAGATACTAATTCAAAGAATAACTTTTATTTAAAAAGATATCAATAAATTTTTCATTGCAATATTATAATTGAAAGGAAAATTCCTTAATTTATAATAATTTAAGGGTTGATTTATTTTAATGGAGACAATAAAAAAAGGACAGTCTCTATAAAACTTAGTAGAAAAATACTATACATGATCGAGGAAAATTTCAATGTGTGTGAAGAAAGTACCAGGGAGCAAAGAAAGGATTGAAATAAAATTATGATGTTGTCTCATAAATGGATTGTATCACGCTTAATTATTATTCAATTGAAGATACATTAAGGATAGTAAATTAACTATATGTTACATTCCAGAAATTGTGGAGTGATACTGATCAAAAATGACAATGTTCAAAATACCTGATGATATCTAATCCGATGATTTCAATGTTATTGAAAAATAACAGAATTATATTTAATCACAATTTTCCAAGATGATGTTTTAAATATATGTGAAATAGAGGTAAAAAATAGATATGTTTTGATTATCGATATTATTACAGTTCAGGAACAGATGATCGAGTCCCATAAAGAAAATTTTCATAATCGGGAGAGAAGGTGAAATATTAGAATGATTTGAATCATAACCATGAATTGTTTTTCACAAAATAAAAAGATAAGCTCATGTCTCAATAGAAAACTATAGAAAAGCTATTATATGATAGGAATTAATTTATGTAAATGATAAAAAAAGTGTTAACAACATGATGAAGGAAAAGGAAAAGGAAAAGGAGAAGTAATTAATTTCATGAAATATTGTTGTATTTTTTTGAAAAAATTAATGAAATCATGTTAGATCTACCTATATATTATTTGAATGATTTCTATTTTTTGATGATTTTTCTTTCTCTTATTCTAGATACTCAAATTCCTTTTTTACAATGAATTTTTTGTTTTTCTAACTCTTCTTTTAGGAAAAAGAAGACTTCCCATATTGTTATTTGAAAAAATGGGGGATAATGGTTTTTAAAAGTGGGATAATTATTTATACAGTGGCATAAATTTTATAATAATGAAAAATGTATTTTAAAGGTGGAGTTACTATTAAAAAAGAATAAAATATGATCCATATGGGATTCTTAACCTAAGAGGGAGTTAGTTGTATTCAACACCATTTTCAGAATTGATTTTTTTAACTCATGAAGATAAGTTTAAGTGTTTAATTAAAAATAATAATTGTTTATAAAAATAATTGGATCCATTTTTTATAAATTAATTCATTACTTTAGACTTGGAGTTTGTGATTTCCTAAAATATGGAATTTGGTGAGTCAAAAGTCTTTTTGTATTCTCCATTCCTTTTTTTCGAAATCACAAATTTGTTCATAAATAACTAATCATTTATTTTTTCCCTGAATTTTAATCATAATGAAATAATATATATGTTTAACATACAATCTTCATAATTTTTTAATTTATAGTTTTTCATTAAAATTTATTTCATATGCGTAGGATAATTATCATACTCAGGTTTCTTTAAATAAATAATTATTTCCAGGATTATCATAATGAGCCGAATATGATTTCTAAAATACCCCTCAAATAAAAATTTTATTATACACATTGGAATAAATTTACATCATACACACTATCCAGTATCGTTCCGACATTGTAATCATACTCACCATCGCTACAAAAATCATTAGACTCGTTAAAACTCATTTTATCATATCAATAGAACTGTATCATAATAAATTAAAAACCATTAAATCAAAATGAAGTCATGTTTTGTATTTCAATAAGAATTATAAAATGTTGATGTTGTTTCATTTTCAAGAGGATAGTTGGACTTCCAGGAGTCCATGTCCATCTAAATTTTTAGAAGATTACCCAACCATTGGAATCAATAGTGACCATTAGGATATTAGACTACCAATACCTAGTAATTTAAAAGACCTCTATAATTTTGATGTACTAGAGACACTCTGTTAGAGTTCATCCAAATTTATGCTTCATGCAAAAACTCATAAGATTATATGTTCTGAACTAATCATTATACAAATATGTGACATTTAAGTGTTTTGGATTTTCATACTACAACACTGATCATAAGTGATTAAAATTGATGGCTTTTATGGATATGAAAAAATATGTGTTGATTTTTTTTTGAATCAAGGGATTTAATGATTATGATGATCGATGTGTTTATCAACTTCTTGAACAAGGGTTTGTGGAAATAAAAAGACAAAAGAAGATCATCTTATCAAGGGCTTACCCTAGTGTGGGTAACACAGAAATTCATGAATGTATATATCAAGGGACCTGTATCCAAGGATATTGGAAACCCTTATCATTGTTTTAATATAATTGTATTCATTTACTTATTTTACATTATCGTTGTACTGTAATAGAAAGATAATTGTATTTTATTTTAATTTTTCTATTATCTATTCTATTATTACAATCATTGTAATTATGATTTAGTGAATATGATCAATTCATTTACACAATGTGATTCTAAACACATTATGATAGAATCATTAATTGTTCCACTCTTTTTATCATAACCACAGTGATTACGATTTATATCACACTTACTTAGATTAAAAAAATTTCTTATTGTGAATATGATTAATTTCAATTACAACTTGTGGAATGCATATTATAACCTATCGATTACGATGCCTTGTCCATCAGACCTAAGGCCCTATTCGATTGCTATTCCAGTACATTAAGAGGTTTTTTTAGTTGAATTAGTTTAAATCTTATTAAAAAATGTTATCTATATGTTTAAAAATGTATTTTTTAATCATACAATTCACCCCCTTAGTATTGTACAATCTTCATATACATTTCAATCATACATACTAGTCCATAAAAATGATAATAATACATTGAAAAGTCGTTTATAATTATTACTTCTAAGAAGGATCAATTTTTATACATTTAAAATATATATTATTTAATGACTAGATTCATAGGAATAGTATAAAATCAATACTTTATCAAACCAAAAGAGATATCAGATGAATAAATAAAATTTTCAATTTAAAAATCAATTCACACAATTCATAGGATCAAAATTTTAATTAATTAAATTTACTTATAATAATAAAATCAAAATGATAATTATAAATTTGGTGTCATAACATAGTTACAATTTCAATATATTTAATGAATTATATTTTAATTCTTATAATTGAATATATAAAAAATATACAGTTTAGTGTTTCAAATCTTATTAGTAACCACTAATTTTGTTATGATTAATTATGCCAATTTATATTGTAATTAAATGTTTACCAAAATATTAATACATATGATACACTAATATCTTCCATGTACAAGTATTAATTCAAGACATATATTTTATGTATTGAATGAAAATCAATTATTTAACATTTAATGTCGATATTTATTAATGTCATGATAGTTTAAAAATGATTCCTAAAAATTATTAAATAACATTCCTGAATAAAATCACCTCTAAGAATAAAAATAGATACACTACATTTTCATGCCTCACTGTAAAATCTTAACAAAATTATTATAGTCATAAAAAATTTCAAATTATTTCATCAATGCATCAATGTTGTACATTGATGGGGAGAACAAATTTATTAAAATAATTTTAAACAACTTACTTCATATTTCCAAAACAACCAAATAATGTTCCCCACTATAGATATTACGTTCCAGTTTTAATTACTACTTTTCTCTTACAAATATAAATATCTATAAATATATATTGATTATTTTATATATCTTAAATATCTTACCTTCTATAGTATAATTTTAATGGTTTTCAAATCAAATTAGAATCAATTATAAAATTGTAGTTGGATTCATTGTATATCACCACAAAAATATAAAAATTGACTATATTTAAATGACATTTAAAATCTATCCACATAGAAGAAATAATCTGAATCAAATATTGTTTTATTAAAAATTTATTATTTTAAAAAACATCCAAAAACCATATGTAGAATTCTCTTTTTGGGGGTAAAAGTCTCTATGTTAGTCAATATTTCTTCAAATTTGATTTTATATTACTCATAAATTCGATAACATAACAAAAATTTCAAGTATTATCTAATACTACAAAATAAAACCCAGTATAAATTTAAATCATCCCTGAACCAAAAATGATAATTTGTTTTATATTTTTATATTCATCCCTATTTTCCTTGAATTAACAAAAAAAAATTGTATACATTGGTGAGGTTTTTATACCTCATTAATTTGATCTATAAATCTCTCGTAAACTCATTTTAATCCCAATATTAGCTATGTGTATTTTCAAATATTCTATAAAAATATCCTAATATTTACAACCGAAAATTCATAAAATTACAATTATAATCAAACCATTAAATATATATCTTCATCATGGATAACTTATATTTTCATATGATTAAAATACATAACAAACTATTATGTGGTCATATACTCTATCATTCCCTTATTCAATTTCTTCATATATTGCCACAACCAGATACATGAACCATAATAGTTCCATTTTGATTACATAATTTTAAATATTATAAATAATCCCATAAATTTGTCTTTCCCAACATGGAATGGTATTCCATATTCTAAAAAAATAACTACGTATTATTTTATTAAAATTTTTTTAACTAAAACTATGGAAAACCCAATTAATTATTATTAATAGATTATTAAATATATAATAATAATACTACAGAATATATAATATATCCTTTATAACAAGAATATTTAAAGGATAAAAATATCTAAAATGAAATTAAAACTAATCAATTAATTTAATGATATTTTATACTTAATAAATGAATTTTAACATATATTATTTAAAAATAATTATCACGCATAACTCAATGAGAATAATACAAACATTTTTTTGATCATTATTAATAAGATAAAAATAATAGATATTTCATTATGTTGAAACATTTACATATAAAATTCAATAAATTTCATCAAGTGATTTGACATTTTTTAATTAGTGACAATCACTATAGAATAAAAAGGTATCCCAAAAATCACTATTTTTATATAATATCATTTTCTCGTAGTATTGAGCTTCTATAAGACTAATATTTGTTGGGACCAACTTTTATATGAAGATTATATTTGATGATAATGAGTGTCAATGGATGTCAATGATGATCAACATAAAGAAGTAAATCTCCTAAGTAATATGGAGAATGGAAATGGGAATTTGGTTAAGCATGATCCTTGGTATGATATATGTGTATTAGGAATTGAAGGGGTAAAAGAAAAATTGATGAAGAGGCTATGGAGGAGGTTTGGAATTTTATATTTTCAAATAGTTAGTTTTACTCTGAAAATTTATTTTATTTATATTCATTTTCCAAAATGAAAAGGGAAATACATAGAAGTCAGATGAGGACTTCTCCTCAAGCACATGCATGACCTTAGTGGTCAACCGTGCCTGAGTAAATCCCAGAATGCCAGCCCGCAAAAGGCAGGGTCTGTGTGGGCCATGTATAAGCCCGTAGGTGCCACATGATGGTGAACCCGTGCATCATGGGTGATAAGAGTGCGCCTGAGGAGCAGAGTGGGTGCTAAGAGTGCACCCGTAGGGAGAACATGGTATGGGGTGGTACTTTGGAGGGAGGAGATTTCTGAGCTACTACTACCATGGCTTTATTGACAAACCTCGATAAAATAGTGCATCATTTTGATGTAGGAAAAAATTTTAAAAATGAGGAACTAATCTCGACTGTTGATCACTCAGCGACACACGGTCTAATATCTCATAAATCACGAGATTGATCCCATGCATCCATGTCGTCCATCTGATCTATGTGGTTCGAATTTAAATCAGCTTCTTCTGATCTCCACCAAGGTTTTCTTCAACTTCCAGACACCAGAGCTCTACCCGCAAACTAGTACTTGATCTGAATGAAGACCTCCACTCTCTAGGCACCATTTGAACTCATTTGAAGGCCATATTGATTGTTAGGATATAACTAAAACGTGCATGAAATTTCATTTTCATACATGAATAGAGATAAAGAGATAGTATGTGGCCAAAGAAAATGGAGTTGCGAGGTGAAGTCAAAGTGCTCAATGCATTCGAGAGATGATTTTCAGCTGTTCAAAAATGAATGCACATGAGGACAATAATCTCCGATAATGAAGGATACCATGGTTGAAAAGGAAACATCCCTGATATATAGCATATCTCCATGCATCTTTAAAGATATTAAAGAACCGAAGATTTAAGTTATTCAAGGCAGAATATTGAAGAGAATATTTTGATGCTTTTGGACGTGGAATAGATACAATATTTTCATATAAAATGAGTCACACCGATTCAATAATACTCGTTGCTTAAAAACCTTTCAAGATCTACTTTTTTGGGAAACAGAGACTCTTCAATATTTATGTTCAAGACTGATCATGCACAATCTGCGAACTGTTTGAGGTTTGTGAAGAGTATCATACATACCGATCTAGTTCGTGAAGAAAAAGATCCATGAACCACTCCTAGTTCATGATGAGAAAGATAAGTGTACCATTTTATATTTGGGGAGAAAATTTCTCACGTACCACCAGGCTTGACTGCATACCACACTAGTTCACGTGAAGAGAATCCTATAATCGGAAGTCCCACGTACCATTCAGTTTGCTGATAAGAACCACAGACCATTTGGTATGCGAAGGGGGACCACACATCATGTGAAAAGGAAGCCCATGCATCCCTTTCACGAGGTGGAGCCATGAACAATTCTGCTTCACGAAGGAGACATGCACACTTTGTGAAAAAAAGAGCTCTAAACACTTGGTGAGAAAAACAAAGGGGAAGACAAGAAACATCATCCCATATCAAAATGAATACAATGATGTTTGAATATAATCACATTCAAAAAATATATATTAAAATAAAATTTAACAAGTGTGAGTTGAAGAAGGGTCAAGAAATACAGTGCATGATGATGGGAAATGAATGTATATATACATATGCAAGATTCAAAGAAGTACAAACATAAGGTGTAATCCCATATGAACCATATGGTATGAAAATAAATGAATATTAATGGGAAAGGAATCCACGTGTGGTCTTAACAAAACTATATTAATTTGGGTCTTCACACAAGAAAGAATAAAGAGAAAGGTCATTCATTTTTTTATGCACACGCATACGAGAATACTTTGAAGAAAGGCATCCTAAACCGACGGTGCACATGTGTAAAGAGGTGAGGAGGAAGAGAACATATATATTGTCACATTCATGGTCACATGAATACATGGGATAAGTAGTGTTGATTACGATGATGCCTCATGACATGTTGTTCAGTGTTTGAATAATCACAAATGAATTTTTGATTCTGGACAAGACGAATAAGAAGTCTTAGTACATCTGGTGGTTTCACTGGAGAAGAATATTGAGTGTAAAAGAGAATCAACTCTAGACATCTAAGCAAGAAAATTCTCATATTGAATAGGAGATAGAGACTTTAATGCCTATTTGTTGAAGGGACCATCATGTCCATAAACTAAATGTTACTTCACCCAGAGCAGTGATCCAGGGGGAGTCAATGGAGGTGATCCGAGGGAGGCATTGAGCTATACCTAAAATTTTGTAAATGAAGTCTGTCTAGGAAGAGGGACTGTACCCAAACCATGTAATCCACAGCTTCTGAAGAGTATTTGAAATAGGTACGACTGACAACTTTTCGTTGTATGCTCCTTAGATATTGCCCTTAGTGGTGAACCAAGTAAAATTACTGTGTCATCCTTATACATGTGAATGTTTTAGTTACTGTACATATCCATTACACAAGTTTAGTTATGTTCATAACAATGTGGGAACATGATCCATTAAATCGGAGAAACAATTGAAACCCTAATTCACTCCCCTTCAAGGTGACCTATGGTCCTTCAATTTGTATCAAATCCAGGTTTTACATATATTGAATACTTTATAGTTATTATATTAAGAAGGGGATCTGAGTTTCATTCCTGAGTCATCAATGAAGAGTTATCTTGATGAAAGTTATGTTATATCCGAGCAGAAATATATACCCAAAAAGACCATGATGAACATGAAAAAGAAAGAGAAGAAGAAGTTGAATAAGTCTCTCATGACCAATGAAAATGCAGTGTCTGGTTCTCCATGCCCTTCCAATAATAAATAAATATTAAGAATGGGAAGTAGAGAGAAGGTGGCTTCTGTTTCAACTAGATAAAAAGAATACACTTCTATCCCATTTTTAGGTGATCATGAGAAATTATGAACCTATATATATTATATCACGAAAGAAAGAGTTGCTACTATTTGTAGAAAATTTAAATGTATAGAGGCTGAGATCACCTAACTAGGAAGGGAAGATGACAATATAGAATATTTCATGGATAAGAAATTGTTATAATGTTATAAGATCTCTAGAAAAATTATATCCTTTGAAACTAAAGAGAGAGTCAGTAAGACTCTAGAATAAAAGAAACATGAATTTAAGGATGAGCTGAAAAAGAGATCTGAACTCAAGGCTCTAAATAGGGAAAAAAACATCCATGAAATTCAAGGAACATGACTCTTTTTTACAAAACAAAGTAATGTTTCATGATTTTGGGGTTCAAATATTGAAAAAGGATTATGATGAGAAGATGATCACGATCTAAGATCAAAAAATCGTCCTCAATATGAAATGTCTGAAATTGGAAACCAAGTTGAAGAAACCTGAAAAGACGCATATTGAGACATCAAAAAAGAATGAAACATTTGGTACTAGTTCTTAATGTTCACTGGAGGATTATAAGTACAAAAGACCTCCAACATGTGATATGAAGATCACGACTTCACTCATTGAACTTTCACAAGTAGCTGGGAATGTGAAGGTACCATCCATACCAACTTGTACTATTGTTTCTAAATATTTTTCATCTAAAAGTGTAGGTTAGAAGATAAATTATAAACATGTATAGATAAATAAAGGTAAGGAGAAGAAACCATACACCTTGGCTAGGGTGGATAGATAGAAGAGGCTAGAAGATGGTTCCCCCAGAAGAGCACAACACATTATGAAAAAGCACCAGAAACAGTATACATAAGATATCAAGAAGACAATATTTGTGAGACAATGTTGGTTCTTCAAAAGATTTAGGAATTGTAAACCGGATTGTTGGTACAATCCTTTGAATGAAAAATCATAGAGAAAGACTTTGTCAAAAGGGAGAAATCAAGATAAGAAGAAGCAACATCAACAAATCTAGAAGCATATATATATTGCAAACAGATATGGAATTCTAGACAACATCTGTGATGTATGAAATGATAGTGGTCACAAAAATGGATCATGATTATATTAACCCATATCCTGAGCATATTAGAACAAAAGACAATAGAATCTAGATAAGAGAGAATAAGCTACCTCGGGATGAAATCAAAAGAATAAATCAAAAGAAAATTATAAAAAGAAGCCTCCAGGAAGTAAAAGTGAGAAGTCCGTGGATTCAAAATCCCAGAGTTTGAAGAGTGGAACATCCAAAAGTATTTCTAAATATGATGTCACTCTAAAGAGTCCATATGGAAAATTCAAACATACTACCATTGTTCCTAGAGACATATTGGTTATCTATCCTGAAGACTTGGAAAGAATTATAATGTAAGGAGATGCAAAATCTAAGGCTAGTGCAATAGGAAATAAGAATATTTAACAGGACGACAGAAAAGTCATGTGTGTGAGTGCAACAAGGTTGTTCACAATATTAATATTTTCAGTGCCTTTATTCCATCCCATGAATAATTCCTTAAGATGATGAATGTTAAACCCAGTGATTATAGTGTTTTGAAAGCTGTTGAAAAAATATGACTCTCACACAAACATATTGAAGAAATATTGATATATATAGAACTAATGTAAGAATTGAAAATCAAATTTTAATGTGTGAGGAGTGGATAAAATGGAGAATCATGTTTAAGAAAATCATCTCATACTTCTAGATCATATTATATAAGCAAGGATAATTCACCTTATCCCCTTAATACTTCATGTATTATACTAAACTTATAGGGAAGTAAAGGTGAATAAATCACTCAGTGGGAGAACCTGAGAAGAGTTCCCTTGAGAGGGAGAAAAATCAAGAATCATCCAGAGTTATTATTTAAATTTTTATCAACTTCAGTTGGTATCAAGTCATTTACTCTAAATAATTTTTGAAGATTATATCATTTTTCAATGGAGTTTTAGGTTCATAATATCATATAAAATTTATTATTCTCATCCTGGAATGAAAGTGGAACAAGATTTGAAGACAATTACATGAGTTCTCATCACATGAGGTATCATGATTAGGGGGTAAGGGACAACTTTGTTGTCAATATCAAATCCAATTGTTTTCTATATCGATCAATGCTCAAGTAGACTTAGAGTGAAATGAATGTTGGCCTCTCTAACATAATCATTGTATTTATTGTCAATAAGGTGGAGAGAAAGTGAAATGAATGTTGAAAAGTAAAAGGGAGAGAGAATATCATTTTGACATTCACGTGATCATTTTATGGAACATTGAAGTATTGAACACAAACACAAAGGGGGAGTTTTTGGATCTATTTTGTATATGAAGATTTTATTTTTTTCAATGTGTTTCAATGGATGTCAATGATGATCAAAATGAAGAAAGAAATATCCTAAGTAAAATGGAGAATGGAAAGGGGATGATGGTTGAGCATGATCATATTTTTGATATATGTGTATTAGGAATGGAAGGAGTAAAAGAAAAAGGGAAGAAGAGTTTGTGGAGGAGGTTTGGCATTTTATATTTGTAAACAGATAGTTTTACACCAAGTAGTATTTATTTATATTCCTTTACAAAAAGGAAAAGGGCCATCCATGGAGGACAATTGAGGTCCTCATCTCAAGCACATGCAGGACCCGAGGGGTCAACTTTGTTCTAGAGAATTCTTCAAGGCCATCCCACATGAGGCAGGGTGTGCATGGTCCATGTATAAGCATGTAGGCTCCAAAAGGTGGTGAACCTGTGTAACATGGACACTAGGAGCATGCCATAAGAGTAGAGTAGGTGCTAATAGCACACGCATAGGGTGAAGATGGTATGGTGATTTACCATTGAAGGAGGATATATTTGGGCCGCTACTTCCACGACATGATTGATAAACCATGAGAAAATAGCGCAATGTTTCGACGTGGGACAACATTTAAAAAACAAGTAAATATTCTTAACAATTGATCCTTCAGTGACACGTGGTCTACCGTCTGATCCATCGCGAGATTGATCCCACTCATCCAAGTAGTCCATCTGATCTCCTCAATTCCTGTTTCAATAAGCACTGTATAATCTCTCCACCAAGGTTGTCTTCAAACTCTGAACACCCGAGCTCTACCTGCTTACCAGTACTCGAGCCGAATGAAGACCTCAGTACTCTGGGCATCATTTTATCTCATTTCTGTCCCATAGTGATCGTTATGATGTAAAAAAATCATGCATGCAGTTTAATTTTCATACATGAACATAAATAAAGAGATAGCTTGTGGACAAAGAAAATAGAGTTGTGAGGCCACATCATAGAGCTCGATGCATTTGGGAGATGATTTTAATGTGTTCAAAAATGCATGCACGTGAGGATAATAATCTCGAGGATGCAAGAGCCCACTGTTGAAATGGAAACATCCATGATATACGACATATCTCCATGTGGGATTGAAGATATTAATGAACCAAATATTTCAGTTATTCAAGGAAGAATCATGAATAGAGGATTATATAGTTTCGGGATGAAAAAAATATCTAAAACTTTCTTCTAAATAAGACCCACGGATTCAAAAAGAGTTTCTACTTCTGAACCACTCTTGGTTCCTGATGTGAAGGGGCCTCATAGCATTTTGGATTCGGGGAGAAAGGTTCTTGCGTACCACTAGGATTGACTGCATACCCCTCTGGATTGTGGTGATGAGAATCTCATGAGGGGAAGTCACGTGTACCACTCAGTTCGTTGAGCAGAACTGGTAAAATTTGGTACACGAAGGACGACCGCACTTCGTGTGAGAAAGAAGCCCTCATATCCCCTACGTGAGGAGGAGTTACAAACAATTCTGGTTCACGAAAGAGGCAAGAAGAAATTGTGAGAAAAAGATATCCACACACTTGGTGTAAAAAACAACGTGGGAAACAAGAAACATCATGCCATATCAAAATGCACACATTGATTTTTGAATAAAATCACTTTCAAATAAATATAAGCAAATCAAAGCGAATAAGTGTGTGTTGATGAAGGGATAAGGAATATTGTGCAGGATTATGGGAAATGAATGTATATATACTTATGAATGATTTTTAGAAGTACACACAAAAGGTATAAGAACATCTGATCTAAGTTTTGAGAAAAGAATGGAAGGATATAGGGAACAAAAGCCACATGTGTTCTTAAAATAACAATATTAATTTGGGGATTCATATAAGAAAGAAGAAAGAGGAAGGTCATTCATTCATGCATGATAAAGAATATGAGTATACTTTGAAGAAAAGAATCCTAAACAGAGGGTGCACATGAGTAAATATGTGAAGAGGAAGATAACATCTATATTGTCACATTCATGGTCATATTCATACATGAAATAAGAAGAGTTGATTCTGATGATTCCTCTTGGGATTTTGTTCAGAATTTGAATAATCACAAATAAATTTTTGATTATAGCCAAGAAGAATAAGAAGTATTAGTACATCTAGGTGTTTCACTCAAGATGAATATTGAATGTTAAATAACATCAACTCTGGACCTCGATGCAAGAAAAGTCTCATGATGAATAGGAGACAAAGTCTTTCATGCCTATCTGTTGAAGGGACCTTCACCTCTATAAACTAATTGTGACTTCACATAGAGCAGTGATCCATAAGAATTCAATGGAAGTGATTCGAGGGAGTCAGTGAGATATCCTAGATCTTTGGTAAAGGCAGTGTGCTTCGGACATAGTGACTGCACCCAAACTTTGTAATACATAACATGTAAAGAATAGTGGAATTATGTATGACCGAATACCTATTGGTGTATGCTCCTTGGATTTAGCCCTTAGTTGTGTACCAAGTAAAAGTGTTGTGTGGTCCTTCTACATGTGAATGTTTTAATTACCTCACATATCCATCACATAGGTTTAATTAAGTTCCTAACAACTTGGGAATAAGATACAATAAAAAAGAGTAAAATTTGACACCCTGATTCACCCCCCCCCCTTTCTGGGTGACCAAGGGTCCTTCAATAATTACTACCATAAAGCTCCTTGAAAATATATACATATCATAATAAATTATATACAAAATAAACACAAATACCTTATACTCCAAAAAAGTATCTCAAATTTTTTTTATAATATGATAACATCAAAATTCTAAATCATATCTCATATTATTTATTTACTACTTTTATAATTATTTATTTAATAACCTAGATATAATAATAAAATTAATAAAAAATTTAAAATTCTATTACATGTTTGATGTATTTTATTTAAATTATATTTAAAATTCATTCATCTATATCATTTTTTTCATATTATAGAGTTTATAAAAATAAGTCATGTATTTCCATCCAAAACTTATTATATTACAAAATCAATTTTTATTACATCAATGTTATGATATTCTAATAAACAATGGAATATAATTAAAATTTCAAAAATAATTGTTGATTTATAAAGCACACATAATTTATATATTTATACATATAAAAGTAACACTTTCATTATCACTTGATATCGATTTATAACTATTTTTATGAAAAATGACACATTTTTAGCAAATAGAAATATTTAAAAAATTTAATTATTGTTGAAAAATCAATAAGGGTGATAATTGGGTTTCTTATAATTTTTTTTAATTTGAATTTAAAAACACAAATAAAAAAATTTATTAAAATTTACCAGTTAAAAAATTTGAAATTTATAATTTGATCTTTGGAAACATTTATCAAAATATTGATCATGATATCAGTTGAAATCAATTTAAAAATAATTGAACTTAAGAAATGGTATTTTGGTATAAAACAAGATATATAAAAAAATATTTTAATATAAATATAAAACTATAATTTTGTTTCAATTTTTAGAATTCTAAAACAAAATCTAACTGGGATCATAGAAAATAAAATATTTAAAAAGTAGTAATCATGTTATAGAAAATATAACCCAAAAAAATAATATGGGGTTATTCTCAAAATTACAATTGACCCCCTCTAATTAGAAATCAATTTGTTCTATGTAGTTAAATATAATATAAACTGATAGACAAATAAGATCATGTTCTTCTGATAATAATGCACAAGTCTATCTAGGAACATAACCTCTTACATAGTTAAACATTTAATGAAAATGATACAATTTCATACTTTCTATTTCTTATAGATTTCTATGGGAATACATGTAAAATATTAGAGAGATGTTATAATTTAATCACCAATTCATTATAGGGGAGTGTGTTTTACAAATAAATAGAGAAATACAATAACATAGATCTAATTAAAAAAAATAAATTAAAGATAAGGAGATATAATATTAGATTTTTTGCAGCTTGATAAAAAAGACATTGATTATCCATATTACATTGAATTTTTATTTCAGAGAGTCTAAAAAAATTTCATAGAATGTTTTTGATAATAGTGTGTCATAGAGACTTCTCAATTTAAAAGGTACTAATGTATATAATCAAATTTTACACTCAATGATAGAATGTTTTTTCATTTATATTCACTTTACATATTAAAATTATGTTTAATTCTTAAAATAATCATCATCTAAAAGTATCCATTAGTGAAAGATAAATTCTATTTTAAATGCAATTAAGCTTAAATTAACCCTTCAAAAACTCGCCATTCAAGATGTAGAACCCTCCACCTCTATTTTTGACATGATAAGGTATCATTATTTAAAACAATGATTGTTTGTCTAATAGAATCTCGACACACTTTGAAGGCAAGATTAGCTGATCTGGTAAGGTGTCCTGGTCAGTTTATTCTTTCATGGGGTATGATCATTTGATATATTTTCCGATCCATGGATTTATGTGGAATGGTTTTTATTAATACAAGCACTATAATGATAGATATCATAAATATACTAATTTTTTAAAATATAATACATACCAGGGAATGGTAACAAGATTTCTTCACATGATATTTAGTTTCTATAACAGTCACTATAGTGATTGTCATGGTTAGGAACATGGTTAATATAATTGTATCTCATAGTTGTATGATTTTCAATATTCAGTAAGCTAAATCATCAATGCGTAGTCAGTTCATGACAAACAATTTTCTTAATCTGACTCATGGTATGTAGTTTTTTCATACTATATAGTGTATTATAGAATTTCGTAAGGTGAAATGGTCAGTTGAAAAATAATATTATAAAGTTTCACGGCGAGCTTATGATGTATCCATTTGTGTAGGTTTTTTCTATAAAAACATTTAGTAACAAAATACATGAGATTAATTAATAATAATATAAACATGATTTGGGATCATTAAATAAGAGGGTGTTGATCTAAGCCAACAATATTCCCTTTTTCTATGATCCTTGATTATGAAATTTAAAAGGAAATGATTTAAATATAAAAAAATTAGAGTTGATAAGTATTGAAACAATTAAACAACATGTTCATAAAATCATGAAATGTTTTTTTATGAATTCAATTTAGTCTAATTTCTCCATAATAAATACATTTATCTTTCATTTGGGATTATAAAAAATTCCTGGAAGGAAAAATGAAATGAAAAATAATAATATAGATAATTGAGAATATAAGATAGTATTATATTACTATATAAAAATAAATTACAAAGTGTTGAAAAAAGATATAAAAATTCCATATTAGATATAACAATCAAAATTTGAATATGTTTCATATATAAAATTAGTATGATTGAGAGGGTCCATTCCTTTTGACATATAGCTAGTGGTTTAATTATTTAGGGAGAAAAAAAAGTTCATCTAATAACTACACATCCAAAAAACAAGTTTATGTCTCTAAAATTTGTGTGTTGGACTTGGAAAAACATATTAATTATAGAGGAGATTGTATGTTAGATAAATTTATGTATGAATAATCCATGAAAAATATTTTAGAAGAATACATATAGGGATCCATCAACTGGGTGGAATCACTTAATTCCCAATAAGCAAGATCAAGAGCATGAGGAAGATCATCTATACAATCTATGAAAGTTTCCAAAACTAGATTCATATCTCTGAGCTTATAAACTAACAATATAAAATCATGAGTCTGAGGTGGCATATTCACATCCAAATAAATATATCTAAACAACAATTTTAGATCTTATTTTATAAAGATCCTACTGAGGTAATAATCAATTTCCCTTTTGAGGGATTTATTGTCTTGATTAGACACAATAAAATACTAATGTAATAGAATAATGTGTTTAAAACCCATAAAACATAGCTTTTATGGTAGTTCTAATCTCATCAAACATAAACTTAAACTCATATCGAATGAGTTTCATAACCTTATCTTCATCAAAAACTGATATAATAGGATGATCATGAGGCATAAAAATTGAAGGTTCAAACATAGAATTCAAAAACCATTGTTCTAGTTAAATCAATATGTCATGTAGACTTGGTTGAAGATATCAATCATACAATCTAAAATGTAAAATATCGTTCCGTATCATCTCAATTATTAAAATAAATCAGGGATAAATACGATTGATCACAAATTATGAATTTTATTTATATCAAATTTAACTACTTATTTCATGTAGCTGTCAAAATTATCCAATACATACTTGATGTAATCAATAATTTATAATTTCAAAACACCCATGGCAACCTTAGTTGTAAATTATGTTGATGAAATAGAGGGTGCAAAAGAAGAGGGAGATAGATCATAATCTTAAATTCAACTGTCTATCTCTAGAGAATCATCTAATTATATACATGATATAATTTGATTCTCATAACTATTAATATCTTCAACATCATCTTCATATGAATATTCAACTATATCCTCATGAATAACAATATTATATTCCTAAACATATTTAGTGGGATTAGGAAAAATGATTTATTGAATGGTCTGATCAATAGAATGTATTAAAAAATAAACCTCAATTATATCATTAAAATCAACCTCAGTAATTAATTCTAATTATAGAGTTTCTTAAAAATAGTGAATAGAAAGACCACTATGTCCAAGTGGAGAACCTCCTAGATCGACTTCATCAGAATCCAGATAGTTTAAGACTATTATAAAGGATCAATGGGAATTATCCCCCTTAGAAGTTTCACTAGGTAAATTTTATCTTTGAGTACTCATAATAATCTGAGATACTTATCATTTTTCCCCAACTAAATAATATTTATCAATCCTATCCCATTATGGCTCAGCTTCATGAGTTGTTCTAGCTTGTTTATCAAGTAATATAACTTCTATTTATTCCTATGTTTCCCCTTCCTCAATAGATACATAATATTATTATTCTCTATAAGAACAAATATCATAATAAAAATATGTCAAAACGTTATTGGGTTTGTGGTATAGATCCACTATATTAGAATTTCTAATAGGGTATTAACTGGATTTAACATTTCATAATGTTTTTCTAAGTCATCGACCCATTATTGTTTCCATGGGATCAAGTTAATACTCATTTTCTTACAATTGTTTTGAGTAAGATATAATCCATCTGGTGAAGTGATTATTTCCCACAACCAAGGAACTAACATTTCTTATAATATCACAGAAGAGATCAGATTAGGATATATTAAATAATTCAACCTTCAAGTTTCCTTAAAAAACTCTAACACATGTCTCACGAAATATATTCAAAGTAGGATTTGAATATCATTATTCATTAAAACCAAGAAATATATATCTTTTTTCCTTAGGATGACGGAATCCCCTTTTCATTAATATATTATAAGACGAATAAACTTGACTAGTATCCTACATTATAAATTCAACTCAACAGATAATGGTCTCACATAGATTCTATCCCGACTTATTCTATATAATAAATATGAAAATAAATGTAAGATTTATTAATAGTAAAAGTTAATTGGTAATAATCATATTATACTTTTTATGAAACATCCAAGAAAATTTCCATATATGTAAATGAAAACTCCAAAACAGCACCACTGACCAATATTATAACAACACCTCTCTTTTAAATAGGAAAAACTACCGGTGTATATAAAAATAATAGACATGTTTCAGATAAAATGGCCTTTAAATTTCATTAATCCAAGAATCACATCCATTAATTTGAATCAAATTTCAAAAAAATGATTTTCTTAATTTCAAACATGGTGAACTAACTTGTTTTTTTATTGAAACTAGACTAATGATTAAGTAAATATTCTTCAACTTTAGAGATTAAATTGTTCTCCCTTTTGATTTCCTTGATATAATAGTTTGATATTGGTCAAAAGGCTTCAAAATATCATTAATGAATTTCACATTCATCCTTTATGGTTTGGTATGAGATCTATAAGGTTTATATATGGGTGGCAGAATAGAGTGGTTCAAGTTGGAGAGAGAAAGAGATTATGGATTAGAGAACTATTTTTTTCAAAATATCTCAAAAAGTTAAAGGTGGTCTAACATAAATTATGAGTGTATATTACGATTCCAACTCAAATTATACATTAATAAACTTGGGATTTTAATTATTAATTAACAAAAATAAAATCATTTCCAAAAATTTCACATAAAATTTCAAGGATACAGAAATAGTAGGTATGATAACATTGGATCTGAAAGATCATGATAATGGTAGGCATGCTAACCATGACCTCATGGTATGTAGAAAATCCCCATTAATTTAATCTTCATATTAGGAATAGTGACCATGTGAGTTAATACCGATGAAATGAATGGTTAAAATATGTGCATGTGTTCTTGGGTTTCATTATTTCTATTTGACCAGAAACTCATAGTAGGACCATAGACCGTGTGAAATATAAATAACTGTTACATTAAGAAAATCTCAAAAAGTAGAATCTAAATTAGACATAAAAAGTTAAAAGTTTGAAATTTTAATAAATTATTTGGCATGATATTTCTTTCAAAATTAATGTATAATATAATGATTATATCAATATTCAGTTTTTTTTTGAAAAAATATCCACAGGGTGATTTACCATTCTAATGAACTCAAGAGTTATATTACCCAATATAAAATTATCTCTCAAAAATTAATCTCTTATATCAATATTATTTCTTCTAAAATGAGATATAGGATACTTATAAATATTTATCACACTTGTATTATCACAATTAATAGTGAATTGTCAAAATGTTTATCTATAGTTTAGTAAATTGTGCCTCATCTAATGGATTTGTCCACAAAAATGTCCTACAACTATGCGCTTAGTGTCATCATAGGATAACTCCACATAGTCCTATTTCATAATACATAATTAATCCAGAGGCTTTATAAAAAATTTAAATGTTCCATAAGTTTTTATTTCTATCAATATTAGAACCACAAAAATATGCATCTAAACAGCACACTTAGTCAAATTATTTTCTTCAACAATTGAACAATCCTAAATTGGTTGTACATTTGAGGTATTTGGAATTTATTTTAATAATAATTTATTTTCACTCTCTATGATTATCTTGAATATGACCACACATAAAAAAACGAAGCATTAAATTAGGCTTAATAGATGGTAGGTATAGTAAACTTCTATTTATACATATTTATGTGGATTGATCATATAGTATCTGATTTTCATCAAGATACAACATATAATTGGAACTCATAATAATATCACTTCCATTTGTACATTTTAAACAAAATCATCCAAAATAGTATTTAATACACATAATTTGACTTAGAATAATTTCTTTTTTTGAATAATATTAAAAATCAAAGAATAAAGGTTCGATCATTAAGATATTTTCAAATTCATTTTTCATTGTTTATTAAAATTCATTACACAAGGAATTTATTTAAGAACCCAAAATAATATAACCAAAAAATATTTTTACTATTGAAAAATATTTTTTAATAATATTAATAAATAATATACGATCAAATATAACATCAAGGAAATCTTTTTAAATTAAAAAATGAAAAAAAACATATCACAAAATTCTCTAGGATGATGTTTTAAACCATATAAAACATTTTTTAATTTAAAAACATGAGTTCAAAATGAGGTTTTTGAAATCGATATTTTTGTTCTACAAAAAAATCATTTACTATATAGACATTTAAGAATTCACTCTTCACATCCATTTTACAACATTTGAAATTAGAATTTTTTGTTTAATAAAAAAAATTATAATTGATTCAATTATAGATAATAGAGAAAAGGTTTCCTCGCATATAATACCATATCATCAACAATATCCATATGGACCGAGTCAATATTTTTTTCAAACTATTATTCATGACTCCTCAACCTTATTTTTTCAAACTAATTTATTTAAAATAGTTAGGTTGTCTTTGGGTATTTCAACTAATTCCCAGAATTAATGTTTTCCAAAAAAAATTACGTATTCTTGAATTTATAACAAAAATAATTTTTCATTAATTTTATCATTAATGTGATTTTTACAAGTTTTTATTTGAAATAATTATGTTTAAGATGTTTTCTAAGAGAATCTCTTATCTAAGTTCCATTATCATGGACACAAACTAAAACATATAAGGGGAAAGTTCTATGAATCCTGAAATCTCTTAGAATAGAAGTGTTTAATACATCATTCTGTTTTAAATGTTTTGGTTAATGTTTTTTATATAAAATTGAAGATTTTTTTACCAGAAGTCTAATAGAATTAATATAAATATTAGAAATATCATCCTCTATATTTTATAAAGATATGATAGGATCATGTTGATATATATTATTGAACATGACATGTAAAACATATCATAAAATATTAGTCCTTTTATAAAACACCATATATTCTTTATTGGTTATATAATATCCAATGATTATTCCTTCACCATTCATGGAATAAAACTTCTCTAGATTGATTTGGCCTGATTATATGGACATAGAAAAAATATAGACTAATAAAAATTTTGTTTCATACCATTCCATAATAAATAAAACTTATTATTTAAAAGTGGTGAAAAAACACTATTTATTATATAAAAATATGTGTTTAAATTTTTTTCTAAAAAATAATCAGGTAAATCATACACATTGAATGTGATTTTGGAAATTGATTTATGGTTGTATTGCGCCATTATACTTCAACATTTATCTATGTGGTTTTAGGAATAGTTATGTTATTATTATAGCCATTTTGATATCATAATGATTCAAAATCTATATTTTTTAACAAATATCAACGATCACTTATTAAGGCATCAATTTTAACACCATTATGATTCTATAAAGATCTAGAATATTTTCAATAAAAGGAGTTAGATTAATGTTTATGATAAAGTATATATAATCATTTATATATGGAATATTACTCAACTATATCATTGTAATAATATTTCTGCTAAAATAGATATTCTAGAGGGTCGAAAAAATCAACATGAACCAAATCAAAATGTTGAGATGTTGGGACTTATTTCTTGGATTTTAGTAATATTTTATGTTTACCTACCACTAGACAAGTATTACAGACATTTTTGGTTGGGTATTATAGCTTTGGTAGATTATCTAATAATCTTTCCCTTGTTATCCTTCTAGGTGAGTTTATATTAAAATTGAATATTATCCTATTCTAAATCTAGTATTAATTATGAATAGAAATGAAACAAGAATCATTCTAAGAAAATAAATAATTTAAACATATAGCATAGATGTTTTAATTTTTCATAGAATTAATATATAAAGTATGATTACAAAAAAAAATCATGATTTTTTTCCAACATAACCTGAAAATTATCATCACACAATTGTGAAATTAAAAGTAGATTATATTTCAATCAGCCTACAAATAAAATAGTAGAAATTAACATTGTAATAGATTAATTGATTTGAATGAGATCAATTATATTCCCTTCTTCATAGTAAGAAAAAGTTATGGGGTCACTATCCAATTTTGTAAGGCTCCTAAGTATCAAGTATCCCGGATTCATATTTATGGAACCTCAATTTTCCAGATATGAAAGTTTATTGTTGGAAGTCATCAAGAACACTTTTTACAAAACATATTTAAATAAAAAATTATTTTAGTACTCATATTTTATTAGGTACATAATTTTTTTTATAAGTGCATTAGGAATCTTTAAATTTATTATTTCGTTCTAATAAAAAGACATTATTGGTTGTAGAAAAAAAATAAATACTAGTATAGCTGGAAGAAATAGAACAGAAGAAATTTTTTTTTGTTGATTTTGGTATCCCATTCTTGTTTTATACATATGATTAGTCTATTTTATAAGAATATGAGTAAGGTTTTATTTTTTATCACATTATTGTTCGTATTTGATATTC
Organism: Viscum album; assembly: GCA_963277665.1. NCBI lineage: Eukaryota > Viridiplantae > Streptophyta > Magnoliopsida > Santalales > Viscaceae > Viscum > Viscum album. Next base: position 2,112,476,317 of record OY728152.1, read on the forward strand.
AATTTTTGTTTATAATATTTAATCTGAAAAGCTACTTCGTTTCGTTTTATGGTTTATCCACTTCCTCTTTGTTAACATGAAATTACTCTTTATATAACCTAATGTTTCAAATTATATCTTTATTGGTAGTGTATAAATGTACCAATAATCTAATATATATATATATATATATATATCTTACTGTAAGTCATCTGAGAAGGAGCATGACTTGATATATTTCAGTAATTTCTTTTCCTTGTGAATGCATCATGTTTACCATCCCATCGAACTTGGGAAACATGTCTGAGAAAGATTCATCATTCTTCCTATTAGATGTATCATATTTTATAGTATAATTTTTTGAATGTTTTTTTAACATTAAATGTTCATTCATTAGATATAGAATGTGTATCTTTGATATAAAAAGTATTTAAACAAGAATATATTATGTGAAATTTTTCTTCTCCAAAAATATTGTTCAATTATTTTATAGATTTGTAATTATATTCATATGAAGCTTTTATAGAATTACTCTAATAAGATCTTTCATATTTAGGGTTTTTATATTTAATTTCAGTGATAGTTCATATATCAATTCCCATACATTATAAGTTAATTTTCATTGAGCATTATTATTTACAATAAAATAAAAAATAATATTTGTGTGAGTTGCATCTTCTGTATTTCCGTCCAAAAGGAATTAAATTTTGATAAAAAAATATAAGATCTTTATATACTATTAGATCATAGTAAATATATATTTTAAATTCCTATGATACCGAATGTTGGTCAAAGTAGAAAAATCATGTCGTGGTATAGAATTGCGTTTATAGTAAAATTTATGTTAAAAACAAAATTTTAAAAAATAAATACTCAAATATATTAAAATTTCCAAGTTATCAAAAATAGTAGAAATATATAATTTTTTCAATGGAAAATTTTCTCAAAAGATCAAATTAAAACTTTGTTCATATACATTATAAAATTCTTAAAATTTTAATAAATTCCAATAATATCAAACATAGTAAAAACATTGGATTGTGTGAACTAATAGTATATATGTTTATATAGATGTTTATAAATATGAATGAAGTTTAATTAGTCAACACCAAAAAGATAAAATGTTTTAATAATGTTAAAAATATATATCTCATTAGAATTTAACATGTGTTTTTCTCTCAATACAATACTTTGTCCTTTTTTTTCAATAACATTTTCTAAAAATTATATTATAAAATAGAATGATTCCCAACCTGGATTGATTTTTACACACAAAAGAACAGATGTTTTTTCAAGAAAATAACCTCTTTTATAATTATAGGTGGTATGAGAGGGATAACAGGTCACACATGACCTCTTCCACTGTTTTTAGTTGGAATGCATGTAAAATATTTCATATAGAGTACCACGTACTATCCATTTCAGCTAAAGTGATATTTTTTGTCAAATGAAAATGTAATATAAAAAATAGAAATGAAATAATTTCATAAATGAAAGATAATGAGATATAGTATAAGAAATGTGATTCTTCTTGATAAAAAAGTCATTTTTCCAGAGTTTTTTTAATTTTTTTAGAAAGAGTCGGACACATGTTTCATAGAAAGGTCATGAAAATAGAGTGACGTATAGTTTTCTTTATTTCATATGTGCAGATGGATCTGATGCTATATTATTTTATACGAGATGAAATATGATTACTAAATCACACTAATTTTTATATGATCATATTTTATTCTCAAAATGATCTTCATCCATAATTATCCATGTACAAAAATTAATTCAATATTAAATAATCTGATGCTTTACTAAATCCATACTAAATTAGATGTTGGGGATTTGAAATACTCAAATACTATGTTATAAAATCAAATATTTATTCACATAAAGATCAGTTATCTTATCCCAGGTTAAATTCACAAAGTAAATGGGAATGATCATATGATTCATGAAGGTTTAATTATCCATTATGTCTTTCATATGGTCAGCTCATTTGTTCTTTGGGTTGGTACCTGGATTAATGTGGAAATTTGATTATTCGTATAGTCAATAGAAGTTTATACATGGTTATTAAAATTTTTTTTTGGAATTATTATACAAAAATTATCATGGAAACTTTATTTAATCACAGGGTAGGCAATTTATTTCATAGCCACTACACTGATTTGTATGGTTAGGTACATAGTGGGTTAAAATGAATCTCTTGGTATGCATATTCTCTACTTTTGGTAAGTTAAATCGTCATTTTGCATTAATTTGATTACTTTGATAAAAAAATTATCATATGAATCATGATAAATAGTTTTATTATGTGGTAAGGTGTAGTATGATGTGTGGTAAGGAGACCCTGTAACATTACCTTTACATGGTAAGGTTACTCCGTAAGTTCCAAACATATCCATTTGTGCAAGTTCAGTCCCAAAGAATATTTTTTAATATAGAAATTTGATTCATTAATATTAATATAATCATGAATTGGAGTAATTAATGAAATTAGGATTGGTATGTTCAAAAAATATATTTTTTAATTTATAGTTGGAATCAAATACACATTAATGTATATTAATTTATTTATATATTATTAATATACACTTTTTACGCTCATTGGATTTTATTACACCCATTTTAAATGTATTAAAATTTCTTATCTATTATATATATCCATTTCATAATGGAAACATTAACATTCATCATTAACATATCTCTTTGGATTTGATGATCTATGATTAATATTATATTCCATAACAAATTTATTCTGGCTTAAATTTTACACTGGTCATATTTTAATATCATCACAACAATTTAGAATGGACTTCCCATATTTTACTAATATACCTTAATTTTTTGATTGGGTAACTATTTTATTAAATATTTCATTTGATAATTCATAATAAATTACTAATTATCATTAATTGAAATAAATAGCCAACTAGACCAGTAATTGATAAATTAAAATTAGAAAATCAGTTACAAGATCAATATTAATAAGAACATTAATATATATTGAAACTCCTTTGTCAAATGGATTCTAGAAAATACACATACAACCTCAAACTAATAATTACCTTACTACTCAAAATAATTATTATAATGGTTTTCTATTATTTTATATCCATTTATATTATCCTTCTTTGGGGTCCCTGTCCAATATTCCCAAAGATTATTTATTGAAATGAAAGACGTCAGCAATGTTTTTAGCATGAGATTTTAAAATAATATATTTATATTATATGTTTCATTATATAAAAACTTATATAAAAATGGAGACATCCATAAAATTTCTTTTTTGTTTCTAGTAATCATTTAGATATTACAATTTTATACATTCATTAATTGGATGCTGATGAAGATGTTTTTATAATATATAAAATTTATCTTCCTAAGTTTAGAAAAGTATAAAATTTAAATTCTATTATAAGAAATGTATTCCATTAAAAATATATTTGTTTAAAATTTATCATAAAAAATAACATGATGATTCAATATTTTTTAAATAAATATAATCCTTTTCAGATGGGAAATATGATTTAGAATAATTTGATATGTATAATTGTTTAATAAAAACATATTAATGTTATTTCCATTTTCATGTCATATTTATTAGTGCGAGTATATGGATATTTTTTTAAAAATATATATTTTTTCTATATTTATAACATTATTTTTCGTTTTTTAAGAAACCATACTGGAAATTACATCACATATAACTCTTATATTATTGATGTGATATTTCCTTATCCCAGTCCATTGTATTGTTTATAAAAATCTATTCATACAAGAACCTACTTCTATTACGGTATCCTAGCTATTAGTGTAGCCATATAGACATTAGATATAATCACCTAATTTAATTAGGGTCACTCTTATTATGTTTTACAAAAAACAAATCATGGTTTTTGTACATTTGAATGACTTATCCATTTAGATGATCCAAGTCATAAAAAGAATTAATTTTGGATGTAATACTAAATATATTATTTTAGGTGTTTTATATGTCTCTCTATATTATATCAAATATCGATGATTTTGAATATTTTAATTCATCTAATATACCTTCATGGAAAAAAGGTTTTTAAAATATTAATGTGTAACACATTATATAAATTTTTATTATTTTTACTAATTTAAAATTTAAGAAATCATATTAAAAAATATAAAAATATTTATAATGTATATGTTATATAGAAAACTTTTCATTTAAATTTTTATAATGATATGAAAGAAAAGTGTTATCCTAGATAAAGAAAGTTGTGAGTGGTACCAAAATAGTCACTATTTTCACTGATTTGAATTTATGAGGCTAGTGTAGCCCAAAATAATGTTACAATATCCATGATCAAAACCCATTATAGATCAGAATTATATTATAAACAAAACACGTAATATATTTAAATCATTAATAAAAGTACAAATATATAATAATAGAAATAAACTATAAAATAAGTTCTCTTACATTCTAAAACCTCTTCTACATTATGCATATGGACATGACACCACTAATTAAGGATTTTATAGTGTTTTAAAAAAATATAATTTATAATTCAAATAGAATCATTTGTTTTGAGTATAACTACTTCTATAACACTACCCATATTAATCTATTACACTATAAAAGTTACAAAGAGACAGTGTAAATATTTTATCATTATCCCATGTGACATGAGTTGTGTTATCCCTATATATCTACCTATATTGAAATAAGTATTGTATTTATATCATCAACTCTGCATAATGTTATCAATGATCTAAATTTTTACAACATTATATAGATATCAATGTATTTATTCTTTAATAACTCAAAAATTTTTAGGATATATGAATCATAATCTTCATTACGAAGTTATATATTGTTACTCTATTTTGTTTAAATCTATTTATTTAATATGACACAGGTAATGTTATTATCATATCACATTCGACCTTTCCAAAGAAAACTATGGATATTTTTCATGGAAAAAGTCTTATTAAAATGAGAAACATTATACCAAATAGATTTTGTAAATTAATATATATTTTCATCAATAAATATCTTTAGATAAAAAATAGTAAATTTTCTAAACATCATGGGAGTGGAACTTATTACTCTATTTTGCATTATGAGTACAACATAATGCCTATATTTAGTATAATAAAATAAACTACGACACATTATCATTCCATTATAAGAGTAGTGGTGTATAAAAATAAATATTTTATTAACATATTAATTTACTATTTGTGATATGAGAAATTATTTTTGAAATTATATGAGTGATATATTTGTAGAAAACAAAATAATACAATAGAAATTTTTATCTATTGGGTTTTGGAAGTATCGGATAACATTTATAGGTAAGATTTTTCTATTACCCATCAAAATTTATATCATTAGGATTAAAGTATTGATAAAAAAGAAGATAATTTGATCATATATATTCATGAATTGATTATATCACCCATATAGTCTAATCCTCCTTTAACTTTTTACAAGGATATTGAATAATGGATCCCACATAAAAGAAATCATTTTTTAAAATTATAATTGTGGGTGGATCTCAAAATTAATTGTTTTACAACTGTTCAAATTATGATAATGAGAGAAAACAATTTGTAACATTATTAATATTCATTGATGAATTATTCTATATATGAAAATTTAATAAGTTGTTTTACACTCCTTTGAAAATAATAAAATTTATTTTTATTGATATATGATATGTTCAATGTAAATGAATAAAAATTATAAAATGGGATGTTAGAAATAAAAATAATTGCATGGAATGCGGAATTATGATAATGATAGACAATCCCTAATAATTACATGAGAGAGTTCAATCTATAAAATTTGAAATATTATCTACTATAGTGAAGAAATCCATATTTTACTGTAATGAAATATTTTTCAATGTGACTTGGATGAGACTATATATTACTATAGAACCAATTATATAGTTTTGGTTATGATTGTTGAGTAATTTATATTATTTTATACATAAAATAAATCATATAAGCTAAAAAATTAACAAAAATCTATAATTAACAGAATTGTGTAATAATTATATTTGATAGATGAATAAAATTAATTCAATATAATAAAATTCAATAAAATATATATTCACCCCTTTACATATATTCCCACACTACTAGGGAGTATGTCCATTCTTTTTTTGAATTTATAATTATAATAAAATTTTATATATAATGATTAAATGAGGTTATTTTATTTTAAATGAAATTTCTTTATTTTTTATGGATCTTAACTTATCATGTGATTCTCTTGTGTTTGGAATTCAATTGAGAGAACATGATATGTTTTCATTTTTATTTTTTAATATGTGTTAATTATAATCAAATTTCTAGAAATATAACTTTATTATATTTATTAGTAATAAATTTTTAGTATGAAGTGAACCCTTTTAGCTTCATTTACCATGATAAAACATTGAATGGGGTCTTTGATATATTCTATGTGGAGAAGCTCATATATTTTAAGAATATTAATATTTTATATATTTATTTTTATTATTATCATGGTTTAATTATTAAAATATGGTATTAAAGGAGGGATTATATGTTGATTCATTTTATTTAGTGTTGTATAATAGACATGTTTAAACTTTAATTGAAAATATTAAGAGATATAAACTTTTATGGGTGATACAACCACTATGAAATTCTAATATTTTATTATTTTTGAATTATTTTCAAGGATATCAACATAGATATTTCCTACAAATTATAATATGAGTTTGACATTGTATATGGTAGGATTTTATACCCTAAAAATCAATGTAGTTATAGAAAAGAAAATATATTTCATGTTTAGTATTATATAAAATATTCGGAATTTGAGACTCATGTGGGAATCCATATGTTAAATGATATATTTGATTTACTACTGAATATTGATGGTTTTCTAAATATTATTTAACAAAATGTTAATGTATTTGGATAAGCATTACTAATTTTGAATGCTAATGCATGGTTTCGGTTGTGAGAGACTAAGTGTTGGTGTGGGTGGTTTTGGGTTATTTTATATAGTGTAATGGATTAAATAAAATGATTCAGTTAACCCCTGATTTCAATATAATATTTTAATTTATATATATGTATATTTTATTTGATATGGTTAAGTATATTTTCTTATGTTTTTTCATGATTTTATTATGTTAATTTTCCATGTGTTCCATATTTAAAAGAATACAATGACGGATAGAGTTATTAACGTGAGTTAGGAGTTCATTATAGTTTTACAAAGGATATAGGGGTGAGAGTTTGAGAATCATAGGAAATATTTTTTCCAAAGGTAAACCTTATCTGGTGGAAAAATTATCTAGTAGTATAGAATAAGGACAAATCTATAATAATTGAATATGATGGTCTATATTATGGATTGTGAATGATGTATATACCATTGATCATTAAAAAATGTACAAGTTTTAAATTTTCATCAAGTTATGGAAATTTATTTTATATTTAATTGTCATAATTTTTTATGTTCCCATTGATGATCTAATGAGCTACATAGGATTTAAATCCCTATTCATTTTTAGTCAGTTGATGTCATAAGAGGTTTCCCTTGTTTTTAAAATTAACTTCTTTATTATTGGGTAGATACTGATGTGACAGGTCCACTAATCATGATATAAAAATTTAAAAATGTTATAGAATAGTTTATTATCTATTTGAAGAATATATAAATGAAATGTTACTATGATTATGCATGATTTATCTATATTTATCCTTATAGATTGAAAAAAATACTTCGTTAAGGAATTGTGTTTTTTGTAGGCACCTAAAACGGGATGGGTGATCTTAGAGAGAACAATTTTTAGTTTTAAGTGATTGTGTTAGCATCAAATTGTCGTTTGAAACTATTCCTTACTATATTATAATTTTATTTACAAACTGCTATATGATTTTGTTTATGGTCAAACAGAAATAATTTATAATCTTTCAATATATGTATGGATATTTGGTAATGTTTCTTGAGTGAGCTCTATTAATAAAAATAATATAGAATTCATGCTTCTTGTTGAAGGCCATAGTTTGGTAATGATAATATAATAGACATTATTTTAATTATTTCCTGATCTCTTTCTGAAAAATATCACAGTTTTTTTGTGTAATACATTCTAAAATAGGGTTTTAAGTGGATTTAAGTGTTGGGGGAATGAAAATCTCCAATGTTTTGAGTTCAAATGGTAAAGGATAGATTGAATGTTTATGATTACTTCACATGGGGTATTGTACATAGATATGTTTTATTATAGTATTTAAATATATTTAGATGATGTTTTATAGGGTTAAATATGTCATGTAGATAGTTTTAAAAAATTGTGGTGTAATATAATTTATTTATGGATTAATGAGAATCTATATAATGTTAAATTAGTTCATTTTTAATGGAAACATTAGATTACTAAATTGAGCCATGGATCATATGGAATAAAATTGGTTATATAATAATAATACTAAAATAACTATAGATACATATTATTAAATATCAATTATTGTAAAGGTAAAAACATTATATAGAACTGGAATCTGAATAACACTAAAAATAGGAGTTGGGTAGATTTAAAATCCACACTTTATATAAAAAATATCTTATTCATGCATGAGGCATAAAAGAAACTCATCATTATAACAGTGAAATAAAACTCATTCGAAGGTTTCAGTACTTATAATAAATTAGTCTAAAGGTATATTAAGGTAATCAAAGAATCATGTACACATTTTAATGGAACTTCACAATTAATCTTATTTATGTAATGGTAAGTGTCATGCTACCTAAAGTTAACTATAAAAACAAGGAGATATGTAAAGGTATTTAGGAAGTTATAAAGGATGAAAATGTATACTACACAATGTTTTTATATATTTAAATATTGATTTAATGAAAACCTAATATGTTTGATTAATTTTTCAACATGCATCAATAATAAAAATCAAAGCATGATGAATTTCTATAAAATAAAAATAACCGTGGTAAATTATTCTTAATATTATGTGGTTTAAATTGTTCTCATAATTTTAGATAATTTATATTGAATTAAAAATAACGGTATATAATTTATAATATTCAACTGGAATGACTATATGAATAATATAACATTTAATACATAACATATATACATAAATATTTTTTTATATTCTATGCATTTAATAATATTAATTTTCTTTATAATTCTTAATGATTAAAACACCATTTTCCAAAAATGAAATTTTCTCTACACAAGAAATTAAATAATTTAAAAGTTTATTTCATCATATAGAGATATTTTTTTGTCAAATGGAAAGAAATTTTGGATTCAAGATTTCAAAATTTGAAAAAAAGTACCACCTTATATTTTTAATGATAAAATAATTTCTAGGATTAATATTTTTTCATGATTAATAAGTATTATTATGGGTTATAAATTTTTCTCAAATTTATGTTACATAATTTGATACATAGAACATATAAAATTCAATTGTAAGTTTCCAATGACATTGTTTCATGTTTGAGATACATTTCCCCACCAAATTTACCAAACTCTAAAAACCAACTTGTCCCCATTGTGATACCATTCTTACTAATAACCGAACATCAATCTCCCATATGAAGCTCTTATTTTCAATTATAAAAGGATATCTTTCCCACCATTTCACTCATCCCTATCCACCCAAAAGAAATTGATAAATATTTTCTTTTCCCTTTACCTCGATAATTACTAAAAAATATTTCCTAATATTTTAAGGATTCATCCTATTGTTTTTTAATCTACATAAAAAGGATGTTTTTCTATGCCACATCCATTTTTATTCAAGTACATATTTTTTAAAAAATACCTCTTATTTTCAATTGATTATTATTTTATAAGTTCATAATAAAACCATTATTATCCATGTAATTCATTATTGATGATATTATACAATTTTATCTCAATAAAAACATTCCAAAAATAATTCTTTATAGTATTCATGATGTTGAAATCACTCTGAGGGTTTCCATGATTTATTTTCATATTGTGATTACCCACCCCTATGTTTAGTCATTGGTATTCACGTAGATATAACTGTTCTAAATTTATTAGGATCTTCCATGTATAAAACCCACATTCATTAATCATGGTATTTAAATGATGAAAATCATTCTTAGGTTATATGATCAACATTAGAAACATAATGAAAGATATATGCAGGGTATACCTACGTAGTGCTCTAATACATTGGGTTAAGAATTAATATCTAGATATTACATGTTCATGTTACCTTAGAGACATTAATTTGTAATCATTTAAGATACCTCAACGATTTACCTTTGTTAAATTATTTTATGAAACCATATTGATGAGCTTCGGTCATACGATTTTGAATGTATCATGCATATATTATAGTCACATTTCAATGCAATACGTCATATAATGTTTATCATGTTTTACCTCATATAGACATGATAATGTTATGCCTCATGTTACTGTGATCATGTTATAACTATTTTCCTCATATTAATGTTCTTATGATATTATTCAAGTCTCTCCCATAACCTTCATCTATCATTGTTTTTAATTATGTGTAACATAGTGAGATTTATGATCACACATACCTTTTTAAAAATTTACCAAAGAAATAAACAATAGTTAAGTGATATAGAACTAGACATTAATGAACACTTTCAAGAAAGTTAAAATTATTTTTTTATGTATTTGTTTTATTATATTTACTATTTCAATGACACTAATACTCAATATATCTTGAAGAAATTAATATTGAATTATTTTGTAATGGTATTGTGGAGAAATTTTTTTGAAATTGTGAGTTTTTTTAGTTTGTATTAAATAAAGGTTTAAATACTTTTAAAAATTTATGGAAATAAAACATTAGAATAAATCCTAGGGATAATTATATATAAAATAAAAGATCAATAATTTTTTAATTTCTATAGAATTTAGTTTCTAAAAAACCGATCTATGTTTGGATACTAGAAATTGGATGTGGCTAATATAGAAAGTTTCCTTGAGGAATTCATATCAATTATATAATATGGTATATTTACTAAGTAATTAATTTTTTGTAGTTTTAGTGGGGATAATAAAATATACGAGAAAATCTCAAGATATATGTTTTTGTTATCAAATTTCGTTTGAAATACCATTATAAAGGATATATAACAAATGTAATTATTTCTTATTAGAAGTAACAAATTATTAAATTATATGATCCTTGGATATCAATATTGGAATTGTTTTAATAGAAATGACATCATAATTTATTATAAAAATGAATCTTATAAGTAAATGTTTTAAATTTTAAATTTTATTATTTTATGAAAATATCATGAAATAGAGGGATATCTAATAGATAAATGGGTAAATGTACCTAAATTCTTCAAATATGATTGAATTTTATATAAAAAATTCAAGATAATGATAAATGATATATATAATGTTATGAATAATAAAAAATTTATAATGAGCATCAATTTCCACCGAATTGGTTACTAATATCTATTAAATCCTTTATGTACCAAAAACCACTTATTTTTTGAGGACACACTTACACATTAATTATAGAATAATAGATCAACACTAAAAAATATTTATTCATGCTTCAATTTTCAAGGAAATGGAAGGATCATTTATATATATACCACCTATAATGGGAAGGAAATTGGTTGTGGAAATTGATAAATAATACAACACAAAAGGATGAATGTGATTTTATGAAGTGGTAAGAGATCAAAAATATCTTTTCATCATATATTTTCATTGAACCCATGAAATTAATTCCACATATATATTCCAGTAGTATATGAAATAAAGAAAGAATTTGTGGGAAGTTATATGAATAATTTTTCAAGGTTAATGATATATTATTTAATATTTATTTTTAAATATTATGTGAATATCAATCAATTATTCATGGGATTGAGACCCCATCTATAAAAATATTGGGAAATACTGGATTTTTGGGGTTATAATGAAATTTTATGGTATTCTATAAATATTTAAATTGAATTTGGACATTAAAAATGGTATCATGTATATAATGGTAGGAACATAATAATGAATAATAGTTTTTGGATGAATTTTGACCATGAATATAATGGGAAAAAAATACAACTTTCCACGTGAAACTTGTGAGGGAAGAATAAATAGGGGAATTGAATTCATGTTAGTGGTATGTGTTACATGCATTTATTGTGTATCCTAAATTCATAAAATGATCATAGAGATGAAAATAAATAATTATCCAAATTATATGAAATATTAATATTGATGGTTTTTAATCTTGTAGTCCAATGATTCATGTGTAGATTGCATTAGGATTTTTATTATTAGTGTCTGACTCTGAGAATAGTGTATAGAAAGTAAAATCAAGGATAATATAGTCCATGGTATCAAGGATATGATATTTTTATCATGGTAATACAATTTGATGACCTAAATTATGTGGTAGTAGTTAAACTTAATTTCCACCCAGTATTTTCTTTTACATTATTTAATTCTTCCTCAATGCATTCCTTCACTTTATTAGTGGATTCACAAAAAATTATATTGTGTTTCTTTATGATGGAACCATAATGGTAAAATTTGGAACATAGATAAAATATATGATAATAATGAATATAAAAATACATAATATTTCACTCTACCATAATAGAAAAGTTTTAGATAAATATAATCATTCACCATATATTTGTTCAATTCAGTTGAGGTTGCCAGAATTTCTAGATCGTACATGATGATATTATTAAAGTGATTGGAAGTATTATCCCATGTAAAAATATTCTACTAAAGGATTATAATACTTTTTTACATTATGTGTAAGAAATCACTCTTTTTTTATCCATGAATTGTTCTCTTCACTCCGGATAACATAAAGAACTGTCATGAACATTCTAATAGCATCCTCTTGTGAAGCATTGACGGTGAAATACACAACCAAAATATCTTACTTTAGTGTAGAAATATCTCTAGTGGGTTTTATATATCCAATTTCAAATTCATTTATCCTCAAAATATCTATCAGTATGATCTGATTATATTTTCACTAAGTTGTGTCTTTAATTAATCTTAGAAAAAATGATTTTTAGATGTTTTCCAGAGCTTCCATAAACAAGTATGATTCATGTTTCTAACATAGATCTTATTTTTGAAAAGATTAAGAATAATATTTAAAAACAAAATCCTCAGAAGGAGATATTTCTTTCATGACTAGATTTTCATACACCATCACTACTATCATTTTAGAAATCAACACATATGACTATAACTATGAATTAATCTCTGGATCTTCAAACTTACTAGAATATCGGGTGAAAATTTGTCTTGTTATATTATAATATTCCTTAAATTTCCTTTTCCTTTTACCCATGTTGACTGGATAACTCCCAGAATAATCATTTCTATTTATCCATGTCCTTGATCTAGGTCCTAAGGGAACAAAATCTGGATGATGTTTCTCATCGTCTAGTGCGGGTTGAGATTCTATAAATTTTTTAGTAGACTCAGTTTCTCCGTGATTATTTTAAATTACCTACTTAATTTTCCACCATTAAATGAATATGCCCCACCCTTTAGGATTAGTGTATAACTCAACATTCTAAATCAACATTTTCAATTCATTATAGAGCATGATTGAGGTCGGGTATCTGGCAACATTAATTGAAAGTTTGATACTAGAGACACCTAAAAATAATATTCTCTTGAAGTAGGTATTTATATATTAGGAATCCTTGGAATGGTAGGGTATAGGATAAGAAAAAAACCCAAAGAATTTATGATATGTATCTTTTTAAATTAATCTTATTTGATACCTCACTTTTGACAGACCACTACGCTTAAACAAATGATTGGATTTTATTATTTAAAATGTGGTACTTATCACTTATCCATTGGAATAGATATAATCAATGAGATTAAATAAATTAGAAAAATATATTTTACACATGTTTAGAAAATTAACTCAATGGAAGAAAAGTAATTATAAATTTTTAAAAAATCCAACTGAACATAAAGAATGTGTTTTCTATAAAAATATTTTTATACCCACGATGAAATTTAAACATTATAAATAAAATTAATCACTATTAGTGATGAATCATAAGGTAATTTATATGTTATATATTTAATAATTTTTTTTTAAATTGATATAATAAGATTTATATGCTTGAAATAATAATAAATCTAATTTATGCAAAAAAGATTCTTTTTTCATAAAAACAAATTTTATGACCTCTCAATGGAATTGTTGTTTTAAATTTTCTTTCAATTCAATTATTTTTATTTTTTAAATATGATTGGAAAAATTATCTGAGGTTGAATTTTTTGTAAATTTTCTGTGAAATTTTTGTTTTCGATAAATAATAAAAAATAATGTTTTTATGGAATACAATATCTTTTTTTATATCATTAAAAAATTTATAAGATATAAAAATTTATTAAAATTATATATAGGATCATGTATGATAATATAAAACAAATATCATAAAAAAATTATCTACAACATATAGATTATAAATATTTTCATGATAATAAAAAATCATTTTTAGTGTCGACTTAGAACCTGCGCAGTATTGGAAAAGTAAAATCTGTATCCTTACGGATTCAAATTGAGTGAAAAAAGGCATTTTAATATTTTTTAATTATTAGGTATGAATTATTATTTTTAATGATATGTACTAATTATAGAGTTATATTACATGAATCTTATCAAAAAGTTTGCATACAGAAAGAAAAGTGAAAATAAGAAATGAACTAAGATTCCTTGATATATATATATAAGTAAATATACATAATTATTCAATATAATAGATTATAGTAATCCTAATTTATATATTTTTATTATAGTAATTTATTTTTAGTTTCTATATTTGAAATACTAAAATTTAACTATTTTGCAACCCTGATGCACTGCTTGTGCATGCTAAAGAAAAATCAATTAAACAATTTTATGTAATATTATATGAACCCATAAATAACCCATAAATATTGATAAATTTTATTTGATGAATAATTTTAGATCAAAATCATACTTTAGTATAATGTATGACAATTTGAATCTTCTAATTTAAAATTAGGTACCTTATATAAATTTTTTTCTAAAAAGTAAAATTGTTCATTATCTGGTTTCAAATTTATAAGAAAAATATATATATATTTTACTGAATATATATTAAACCATTAATATAAAATAAATGTATTATTCAAGGATTTTGTTTATTTTTTATAGAGAAAATAAATGCATTAAATTATTACACAATGATAATGAAGTAATTTTTAAAATAATGGAAAATCAGATACATGATATTAGAATTATTAATATCAATATACATTGAGATAATTATTTTTATAAAATAATTATATAAATACATTTTACAAGTATAAATTATAATAAAATTTTTGGATTTTCTTTTAATAAATGTTTATGTTGGTAAATTCATATTAGTGGATGATGTGAATTCTGAAAATAATGATATTTGATAAATATAATATTTTATTAAATTACATAAAAATAATTAATAAGTCCAAATGGTATATTAGTTGATCAAAAAAATAATCTCTTAATATTTATAGGTTTTTTAGGAGTACTTGACTCTAGAATGGCCTTAATTATATTTTAATATTTTATAAAATTTCTAATGTCCCCTCACCTCAATCATAAAAGTGCACTCATTCCTTCACATCATTTGACCACAATGATCCCAATATAATAAAAAAAACCTAACCATTTCCCCTCTCATAATCCTAATATATGTTACAGAGGTCTTCAGATTCCAAAATGTCAAATTCTAGATCCCTTATGAAGACATCTAAAGGAAGTGTCTCGAAGATGTGGTCATCATTTTTACCAACTCATTCAAATTCACTTCTTCTTTTACATAATCTTTATTTATTTTTACCATAATAAAAAAATTAACCAAATAGAATATATACATTGAGATTTTATTATGATTAGAAAAAAAACATATTCTAACTTTTATCTATCCTATTAAAAATGAAAGCACTACACACACATACATATGGATTACCATATCCACTTAGCAGTGTAATTCAATTCTCATCACTGATTTTCTTGGATTGTTCTAAAAATGGAAATAATGGACATATATTTTAATTATGAAGTAATATTGATAATTTAATATTAATATACCATCCATTTATTTACTATTTCAACCATTTAGAAATGATATGATCGCCCTTACTTACATATGACTTATCATTACCATGAATTAATGTGATTTATTTAAAATGTTTAACATTTATGAATGGTTAAAAAATGTATTTAATGATTAAATACGACATTTACTTCATTACTAGTATTTAGGGTAGGTTAAATCTATATCATATTCAATAGAATTGATACATTTAATACAAAATATACATGATAAAATAGGACAATTAACACAAAAAAATGTGAAATGGATAAAATATTAGTAATTAAAATTGGTAAAATGTTATAATAGAATAATATATTATATCATTAATATTAATATTATTCTTTTACAATTTCTTGAAATTATTAATAACAATATATAGAATAACCAGACATATACGAAATAAATCAGACTTGAGGTAGGGGTTTATTTCATAATCTAATTATTATTGGATATTGTTTCTATTTAAGTCTCTATTGAGGAATATTTATCTTCCATGTACAAAAATTATAAAAATTTATTCAAAACGAGTTTTAATATCCACCTATTAATTTTTAATTTCATTTAACCCATGTTTTACTTTCTATTAAATTGTTTGAAAAGAATATTTCTACCATTCTCTAATCAATGTTATTTGTAACCTTTTTGATAAAATAAATTCAAGGATTGTTTTTTTATAATACCAGAAGGGAGAATCTGACAAATCTCATAATAACATAATAATTTTAGTAATACTATACAATTTTACAAGGTTATATTAAAAAAATTATAATTTCATGTCTTTTTAAATATATTGTTTAAATGTAAAAAGAGTATTTATCTGACGATTTTTAATGATTTTATTAGAGTATTTAATATATTTAAAAACTATTTTTTAATCATATTATTAATTGATGTTGATCTCTTATGATACTATCTACCATATAATATCTTATGGGTTAGGATTAGTATGATTGTGGATGTTCTATTTTGATACCATTCAAGTTTTATAGATAATGTATTCACATTTTCTGTGATAGTTTTTTAATATGAATGTTTAAGTATTTTATGTTTCACCCCATTCACTTTTGGAATTCATTGGACTTATTATGTGATAATCATGGTCTTATATATCCCCTAGATGCATCGGTTGGTATCATGAGACCAACTAGTTTTTGTATTAGTTGAGCCCTTACGCATTTATGTATGGTGTATTGCCAAATACTTGAAAGAATGTATATTATTTTAAAAATTAAGTTGTACCATATTATGTTATTATTTTTTGGTTACCGTGTGATTATATGATTAGTTTTAATATTCTTGGATAATTCTTACCTCATTTCATTATGGAATTATTTTACTTGTATTCATTCCTTCCATATTTTGATCCTATCATTTGTTTATTGGAACTTGTTTTAGTAATTCTCTAAGCTAAAATTATTTTTTATTATTTATAATTGATTCCAAAGTATTAATAACCTTAATGACCATCAGAGTTCACCATTTTATTTTGTATCTTTTCCCAATGATTCCCAAATGAATATTATGACTGATATGCTGTGTAAATCTAGATGAATAATGGTATTTTAATAGGAATTTCCATTTTTATTTTAAATTTTAAATTTTAAGGTAATAATCAGGTATGTATATATTTTTACAACATTACAATGTTATTTGGACCTTTGGGATTTCATTCCTTTTATCTTATGGTTATTTAAAACAATTACCTCTGAATTTGGGATTCATGAATGGTGATTTGACCTATATTTTAGATGTTACACTTCCCCATGGATGCATATTTCTATTATTGGTAAGAATTTTGAATTATTCAAATATACACTTGGTGAAAGGATAGGTGATCCCTAATCACTCACTATATTCATCATGGATCAAGAGGTTCTTATAAGGAACATTCATTGAAACGTTGTTGATAGAAATATTATTTTGTATCATAATAAGTGTAGTAATGGCATGGTGTCACTTCTTATGTTTTATGGTGATATGTTATTATTATTAATTGTTGAAAAAATAAATAATTGGGTTTTCTAATTTAATATATTAATATGTAAAGTTGAGCGGTCAATCCAATACATCTAGAGATAGAAATTATTCCATCTACAATAAGTTCTCTAGAAAACATGTCATTAATATTCAGTCCAGGTTGGTTATTCAAGGAATTTATATTCCAATGGTTTACCTTTGTGCCCATATATCAAATGGATGGTTCAATAAAGTGTTATTTGATGATCTTATCTTTCAGATAATGATAAGGATTAATAACTGGAAAACTAGATACCTCTCATTTAGAGGTAGGATCACATCAATTAACAGTGTTATCATGCCTATTATAATACATGTTTTATCCATCATTATGCCTCTAAAGGGAAAAATTAAGGCAATGGAAAGTATTTTTACCCCTTTTATATTGGATTTAAATCAAACTGGGAGTTTCCACTGGGTTTCTTGGAAAATAATAGGAAAACCAATTGATGAAGGGGGTATCAGATTACATGATGTGGTGGAGGCATTGAATTCCATGTAGGATTTATTGGTCTAGGATTTCATGGATGTAAAATTACAATGGTCTAATTTCATTACTGACAGATATGGGGAGGATTGGAGGAGCTTGAAAAAAAACCCTAGAATAATTGCAGGCCTTGCACTATGAATGATTTGTAAATTTTAATAGATGGATGAGGTTGTTCGTTAGAATTGTTAGATATGGATACATCTATTTTGGAATTCAAAACTATTCAGGTGAACTTCTTCAATTCCTAGGTTTCCCATTACCAAACATATTATTTAATTGTTAATGTATGTATCAATCCTTCCTCGATGCTATTTTGAGTAGGTAACAAAAAGAGGTTTTCTAAATTATTATTCTAGTTGATGAACCAGATAGGTGTACATTCTTATTTACCCCCTCTAAGATGGGTTTTCATTCATAAAATCATGAATTTGTATCATTATAGATGTAGTTTAGATGTGTGGGCCTCAAAATTGTGGTGTAAGGAGATAACTGGGAAAATGATTTTTTTTGTGTATGAGGAACCATGTGATTTCCACTGAAGAGAATGTTCAACAGATAGGAGAATATATTTCTTTCCAATTTCATTTTTCTAGTATCCCAAAATAGGAATCAACAGAGCATATTTTTTTCCATGGTGATAGCGCCACGAGGATCGGGAGCTACCAACATGAAAGGTTTTATCTTAGCATCCTAAATAGTCCCTTGTAGAGAATGAGAGAGGACAAGTTTTAGGGCTCAAGACTCTATGGGACGAAGGTCAAGGAATTTTGAATGGTTATTTTAATAGATTCTTTGATTATATGGGAATATTGAAATAAATATTTGTTCAATGATAAGATCCAAATCCCCCATTTAGATGTGTGGGTGATGATCTTAATGATGGAGATGGGGGCACTGATTAAGATTGACGGTCAATCCATTACTTTGAAACGGTTTCTGCCTAGTTAATGATCGGTTCTAACTTCCAGTAAACATAAATATAGTCAATGGGTTGTATAGAAAACCCCCTTCTTGGTGCTGAAACTAAATGTTAATAGTTATTTCTTGAATGGGGAGATGAGAGGGGTGGGTTAGTTCGTGACAACTGAGGTTCCATGCTTCTGTGTTTTTCTGCATTTCTCGGTGCACATAATTATATGGTCATAGAGGCTAAATATTTTTCCAAATGTTCCTCCTTGTAAAGAAAATTAAACATAAAAAATTTAGAAGTTGAGACCATTTTTATATGTTGGTCAAGTTCCTTCTTTTGAAATGTGATGTTCTCTAGGAGCTGGTTTACACAATTAGGTACTATAGTACTTATGTAAATAAAAATATTTTTATGAGGCACACATGATGTGAATGAACATTGTGGATGATGATTTATCTAGAAAAGGTATACCAGGAGAGGGTTTGATTACATAGAACATTCTTGAGTCCCTACTGATGATTTTGAGATCATTGTTAGAAATAATTTTATTGGCCTCCATTAATTCTACCACAACGATACTTTGTTACCTGGGACTCTGGTATGCTTTATTTTGAATAAAAAATGAATTTTTAGTCAATGTATTTTTAGTAGAGAAATTGGGAAATAGAATAAGTTAAACCCATTTTATGGAATATAACCCTTTGACTGAAATTGAGGATAAGTCTTTGTATTGGATAATATCATGTGTATTTGGTAATGACCATGAATAACCTTTGTTAAACCTAGGTATTAATAAATTGAGAATGTGTCATTATTGAAACATCCTATAAATGATTCTTTATGAAGACAATGTTTAATACTAGGATTAATGTTTCTCACACAGTTCTTTTAGTTTTTTTCAATGGATGGATCCAAAAAGAACAAAATTAGTGATGAATCTAATAGACATTTTGTTGATGAAATACCAAAGTAGATTATAACTGAAGTGAAATATATTGTGATTATGATTAACCATTCATCAAGATATATGATTTATAAAATGATCCTTAACAAACTCTCACACTCAGTAATGAAGAGAATGATTGAGTTCACTATGTGCTCAGGTGGTGGAGACTTTTTAAGAAGGAAGATTTAGTATCATATATATCGATAATGTGTGAAGAAACACCCAAGTGAGTGTCATAGAAGATTGAGAAGTTTTTTTGGGTGTGGAAAAAATGGTACACAATGTAAGTAATTTCAAAGGGAAAATTAAAGGTTTTGTTAATGAAATGGAGGATCATAATGTCCTCCCTAACTTATTATTGAAGATTGAATTTATTAAAAGTAGAATTTATGATAATTATAAAAATAGATTTCCAAGGGTGAAATATTATGGTGTGAATCAGAGGTTATGTGAGAAGTAGTTATACTACTGATGATGATGAGGGTAAAAATGACATATAAAATGAAGGATGAATAAAATGATGAATATTAGTTAATGTATTATGAATGTAGTGAAGGATCAAAGTTCTAGTGGTTAAATTACAAATTGTTTTGTGAATTTATAAATAATAATTTGGTTATAGGAATCAATAAATATTTATGAATTTTATTGAAATACTAATTCATTAAGAATTAGGATGTTTGAGATGAAAATACTCAAACCAAGAGATGTGATTCTAGGGAAAGTTTATCATTTTCAAAAAACATCATTGGGTTGATGATAACCTTTAATATATTTTTTTTGATAAAGATATTTTTAGGGGAAATTATTGGTTAGTGATTTGATGTATTATGTTAGATATTTTGGATATAATATAAGTTTTGATTTTTGGAATATATATGAAACGATTATAATTTATTTTTTCAAGAATTCATGTTTTAATTATGTTGTTATGGTGATAAAGGTATCTATATATCTTGTATATTAGATTCAGAGTTAAATTAATTTTTTGCAGAATCTAATGTCATGTTAATTTTTTAAATTTATTGAACTTCCCTCTAAATTGAGAAAAGTTGAATTAAGAGAGTCATTAATTGGATGAGTCTTAAGAATAGTTATCTGTGGAATGGATTATATTTAACATTTTAAATTAATTTTTTGTTGATAACATGTGGTAACCATTTTCATTTCGATAAACATTTAAAATATTAAGGAAGGATATATAGTAATTTTTTATAATTGTTATTTAGGTATGACAACAATTGTTTAAGAATACACATTTCCTTGAGTAAGAGTTGATGTGAAAGTAGATTGATGCTTAGAAAAATAATGACAATATACATTTGAAATATAAATAAATAAGGTATGTTTATTTTATCATGTTATTATTTGTATTTTAATAGAATCCCTCAACTTTTTGGAAAGGATTTTGGAACAAAAAACTTATCATTTTACTTTCCATAACAGAAATGAATAGCCTTTTATCCCATCACAGAATTATGGTGTTGAGGTGGTAAACTTTATAATGACCCTATTCAATATCACTCTCCCTCGGAACATGATAGTTATATTTCATTTCAATGAATGGTTTTTCACATCCGACTAATGTTCTCTTGTTATAAATCCTAGTTTTATATTGACCTGCATAGTTTTATTTCACTCTTTTTATAATGATATTTTATTAACCCTATTTATGATGTGGGTTTCCCATAAAAGATTTTTCAAGAATAAATCTTTTAATTTTAAAGTATAATTTCAATTTTTTTGGAAAAATATATTTAATGTGTGTAGAATGAAAAACCCCATAATTTTACATTATGTTTATTTTCAAATTTATCTTTTTAGATAGATTAAGTTTCAAAAAAAAACACCAAGCATAAAAAAATTAACAGAGATTATTATTTCAAATATTGTAGTTATCACCTAACCATTGAAATGAAAGGAATTAATGAGATTAATTAAATTATGAAAATATATTTTACACATTTTTATAAAATGAATTCATTGGATACTAATTAATTATAAATTAAAAAAAGAAACTAACTGATCATAAAGGATGTGATTTCTATAAAAGGCATTATTGCACCCACGATGACATTTTAATTTTATAAATTAAATTAATTACTATAACTGAAAGATATTTATAAAATTTTAATTTTATATATTCGATAATATGTTTTTAAATCGATCTAATAAGTTTTACCGTATTGATATAATAATTAAACCAATTTTATGTATAAAAATTTATATTTTTCTAAAAATAAATTTTAGCAATTTTTAATTGTGTAATTGGTTGAAAACTAAATTTTCAATTTTTTATAAATTTAGTTTGATAAAATAATATTAATTATTTTTTATTTAATTTTAAAATTATATTAGTTTTATTTTTTTGTATCTTTTAGAGAATTTCCATTTTTTGATAAATATGAAAAAATACAGTTTTTATGAAAATCATGATATTTCTTGATATCCTCAAAAATATAAATATGATATTAAAATTTATTGAATCTTTATAAAGACTAATATAGGAAAATATAATTCATATTTTGTATTAAAATATTCCATAAAATATAAAATCTAAATTATTTCTGATAATTAAAAAAATAACTTTCATCGTGGACGTTGCTCCTGGGAACTGTTGGAAATGTAAAATTTGGTTCTATATTGATATAAATTGAGCACTAAAATATATTTTAATGATTTTTTATTTTTTATTATGTTTTATTTTTTATTATGATTTATTTTTTATTTTTATTTATATTTTCAAATTTTATTGTTATATAACATGAATCTTATCCAAATGATTGTGAAATGCTTTCAGAAGGCAAGAAATGATAAATAAAAAAATTAAATAAGATGTATTGACATGGATATAACTTAATATACATAATGAACGAATATATATGATTATATTTAGAAATTTTAATTTAACTTTAGTATTTAAATTTATTTTTAATTTTTATATATTAAATAATTTACTTTAAAATATTTTCAATGCAACTGCGGTTCTTGTGAAAGTAGCATAAAAATCATAAAAATAATTAAAATTATAATTATAATAACCCTTAAATTACACATAATTTTTGATAAATATTATAGAATGAATAATATTATGTCATAATAATCCTTGGGTCTAATATAAGACATTTTGGAACCACATAGTTTACGTTATGTGCCTTATAGTATTTTATTTAAAGGAAAGTCAAATAGTGTACACTATGGTTTATAATTAGTAAAAAAATTAATATATGATTTTATAAAATCTATATTAGACAAAAATATTATTTGTAAATATGAAATTAATTTCTTTAGGAGGGTTTTTTTTGATATTTTATAGAAGAAATAAATACATTACACTCTTATATAATTATGTTGCAGTTACTATTAAATTAATGGAAATGTCATATAAAAGATTTTAAAAATGAAAAAATGAGATTATTGAGTTGATGAATGAATTTTATAGAAACCTATGACATTTTTAGAATATCATAATATAATAGGTTTTAATTTAAATATTTTTTATGCTTTTAAGGAAATATTAATGGAGTGTGTTAATTTTGATAATAATGGTATTTGGTGAATATAATATTTTATGAAATTACCGAAAACACACAAATACATTGCATAAGTGGAAGTGTGAAAATATTTGGTTTGAAATATAATACCCTATCATATATATTAATTTTGAGATTATTTTCCTCTAGGATAGTCTTAATATTATTTTAACATTTAAAGGAATTCTTGAAGTGCCCCACTCCTCAATTATAATTGCACATTCATTCCTTAACTTCACCTTACCAACATGATAGTTATTTGTCAAAAAAACTCGACCCATTTCCCCTAAAAACATCATTATTCATGTTATTGAGTTCTCGGTTTCCCAAAAAAGCCAACACTATACCCTTTATGTAGAATCTAAAGGAATTTTGTCGGAGAAGAGGTAATCATTTTAACCAAACATTTCAAATTAATTTCTTCCACTACTACCAATTCGTGTGTTGTTTCCCTCATTAAATAAAATCTTCATTATGATATATATATTAATTTGTTATTATAAGTATAAAACAACAACATAATACCTTTTAGCTATCCTATAAAATATAAAATCATCACATGTGCGTACATACGACTCATCATCTCATCACAGCGATGTAATTCGTTTTCCATTACAATTTTTCAGGGACAGTTATAATAATAGAAATAAATCATATGTATGATAATTTTTACCTGATATTTATTCTGGAAAATTAATAAACTATCCACTTCCTTTCAAAATCATCACTTTGGAAGTGATATCATCCCTGATGTGTATGTACAACTTATCATCTGTAACACCAGGACCCCATAATCCAGGAGTCGGTGCATTATTTTAATACATTGGCATGATTAGAAGAAATCAAGTCTCAAAGTACTGATTAGTTTAGTAGTCATTGAAATATGATACATACATATGTTCAACACTACGACTTGAAAATAAAAACAACACTAATTTATTCCATTAGAAACATCCAAGCTTCCAAGATTATTCCTGCAAGTCACTCATAACTAACTTCTACATATCCTGGGAAAATGAATCATGAGAAAGGGGTGAGATAAAATTCTTAGTAGGAATAAGGAATATAAAGGAAGATAACATAAACATTAGGCATTGTGAATAATGGAAAACACATGACTTTACGAATAATAAACATGAATACTTTATGGTAGGAATATGAGATGTGTAAATAATGACATAATAAAACATAGTCATGGGTATTCTACTAGTCGAATAACCATATGAAATACCAACATGTAATCTCATAATGATGGAATTCATAATTCTGGAAATCGTAACCACATAGTCAAGGCCTTGTGCTAAGACTACAAATAAGATTTTGTCAAGTCCTTATTCCAAGACAATAGTTTATCTCATGAGACCTACCGATGCATCGAGGAGAAATACCAGGCTCTACTCGTCACTTACTAAGTCTAATTAATTCCTCATATGAAATGTTTAAAACACAACAAAAATATTTGTATTAAAAATAGCATTCGAAATTTCAATAATTTATCCACAAACCATGAATGGTATAAAAATAAAACATCCACAATCAAACATAACTCAGTAAATACAATATAAAAGATTTTATTATATTATATTAACCTCAATAGAGAATAATGAATTATATTGACATAGATGAAAATAATCATCAAAATTTTTTCAGAGAAATATCCCCCTTTTTCTTGAAAACATTTAAAAGTCACACTATTTTTCAAGAAGATAGTTAAAAATAGATTTTTGAATCAAACTGTCCCATAACACTTTGAATCATTTAAAAGTAATTTTAATTTTAAAACATTAATTTCCATATAAATAAATCCTTAAAAGCATTTTTAAAACATGGACATTAATGAGAAATATTTAGAAGAATACATTTTTAAAACATTTAAAATGATATTTTAGTTAGAGTTCTGAACCAAATGAGAGACGCTTGAATACAAATAATTGAGGTAATCAAAAATTTATAAAATCCTGAGAGTAAAGAAATTCATTATATACTATTTAAAAGGATAGTATATACACCATATATAAGTGAAATGGTTTATAACAACAAAGAACTCTAAAAGGAATGTAAATTGAGATGAAATCCCTTATAAAGACCGTATCCTTAGGTAAAAGATAAATCAATGACATAATTATGTTTGAAAAATATAAATACAGTCAATATTATTGGATATTTAGTGTTAATAAATCAGAGTACATTCACACATATTCTTGTAAAAACAACACCAATGACTTGGATGTTTAACTCAATGAATCGAAATTCATTTAAGATCATGTTTATACCAATGAATTGAGAAATTATTAAAGGAGTAATTATGTGTATCAAAAGTATATAAACAAAATGGGGAGTGGGAATTACTACATAAATAATAAATAGTGATTCCACACGTAATCTTGGAGTAAAATAATCAATTAAGTATGCGTAAAGCCCATTGAGTGGAAATCAAAATTTGAAATTCCCTTACTGATTTGGAAACTTATGAAATATACAACCCATGATAGAAGGTTCATAAATTGAAGATGTAAATACCCATAAATTAAAGTAAATTACACCCAGAATACATTTAGGGATAGCACATATTCTACACAAATGGAAATAGTGGCCAATATAGCATGAATCTCACGAAAATAAAAAGTGAGATGAAAAACCCTTCTTTGTAATCGATCGAGTCATATGACCAAAAGTTAATATCAACCAAATGAAACAAATAATTCCATAAATATAAAGATAATCTTGGTAATATATATCAAATTTTAGTACATAGTACACCACATCCAATAAATAAGTGGGAACAATGGAAATCTCATAGAATTAGTACTGAGATAAGAAACCCCTTACCTCAAGTCGGACTTGTCTTGTATGTTCCTTGTTCTTACTGAATAATAAACCTATGGTAAGCTATAAATGATGGAAATTTTTCTAGTTTATTATTCCTGTTATATCACTTATTACCTTTATATAACAATTAGTTAATTATTTGGGTTCATATTGGATATTTTATCGATGTTTGTAACTTGAGTAAAAAATGAACTTATTATAATTACAATTTTTCCATGTGGTCAGAAGTCCATTATCATCAGAATGATATAAATGATTTAGATATCATATATATATATATATATATTATATCCAGTACATATATCTACTTATAATATTACATAACATTTGGACATACGAAATGAAATGTACCATTCATGGAGACGGTAAGACGTACGTACGCATGAACACTACATTCATTTCTATTTTGTATTTTAATGGAATTAAAACATATAGATATATTGGTATCTTATAATTCCATTATAATATAATATTTAATATCATTAATTCCATCCATTATACATCCCACATAAGGCATTAAAAAGTCATATCATTTTGAGTGGGTGGTAGTCCGCACTTCCTCAAATGAAATTATAGCGTTTTACCCGTAATGAAAACCCTAAAATAATGATATAAATGGAAAATAAAGAAGAATAAAGAAAAACTAAACATAATAAATATATCATATATAAATATAGTTCCACCTTAATGGCCACTATAAGAGGTGGTAGGAGATAATCAAATAATAATTGTTTCATGAGGCGTAAGTTTCCCATCCACAGAAACAATATGTTTTCACCCATTAGATGAAGGTGTGTGTAAGTGTAGTTAGAATCCTTCCCATAACACCATCCATGTATATTTAGGATACTTGTCTTGTCATAAAATAATTTAATAAAAAGTGTTTAGGGGGTTGGATAAGTAAAATAAAACAAAATAAAATAAAATAATTTAAGAGAAAGTGATACCTTTAATTTGGGTAACTTCCTTTGGTTTGAACCAAAAGGCCTTCTTGAAGTGCCTTATGCCTATGGTAAGTCTTCCAGGAGGAATAGGGGGATCTTGAGCGATTAATTTGGTAGTGTTTTGATGAGCCAAGGGGCTTAAGAGGTGTGTGGAATGGGTTAGAAGTGGTGTCCTATTATAAGGGGGAAAAGAGGCTCTTCAGGAAAGTGTGAAAATATTATATTATTATATAGTGATATTCAGTTTCTAAAGGTCCAAAACAAATTAAATTCGATGATAAGATGACTCATGGTATAAATAAAATCATTTAATAGGAATTTTACAGGTTTTGGATATTATTTTAAAATTATTAATCATATGTATTGAAATCATTTATTAATGAGGTAAATACTACATCATTATTGTGTCAAAAATAATTTAATTTATTTTATCTCTATAAATTATAAAAAAATAACCATAATGTAGGAACTATTTTTAGCTTTCAAATTATTATTTATAGTCTAAAATATTATTTATATAACCCCATGTTAAATCTTATGTACTAATCGATATTTATTAATTCCATTTCTGTCTTTAATTTATGTTAATTAAAATATAGTGTCATTATAATTTTAAGTGAATCCATGGGTTCCGAAAATAGATCCATAGATCCTCATGGCTGGCCATGACTCATCCAATAATGTTAGGACAAGTGTTAAGGTAATATTTTATTATTATAATATTCTTTTTACCTTGAATTACACTATTTACCTTTAACTGCAGTAAATAAAAGTAGAAAGTTACTATTTGCAAAAAATTAATTTCATCTTTTTGAACCAAATTTTACTTACTAATAAAAACCATGTATCTCATATTTTTTAAATTCAATTCATAGATGCGGTAGTATTTCATTTAAATTAAAAAGTCATATTTTTAACAACTGCTTATTGGTTTCACTATTAATCAAATTTTATGTTTTTCATAAAAATACCATAAATTTAGCCTAAGCTATATGTGATATTCCAAATTTAAAAATTATGTCTATTTTACCAAATTAAAAACATAGAAGTTGGATTAATTAATTTAAAATTAATTACTGTTGTCAAAAAAATAGTGTGTTTTTAAGAAAGAATAACTATATAAATATTGACACTTGTTTATGTATAATTTCAAAGTGAAATTAATTCCAATGACCATAATTAGATGAACGGGTAAAAATATAATCTAATTACACTTAAAAAACAATTTTAAATTTACTTTAACCATACAAATAACTTAGAATAAAAGACAGTTTTTAATTAAAATACATCATTTCTCTCTATTCATAAAAAATGATTATTATTTGAAAAATAACAAAACTTCATAAAAGTAAATTTTTATGTCCCGATTCTAAATAAGAATTTTATTTTGTCAAAATGAATATTTAAAAGGGTAAAATATTGGATTCAAAAAGGGTTCCCCATTAAAAGGTGGTAAATTTTATTTTTTTTGGAAAAATACATTTTATATCTGATGAATTGAATTTGTTCTCATAATATGTCTAAAAAACACATAATACATAAGTTAAAATTATATAAAGTATATAAAATTCAAAATCATGTTAATAATATTCATAACCGCTTTTGAATGGCTAGTTTGGTAAGTCGTGGTGTGCTTGAACTTGGTGTTGCATGTAGCCCAAGCTATTGAATTTAAAGAAATAACTTACTATGAAATTTTGGGGTGTTACATTATACCCTCCTTCAATAAATTGAATCCTCTCAATTTGAAAGTTTTCTTCGAAAAAAAATGTTAAAAATAGAAAAATACCTTTATGGAAAACCCACAATAGAAATTGAGTTAATAAGATTTAGTCTTAATAAGAGGAAAAAGGAGATGAAAAAGTAACCACTAAATTTTGATCTCGATTATGAGAACATTTGTGGAAATTAGAGACCCATAATTGGAGGAAAAATGTAAATATATATAGAGAGTGATTGAGGTCATCAATCATAAACAAGTGTAAAATTGAGGGCCTCAAAGCCATCAAACTATGAAGATTTAAAATATCATCTGTTCAACAAAACATAAAGCATTAGGATAACACATTTTTGGTTTTAAGATACATTTCCTAAATTTTATTAATCAATTTATTCATATTGTAAGAAAACAAAAATATATACTTGACATGTAGAGTTTCATCCTTTATCTAATTCTTGCCACAATATCATCTTTCCCTCCAAATGATGAGTATTAAAGATGACTTGGTCACACCTGAAGTGCTAGAATCAACTTATATAGAATCACATAATTCACAATGGATGAACTATATATTTCCCTTTTCTTTAGAGATTAATAAAAACCAAAATTGGTAGAAAAAGATCAGATGATCCACAAACAGGAGAATACTATAGAGAAAGAAATAATAATCTAATTTTTTAAAAGGAAACCAACAATAACCAAATTTCATTAAATACCATTAAATAAACAATTGTGCATAAAATATTTTAATATAATCAAAACTAATATTGAAAAACAAAACTAAGAAGAATTTTTTTACGTAGTTTTCCACGTTAAATTATGTCTCCAAATAATATCAACTACTCTTAATGTCACATACTTAAAAGTAATTATCCTAATAACATATTCTCAATGATAGGTTAATTATTTCCATAAATAACCCAAATAACTATAAATCAACCATTAAAACATATGTAAAAAACACCTTTAATCTTCAAATGAAATCCCATAGTATTCTATTTTCCTTATGCTTATAGTATTCATAATAAAGAGAACATATTCCAAAATAACATTTATCACTTAATAACCAAATAATTTTCTTATACTAAGGATATCCATTTGATAAGACATTAGAACCCATATCAACTTATTATTGATCAATAAAATAATTTAACAAAAAATAATTAGTCAGACTATCAAGGGACATCACATAGTCTAGTGGTAGGAGATAAATCCCAATCACACTATAGTTGTGGGTTCGATTACTATAGTTTATTTCGACGCGACGGGTTGTCACACGGTCTACATGTTTTCCTTTTTCAAAAACAATATAATTTTATAATATTCCAAAAAATGTGATAGATTTCTCAAAATATCTATAACATAATATCATCACAAATTTTATCTCATACCTCTCATTTTTATTCCAAAATTTAATAACTTGTAATTTCCTCAAACTCAATGATCATATAAAACCAAATTGTTATTTATAACTATATCCACAAGAGAAACAACAATTCTTCCTCAAATATCGTTTTTACATAACAAAATGCAGGGTTATAAATACAAGATAATATTCTTCCAAAGTAATCCCATCAAAAAATATAACTAAAAATTTTTAAACATTTATCCATTCATTTATTTCAACATAGATTCTTCCTTGATGAAGAGGATATCCTATAGAATAGAGAATTTATCCGGGTAAGGGCCAGGTCCCCTATATTTATGGAAAATGACTATAAGTGGATTCTTAGGAAAATTTCTATTTTCATCTATGGTACTCTTCATTTTTCCTCGACAATTATTTACTTTATATCCTTCTTCCCAACACATAAATCATTTATTTGTTCTATTAAGAAACCTTTATAGGTGTCTCCTTCCACATTTGCTGCATGATTGATAATGATCTTTCTTTTCTTGATGGTCTTCACTGCTGGAGCTCTTATCATTCACCACTGTTATTATCCTTGTTTAGTCCGAGAGTTGGTTAATATATATGTTGTTGGTCATATTTTTCAAAATACTATTCATCATGAACACAATATCTTTTTTGCCTATTAACATTCTATTTTTTTCTCATTTCCTCCATTGGTCAATCCTCATACATCATGCTCAATATTACTATGACTTCTTTGGAATCTAGCCAGTGACTAAAACCAGAAAGCATTGTGTGAGTAATAACAGTCATAAAATCATTTAGAAAATATCATGACACGTTATTTACAATTTAAAAGACCTTAGGATTAACCAAGGTCATTTATTCTGATCTTATATTAAAATCCATTAAATAGGATTTTAAAGAGAATGTAAATTATCATAATCATATACCGCAAGAGTGTCATAACCAAGAGTGAAGTAAGGGTCATTGTCGTGTACCAGGATACCCCGGGTCAAGACCAAAACTCCATTTCGGAGTTTTCACTCATTTGTACATCAGTGCAAGAGCCGCCTCTACCTACTCTTATCCAAAAAGTGATGTAATACTTGTAAAATATGCAAAATCTCTACAATACCGTGATCCTTGGATGTTATTCTATACTAATCCTCAAAGTCGATCTTAAGGTAATGTGCTCTAATTAGAGTTTTTCTAAATCTAGTTTCCCAGGATTGTACTAAACATCCTATGATACCAACTATAACGCCCCAACACCAGAATCCAGGAGCCGGTGCATTATTTTAATACATTGGAATGATTAAAAGGAATCAAGTCTCGAAGGACTTATCAGTTTAGTAGTCATGGAAACAAGAGACATATATATTTTCAACACTATAACTTGAAAAGAAAAAAAAATAAATTATTCCATTAGAAACATCTAATCCTGCATGATTATTCCTATAAGTAACTCAAAACTAACTTCATCATATCCTGGGAAAATGAAACATGTGAAAGGGGTGAGCTCAAATGCTCAATAAGGTTAACCAATACAGAGGAAGATAACATAATCATTAACCATGGTGAATAATTTAAAACAAATGACTTTACAAATAATAAACATGAACACTTTATAGTAGGAATATGAGATAAGTAAATAATTCCATAATAAAACAAAGTCATGGGTACTCTACTAGTCTAATAACCACATGAAATATCAATATCTAATCTCATTATGATGGAATTCATAATGTCAGACATCATAACCACATAGTCAAGGCCTTATGCCAAGACTACAAATAAGATTTTGTCAAGGCCTTATGCCAAGACACTAGTTTGTCTCATGAGACCTACCAATTCATCGAGAAGCTATAGCGGGCTCCACCCATCAGTAACTATGTCCAATTCATTCCTCATATGAAAATTTTGAAATATAACATAAATATTCGTACTAAAACTTGCATACGAATTGTCAATAGTTTACCCACAAACTATGAATGGTATAAAAATAACACATCCACAGTCAAACATAACACTTTTAATGCAATATGGAAGAATTTATTATAAAAGATTAACCTCAATCGAGAATAATTAATGATATTTAAATAGATGAAAAAAATCATCCAAACTATCTAATATAAATATCTCCCTTTTTCTGGAAGACATTTAAAAATCACAATATTTGTCAAGAAGTCATTTAAAAATAGATTTTTGAATCAAAGATTCTCAAACCTCTTTGAAACTATTAAAAGAAATTTCAATTTTTAAATATTAATGTCCATATAAATAAATCCATAAAACCATTTTTAAAACATGTACATTAATGAGAAATGTTTATAAGAATACATTTTTAAAACATTTAAAATAACATTTTAGTTAGAGTTCCTAACCAAATGAGAGATGCTTGAATACATATAATTGAGGTAATAAAAACTTTCTAAAATTATGAGAATAAATTATTTAATTATATAATATGTCAAAGGATAGTATATACACCATATATAAGTGAATTGGTGCATAACAACTAAGAAGTATAAAAGAACTATAAATTGAGATGAAATCCCTTATAAAGATAGTATCTTTAGGTAAAGGAAAAATAAATGACATAATTATGTGTAAAAATTATAAATACACTAAATATTATTAGATATTTAGTGTAATTCAATCAGAGTACATTCACATATATTCTAATAAGAACAACACCAATGACTTGGATGTTTAACTCAAGGAATGGAAATTGAGTTAAGATCATGTTTGGATAAATGACATGAGAAATTATCAATGGAGTGATTATGTGTATCAAAATTATATCCAAATAAAGTGAAGTGTAAATTACTACATAAATAATAAATAGTGATTCCACACATAATCTTGGAGTGAAATAATCAATGATGTAGGCGTAAAACCCACTAACTGGAAATTGAAATTTGAAATTCCCTTACCGATTTTGTAACTTATGAAACATACAACCCAAGAAAGAAGGATCCAACAATGAAGAAGTAAATACACATAAATTAAATTATATTACACCCAGAATAGAAACATGGATAGTACATATGCCACACAAAAGTAAATAGTGTCCAATATAGCATGACACTCACGGGAATAAAAAGTGAGATGAAAAATACTTACTTCATTGTAATCGATCAATTCGTATGAAAAATTGTTAATAACCGCCAAACTAATCAAAGAATACCATGAATAAAAATATAATCTTGATAATATATATCTAATTTCAGTACAAAATACAACACATATAATAAATAAGTGGTGAATAATGGAAATCTCATAGAATTAATATTGTGATAAGAAACCCCTTACCTCAAGTCCGACTTGTCTTGTATGTTCCATGTTCTTCCTAAATAATAATCTTTAGTTAAGTTATACAAAAAGAACGTTTTTGAAGTTTATTATTCTTTTTATATCACTTATTACCTTTCTATAACAATTAGTTAATTATTTGAGTTCATATTGGATATTTTATCAATGTTCGGAACATGAGTCAAAAATGAACTTGTTATAATTACAATTTTTCCACGTGGTCAAAAGTCAATTATCTACAAAATGATATTCATGATTTAGATATCATATATATATATATATATTATATTTCCACAACTTATATCTATTTATAATAGTACATAACATTTGGAGATAAGAAATGAAATGTACCGTTCATGAAGACAGTAAGTTGTACGTACGCATGAATAGTACTTACATTTCTATTTTTTATTTTAATGGTATTAAAACTTAATGATACATAGGTATCTTATAATTCCAGTATATTATCATATATAATATCATTAATTCTATCCTTTATACATCCCACATTAGACATTAACGAGTCATATCATTTTGAGTGGGTGGTAGTCCTCAATTCCTCAAATTATATTATCGCGTTTTAGCCATAATGGAAACCATAAAATAATGATATAAATGGGAAATACATAATAATAAAGAAAAAAATATAATATATAT
Organism: Viscum album; assembly: GCA_963277665.1. Lineage (NCBI taxonomy): Eukaryota > Viridiplantae > Streptophyta > Magnoliopsida > Santalales > Viscaceae > Viscum > Viscum album. Next base: position 2,112,511,136 of record OY728152.1, read on the forward strand.
GTCATATATAAATACATTTCTATCTTAATCGCCACCATGAGAGGTGGTAGGAGATAATCAAACAATCATCATTTCGTGAGGCGTTAGTGTTCCATCCACAGAAACAATATGTTCTTCACACATTAGATGGAGGTGTGTGTAAGTGTAGTTTGAATCCTTATCATAAAAACGTCCTTGTATATTGAAGATAATGGTTTTGTTTTAAAATAAAGTAATAAAAAGTGTTTAAGGGGTTGGAGAAGTAAAATAAAACAAAATAAAACAATATAATTTAATAGAAATTGTTACCTTTAATTTGGGTAAGTTCCTTTGGTTTGAACCAAAAGGACTTCTTGAAGGGCCTTATGCCTAACATAAGGCTTGTAAGAGAAATAAGGGGATATTGAGAGATTATTTTGGTAGGTTTTGGACAATCCAAGGGGCTTGAGAGGTGTGTGGAATGGGTTAGAAGTGGTGTCCTTTTATAAGGGGGGGAGGGGATCTTTAAAAAAGTGTAAAAATATTATTTTATTATATTGGATATTAACTTTCTAAAGGTCAAAAACTAGTTACAGTAGAATATAATATTACTCATGGACAATATAAAATAATCCAATAAAAATTGGAAAGGTTTTGGATATTATTGTAATACTAATGATCATATTTATTTAAATCATTTATTAATGAGGTAAATAACACATCATTGTTGTGTCATAAATAAGTTAATTTATTTGATGTCTAAAAATTATAATAAAATAACCATAATGTTGGAAATGTATTCAGCTTACCAATGATTATTTATAGTCTAAAATATGACATATATTCCTCCATGTAAAAGTTTATAAACTAAAATATATTTGTTAATGTCATTTTTGTCATTACATTAAGTTAATTAAAATAAAATGTCATTATCATTATTATGTGGCTCCAAGGTGTCCCAAAATAGACCCAAGGATTCCCATGGTCAGCCCTGACTCATCCAATAAGTTTAAAACCAGTGTTAAGGTAATTTGGTTTTGTTATAATATTATTTTTACCTTGAATCACCCTATTTACCTTTAAGTACAGTAAATAAAAGTCAAAAGTAACTATTGACCAAAAATTATTTTCATCTTATTGAACCACATTTTACTTATAAAAGGCCGCTCATCAATACTCCAAAAGGACCCTAAAATAAATAAGGATATAACACAAAGCATTCCACAACCATACCACAAATCATGATCACCAAGCATGATCATTATGCAAGACAACTCACACAACATATATTCTAGAGTAGGAAAGTATGATCATTACTCACTTCATCGAACATCATGGTATACTGGAGAGATCCTCCTCAATGAGTACGATGGGTCTGATGGGTCACATAGAATCTTCTTCCTACTATCCTTAGGACTATTGTGGCACTCATCCCTGATGAGTATCGTGGATATACTTGGTCACATTGAAGACACTTCCCACCGTGGGAATGTTGGGTCATATAGAAACTACTTCCCACCAATTGAAATACTTAGGTACTCCTCCTGTTGAGTATCGTGGGTCTTCAGTGTCAGATAAAAGTAGATCTCTACTATGGTCTTACTCGGTCACACATAAGCCTCTTCTCACAAGTCCATAGTATTCAATCCATATAGGGTCACCCATCAGTAGTATTTTGGTCGAAAACAGCCACAAGGTTTCCATACGTAGCACACATGATCTCGAGAGACCTGCCCCAAAATCCATTTTTATAATTTCAATATCCATGAAAACCTCCATAAACTATTCCAAAAGATCCACCTCTCTGTGAGGGTTCCAACTCCATAAACATCTCATAAACCAGACCCCTGGTTTGCATGTTTTTGGCGTTTTTCCAAAAAGTGTCTGGTCAAGTTCAGGTCTTTTCCAACCCTTTCGGACTAACCCAACTTGGATTGGCGTAGGTCCAGTCCATTGGGCCATAGGTCCAGACCACGAGGGTGGGTCTCGAACACTACATCGGGTCAGGTCCTTTGGGGAGGTTCCAGCCCGCTTGAAGGGGTCTGGTCCATTGGGCCGTGGGTTCGACACGTAGGGGCGAGTCCAAACGGCTTGAGTTGGTTCAACCCACTCCCTTCCAGGTCCTGCCGGCTAGGTCTTGTGTCAAAGATGCGTCTAGTACCCCTCCCCCCACTTGTCATCTGTTGGGCCAACTCCCCCCTGCTGTGGTCGGTTGGGCACGTCTCTCTACGTGAATCATGAAGCGGGGCGGTGTCTACCATAGCCAGACTCCAACATAGGGGCTAGTGGCTTCTCTCACTATTCTGAACCCTGAGATAGCCAAAGTGGACTTCTCTGATGCACCGCCACTAGTGTCGGCACACCGACATGGAATTCATCAGACCACCAGGTCCGCACTGATTGTCCGTTCATCATGCTGCTTACACCAATGGCCTCATGTGGATGAAATCTTCACTATCATGGCCCCAAATCCGCCATTCCACTCACATGGTCATGTGGTCGTGTTGAACGCATGAGCAGAGGGGCTTGGTCCATGTTTGTGTCGCCCCATTCCCTCCACATTAGAATTTTAAAACAAGGGGATTTTGGGGGTTACAGTTTCGTCAATCTAAATATTAATCCAGAATAGAAAATCCCTAGAAAAAATCAACCTCTCTGCAGTAACAGATGATCTGCGGATCAACCAGTTCATGGGTTGATACACATTCTTCATTTATAACAAAGAACATGGAAATCATAAACTAAAAAAAACATCTACCTCGATGATGTACGACGTGGAACCAGTTCGCCCATGATGTTTAACGAAGTCAAAGGCCTTCATTTTTTCTAGGCTCCGTTCATTGAGAAGCATCGAAGTTGAAAATGTTACACCAGAATTCATCATTCTATGTTGGAGAGAAAACTCAGAGGTGGTTCATTAGAAAATTTTCCTATGTTTAACATGAAATTCTCCAACGTATTATTCCATTAAAATGAAAAACGTCGCAACATTTCTATTACTTTTTGATGTGGCATCATTATAATGTTTCATTTTTGAAAAATCATAGTTGTTACACTACAAATACACAATCCATTAAAGAGATTCCTTTAATAATACTCGTCGCCCCATGACCATACCGTCATCTGCTGCTCAATAGTATGAAATAAAATAAAATAAAATTTATGTCATTTTATTATTTTCTGCAATTTCCAAAAATTAACTTTTCTGTCCCACCCTTTCCAATTGAATTTAAGTCCTTTCTAAGAAAATACTGGCATTAAAAGTTCATCAGTTCCCTCGAATTTTTGATCTGAGCACCTGTTTAAATGTTTGAAAAACCAACTCGCACGTTTATTGAAACGAACCTAAAAAAGTTCAATATTCTACCCTGGATCAACAAGCATCAGAATCATGTGCTGTCAATGATCGTGGCCTCGAAATAATTCCATATTATTTTAAAAAAAGTTATATGGAAATTTTGAGACATTAAATTTTCCTCACTTTTGTGCACTACACCCTAAAAAGGAAAAAAATGTTAATAAAAAAATGGAGGTTCTGGGATTGAATCTGAGGCTCCTGCATCTGTATTCTCTCCTAGATATTATCATGCTACCACTGAATGTGGACAAGAAAAATAGACTATCCACGAAGGACCTGCTCTTATCAATCCTCTATCTCCATTGGTGACTATGTAATTATTGTCCCATTGTCAATGTCTTTCTCACCCTAGTCGATGGCATGCAAGGGATCATACACGTACCTACTTAGCTGCAACAAATGAAAAACCTCTTACACACGGTGCATCTTTGGGGGAAGATCGAGGATTTATGTTATCTCACTAACACTACTAAAAATCTAGAATGGTCCAATGATCCTTGAAGATAACAGACCACCCCAGCCAAATATCTACAATCCTCATAAGGTTGAGACCTAAAAGAAAACATAGTATCCCTCCTTGAATACCAAGGTTCTATGTCTCTTGTCAGCATATGATTTATGTCTTTTCTGGGATGTACCCATCTACTCCTTGATGATCTAAATCTTCTCAATGGAAGCCCATTCCAACTCTTGTCCCATGAATGTTGACTCCCCGTGGTCTGTCCGACATAGATGTGATCTGAATGGTCACCCATACAGGGCCTCAAATGATGTCATGACAATGGTGTAGTGATAGATTTTTTTATATTCAAACTCTACTATTGGTAAGTGATCTTCCCTACTACGACCAAAATATGGGATGAAAGTACGAAGCCTGTCCTCCACGGTTTATATGGTCCACCATGTCTGACCATCCATCTGGGGGTGAAAATAAATGCTCAAGTGCAACTGATACCCAAACACCTCCCAAAATCCCTTCGACAACCGGGATTTAAAGTTTGCATATGGTTCTAAGATGATCTCCAAAGGCACCCCATGAATCCCCACTATCTCTTGGATGTAGAGGCATCTCATGCCCTCTTTCGCTCCCCTAATCTCAAATGGGTAGAAAACCATAAGACTTAGTGAGTCAGTCAATGATCACCCATATAGAATTATGGCCCCTATATGTGATTGGTAAGCCCATTATGAATTCCAAGGATATACCATCCCAATTCTATTTTAGTACATCAAGTGGTTGTGCCAAGCCTGATGGGACTTAGTGCTCGGTCTTTACTTACTGACCCGTGAGGCATCACGAAAAAAACTCTTCCACCCCTTTCTTCATCCCTGACCACCACTACCAATGTCGAAGGTCCTATTACATCTTCGCCACTCTATGATGTACCGCGAAATAGGACGTATGGAACTCCCTCAACACCTCCTCCCAAAATATCACTGGTACTACAATGCGTCTTCTTAAAAGGAAGACATGCTCCCTACCTATTAAAAATCCAATAGAAGGCTATCATGAGGATATATAAGTACGTCAGGCCTCAATGTCAATATATAGAAGATATGCATCCCTAACTCATAGTAAGAGTGGTGGAGTGACAATCATTAACTGATGATAACCTTCTCCATCATCATCCACATAGGATAACTACATTACGACTACCTTCTCTATCACCTCATTCAGTAACTATAAACTAGACCTATTGTTGAGCACGTTTTCCACCACACTCCACTTTCCAAGTGTATAGACTATCTCAATGCCTACCTCCCGAAGGCTAGGTGTTGTTTTATAGTAAAAAAGGTGGCATCCTACAAGTGGGAGGATATTGCATGAGTACCAATAAGCATGCACACACAACCAAGTCCCAAAGCTTGAAAAGTAAACATGCATGCCACTAAACAACCACTGAGTAAAATTAAATATCGTAGGTCAAATGGGCTAGAATAAAAACCCAAAAATAGATAATACTGACTATGGGCAAGTATAAGGGAAACTATGAATGTCGTATTTTGGAAACCCCACCTGATGGGTTAGTACTGAGTAGTTATTGGAAGATGTATATGTATGTCCCATCTTCCTCGTCTCACTGGGAACTACCAGGTCCTCGTACACCGTGTAATCTATGAAGGCTTTGGTCATCTACATCATACACAACTCAAGTAGGAAAAACCCATGTAGAGGTGAGTAACAAAATATTTAGTAGGGACCAAGAAACAACAAAGGAAATACCACAATGCAATCCAAAACAAAACCACAAAACATAATCACCAAGCATGATCATGTTATAAGATAGCTCACACCAAGTATATTCTAGGTTAGGAATGTTGGGACATTAGTCACATCTTCACAAAATGTGGGATACTGGAGAATTCCACCTCAATGAGTACAGCGGGCCTACCGGGTCACACATAATCCACTTCCCACTAAACATAGGACTGTTGTGGTACTCATCCTTAATGAGTACCATTGGAATGATGGGTCAATAGAATCCACTCAACACCATGGTCAGATCAGATCACATGGAAGTCACTTCCAACATATGACCACATTGAGGTACTTCTACTGTCTAGTATCGTGGGTCTGCCAAGTCACATAGAAGCTTCTCCACACTATGGGCCTACCAGGTAACACAAAAGACTCTTCCCATTGTTCAATAGTATCTGATCCACAGAAAGCCACTCATCAATATTCTTTTGGTCCAAGCCAGCCACATAGCCTTCAAATGTAATAAACATGATCTCAAGAGAACCACACCTTATGCAATTCATCAAATTTCAACATCTCTAAAATCCTCCATATAGTATTCCAAAATATCTTCCTCTTCATGATAGTTTTAAAACACTAAACAGCTCAGCAATTGGACATCCAGTTTTCATGATATTGGTATTTTTTCCAAATGGGGATGGATGAATCTGGGTCCAGTATGACCCGATCACACTGAACAAACGAGGCCCCGCCTGGACTGGTCTATTGGTCTATTGGTTCGGCCTACACCCTGACCTGTCTGCTGAAGGAAGAGAGGTTTTCTCCCTAGCCGGGATGCGGTTGGAAGCCGTGTTAAATACCTTTAACCTATAGGTCATCCATGGAGCCTCTTCCCCCCTTTCGTGGTTAGTTGGCAGGGTCCATCCACGTGCGATGTAGAGCAGTGCCACCTATGCCACTGCCAGCTGCCTGTACGAAGGCTGGAGGCTTCTCCTGTAGCACTGCAACCCAAGCTGGCCTCATCGGTCTTCTACGGCACATCGGTGGGGAATTCCACAGACTAATGAGTCCACACTGATCGTACATTCTTTTATCTTCATTCACTTATGTCCTCTATGGGATTCCATGTTAACTACGATGGCCTCAAATCCCCCATTATTCCCACATGAAAATTTGGTCAGGAATAACGTAGAAGCACAGGGGCTCGGGCCTTGTTTGTGTTGGATTGCGCCCTCAGAATTAGAATTTTAAAATAGGGGGAGGTTCATGTATTATAGTTTTATCAATCATAAAGTTTAATATTGATAATAAAATCTCATGTATCAATCACCCCCGATAGAATGAAAGATCTATGTATCAACTTGTTCGTGGGCTAATCCACATTTGTCTATTAGAATGAAGAACATAGAAATCATAAACCAAAACAAACCCATACCTTAAAGTAGTTTGACATTGAAGTAGTCTTCCTTTGATGGATTAAGAAGTCTAAGGTGATCATTTCTTCCCAACTCCATAGTTTGGGGTGTGTCAAATTTGTCAACATTCCTTCGATATTCGTCACTATTCGTTGAATAGAAAACAAACGGTTGTTCATCAAGGAATTTTCCACCATTTAACCCTCAATTATCCAACGTGTTATTCCTTAAAAAGGAAATACGTCACATCATTTCTATTATTCTATGATGTTGTGTCCTTATGCTACAAATAAATGATCTATTAAAGAGATTCCTTTAATGCACCTTATTGCCACACTGCATCACCATCATCCACCACTCAATGGTGAAAAAGAAAATAATGTAACTTTTTTATGTTCTTTTATATTTTGTGATGTCTCTGAAAATTAACTTTTCCATTCAACCCTTCATGGTCAATGTTATGTCCTTTCTAGGAAAATCAAAGTGTTTCGAGTTTAACTGTCCCCTCAAATGTTTTATCTAAGAGCCTATTTAAAAGTTACCAAAACCCACTCACACGTTAACAAAAAGGACCTTTAAAAAAGTTCAAAATACCATTTCAGGCACACCAGTCCTCCAAATCATGTGCCATAAGATTTTGTGGTCTTGAAAAAATTCCATATAGTTTTAAAAAATGTATATGGAAATTCGGACACATTACATATTCACATTTATAAAAATTTACTTATTTTTTGGGGGCTTAAATGTATTTATTATACATTTATTGAGCATGGATAAATGATTATGATGAATGAATCCATGTTGTATGATCTATGTAATGAACATTAACGTGAGAATGAAATGAATATGATGGGTGAACCCAGATTGAGATCCAATTAATTTTGTAATGTTTAGTATCATGATACTTCATGTTGGGATAAAGAGTGAACCTAATTCTTTTATGATAAATTTTCATCCATGATGCCTTGGATGGTTTATCCTTGACCTATGTTTATGTTTTCCTTTTTTATGTTGTCGCCACATTTCCCATGTCTGGATTATCATTCTATATTATTCCTTATTATTCATGTTCTGTTTATTCCTCATTAATATGTTTATGTATAACATACAAAAATTATTCCATATTTTTTCGCTAATAGATCTTTTTATCTCACCCCTTTCTTATGTATGTCCCCCGGTTATCCCCTGATGTTTTATGTTTGAGGGAGTACATTGAGCCTTTTAAATAATTTTTTAAGAATGGTGTTGTATTCCTTGTTTTATGTTCATTTGTAATGGACCTAATTCCTAAATAGACATGAGTTCTCAATCATCTATGTTGTATTAGTAGTATTATTATATAATAAATCTTGTATTAATGTTAAATAAAGACTTGGGATGTTATAGTTTGTATCAGAGGAATTTTTTGGTAATTTTGCTGATTATGATAAGAAAAATTTTGAGAAAGATGTAGAGATTATACGAAGCACATGATAGAATCCATAAATTTTGGTATGTATAGATTAAGTTGTTTTTCAAGAGAATATATCACTTTTTTGATACTATAAGTGGATGTAATTCTAGAATAGATGTATATAGGTGTAACCACACTGAAAAGGTCTCCCGAGCCACACTTAGGGTAACTTGGTACATGGTAATGAGCATTACTACAAACCTAGTTTGACACTCTCATATGATATTCTTTGGTAAATTTACAAGCTCATTAGGAAACATTATTATGGGAATAAATAAATTTCCATAATAATATGTTTTAGGAAATAGATAATGGAGAAAATAGAACAAATTATATAAATTCATAAGTTAAAAAGTAAAATTAATTAATAAGTTATATATTTAATTCCTTTGGATTCACTTCTAAGAATTTAATAGTTTAAAAATAGTCATGCCTAAGTTAATTCTGGATAAAATAATTTCTTAGATCCAGAATAAAAAATGGAAAGGTAGGATTATTATCCATAGTTTTATATAGTCCTTAAAATAATTAATTATTAGTATAACTATTCAAATTCAACAACAAATCATGGAGGTAGACATGTTAGTGAAAACGAAAAATGGTGAAATTAGTGTATTCCAAGTATATAACTCCTACCCTATCACAACATGCAAGATGATCTTCCCAACGAACCTATTCATACCTCCTTTAGTAGAATTTGAGGCAATTCTGGTCCTGGATTGGTTTACCAGTATAGATCCAATATAAATGGACATGATACGAAGATTACTCTCAATATATCAAATCAACCCCCTATTCAATACATGTTCAAGGAAGAAGAATAATCTTCCTTATCACCAAACATATCAAGAATGAATATTATTTCACTATAAGAATGCATATCTATCTTAAATTATTGAGTGTAAGGAAATTATCCACCTTGAATACATACTCATTGTGAGGGAATATTAATATCTATTTCTCGATGAATTATCTAGTTCTCCCTAGAAAAAATGATTGATTTTCAATGGAGATTATACCTTGGGCATGATAAATATAAAATAATTTGTATAGAATGGATGTTCTGGAATATGATGATCTAAAGAAACTATTTATAGAAAATTTGAGTTCTTGTTTAAGGAAATATCTCTCCTGGGAAACATCATCCTAAGAAATGTTATATTTGTGGACGCATTAAAGATATAATAAATTTAATGATGATCGAGACCAACATCTGTGATAGATATCTGTAGTTTCCTGGGGTTAGCTGGGTATTATCACCAATTTTTGAGAAATTTAGCATGGTTTTCAAACCTTATTACCAAGATAACTCATAAGGGATTCATGTTCTATTGAAAAGATGAATGTGAAGAGAGCTTCACGTAGTTAAATAATAGGATCATCACCCCACCTATTATCGCACATCCAAAAAGTGGGGAACTCTTCATAGTATTCATCAATTATTTGAAGAAGGTATTGGGATGTGTGTTATTGAAGAATGATATAGTCATGGACTAATCATGAAATTATTTGAATGTTATAAAGAGAAACTATCCCACACACGATCTAGAGTTTTAATATGTGATATTTTTGTTGAAAATATGGTGGAATTATATTTATGGGTACAATTGTGAGATATATACCGATCAAAAAAAATCCTTAAGTATATATTCACGCAAATAGTTCCAAACATGTGCCTACATAGATGTCTAGAGCTAATCAAGGACTATGAATTCTCAATCAACTACCATCTTAGTAAAGAGAATAAGATTGCATATTCTCTAATTAGAATGAATCCTTTATCTTTATCAGTGATGATAATTGAGAAGGATCAAATATTATTTGAACTATAAAGGATGAACATGGGAATCATAATGGGAGGTGAATTATATATCCCTTCACCGATGATTGATCAACCATCTCTTTGAAAAAGGTTAAAGAAATATGAAATAAATGATGTGGAAATTATAAATAAGGTGGAATCCATGATAAAGGGGAATTACCCAGAGTTTAAAATTTAGGGAAAATGTATTTTGATATTTGAGTCAAGAATATGTGTTCCTTAAAATGAAACGTTAAGGAAGGAAATGTGGGATGATTCCCATAGTTTAGCTTTCTTTATTAACTCAAGAAACACATAGATTTATCAATATCTCTATAAGGACTATTGGTGGGAAAATAAAAATAAGGGGATTGTTGAATATACATAAAAGAACTTGGTATGTTAGAAAGTGAAGGATGTGAGGTATATATTTAAGGGGAGGATGCAGCCATTATCCATACAAATACGTTAATGGGATTACATCATCATAGACATTTCCACCAGACATCGCGAATACATCTTGGGGAAATAATGATTTATGGGGTTTTGTGGATTTTCTTAGAAAAAGAAATCAATTCATAAAAATTTGAGAGGACTTCTCATTGGACCAACCTACATCGATATAAATCAGAGATCTGGTAAGGCTGCATGGAGTACCACTATCGATTAAATGTAATTTAGATCTGAGATTAACCACCACATTCTTAAAAATTAACCATCATGCACTAAGCACTGAGATGAATTTCAATCCAACTTATCATCCTTAATCTGATATCCAATCTGACCAAGATATTCAGAAACTGGAAGCCATGTTGTGAGGTTATTTCATGTGGCCTTAATATTGATAATATTTTCGATATATTTTTACTAAGATTTTAATGATTACAATAATGTGTTTACAATTTCAATTAATTAATTGGTATTTGAAAATTTCAATGATTAAATTTTTATTTAATAACTCTTTATTATTTATAATCAATTTCAAGAATTAATTTTTGTAAATTTTTTATACATTTTCCCTTTAGTCTTATATAATTTTATTCTTCATGCTACATTAGTTTTTTATTAGTTTTAATTCATTAATCAATATGTTAAATTTAATATCATTTAATTTAATTATTATTTTCATTATTTATAATATTTATTTATTTGTTTTCTTAATTTATATAAACCTTTTTTTAAAATTTGAATTTTTAGTTTAATTATGATAAATAATTTAACCCTTTTATATTTATTGATTTAAATCTAATTATAATTCTTCTTCCATTGTTTTAATTAATATGTTTAATAACATGAATAGTTTTTTTATTTAATTTATGTATTTAGTATTTATTTGATAAATTAATTTATTATTAAATAGTTTTAATTTGTTATTATTTAAAATTAATTTATTAATTTAGATTTATTTTGAAATTTTAATTTGTATTTTATAATTTTTAACTTTTATAGATAAGTCAGCCTGTATCAATAATAACCATTATCTGTCAATATATCACTACCTATCAACATATCAGCCTCATCAAAAGATCATTTTCTTCTTGAACCCTAAATCAAGGTCGTGCCTTCCTGATCTGATGGAGTACTCACCGCAAGAGTTGGTGATCTTTGAGCCACTACAAGCCTTTGCAAGCTCCTGCCATCATGGCCCAGTGCCATCCGAGCTTCGAGGTCACCCACCATGGAAATAGAAGTCCTCATCCTCCAAGCCAGCGATGACTTCCCTCGTCAAGGAGGAGCGACCCGGCATGAGGAGACCAACATCTTGATTTGGCTTCCACCGTACTCTGTCACTAGTTGAGAAACATACATCGAATCCACCAACTGTGATTGAAGGAGGATATGTTGCTTATCCACCTGTAGACCACAGTTCATCCATGAATTCTACGAGAAGTAGATGTCGACCCCCTAGTTGCGCAATGAAGAATACATGGGGGAATTAAATAAAAAAATAATAAATAAAAACAAATAAAAATATTACAATGTTCAAAATAAAAACTAATAAATATAAATGAAAGAAAATATAGAAAAATAAAACTAATAAAACATATAAAAATAATATAGTAAAAATAAATTATTAATGAAATAAAATATTAAAATAATATAATCATTTAAATTTAATTAACAATATTAATACTATATTATTTAAATAAATATAATCTTAAAAGATATTATAATTATATTAATAAAAATCATTAATAATATTTAATAAAATAAAACATTATCTTAATTAAATAATAATTTTTATATCTTAAAATAATTATAATAATCATATTTTATTATGTTATTAATTTCTTAACTTTAATAATAATTATTAAATAATTTAATAACAAACAAATAAATTTTGTTTCAATGTTCTATAAACATAAATGTAGGATGGGAAAATCATCTTCCTTGGTTCGAGTTATCAAAAAACAAATGTTTCCAATCATGCATCCAAATGGCCCCCTATTAATCCATTTATGGGAAGAGGTGAAAATACATACTTTATGGGATGAATTTGGGGAAATAAAATTTCTAGGAACTAAAATGGTAGGAGAAATAGTGGAAAGGGATTAGATCTTTCAACAGTACATCAAGGCTTCTAAGAGTTCACAGAACAACTCTGTTGACAATCATCGAAGATATATAGAGTTTGATGTTGGGGATATTGTATTCCTGTACATATCTATATGGGATAATAATATGAGATATGGGAAGAAGGGATATATTAGGTAATTAAACATTATCCCCTTTGATATCCTTGATCGCATTAGAGTGGTGGTCTATTGACTAACACTACTATCGAACCTATCTCAAGTAGATGATGTATTCCATGTATCCCTCTTGAGGAAATAAATACTAGACCCCAAAATTTACTCAATTCATATCCGGTACCATTGGGGAATGATATTTAATTTTTAGAGTAGGTGGTGAAGATCAAAGGTCATAATGGAAACGTTCTATGAAATAAGACAACGCACCTTGTTGACGTGATATGAGAAACCAAATGTTTGAAGAAGCAACATCGGAGAAAGAGGAGGTGATAGAGCATATTTACCCACATCAATTTTTTTTATTGGAAATAAAAATTTCTTGGATGAAATTTCTTAGGGGGGTGGATATTGTGACGACCCATATTATTATAAATATAATTAAAATTTTTGTATTTATTTAAATGTCTCATCAATTAATATGGTTATAGAAAACTCATGAACTTAATTTGTCCTATTATATCCATTGTATTGAAATAATTTTTTTTCATCATTACCATTGATAATATATCCATTGATTAGTGGTCACATAGTCTGTATAAATACAAGATTTGAACCAACCCAATGGACCTAGAAAAAAGAAGTGATGGCCTCAAACTGTACAATCATATGCTATGAATCCCATTTATCATAGATTTCGACGGAGATATAATTTATGGGATTTTCTTTTTACCAATTCCAAGCCGAGATCCAAAAACTTCAAAAAAAGATAAACCTTTTATGGGAGATGTTAAATCTAAATGACATCATTACCCAAACCATGTTTACCAAACCACCACATGAAAGTCCCACCATCAAGAACCATACTCTTAGGGATATTGTGGGTGTATTAAATGTATTTGTATCTAGATGCTTTGAAAATGAATATTTACTTTTTATATAGAATATGGAATATATTTTCATCATATTACTATTACTTTTTAAATTATTTTTAGTTCTATATAATAATGAAAATATTGTATTTTTGGTTAATATTGAAATTAAACTAATTAAGGTATAAATTAACATATTTGTAGATAAATAATTTTTAAATGATGTTTATCAATTATAAATGATCATATATTTTTTATAAAGTAATATAAATTCATTATATGGGTCTGAAAACAATTATTATCAAAACCCCATCATTTCACAATAAATGTACATTTTATTTTATATTTAAAATTTCACTAATTTAAAAAATTATTTAAATAAAAAATAGTAATTTATAATTCAGAATATTAGTTTTATTGAATAGTTAATTTTTTATAATTTTCTGAGACAATCAAATTTTTGGGTGAAAATTAAATATCTTATTAATATACTTGTGTTTTAGGTCTTCATAATGACCCAAAAGTGATGCAATAATTATTATAAATTGGATTCCAAAATAAATAAATGAAATTACTAAAAAGTATTGTGATTTATAGTTTATTTGGTTTATTTTCCAAATACATTATGATTCTAATGAATCCTATAATATATTTTATGGTTTTAAAATAATTTATTTAAGACTGTCACTCTCCTCTATAGAAAAAAGGAATTATTGTTAATAATTTCGGCCTCAGGACTATAAAATAATTAAAAACCCTCACATTTGGATGAAACCATGGGAAAAACCATGGTATGGCTTGAGGTTTCGGAAATTTTATTATGAATATTGTAAAACATAAATAATAAATAAATCTCCCTCATTTCCTCTATAAACCCACAAAATCTCCTATTTCTCTCAATTAAAAACCATTAAGAATAAATTTACTATTATATCTATGATCTAGAGTGCTCCCACGGTTCCCCCAAACTCTCATGAACCCCCTCGAAAACTTTTGATGTCACACACTCGAGTAAGGGACCTTCCCCTCTTCCTTTCAAATTATGGTACTTTCATTGAAATTAGTACTTTTAATTTCAATGGGATATATTTTAATTAATTTATAATCATCCCATTACTATATAAGTTATTTTATTAGAATTAGGAACCATTTATCCTTCCTCATTTGGACCCTTACCTAATCTGTTACTATGTCAAAATTCCATATGGAATCCTCAACTTCTCTTCTATATTAAAGATTTATTATGAACTTATGCATACTATTTCCATTTCCTAAAGTTGGAAGATGTTTCTACATGTACCTATTACTTCTAATTTTATTTAAAATTTATGAGATCTCCCTTTCCCTCTCATCATCCATTTTTATTAATTTTTATATAACACTGTTATGTTTCAGAAATTTCACCATGATTTTCCATGCCAAAACCATTGTGCAGTGAGCACCATACCCATTTTCTATCATGTGAATTAAACTCTATGAAAATATACTTATTCATTGGTTACATAATTTTATGTATTAAAAATGACATGATCATTGAAAAAATTATGATTTCAAATGGATCCTTGTTGTATGATCTATAAGGTACACATATGCATGTGAATGAAATGAATATGATAGGTGTACCATGATAGAGATAATAAATTGGGTAATGAATAATATTATGATACGTCATATTGAGATAGGGAGTGAACCTGATTCCATTGTAGTACTATTTCCACTACTATGTATTGTCTAGTTTATCTTTGACCTATGTTTACGATTATGTGTTTAATATTGTGGGTACAATTTCGATATTATGATTATCATTCTATATGATTCCCTATTAACCATGTTCCCTTTATTCATCATTGATTTGCCTACTATCTAACATGTATCAATAATTCCATGTTTATTACCTTACATGGATTTATTTCTCAACCCTTTCTTATGTATGTCCCTTGGTTATCCAATGATTTTATAAGTTCAAGAGAGAATTTTTATCATGTTAAAGATGTTTTCCAAAAAGATGTTGTATTCCCTATCTTATATTGTTATTTAATGTACCTAATCCCCAAATAAAATGTAATCCAAGTTGTATTAACTGTAGTATTATGTAATATATCAAGTATTAATGTGAAATAAATAGCAGGGTTATTATAAACAAGTCCTGTAGAACTGTGTTAGTTTTTAGGCATATTCATTTAATTTTCAAAGACACAGAATTAATTTTCTAATTAGATATGGTATGAGGTATCTCATTTAAATAGATTATATTATTCAATTAAAATATATAAGACTTAATTATATCCCATTTAGGAATTAAGGATCTTTAAAAAAAGGTGGTGAACCTCATATAATATGAAAATATTAGTACATAATACTATAGAGTCATGTATACATTACAAACTACCTCAGAAGGATCAAAATACCATCTTGGAAAACCCATCTTTTTTCCATCCTATTAATGTCTATTCATTATCAAAAAAATTCATTGGGTTTTAATCATATCGAAGAATTCCAAAATAATGTATTATAACAATATTAAAACTATTTTAAAAAATACATGGAATTTATGAAAATATAGGAGAGGTGTACATGTTTTAGGACATAGTATATTTAACCACTTAAATGGAATAATGACCAATGTAGTACCCCTAGTTCTGGGTACATGACCCCATTCCTCACTTTTTTTTTGAATTTGGTGTGTATAAAAATAGAGTGCTTCCATAAAATATAGAGTATCCATAATATAGAGAGTTTCCATAAATTTATATGTTTCCATAATGTTATTTGTTTCCATAAATTTGGATATTTCCATAATTTAGCTTGTTTCCATAAATTTGGATATTTCCATATTGTTGGTTATTTCCATAAATTAGTGTCTTTCCATAAAGTGTGATGTATCCATAAAAAAATATGTTTCCTTAGAAAGGTCAAAGGTAAAGGATGGGAGAGTTTAAGGGTTTCTATAAGGAGATTTGGGACAATAATTAAGGTCACACGATCCATACATGGTTTGCACAAACCCTGTGGTCAAATCTTTCACAGAGGACAAATCAAGATCCTATTTTCTAAGAGCCTTCTCATTTTTTATCTATTTATTTATTTATGGATTCAAAATGCCCGTAACTCGATATTACTCTCCCTAGATGTCTGGAGAACCCTTCCCACACGAGTTGAAGACATTCTAGAGCCTTCCCTTGGTGATTTCGTGTCCGATTCTTGAGCAATGTCACCATTCTTTACAGATTTTTCATGATTTCTTGGATCTACTTAGATCTACATCAACGATCTCCATTATTTCTCATATATGAACCTATAGTGTTTAGATCTACTTTTTTGGATTCCAAATATTTCAATTTTGAGTTGTGATCTTGTAAGGATATGAGATCTAAGGCCGCTCTTGGAGAATCCACTCGCTTTCTTATGCGTTCTTCGTCTGTTGTTAATGTTTCGTCAAGACCATCGAGGTAGGAATATTATATCTTAACTAATGTTAATAGAATTGATTATATTATATTCAAATTGGTTTATTTATTGGTAAAATAATGAAAAAATATTCATTTGTGATGATTTATGGTTTTTGTGAAATTGCGTGATCTTGGTGAATAGTTTTTCAAAAGGGGGTTTAATTTAATATGATGTTTTTCAATTTTGGATTTTCTAGAATTTCTAAATGGTTGATTAAAAAGTTATTTTCAATAGAACTGGTTTTCAATAAAAATGGAGTTTTATTAAAATGGTTTGGATTCAAAATGGTTTGGCACTAATATGGATTTGACGGAAATAATTTTTAATAAAAAGGTGTTTTTGTTGAAATGTTGATTTTGGCCTGAACGTTGGGAATATGTGTTGTGTGTTCATGTTGAATATACAGGAATTGGTTGATATATGAACTTGTGATTAGTTCCAAAGGATTAATGGCACATGAGAATTACATATACGGGGATTGGTTGAAACATGTCCTTGTGCTCGGTGCCAAAGGATTGATGGCACATGGGAAACAATTATCTATGACAACTTGGTAGATCAATGAGAAACCAATCATGAGTATGGAACTATCATAACGTAGAATTCATGGTTGGTAAAATGGGTTTGTGAAATTTTTGGGTATGATGATATAGGGATATTGGGAAAATGGTTGAAAAGATTGTTTGGTTATTTTTCTAGAAAAATATCTTGCTGGAAAATTGGTTTGAATTGCACTTGATTGGTTTTTGGTAGTGAACAGTTTTGGAAACTTGTTTATATTTACAAAGAAGATGCTTATGAGAAATTCATTTATATAGATAGTTTTATATAATTTTTGATAACTCTTTTATCCATGTGGCCTGAGTAGGGAAGTCATTGGGGGAAAACCTACAAGGTTTTATACTCACCCCTGCTATGGCACTTTGGTTCTTTTGCAGATGACGTATTCCAAGACACAGGTAATGGTAAGGCATCTCATTACTAGAGGTTCGTGGTGATTCATGGGTGATGTGGTGTTGCTTGGAGAATGTAGCTTGGTGTCGAGCCATGGAGGATGTCTTGGTGTATTTTGAGAGTCTTGAGTTGTTTATTCGTTGTTGTGTACTTTGGTGTGTTTGACTTAAATAAAGTTGTCTGTCTATCTTTCAATTGTTCATGCATCATATAGTAAATTTTTTGTTTTGTTTTGTTGGTTCATTGGGTTATTTCTTAAAGGGTAAATTGTCCCCCAATTTTTTTATGCCCTTCGGCATTTATTGCAGCATTTGGCGTCCTGGGGATGTCGCTTAAGGCACAGTAATGAATCGTTGTGCTCTCAAGCCAATGAGAATTGGTGGGTCATTACAACCAACAACCCATTGTCGGTCTGCAATATTCATCCAACTTTATTTCAGGATACATCCCTATCACATGGAAATAATACAGTTAACAATTTTATATAATTAAATTGAAACCCTTTGGAAAAAACCAACCAAAAAACATATCTTATAAAAAAATATATAAAATCAAGTTTGAGAAACTCCCGATACACACCTGATTCTAAGATGAGAAAAATAGCTCAATAAATTTCATTACACAGTGGAAAATTTCACTCAATTGACTACAAATAAAAAGAATGTGTCACCCAGTAATATTCAAAACTATTTTACACATTCATCATCACATGACATACTTACACCATGCCGATCCAAATCCACATTATTCTATGACAATTCCACCAAAATTTGATGGTAGTTTCATTTGATTCACAATATTGAATATATACAAAGAGAAACAAATTACCAATACCATCAAGGGGAACATTGATTAATATAGAAATTTTATATTATGGAATTCAATGGTTAGAATGTTTTTGAGGAACATTCATGCTGAATGGAACATCTGCCCACTACTCTTTGTGGAAGAATAAGTCCAATATAGTGGAATAATACAATAATCCACATTTAATCACCATAATATCCCATTATGATCCACCAAGGATCAAAGGATAATATTTTAGGGGGATAGGATATGTGCGTGTATGATATTACCTCCAAAATTTCTTCTATGAGGTTAAATCCTATGTATCCATTAATGGATAAAACCATAAAATCCCTTATTAGAACACCACATAGTGTACCACATATTCCATCATGTTTAAGTCCACCTTCTAGTTAGTGGTACATCACATACCCATTATAGGCTCCTCTATGTGATGGTGATACCTAATGGGTAGTATATATATTTTCTTCAACACTAGGGTATCAGTGCACCAACAACATCATAGTTATCCTGACCATTTCTGTTGAAGACTGTAGCCTACACTAACCCTATGATCCTCTATTTGTGTTGAAAAAAATCTTTTAAGGATGTTTGAAATAAATTTTTCTCATTTTGATACATGATAGTCTGAATGAGCCAACCAATAGATTAAACTTGCATGTTCTCTCCAAATTTCAAAACGCATAATGATGCAAGTATTCATATTGATCAAAAAATAAATCTACTATAATATTAAATAAATGTGATTAATTGTTACTATGATCGACTATAACTAAAATTACACTATGTCCTATTGGATTTTTTGGAGAGTTTGAAGAAGAAGTCCTTATGGATGTATTCCTGTTTCCATTCTTTTATGAATCATAGTTGTAACATCCCCTATGTGTTTTTTATGTCATCTTTGAATTACTTATATACAAATCTCTAAGATATATACTTTTCAACATCTCTCTTTATTTTATCGTTGTAGAAATACTTTATAATATATCATTATGTCATTATACTTATAGGTTTCATATAAAATTATGAGTTATAAAATTCTTCAAATAACTTTTTATTCAGGTCTATTATTGAAGAGTCACATATGGAGTTCTTGAACCTTATGATTCCATTATAATCCATGGTGTACACAATAATATTTCACACCTTGTTTCGTAGCATTATATCTTCCTTCTATGCATCATTAATCTATATATAGATATATATTTGACGACTCATTTGATAAATATGTGATTTCACCCTTACATCAATATTTCAGGGTTTATCCTTAAAATCCCATATCTTTTATGATCCTCATCACAAATAAGATAACATTATCCCTTCTACTTAATTATGTAGTAATGTAGTTTTCTTTCCTAGGGGATAATGTATTGAGAACTCACAATCATTATTCATCTCAAACCATCATGTTTGAAGAATATTCATGTATTTCAAGGTGAATATATACATTAAACATTTATCATTAGTATATTTGATAAACATTTTTCTGTAAATAATATTCCTCCATATATTTAATTCATGGTTCATAATTATTAATTCCATTTATTGAGTTCAGTAATTTTTAAAATGAACAATCAGTTTTCTCGAGGATTAATCTATCAATATAGCATTGTTGATAAGAACACATCATAACTCCTTCATCAATAAATCACTATATATCAGAAAATATACTCCTCTATAGGGTAGTGTATATATAGGTGCATTGAATATTTTTTTACAAATCCTTGATATTTTCTTAAAATTCATAAATTGAAAGGATCTTAACTCCCTTCATAGTAAACTTAGTGGGTGGATTAGTTATCCATTAGAAGTTATTTACAATGTTTTGATAATATCGTACCAATCTAAGGAATATATGGATTTCATTCATAATGGTTGGTCTGAGAAAATGTTAAATAACTATTTTCTTTAATGGATCAACCTATATAACCTATTATTGAGATTATATGAATGAAAAATAAAAATTTATATAGCCATAACTCAAACCCAGAGAAAGTTTCCTCAAACCTCACCATCCTGGGGACTTTATCCCAATCCTTAAGTGATATTTATTGTCTTATTTTATCATCTAATATATAATAATTTCATCTATAAATACTACCAAAAAACTAACCAATTTGATCTATAAAGACTATATTCATTATATCCGGTGATATAATAGGGGAATTATTTAGTCCCAACAAAATCAAAGAATATTTACTATGTCAAAATATTATTTGGAATATTTTCTTTGTTATGCCATTAATTTGGACCCATGGTTGATAGTATCTAGATCAAATACCAATTATGGGAAAATATTGAGATTCTTATAATTTATCAAATAAATAATTTATACAGGGTATAGGCTATAAATTATATATCATGATCTTTTTATGTTCTCTATAATCAATATTATGTTTCATCTATCCATATTTGTTATAAACAAAATGATTTAGTGCACCCCACTGTAATGCACATTTTTTAATAAATCCCTTATCTATATTCTCCTTTATATCAATATTTAATACCTACAACACAATCCATGCCATTTTGTATTTAGTCATTCAAATATGTGTATAACCAGCTATGAGGTGTATTTTTAATTTAACTACATAATGGCGAGGAAGACTAAAAATCTATTATAAAGAGAACTCAACAAATTCATATAATATAGGATTAAACTCGATAATGAGTTTCTCTATAACCATTTATCATAAATATTCCCTCAAAATAGGAATCAACACCCACACAATGGATATAATTTCTCTGGTATGTTCATTTTTATCCTCACCCAAATAAATGATAATCTATTGGTCTTAAAAATTAGATGTTAATTTCATTCCTCATAAACTGATATGGGATATATATATATAGTTTCAATCCTTTCATAAAATCAATTCAAATTATATTGCTGGAAGAATAACAATAATTTAGGTAAGAACATTCCAAAAAATATCAAATCAGAGAAGAATCATCGACATGATATGATGTCATAACTCCATTAAGACAATTCATATCTAATTAAACATAAAATCATTGAGGATATTAATTAAAATTCATGAAATATTTCATGATATACATGAAATCATACAATAATGTTCAGATAAGGTAATTAAATATTTTAACATACATGTAACGACCTTAACATTATTATTCTATCATTAGTACAATACCAAAACCCAAATGCTTTGAATTACTATCTAACATCATTAATGAGTGTGATTAATCATGAATAATTATTCATTGGACTTCTAAATCATGTAATCATATTTTCAATCTATGAATAATTACATTAAAACTTGGTTATCTGAGGTTAGAATATATGTAAATACCTAATTATTGTTTATTAAGAAAATATAAATTCACCCCAGAATATTCCATAGGAGTTTCTAGCTATGTGTTCTGTAAGAGGACAAATAATTATTCATCGATGAAGATCATGTTAATACCCAATACATCACGTTCAAATTTTTTCCCCAATTTGATTGTGTGTAGTAGCCACATCAACTTTCTAGTATCGAGATAGAGATGTGTTTTTTTAGAAAACCACAATACTTTATTTGGAATAGCTTATGATATTCTCTGATAAATTTTATTATGTAATGGGTTCTCACTATTGTTTCATTATCCTTATTTATATAAATAACAAAAACCATTCTCTAATACCAACTAAGGTGACCCAATCATTTTATAAATAAGTATTACATTTTTTTTAAATGATTTTTCATTACATATCATCATGAGAATTTAAATGACAAAAAAGAATAGATTATTTATAAAATTGGATAAATAAATTTCTAGTACATAATATATTTATATAATCTCATCGGTGGATCATCAAAACAATGTAAATTATTATACATATTAGGATGAAAACCATTCTTCATATTATATAAATGATTAAAGAGAATAATGGTTTAGCTTAGATTCCCATAAATGGTTAATGAGGGATATAAAAATTATCATTTATTTAGACCATCAGTATATGTGTATAATAAAATGAGCATAACATTTGAAAACCAAAAATATTAATTAATTTATCATAATAATTATTCATGGAATAAATCTCATCATCTCATAAGAAAGGAAACATAAATTAATTGAGGAACTTGATCCATGAGAGCATGAAATTAATATTAGATAATCTAAAAAAATTGTGGAATAAGGTGTGTAATAATCATAATACTTTTTTGTAAACTCTCACCAACAATACATTCAGAACCTTATTGTATTGGGATAACAACCCATGAATCTACATTGGATTGGGAAAATCACTATCGTACCCTCTATATGGGATTCATATAACAAACTTTATTCCCTTTATTTGTTATTGGAGTAATAGCCAATGTACCCTTGTAGATTATAAAAAATTAATATACTCCCAATATTTTTGAGGTCTAATATAGAATAATTTTTTAAATAATCTCATTCCATTCATATTTATTCCACATAATCATGAAAACCTTGACCATTTCATCATATCATCACCTATTGAATGGAAAAAGAGTTTCACCATTTTTTTATCATAAAAATCATAAACCATACATATAATACATAATGATGTTATAATTTGATAATATCTTTAGTGAAATATATGTAACAACAAAGGATGTCATCATAAATCGAAAATTACCTTTAAAAGTAACATACACATTTCTTGAGAAAAATGCATTTTCCCTGTTCAAATAATATATTTTAAATTTAAACATTTTCAAAATATATTATAAAAATTTTATTCAAAAAAAATATTTAATAAATAAAATGATTAATTATTGAGAATTTTATTCAAGATAAGGGGATTTCATTTGGTATATATGAAAATAACTAATTTTTTATCACCTTTGGTAAAAAGTATCTTATTCAGAAAAAAAAAATTAAATTTAATAGTTCTATATAAATTCAAACATTGGTAAAATATTTATAAAAAAATCATTGGATAATATTAAAATAAATCATGAAAACATTTTATAAAAAATATAGACATCTATGAAATAGATTCCCAACTGAAGAGAAAAAATGCTTGTTTTCATTAAAAAAATTTGGACAGAATTTTCAGTACATATGTAGAAGAAACATAAAGAAAAACAAGTAATATATAGAAAGAAAAATTCATGAATAAAATATATAATATTTTTTAAATGTAAATAATACTACTTAAAAGTTATAAATTTAAGCACAAACAATCCACGAAAAAAATGATATTTTAACGTAAAACCCATATATGAAGTTAGACATACTTCGTAAGCATGGTAAGATCTTGTAAAATAAATTTTATTTTATTATACTTATTTGAAATTTGTATATAAATACTTATAATATAATATTTTATCCACTTATTTCATTTCAACACCCATTTAATGATAATTATTTAACAAATTTATTATTTCCAAGTGTTAACAGTTTAATTTTTCATAAACGATTCCATTTGGTAGTTCTAATTATTATACCTCACTGATGGTCATATGATGTCCATATTTTTAATTAAGATATTAATATCATGTGAATTCATTGTGTAAATATTAATAATAATTCAAAAAATGTATATATAAACAACATTATTACACCATTGATGTATACATTTTTCTATTTTTATTCATGACTGCAGTTTACTCTTTCAAAATAAAATAATGGGAAAAAGATAAAAAATATTTCATAGTTTTAAAATAGAAGTTATATCATAAATATAATATATATTCAGTAATTAAATATTTGTAAACATCTATGTATGGAAGTGATATACAAATAATCTTATCTCTACGTGGGCTAGTAGTCAGCACATATTAACCCGTGATACATTCATTTCACATTTAATGATAAGGAGGGAAAATGTTTAAAATCACAATAATAACATACTATTATGTTGAGGACACTATATTCATAATTTTATGATTTATTTAGTAGTTATAAATATATTGGAAGATGAAATTTAAATGGTATTTATTGGTCAATATATATTCCTCTTCTTTGAGATACCTGCATTGGATTATACCTCATGAAAAGAAATATTGGTTTTAGGTGAATAAAGGAGATCCCATAATGAAGAGAAGGATGCCTGGAAGGTTTTGAATATGGTAATGATAGTTATAGAAGGCTCAAGATTCACGAATAATGTTAGATAGGAGGATCCCTTTTATAAAAGTGGGAGACAAAAAACATAGACTTACGTAAATGATTTAAATAAAATTAAATCCTTCCATAATTATACTTATTACAAATGGTCAAATATTAAATTGTAATATATAATAGGTTCAAAATATTTCCCAAAATGATGAATTATAAAATTTTATTTGCAATCATATACTTATCTTCTTGTTTAATTCCATGTAAATCTATTTGAACCATAACCATGGTAGAATTTTTTTTACTATTAATTATAAACTAAAATGATAGTGGTATCATAATTTTTTTATAAATTATGGTTCAAAATATTGAATCCACTTTATCAATGACATTTTCGATAAGTGTATGATATTAATTTTAATATAATTATGAGAAAAGAAAAGAAACATCATTTTATGAAAAATTGTATTTTTATGAACAAAAATAAAAATGAATTTATTTATATTTGTATAAAAAATATAAAATAAATATCAATATATTTTATTTAATATATAATATATAAGTTAAATTTAAACAATTAATCAATAATAATTTATTTAATTCATTTTGGTAAATATTACTTTGCATTCATAGGCATATTTAAATAAAAAAATAACATGTTTTACCGTTAAATGATTTTATATTAATTAATGTCCATTAGATTACTAATTTAAAGATTTTTATTAATTAAATAATAATAAAATCATTTAAAATCACATTATAATAGTGATCAATATATTTCATTATATAATAGTACATACTTGAGGAAAAATACATTTCATTGAAAATAGGTCCTTTAACAATTAAATGAATTTATAAAGAATATAATGAAAATTTATCATGAATTATTTATTAAATATTAATTTACAAAAAAACAAAAATAAATAGAGACACAAAAAAACACACATTTCATATTGTATTTAATCATAATCAAACCATCCAATCAAGAGGTCTGATTATAAAGGTATATTGTACCACATTCCACTTTAGACTCAGGGTTGATTATAAACATATCTATCAAATTACATAGGTTTATTGTCATAGAGATACGTATAAAATCCATGTGTGTTACAAGTATTACCAATAAATTTAGGAGATAAATTTTAAAGTATACACCTTTCATGATCATATTGTTGTAGATCAAAGCATACATAAACTATATATTGATGATCAATGAAAAGACAAGGAATTGCAAGTGGGGGTCATTTATTTTTAATTGTCTAACCATGGAAATGTTTTTTCAGGGTTGTTAAGAAAGAAAAGTTTATCCCAAGGTACATTGGATGTTTTGGAATTCTAGACAGAATTTGATTGGTATCTTATTTATTGAATACTCCATCCAATATTCCTAAAGTAAAAGACCAATTCTATAAAAACATTTTGATGAAATACATATCGAATCCAATGAATATTATTTATTTCCAACCTACCTATTCCATTATAATGACCATGTGACCCAATTTGAGTCTTATTACTAAATTTTTCCCTTTCCAGTACACTATAAACTGTTAAAAAAATGATCCAATTTTCATAAAGATTATGTTCCCCACTTGCCATCACATTTTAGTTCAGTGTGCTCTTTTATCAGGTAGACACAGACTAGGCAATAGTCTTAGAGGTTATACATCTTGAAACCACTATAGGAAAACATGATTATTTTTTGAGTTTTAATAAGTTATGGTATTGATATCAAAAGTGATCCTTTTTGAATAAGAATAAACATTCATTCTTTTATGTCTAATTTTCATAGGGATGTTGCTATTTAATCCCCTAGAAGTAACCCATCCTAAATATGTAACTTAACCCACAAAACTATCAAGTTACAATGCACATACAACGAGATATTGAATTTAATATAATTCATCCTTCACTTCAAGGACATCTTTTAAAAAAATTCCCCTTATGAGTGTCAAAAACATATGATATTTACCTGACATATAATAAATCTAATGTTAAAATAATGATAGGAATTACACATGTAATACCTTTTTTAGATTCAAAAATTAAATAGAAAAGGTTTCCCCATTTTGTTTTTTCTAGAGTAGACAATGAGTTTCACCCTAAAAAGAAAATTTCAGAAACTCTTTAGTGCACGCATAAAGTATTGAGTTAAAAAACAATGTCTGTGATATTTCCTCTCTTATGATAAATATTATGTGATCAATAAGACACCACATGATCCCCTTGTATATGTATACAACCCAAAAAACACCCAATGAATAAATATATAACACATAAACCTATCTATACTCAAGTAGAGTCTGAATTGATGTTGTGTTCAATCACGACTTCTGTTAATTGAAGGATGTCTGAAATTTTATTCACATGAGTGTTTCAACACCTTGTAGGTGATATATGTCCTAGGGGATCCATATTTTAATAAACCTATTACAAACCTCCAATTATATTCTTGAAAACATAATAATATTTGATTCTCCAAGATATTATATAGTTCTTCCCAGGACATGATAGTCGTTACCCTTTCCAGATAAACTCAGATACCATGTTATTAAATCATGTGTCCCATGAACATAACTTCTATGATCCGTAATTAACATATCAAAAATTCGGTATATTGGTAGTGATCACATTATATTAACAAAACACGTCTTAGGTGATACCCCATAATCTTATTTTGACATTGAGTACACAATAATTTTATCCACTATCTCTTTTAAATATGTGTCAATATACTGCTAAAGAAACTAGTTCATTGACACTATGAAAACTAAAATAGTATTAGGTAGGAAAACATGTTTCATGTGGTACTCAAACTATCGATAAAATCCACTAAAGGTAGTCATTGAAATATTTGACTCATTGATTCTAAGACGGTGATAACTAGAATGATGATCAATTTTTGGGAACAACATTTTCCCCTTAAACTATTAAAAAAATGAATATTGTGAAATAGACTCTACTTCATGAATGTTAGTCGATTGAGTGTCTAGTAGTCAATGAATATGTATAGAGTATCATAAAAATTCTAGGATAAAAACAAACACGATTCCTATGGTGACACACTCAGGAGTATAATTCCATTGTCTTTCAAAAAACCAAAAGCAATTTTCAATGAATTCAATATAGATGGATCATTACAATTAGATGGTACCAATATCGATAGAGTTGTTGAAAATTAGTCAATCCTAAACTCAACTTATAGAACTGAAGAAAAAAATGATATTTATTCTAAAAATAAAAATAAAATATTATTTTGTACTAGAGATTGATTATTATAGAAATAATTTTAAACCATTTCAGTCACAATCATAGACATCAACAGACAATGTTTTAGGAGAGGAGGTCCTACTCGACTAGAAATCGTTACCCATTCACCTTGAAACAAATTGGATTCCCCACCTAGGGCTATACAAAACACAAACTAATGATAAAAATTGATTAAAATTTCAATGTGATGTCAAATGATATATATTAATATCAAAATCAATGATGTACAAGTTATGTAATAGAAAATACCAAATACCGTCAATAGTTCTCATAAAGAAAGATCCATAGGGGGGATAATATACCACAAACCTATCTCCATTCTATAGGCATCAACAATTCAATAAAGAATGCACAGAGTTTTATTGTATGTTTTAAAATATTTAAAATATGTATCGAAACAAAGTACTGATAGGAACAATTATTTAATAATTCAATATCTCCATTCAAATAATCAAAATTGATGTCTGTCATAGTCACAGGACCCGCATATACATTTATTGGAGACTCATAAATTGAATGCAACTACTTCATTCCATAGGCTTATGTATATAAACATATTTTCTATGATGAGTATGACTATAATATATATCTTCTAGGTGTTGATGATCATGTTAAAAAGTTATGATAATAATGATAATGACAAAAATTATTTAAATGTTCATGAAATTTACATGGGTTGTCTATTGATCGAGGCATGAGGGAAAATTTACTTGTGTTCCATATGTGGACACACAAGTAACAAGTAAAAAAGTGACCATAGAGGATTATAAAACTCGGTTTATTTAAATTATAAACACTATTTACTTTATGAAATATTCTCTACTTCATCTTATCCTTACCGGAACCACTGAATCTTCCCCAAAAGGTATAATGAAATATGGAATGTCCTAAAATTCCTACATGGAGAATATTTACTACAAGAACTATATCCACCATCTAGGGATTTGGAAAATTATTTATCAATAATACTTATGTTTTAAACCCAGTTCAATGTAACATTTGAAAAATCCTAGCCTTCATCCTCTTATTTAACAAAAAATCAGTTGAAAATTTAGTGAATATGGTGATGTGATTATAATATTCCCTCACCGTTTAATTACCATTCACAAGGGTGGGAAAACACATTTATTTCATCTAGCGAATAAACTTTTGGTAGAGATTCTTAGCATAGATGTCCTCAAAGCCTTTCCATTACAATCCCTTATATTTATTTTACAAAACCACTAAATCCATCAACCACTTACTTGGTCTTTATACCATGAAGGTAAAACATTTCACATTAATGAAAACTATTGTGTCCAAGAATTAAATGAGTTTTTAAATACATCCTAACCAATATTCTACCATATACAGATTATTATTCCCTTGAATATATGGTGTTTTCTGATGAAGAAAATCCCGTTCTTAATTCATATCCTGGTCCCTTCAAGGATCCTTGTAACACCCCGAGCTTCCACGATACGCTTCTCTTTCAATAATGCAGTAGCGTGTGTTGTACGCAACTTCGAGCTCTAACACACACCACAACCAATCAAAGTAGCCATTATGAATAGTAATACCCACTTTTTGAAACTATATATATTATATATTTCAAAATGGACTTCATTTTTGTATTCGTAATATCGAAATTATCGTAAGTTAATTTTTTTGTAATTTTCTGAGAACTTCCATTTTTTATGAATAGTGAAAAATACTTAAAAACAAATTTTTTAAGAAAAATAATTTATAGTGATAAATTATACTATTTATTGGTTTTATAGTATAATTAGAATATATTTTTAACATTTTATCAAATGGTGGTCATTAGAATTAATTTCACTTTGAAATTGGACATAAACAATTGTCAATCTTTTGATATAAATTGTTTCTTAAAAACACGCTATTTGTTGTGACAGCGGGAATTAATTATAAAATTAATTAATGCAACTTATATGTTTCTAATTTTGTAAAATAGGCATAATTTTTTAAATCCGAATATCAAATATATCTTAGGGTGAAATTTTGGCATTATTCTGAAAAACTTCAATTTTTAATGAGTAGTGAAACCACTAAGTGGTAGTTAAAAAAACTGATTTTTCGTTTAAATGTAACATTACCACTTCTGTGATTTGAATTTCAAAAATCCGACATAAATGGTTGTCATTAGGAAGTAAAATGTGGTTCAATGGGATTAAAATAATTTTTTTGGTGAATAGTAACTTTTAAGTTCTTAATCGCGATTAGAGGTAATTAGTGTAGTTTAAGGTAAAAATAATGTTTTAATAATATGAGATGAGCTTGACACATGTCCTACCCTAATTGGATGTGTCATGGCCGACCAAGAAAACCCATGGGTCAACTTGGGGACCCCATGGAGCCACTTTAGTTGGAAAATGAGATAAATACTTTTTATTTAATGTTAAATTCAAAAATGACACAAACATGAAATGTTTTACTAAAACAATTTTTACATGGAGTTATACAAGTCATATTTTTGACTATAAATAGTCATTGGAAAGCTAAAACTATTTCCTACATCATAGTATTTTTTTATAATTTTTAGACATTAAATATATTAAATTATTTATGACATCATGATGATGCAGCGATGACCTCATTATTTAACGATTTAAATAAAATAAAACGATAATGTAAATCCAAGGATTACACTTGTCAGAAACCTATTGGATGAGTAGATTTCGAACCCTTATCACCTTAGCCTCGAATTATATAAGTGTGGGACCTCTAAAATCCGAAACTCATTTTATAATAAAGTGACTTTTCTTTACTTTCCAAGAGTGCCCCTCCTCTCCACTTATAAAAGGCCCCCACCACTCCCACATTATTCACACTTTCAAGCCATTTTTTTCTGCCAAAATCTTCCCAAATACTCTCCCAACTTCCCTACCTTACTCCTAGAATCCTCACTTTGGGCATAATTCTTCCCAAGGAAGCCTTTGGCTCAAATCAAAAAGAGTTACCCGATTTTTAAGGTAATGTCTTCTCTTCTGTTCTTTTATTTTATTTTTCTTCTCCAACCCCCTAAACTCTTTTTATTCTTTTCTTTTGTAACAAAACAAGTATCCTCAATATACTATTATGTTGTTATAATAAGTATTCGAGCAACACTTACACACACCTACATGTAATGGTTAAAGAACATACTGTTTCTGTGGATGGCGAATTTCTTCCTCACGAAATGATGATTGTTCAACACTCATATAACACCTTAAAAGGTGGACATTAAGATGTCACTATATTTATATATTATATATAATATGTTTATTTTTTTATTTAAGCTTCTGTATTTTTCATTTATGGCATACCTTTATGATTTCCATTATGGGTAAACGTGATTATTTCATTTTAGGAAGTGCGGACTACCGCCCCCAAAAAGTGATTTGAATCGTTAATGCCATATATGGGATGTATAAAGGATGGAGTAAATGGTATTATACATTATATTATACTGGAATTATATTATACCTTTATATCATTATAACATCATTCCATTAAATATGAAATAGAAATGAATGTAGCGTTCATGCGTACGTATGGCTTACCGTCTCTATGAACGGTGCATTACATTTCTCACCTCTAAATGTTATGTAATATTATAAATGTATGTATATACTGGATATATATGATATATATGATGTCTACATCATGAACATAATTCTGGATATAATGGATATATCACCACATGAACAACTTGTAATTATAAGAATTTTATTTTTGACTCAAGTACCTAAGATTGACAAAATGACCGTTATAAACTTAAATAATTACATAATGTTCATTACATGTTAATAAGGGATATAAAAGGAATAATTAACATGAAAAAGGTTCTTATGTAAATAGAAGTTAACTCTAGTTTATTATTCATGATGTTAAAGAGCGGTCGAGTTAGGACAGGACGCAAGGTAAGGAAACTTCTTAACCCAACTACTATTCTTTGGGTTAATCTCCTACTTTCAAATTATGTCATGATATTATTATGTCCTATCTTGTATTTGTACTTTCTTTATGTGTACTTATAGTGAATACACACAATAGATCTATTTTATTTTATAAATGATCTTTGTATGGGACTTCGTCTCGTTCTCCTTTCATTGAGGCATATTTTATTTTATGCACAACTTTCTTTTATACGGTTTATAAACCCCTTTGACTTTTACGTTTATTCAAAAGGAATCTTTTTTATATTAAGCGTTTTACTAAATGACAAAAAGGGAATGTTTTTCTTTCCGTACTTATGTGGGGACAACGACTTCTACACCGCTGTGACCATTATTTGAGTTTCAGCTTCCTCTACAAGCCATTACTTTTTTTAATGAAAAATAAATAAAAAGTTTTAACTTTCTTTTATTTTGGTATTGAAAATGGTTTTGAAAGTGTTTTTATTATATCAATGTGTTGTATTGATATCTTGTGATTGAAATATGGAAATGTTATGTTTCCTTTATGCATGTTTTATGTGATACAATTATGTTATGGTTTATGATATGTTTAAACCTACTCATATGAGGAATGCATTGGACTTAATAAGTGACAGGTGGAGCCCGCTATAGCTCCTCGATGCATCGGCAGGTCTCATGAGACAAACAAGTGTCCTGGAATAAGGCCTTGACAAAATCTTAATTGTGGTCTTGGCATGAGGCCTTGACTACTTGGTTATGATAGTCTAGCATCATGCATTCCATCATTATGAAAGTGGTTATTGATATTTCATGTGATTATTTGACCAGTAGAATATCCATGTGAAGAAGTAAATGGCGTTATCTCATTTTACTTTTTCCATATTATGTTGATGTTCAAGTTTAAAAAGCTTTTTTAGTTATACATTGCCTTAAATGTTTATGTTTATTTATGAAAGCTTCTGCAATATTGTTATCCTTACTGAGCATCTGAGCTCACCCCTTTCAATGTTTTAATATTTTCCAGGATGTGAAGAAGTATTTTATGAATGACCTACAGGGATAGTCAGAAGAGGATATGAGTGTGGACTATAGAGACATTGTTATTGTAGTTTTTCACTTTATGATGTAATGTAATGTTTACGAATGTATCTAGTTTTTTCAAAGCTACTAAACTAATCGGTCTTTCGAGACTTGATCTTTTGTGATCATGCCAATTTTACGAAGTAATGCACCGACTCTGGGTAGCTGGGGTCGGGGCGTTACAGTTGGTATCAGAGGCAGTTTAGTACTAACCTTGGAAGCTATATTTTGATAAACCTTGATTAGAGCACATAGCCCAAAGAAAGAATTTGAGGATTAGTATAGAACAACATCCTTGAATTTTGGTATTATAGAGATTTTGTTTGTTTTCTGAGCAATACATCCCTGTCAGGATACGATAAGGTAGAGGTGGCTCTGGCACAGATGTACCTAGGGGTAAAACCCAAAAACACCGCTTTGAGCTAGAATCAAACAGGAACTGGTGCACGACAACGGGCCTTGCTACACTCTTGGTTACGAAACTCACATGGGATATGCTTAGGATAATTCTCGTTTTCTTTATAAACCACTATGAAGGGTTATGAGTATATACTTCCTCAAAGAAAACATTTTTATGATTATGGATTATGTCCATAAATAGTTTAATTTATGTTAAGTATTTTACAAGTATGGAATTATGTATTTTGATTCATAAATTAATCTAGTTTATGCCATTATTTAGAAATGGTGCATAGTGGAAGGAATGGAAATTGTATCAATTCATGCACTCCGTGTAGGGATTTGCCTCCTGCTCAAGATAATTATTGTGGATCTGGAGATACAACTGGTGCTGATCAACTTATTACCATACTGGGTCAACTCACTCAGGTTATGAATAATAACCTTACTCGTATGGATCACCCTAATCCACAACATGGAGTATCAATGTTAGAACTCTTCATGAGGAAACAACCGCCAACATTTAATGGGGGTACAAATCCATTAGTAGCTGAGCAATGGACAAAATCTTTAGAGAAAATATTCCACGCCTTGGGGAGTAAGGAAAGGGAGAAGTTTATCATGGAAATTTACCGCCTCACTGAAGATGCCGATCAATGGTGGTCGTTGATTCAAAATAAAAAGGAAGATGAAGAAGTATCGAGTATGGAATGGAGAGATTTCAAAGATCTTTTCTTAGAAAAATACTTTCCACATGACCATCGAGCAGATATGGAAAGGAAATTTCTGAGTCTGAGAGAAAAGGAAGATGAGAATGTTGCAATGTTTGAGGCCAACTTTACAAGGTTAGCGAGGTATTCTGCAGATTATATATGTAACCCAAGAAGTAAGATTGATCGTTTCTTTGATGGGTTAAAACCATTTCTCCGTCGAGCATTAGCCTCACCAACCTTCTCGTCATACGAAGATATTGTCTCATGTGCTATCAAGATGGAAAAGGAATTCTCTAAGTCTCATGAATTAAAATCAAAGAAAGAAAAGAAGAGAATGGTGGAACAAGAGACGGATAAAGGGAAAAAGGGAAAAAAGGAATTTCCATTATGTGATAATTGTGGGAAGAATCACCCTGGTACATGCCTAAAAGGAATGGGAGTTTGTTATAAATGTGGAGAAAAAGGACACCAGGCACGTGATTGCAAGGGAAAGAAAGAGGCTATCAATGTTGAATGCTAAAATTGTAGAGAAATGGGGCATTATGCAAATGAATGTCCTATGCGTTAGGGAAACTTATCTCAGAAAAGGCCAAGGGATCAAGGCCAATCTTATGTTGTGACTACAGTTGAAGCGGATTAATTAATGTATTGGTGCCTTTGGACTCATGGACTATATTCTGGTTATTAGAATAATGTAATATATATATATATAAGGATTGTACTGCAGTACATGTAGTTTTCATTAAGGATTTAATATGATGAAGGTAATCATATTTTTAGTATGTGACAATAAGAAAAACATTACTTTGTTTGGGGAATCTGAGGTTACAATTGATTTTGGAATTTAGAGACCTTTTAGAGAAAGTCTGGACGGAGGTATTTTGGATAACTATAAAGGTTGGAATGGATTAAGTTGATATATTTATAGTATTTCTTAAGGTTAAAAGATTTCTGAAGATTATTTTTGTAATATTATAATACAATAGTTTTAGGAAAAGGACAACCTGCAGGGTGGGGCATAACCCGTCACGTCGGACAAAGCTGCAGGAATCGAACCCACAACCATAGTGCGACATGCCTTTATTTCCTACCACTAGCCTACATGAAGTCCCTGGTTATTACAAAATAGTTTTACTAATCTAAATGGGATGTGTTAATATTTGGAACCTTATACAATTAGGATAAATAGAATATTTTTGAGTTCTATTGTCTTTTTGAGTGAAAGATGATTTTGTGGTAGAAATTAGTTGAAGGTTGAAATTCTACTTGACAAGCATAAATATATATATATACCTATATCTTATTCTATGAATAAATAAATTCTTAAACTTTATTAAAGGGATATTAAGACAAAAAAATGTGTTATCCTAATACCTTGTGTCTTGTTGAACTGATGATATTTTAAATCAACATAGATTGAAGGCTTTGAGGCCCTCAATTTGACACTTGTTTGTGATTGATGACCTCAATCACTCCCTACAAATATTTACGTTTTTCCTCCAATTATATGTCTCTAATTGCCACCAATGTTCTCCTTATCGAGATCATAATTTGGTGGTGACTTTTTCATTTCCCTTTCCCTCTTATTAAGGGTAAATTTTTTTAACCTTATTTCCGATGTGGGTTTTCCACAAATGTATTTTCTATTTTCAACCTTTTATTTTGAAAGAAAAATTTTAAATTGCGAGGATTCAATTTATTGAAGGAGGGGAGAATGTAACACCCCGAGCTTCCACGATACGCTTCTCTTTCAATAATGCAGTAGCGTTTGTTGTACGCAACTTCGAGTTCTAACACACACCACAACCAATCAAAGTTGCCGTTATGAATAGTAATACCAACTTTTTGAAACTATATATATTTTATATTTCAAAATGGTCTTCATTTTTGTATTCGTAATATCGAAATTATCCTAAGATAAATTGTTTGTAATTTTATGAGAACTTCCATTTTTTATGAATAGTGAAAAATACTTAAAAACAACTTTTTTAATCAAAATAATTTATAGTGATAAATTATACTATTGAGTGGTTTTAGAATATAATTAGAATATATCTTTACCATTTTATCCAATGGTGGTCATTAGAATCAATTTCACTTTGAAATTGGACATAAACAATTGTCAATCTTTTGATATAAATTGTTTCTTAAAAACACGCTATTTGTTGTGACAGTGGGAATTAATTATAAAATTAATTAATGCAACTTATATGATTGGAATTTTGTAAAATAGACATCATTTTTGAAATCGGAATATCAAATATAGCTTAGGGTGAAATTTTGGCATTATTCTGAAAAACTTCAATTTTTGATGAATAGTGAAACCACTAAGTGGTAGTTAAAAAAACTGCTTTTTCGTTTAAATGAAACATTACCACTTATGTGATTTGAATTTCAAAAATCCGACATACATGGTTGTTATTAGGAAGTAAAATGTGGTTCAATGGGATTAAAATAATTTTTTGGTTAATAGTAACTTTTATGTTCTTAATCGCGAATAGAGGTAATTAGTGTAGTTTAAGGTAAAAATAATGTTTTAATAATATGAGATGAGCTTGAAACATGTCCTACCCTAATTGGATGTGTCATGTCCAACCAAGACAATCCATGGGTCAACTTGGGGACCCCATGGAGCCACTTTAGTTGGAAAATGACATAAATACCTTTTATTTAATGTTAAAGTAAAAAATGACACAAACATGAAATATTTTACTAAAAAAATTTCTACATGGAGTCATACAAGTCATATTTTTGACTACAAATAGTCATTGGAAATATAAAAAAATTTCCTACATCATAGTATTTTTTTAATAAATTTTAGACATTAAATAAATTAAATTATTTATGACATCATGATGATGCAGCGATGACCTCATTATTTAACGATTTAAATAAAATAAAATGATAATGTAAAATACAAGGCTTAAACTTGTCAAAAACCTATTGGATGAGTATATTTTGAACCCTTATCACCTTAGCCTCGAATTATATAAGTTTGGGACCTCTAAAATCCGAAACTCATTTTATAATAAAGTGACTTTTCTTTACTTTCCAAGAGTGCCCCTCCTCTCCACTTCTAAAAGGCCCCCACCACTCCCACCTTATTCAAACTTTTAAGCCATTTGGCTCGGCCAACCTCGGCCCAAATACTCTCCCAACTTCCCTCCCTTACTCCTATAATCCTCACATTGGGCAGAATTCTTCCCAAGAAAGCCTTTGGCTCAAATCAAAAAGAGTTACCCGATTTTTAAGGGAAAGTCTTCTCTTGTGTTCTTTTATTTTATTTTTCTTCTCCAACCCCCTAAACTCTTTTTATTCTTTTCTTTTGTAACAACACCAGTATCCTAAATATAATAGGATGTTGTTATAAGAAGTATTCGAGCTACACTTACACACACCTACATCTAATGGTTAAACAACATACTGTTTCTGTGGATGGAGAATTTCTGCCTCACGAAACGATGATTGTTCAACACTCATATAACACCTTAAAAGGTGGCCATTAAGATGTCACTATATTTATATATGATATATAATATGTTTATGTTTTACTTAAGCTTCTGTATTTTTCATTTATGGCATACCTTTATGATTTCCATTATGGGTAAACGTGATAATTTCATTTTAGGAAGTGCGGACTACCGCCCCCTCAAAGTGATTTGAATCGTTAATGCCATATGTGGGATGCATAATGGATGGAGTAAATGGTTTTATAAATTATATTATACTGAAATTATATTATACCTTTATATAATTATAACATCATTCCATTAAATACAAAATAGAAATGAAAGTAGCGTTCATGCGTACGTATGACTTACCATCTCCATGAACGGTGCATTTAATTTCTTACCTCTAAATGTAATATAATATTATAAATGCATGTATATACTGGATATATATGATATATATGATGTCTACATCATGAAAATAATTCTGGATATAATGGAAATATCACCACATGAACAACTTGTAATTATAAGACTTTTATTATTGACTCAAGTACCTAAGATTAACAAAATGA
Source organism: Viscum album (assembly GCA_963277665.1). Taxonomy (NCBI): domain Eukaryota; kingdom Viridiplantae; phylum Streptophyta; class Magnoliopsida; order Santalales; family Viscaceae; genus Viscum; species Viscum album. The sequence goes on from OY728152.1 coordinate 2,112,549,515, forward strand.
CCGTTATAAACTTAAATAATTACATAATGTTCATAACATGGTAATAAGGGATATAAAATGAATAATGAACATGAAAAAGGTTCTTAAGAAAATAGATATTAACTCTAGTTTATTATTCAGGAGGTTAAAGAGCGGTCGAGTCAGGACAGGATGCAAGGTAAGGAAACTTCTTAACCAAATTACCATTCTTTGGGTTAATCTCCTACTTTCAAATTATGTAATGATATTATTATTTCCTATCTTGTATTTATACTTTCTTTATGTGTAATTTTAGTGAATACACATAATAGATCTATTTTATTTTTAAACTGATCATTGTATGGGACTTCGTCTCAATCTCCTTTCATTGAGGCATATTTTATTTTACACACAAATTTCTTTTATACGGTGTATAAACCCCTTTGACTTTTATGTTTATTCAAAAGGAATATCTTTTTAAATGAAGCGTTTTACTAAACGACAAAAAGGGAATGTTTTTTTTCACGACCCGTCCTTGGGGCCCGTGCCGTGACTACCCCAAGCCCGCCTTCCATAGGCCAGGGGCTGGCGACTAGCACCAAGGCGTAAATCCCGGAAAGAGGGAAGGCATTGCCTTTGAATAGTAAACAAGCACCACAGAGTAATAAAGCGGAAAAGTAAACACTAATTAAAAACTGTACAAGCTGTGCTGAAGGTAAAATGGGCCGGAAATACAAGCCCAACTGTAAAGTACAACAGAAAGGGAAAAACAACAACTGAAAAGTAAAAGCCACTACACCAAGCTGTCCACTGGGAATCCCACCTGAAGGGTGGGTACAGATAGCTCCACTGCTCCTCGGGTCTCGTCGTCCGCTCCGAGCACGTCCGCCCAGTGGTCCACCTCCAGGTACCGTCCTGCTCAGCACACCTCAACCTCAATTAGCGATGTCCTATATCTGCAACCAACACAACGTAGTGCGGGTATAGCCCGTGCAGGGGTGAGTACAAGCTACTAAGTAGGTACCCAGAGACCTCTGAAGGTCTCCCAAAATCCACAAGGGATAATCCACAAAGGAAACATGCAATCACAAAGTAACATCCGACACGTCTTAGGTATATGCCAATACATATACCTAAGTCTTCAATTCATGTTCGCTCCAACGTCCGAGCCCAAGCACAACCCAGTCCACATAGGAAAGCAAATGTATACCCACACAGGATAGCACAACACAATCCACAAAGGAGGGTAAACAGTAAATCCACACAGGATAGCACAACACAATCCACAAAGGAGAGTAAACAGTAAATCCACACAGGATAGTACAACACAACCCACAAAGGAGAGTAACAGGATTCAGCTCACACAGGTATACTTCTTCGGATGATGATAAAGATGATCACTGATCCATTTAAGTCGTCGGACCCAAAAAGGATCGACAGTTTACTAACCCCCGCAATGACCCACACAGGATCGGGCCCACACAGGACCTGTAGGTGCTGGCTCGCATAGAACCACTGAGCGCTGACCCACACAGGATCGGACCCACATAGGATCCGGCCCACACAGGACCTGTAGCACTGATCCATGAGGGATCGCAGAGTGCAGTAGTCCTCGCAGTCCACTGAGGATCTATGCACAGTCGTCGCCGCAGTCCACTGAGGATCTCTGCACGGTCGTCGTCGGAGTCCACTGAGGATCTCTGTACAGTCGTCGCTGTCGAAGAAGCAGTCGCAGCCAGCTCTAGGGTTCCCGCACACAGCAAGCTCGTTCGGGAGGGTCCGCTCCACGAGCCGAGAGGCCAATACATCAACTATCACAAAGTCCGAGGTTGATGTATCCAAAAGTTCCGTTTCGTCAACAGGAACTCAACGTCGCAGACGGCGCGTCAATCAGACGCCCGGTCTGAAAGTTATTGGCTTTTTCGTCCTAGGGGCCCGGTTGGTTTTTAATGAAAAACCAACCCGACCGTACTCCACCTGCGTCCAAACCTCGGGAAGAGTATTCCAAAAGATCCGTCTCACATAGAGGAATTCAAAAAAGCTGACGGAACGTCAATCGGACGTCCGTAGCTCAAGATATGAGTGTTTCCGTTCCAAAGGCCCGGTTGGTTTCGTGAATGAACCAACCCGGCTGAACTCAAAGTATTCTGAAACCTTGAGTGTGATATTCCGAAACGACCGTCTTGATCCAAGGATCGTGTTTCCACTGACGAAGAGTCTTTTGGAGGCTCGTAGATCAAGTTACGGGCATTTGACCGTAATCGGTACGAAGACGGGGGGGTCCGGGCCCGGGCCGAGCCGGCCCGACCCCCCTGGGTCGGCCGAACCCGGCCGAACCCGGTCCGACCCGGTCAGACCGGTCTGGCTCGGCCAGCCCGGCCCGGCTCGGCCGAGCGGCCGAGCGACCGACGAGGGGGGAGCCGCCGCCCCGCGTGACACCCCCGCGGCACCCGCTGGGTGTCAGCCAGACAACCGGAAGCGGCTGAAGCCGCGTCCCGAGTGACGCGGGGGGAGTCGCCGCCCCCGCCTGACACCCCCGCGACACCCACAGGGTGTCTCCCTGGCGACCGGACGCGACTTCAGCCGCGTCCTGCGCGCACGGGATCCGCGCGGCCGCGTTAGAGATAAACAATGGGGGAAACAATATTCAACATATTAATATATATCTGAAAACAATTTTAATGAAATAAAAATTGTTCATGAATCGGGTTCTTCATTTGAACGGAAACAACACGGGAAATAATGGAATTTCCAAAAATAAAATCCCTACCTCGAAGTCGTCGCGCGTGAGCATTCTTCGCAGAAATTGATCATCGCGGAAGGCGTCGCGTCATCGCGGAAGACGGCGTTGAGTCGGAAAACTCAATGGACCAAGAAACAACAGATTTAATTATAAATAATTAAATCCGAGTTTCGGTAAAAAAAACAAAAGGGAGATTAAAAAGAAAATCTGAGACTCTTACCTCAAGCAGCTGATCGAAGATTCGTTGCGGAGGAAGAGACGTCGCAGAAGAACGTTGCAGGAAGGGAACGTCAGCGTCGCGGAACACGGCGTCGCGTCGTCGACTTCCACGGGTTCGGCGTTCTTCGTCGGAGGCCGGCGTTCTTCGCTTTCTTCGCGTTCTTCGTGAAGGAGGATGAAGGCTCAAGGGTTTATGTCAAGCCTCTCAACTAGTAATCCTTCAGAAGACCTTGTTGGTCTTATTTTATTATTACGCCAACAAATGAAAAAGGTAAGCAAAGACCCATCAATTCGTTGAATTAATTCAACGAAAGAAACCCCCCATTTAATTCACGAAGTAAACCGCCCAATTAAATAGTGCATTAAGATTTTAAGAAAATGCGTCAGTTGACTTTCATAATGACGGGTTTTCGCAGGTGCGTTACTTAGCGGAAAAAAACGACGGGGCTTGTGCGGGCCCCACCTCACAAATATCCTACCGAGAGGGTAGGATATTTCTGGATAGTCCCCTATCTGTTTCAACTCAGTTTAAGCCGCTATTAAGTGGATTCAAGTGGCTTCCAAGTGACTTAAGTGAAATAAAATAAAGTTGTCGTAAAATTATTTTATTTCTTAACTTTAAGCCTGAAAATTAAAAACCACACCCGAGCAAACGCAACTCCGTATGAGGCGTTTCTAAGAGAATACCGGCGCTTCGATTTCATCGGTGCCCTCAGAATTCGATTCCGGGCATCGGTTCAAAAGTTAGAAAAACCCACTTGTCCGTTCACTGAACGTACCTGAGCCAAACTTTGGAAAATGATTACGGGCACACCGGGCCTCGGAATCAGGTGCCGTCAGAAACTGCATTCTTGTAAAATTTCAAAGAATATTAAGAAAAAAATTTCCTTAAAATTTACGTGTCTTTAAATTACTCCCACCTCAGGGATTTATGTCCCCGTAAAGATACATCATGAACTAGGGAAACAAATGTGGGTACTGAGCACGCATCTGATCCTCCCACTCCCATGTGATCTCCTGGAGGTTCCCGTGCTGCCATCTGATGCGCACAAGAGGAATCGATCGCCCACGTAGGACCCACTCCTGTCGATCCTCTATCTCCACTGGGACCTCCAAAAAAGTCGCCCCATCATCCACGTCTAGCTCCCCATGGTCAATGATGTGTGTTGGGTCGTGCACGTATCTCCTCAACTGAGATACGTGGAAGACGTCGTGCACCCGGTGCAACTGAGGTGGTAGTGCCAGGCGATAATCCACCTCGCCAACCCTGCTGAGGACCTGGAATGGTCCAATGAAGAGTGGAGACAACTTTCCACCTCAGCCAAATCTCCTCAAACCACGTCGAGGTGAGACACGCAAGAAGACATGGTCTCTATCCTCGAACTCTAGTGGCCTCCGCCTCCTGTCAGCATATGAATTCTGCCAGCTCTGAGCTGTCCTCATCGCTCCTAGATGACCTGTACCTTCTCTGTCATGGCCCGGACCATCTCTGGTCCCACAAGTGCTGACTCCCCAGGGTCTGTCCAGCACAAAGGAGATCTGCATGGCCTGTCGTACAACGCCTCGTATGGTGCCATCCCGATGGTGGAGTGGTAGCTGTTGTTGTACATGAACTCCACCATGGGTAGGTGATCCTCCCAGCTGTGACCAAAGTCGAGGACACATGCGGGGAGCATGTCCTCGAGAGTCTGAATGGTCCTCTCCGTCTGACCATCCGTCTGAGGTTGAAAGGCGGTGCTCAGACATAGCCGCGTCCCGAACGCCTCCTGCAACCCCTTCCAAAGCCGAGAAGTAAAGCGAGCGTCCCGATCAGAGATGATAGTCGATGGAATACCTTGAAGCCGTACAATCTCTTGAACGTAGAGACACCCCAAGCTCTCTACTGAGCCCTTCTCTTGGATGGGTAAAAAGTGTGCCGACATGGTGAGTCGGTCAACAATCACCCAAATGGAGTCGTGACCTCTGGAAGTGCATGGAAGTCCAGTCATGAAGTCCATAGATATGCCATTCCACTTCCACTCTGGGACCTCCAAGGGCTGTACCAAGCCTGCTGGTACCTGATGATCTCCCTTCACCTGCTGGTAGGTGAGGCATCGTGAAACGAACTCTGCCACAACCTTCTTCATGCCTGGCCACCAGTGCTGTCGCCTGAGATCCTGGTACATCTTCGCCACTCCAGGATGTACCTCCAAAGGAGAAGTGTGAAACTCTCTCATCACCTCCTCTCATAAAGAAACTGGTACCAGGGTACGTCCTCTGAAAAGGACGTCGTGCTCTGCTCCAAGGGAGAAACAATCAGGTGCCTGTCCTGAGGATATCTGCGCACGCCGTGTCTCACAGTCAGCGTCCCCACGCTGTGCCTCTCTGACCCGCTGTAGAAGTGGAGGGGAGACTGTGAGAGACTGAAGGAAGGCTACTCCGTACCTATCCATGTAGGATATCTTCAAGGCAGCTAGCTGCTATGTCGCCTCCTCAAGTAGCTGAATGCCCGTCCTCCTGCTGAGAGCATCGGCCACTATGTTCCCCTTCCCAGGAGTATAGACTATCTCAAAGTCATAGTCATGGAGGAACTCGAGCCATCGCCACAGTCTCAAGTTCAGGTCCTTCTGAGAGAATATATACTTGAGACTCTGGTGGTCAGAAAAGATTGTAAATCGCTCGCCCATCAGATAGTGCCGCCATGTCTTTAGAGCGAAGACCACTGTTGCTAACTACAGGTCATGGGTAGCGTAGTTATGCTCATGCGGCCTCAACTGACGTGATCCATAGGAAATCACGGCCTGCTCCTGCATCAGGACACACCCGAGTCTGGTCCCTGATGCATCACAGTAGACAACGTATCCAACTCCCTCCTCAGGAAACCTCAAGATAGATGTGCTGGTCAATATCTGCCTCAGCTCCTGGAAGCTCTGCTGACATCTGTCTGACCACAAAAAGGGTTTACCCTTCTTCGTCAAAGCTATGAGTGGCGCCGCGACACTAGAGTAGTCCGGCATGAATCTCCGATAGTATCCAGCTAGACCCAAGAATCTTCGCATCTCCGTCACGCTCCTGGGTGGCTCCCAAGCTAGCACTGCCTCGATCTTTGCGGGATCCACAGCAACTCCCGCCTCAAAAATGATGTGCCCCATGAAGTGGACCTAACGTAACCAGAAATGGAACTTCGAGAGCTTGCCATAAATCTGGTGCTCTCGGAGTGTGTCTAGTACAACCTGCAAGTGGTAGGCGTGCTCCTCCTCCGTGGTCGAGTACAACAAAATGTCGTCGATGAAGATCACGACAAATCGATCGAGGTATGGCTATAAGATCATGTTCATGAGGCTCATGAACACTTCTGGAGCGTTGGTTATCCCGAAGGGCATAACCAAGAACTCATAGTGGCCATACCGACACCTGAAGGCCGTCTTCTGCACGTCCTCATCTCGAACTCTAAGCTGATGATAGCCTGATCTGAGGTCTATCTTCCAGAGCCACCGTGCTCCCTTGAGCTGATCGAAGAGGTCATCAATCCTTGGTAGCAGATACTTTTTCCTCACTGTCACTTGGTTCAGGCGATGATAATCGACACACAGTCGCAAGCTCCTGTTCGCCTTCTTGGAGAACAATATCGGGGAAGACCAAGATGAAACACTAGGTCAGATGAACCCCTTGCCCTGCAAGTCCTCCAACTGTACCCGAAGCTCTCGAAGCTCAGCAGGGGCCATCCGATATGCTGGAGTGGATATCGGGGCTTTCCCTGGGTACAGTTCAATGTAAAAGTCTACCTCTCTGTGAGAAGGTAGCCCTGGAACGTCGTTGGGGAAGACTTCCACATACTGATCCAGCACTGTAGGAAAACTGGGACTCCACATGTCAACTGCTCCAAGGATGAGGCTAGCCAACTGTGGAGTGATGGGCTGTCCTCTCATCTGCGTGAGTCCATCCTGTGCTGCGAAGGCTCCCTTCTCACCGGTGAAGGTGAACCTGCTCCGATCGGTGCACACACATCGCACCTTGCGCCTAATGCAGTCATTCTGTGCATGGACCGTAGATAACCAATCCATGCCCAAGATGGCTTCGTAAGGCCTCGACGCCGCTACAAGAAGATCGCAGCCGAAGCTCTCACCTCCTAGAGTAAGCTCACACTGCAGGCACCAATGTGTAATCATCGAGTCTGCTCCCATAAGAGTCTCTAGCCGTAAGGATCGAGCCAACGGCTCTGTTGGAATCTCCGAGCTCCGAACAACGGCAGTGGCTATGAAAGAGTGACTCACTCCTGTGTCTATAAGAACTGCAGCAAGGGTGGAATAGACACAAATCGTACCTCGAATCATCTCTGTCACGCCGTGGTCGTAGGCCTATGCTACCTGGAGCTGTGCCTGTCTCTGCCCGCCAGCTCCTTGTGGTCGGGGCGGACCTCCTGGTGGTGGTGGTGACAGAGTCTCAAAGCGTCGCCCACCACCTGCTGCTCGGCCAGCTCCTCTGCCTCATCCGCCTCCTCCCTGCGGACTGCCACGGTCGACCCTATGCCTCTGCCTGGGTGGTCCCTCCACCGTCTTCTACTCCACGGTATGGCGGGTCGGGTAGTCACGAGCCATGTGGCCCTGCCCGCTGCACGCGTAGCACTGCCTGCCTCTCGGAAGACTGGCTCCACACTATGTGCCCCGCACTGCTGAGCCAGTGTCCCGAGGCCGTCTGCTGGAAGGTCTGGTCTTCCTGGAACCCTGAGTCATCCATCGGCTACCAGCTGCCGAAGACTCTGCTACCTGCCGCCCTGCAGTAGGTCTCGCGGTGGACAAAGCCAGAAAGCTCTCGATCAGAAGGGCTCGCTCTAGCACTCCTGCCTGGGTCGGGATGTTGAGGGAGATCAGCAATGCCCTTATCTCGTGTCTCAAACCCTGCTCGAAGGTCCGGGCCCGGATGAAGGGGTCTCATACCATGTCTGTCGAGTAGAGAGAAAGGTCGGTGAACCTCACCGCGTATTGGGCGATCGTCAAGCTGCCATGCCGCAGCTGAAGAAGCTCCTGAATGCGCACCGCACGGAGGGTGGCCGGGACGAACTCTGAGCGAAAGGGGCTCTCGAAGTCCTTCCAGATTAGAGAGGCCTTATCATGCACCTGGAGCATCAAGCTCCACCATCGTTCTGCTGCTGCATGCAGTAGTCTCGCCACGAGGATCACCATGAGGTCTGATGGTGTCCTCACTAGCCTGAAAACTCGGACGACTGCCTCTAGCCAGTCCTCGGATGCCTAGCGGTCCATCTCCCCACAGAACCTGGGTGGTCGCTGGCGTTGGAACTCGTGTAGAGCTCCGAGGTGTCTTGCATCATCAGCGATCGGCGCTGGAAGCATCGGGGTCTCGGCGGGCAAAGGTACCGTCGGTGCCTCGGCTGTCAACGAGCCCTGTACCGAGGCCTCTTCACTCGGAGGGTTGTCGTCGCACTCTACTCTCGGAACCCTAGCTGGCTGCTGTCGTGGGGCCATCCTGAAAAGGAAAAAAGTGCGCCATAGTCAGAACAGTATACCTGGTGAGCTGACACAAGTAATCACAAAGAAAACTTGAAACACACACGCAATCAATGTTTTCGTGCATTAAGTCTGAAATCAGAAGTCAGGGTCCTAGTGTACGGATACGTCGGCCACCGCACCAACACTGGACTCCCTAGACTGATAACCACACTCAATACGCTAAACACTATTGCTTCACATAGAAGAAATATCAGAGTCTACGGTAGAACCGACCACCTCTGATACCAATTTGTCACGACCCTTTCTCGGGGCCCGTGCTGTGACTACCCCAAGCCCGCCTTCCATAGGCCAGGGGCTGGCGACTAGCACCAAGGCGTAAATCCCGGAAAGAGGGAAGGAATTGTCTTTGAAAAGTAAACAAGAACCACAGAGTAAGCAAGAGGAAAAGTAAACACTAAGTAAAAACTATACAAGCTGTGCTGAAGGTAAAAGGGGCCGGAAATACAAGCCCAACTGTAAAGTACAACTGAAAGGGAAAAACAACAACTGAAAAGTAAAAGCCGCTACACCGAGCTGTCCACTGGGAATCCCACATGAAGGGTGGGTACAGATAGCTCCACTGCTCCTCGGGTCCCGCCGTCCGCTCCGAGCATGTCCGCCCAGTGGTCCACCTCCAGGTACCGTCCTGCTCAGCACACCTCCACCACGATCAGCGATGTCCGTCGTCTGCAACCAACACAACGTAGTGCGGGCATAGCCAGTGTAGGGGTGAGTACAAGCTACTCAGTAGGGACCCCGAGACCCCTGAAGGTCTCCCAAAATCCACAAGGGATAATCCACAAAAGAAAGATGCAATCACGAAGTAACATCTGACACGGCTAGGTATATGCCCATACATATACCTAAGTCGTCAATTCCCGTTCGGCTCCAACGTCCGAGCCCAAGCACAACCCAGTCCACACAAGAAAGAAAACGTATACCCACAGAGGATAGCACAACACAATCCACAAAGGAGAATAAACAGTAAATCCACACAGGATACCACAACACAATCCACAATGGAGAGTAAACAGTAAATCCACACAGGATAGTACAACACAACCCACAAAGGAGAGTAATAGGATTCAGCTCACACAGGTATACTTCTTCGGATGATGATAAAGATGATCACTGATCCATCTAAGTCGTCTGACCCACAAAGGATCGATAGGTAACTACCCCCTGCAATGACCCACACAGGATCGGGCCCACACAGGACCTGTAGCACTGATCCACGTAGGATCGCTGAGTGCAGTAGTCGTCGCAGTCCACTGAGGAACTCTGCAAAGTCGTCGCCACAGTCCACTGAGGATCTCTGCACGGTCGTCGTCGGAGTCCACTGAGGATCTCTATAAAGTCGTCGTTGTCGAAGAAACAGTCACAGCCAACTCTAGGGTTCCCGCACACAGCAAGCTCCTTCGGGAGGATCTGCTCCACGAGCCGAGAGGCCGATACATCAACTGTCACAATGTCCGAGGTTGATTTATCCAAAAGTTCTGTATCATCAACAGGAACTCAATGTCACAGAGGGCGCGTCAATCGGACGTCCGGTCTGAAAGTTATTGGCCTTTCGTCCCAGGGGCCAGGTTGGATTTTAAGGAAAAACCAACCCGACCGTACTCCACCTACCTCCAAACCTCAGTCGAAGTATTCCAAAATATCTGTCTCACATAGAGGAATTCAACAAAGCTGACCGCACATCAATCGGACGTCCGTAGCTCAAGATATGAGCGTTTCCGCTCCGAAGGCCCGATTGGTTTCGTGTACGAACTAACCTGGCTAAACTCAAAGTATTCTGAAACATTGAGTGCGATTTACCGAAACGACCGTCTCGATCCAAAGATCATGTTTTCACTGACATCAAGTCGTTTGGAGGCCCGTAGCTCAAGTTATGGGCATTTGAACATAAACGGTCTAAAGACGAGGGTGTCCGGGCCCGAGCCGAGCTGGCCCGAACCCGGTCCGACCCGGTCGGACCGGTCTGGCTCGGCCAGCCCGGCCCGGCTCGGCCGAGCGGCCGAGCGACCGACGCGGGGGAAGCCGCCGCCCCGCGTGACACCCCCGCGGCACCCGCGGGTTGTCCTCCAGACAAATGCACGCGGCTGAAGCCGCGTCCCGAGTGACGTGGGGGGAGCCGCCGCCCCCGCATGACACCCCCGCGACACCCACGGGGTGTCTCCCTGGTGACCGAACGCGGCTTCAGCCGCGTCCCGCGCCCGCCGGACCCGCGCATCCGCGGGTCCGCGGGCGCCGCCGGCGGCTTCCGCTGGCCCTCAGAATCGGTCTGGTGGTCAGATTATGTTCCCGTCTGCGCCGCTGCTCCTCCCGGGACTCGCTCTTCACTGCAGAACCAACTAACTTCCATTGCAGCACGTTCCGTCATCGCCCGTCGATCCATGCAACAACGAAGAACGACGGAGGGTTGTTGGGCCGTGTTCGTTTGGCCCGCACCCTCCGCATTAGAGATATACAATGGGAGAAACAATATTCAACATATGAATACATATCCGAAAACAATTTTAATGAAATAAAAATTTTTCATGAATCAGGTTCTTCATTTGAACGGAAACAACACGGAAAATAAGGGCATTTCCAAAAATAAAATCCCTACCTCGAAGTCGTCGCGTGTGAGCGTTCTTCGCGGAAATTGATCGTCTCGGAAGGCGTCGCGTCGTCGCGGAACACGACGTTGAGTTGGCGAACTCAACGGACCAAGAAAAAATAGATTTAATTATAATTAATTAAATCCGAGTTTCGGTAAAAAAAAACACAAGGGAGATTAAAAAGAAAATCCGAGACTCTTACCTCAAGTAGCTGATCGAAGATTCGTTGCGGAGGAAGAGACGTCGCAGAAGAACATTGCAGAAAGGGAACGTCGGGGTCGCGGAACACGGCGTCGCATCGTTGACTTACACGGGTTTAGCGTTCTTCGTCGGAGGCCGGCGTTCTTCACGTTCTTCGCGTTCTTCGCGAAGGAGGATGAAGTCTCAAGGGTTTCTGTCAAGCCTCTCAACGAGTAATCCTTCAAAAGACCTTGTTGGTCTTATTTTATTATTACGCCAACAAATGAAAAATGTAAGAAAAGACCCATCAATTCATTGAATTAATTCAACGAAAGAAACCACCCATTTAATTCACAAAATAAACTGCCCAATTAAATGGTGCGTTAAGATTTTAAGAAAACGCGTCAGTTGACTTTCATAATGACGGGTTATCGCGGGTGCATTACTTAGCGGAAAGAAACGGCGGGGCTCGTGCGGGCCCCACCTCACAAATATCCTAACGAGAGGGTAGGATATTTCTGGATAGTCCCCTATCCATTTCAACTCATTTTAAGCTGCTATTAAGTTGATTCAAGTGCCTTCCACGTGACTAAAGTGAAATAAAAAAAAGTTGTCGTAAAATTATTTTATTTCTTAACTTTAAGCCCAAAAATTAAAAACCACACCCGAGCAAACGCAACTCCTGAAGAGGCATTTCTAAGTGAATACCGGTGCTGCGATTTCATCGGTGCCCCCAGAATTCGATTCCGGGCACCGGTTAAAAGGTTAGAAAAACCCGCTCATCAATTCACTGAACGTACCCGAGCCAAACATCGGAAAATGATTCCGGGCACACGGGGCCACGGAATCAGGTGCCGTCAGAAACTACGTTCTTGTAAAATTCAAAATAATATTAATAAAAAACTTTCCTTGAAATTTACAGGCCTTTACAGTTTTTCTTTCCGTACTTATGCGGGGACAACGACTTCTCCACCGCCTTGACCATTATTTGAGTTTCAGCTTCCTCTACAAGCCATCACTTTTTTTTAATGAAAAATAAATACAATGTTTTAACTTTCTTTTATTTTGGTATTGAAAATGGTTTTGAAAGTGTTTTTATTATATCAATGTGTTGTATTGATATCTTGTGATTGAAATGTGGAAATGTTATGTTTCATTTATGCATGTTTTATGTGATACTATTATGTTATGGTTTATGATATGTTTAAAACTACTCATATGAGGAATGCATTGGACTTAATAAGTGACGGGTGGAGCCCGCTATAGCTCCTTGATGCATTGGAAGGTCTCATGAGACAAACTAGTGTCTTGGCACAAGGCCTTGACAAAATCTTATTTGTGGTCTTGGCACGAGGCCTTGACTACGTGGTTATGATAGTCTAGCATTATGCATTCCATAATTATGAAAGTGGTTATTGATATTTCATGTGATTATTAGACCAGTAGAATATCCATGTGAAGAATTAAATGGCATTATCTCATTTTACTTTTTCCATATTATGTTGATGTTCAAGTTTAAAAGGCATTTGTTTTAGTTATCCATTGCCTTAAATGTTTATGTTTATTTATGAAAGCTTCCGCAATATTGTTATCCTTGCTGAGCATCTGAGCTCACCCCTTTCAATGTTTTAATATTTTCTAGGATGTGAAGAAGTATTTTATGAATGACCTGCTGGGATAGTCAGAAGAGGATATGAGTGTGGACTATAGAGACTTTGTTATTGTAGTTTTTCACTTTATGATGTAATGTAATGTTTACGAATGTATCTAGTGTTTCAAGGCTACTAAACTAATCGGTCTTTCGAGACTTGATCTTTTGTGATCATGCCAATGTTACGAAGTAATGCACCGACTCTGGGTAGCTGGGGTCGGGGCGTTACAATCTTATTTTATGGAAATATATAGGGCATGATTTTTTTACCCCAATCTATATCCTATATTGTGTGAAAAAAATTCAATGAGATTTTAAAAAATTATATTTTTTCTTTATTGAGTATCATCTGCACCCCCTTGTTGATTCACCTGATTTATTCTTAGGGGCATGGAACTAAAAATCACGAGAAAAAGAGACTGAATAACATGATACCCAGGATTTACTTCCATCATAAAACAACATATGTCAACAATAATTACAAATAGACATGGAAAAATGAAAAATTGTGATTAAAACACTATGTGACTCAAAACAACCATTTCCATACCACATGTGGTATCTTAAGACTCATCACAATGAGAGATGGTTTGAAACTCACTCAAAACCTACCCTTTAATTTCCAACATCCATATATAATATCTACATATTCATTATAAGAGTTAGAATGACAATAAAAATCAGATAATTACACATTAGATACCATTTTTTCCATCCAGACCTCCCACGTATAGGATGATAATAACTTAACCCCATGTGTGTTTTAAAATAAGTTGGTTACCTTCACATAAAACCATGCACTATAATCAATAGGTGTTAATTATAAGAGCAACGAATGTCTACAAAGGAAAACACCTTTATTTATATGTTATTTTTCATCACTTACAAAAACCCTAGGAAATATCCTAGGAGGTCACCCATCCAGACAGAACATAATGCAAAGATCACATATCCATGGGGTTCTAATCAGGATGGATCATAGAACTAGAGGTTCACATTATAAAAATTGAGAGTAAAATATAATCTTTTAAATACTACTTTTCATGTGGTATTAAACTCTACACCCCTTTAAAGAACAACACTCACATTATAGAACCCATACACAAAACCAATGTAAGGATGCTCCACTTTTGACTATATATTTGATCAGTCAACAAAAACCCCTTAATTACTTCATTATATGGGAAGAAAAATTCATTATAGGAGAAAAAATAACCACATTACCCATCCATGGGATAAATATAATAGTAGAGTTGAATGACTGTAGTCATTTTACATGTTATCTATATTAGTGATTTTAATATATTTTTAGAAAATATGTTCCACATACAACTTTCCCCAACGTAAATTAAGAAATATTACCCCAAAATGGAAGTGTCTATAAAACATATTTGAATTCATCATAGATGTGACTTCTATATCATGTGTTGGATAACTCCATTAATCAGGTCCAAGAAAACATGTTCCATATGTCAATACCTGATCCCCATGCATAAGGGAAGAATATAAACCTATTCCTAAATAAATAAATAGACTAGATATCTCGATCAAGACTATAGTATAGTAAAAATTGGTTTGAATGATAAATATAAACTTTTTTTTGTTAAAAAGTCCCAAAAATTAAAATCTCTGAAGAATATCATTGCATTTCGAGTGATAGTAATCAATAGTGGTGAATGTGTCTAGAAATCATTTATGAACATCTTTTAATATCCCTACAAACCCTATAAAAATTGAATCTCCATTACCATCCATGGATCATCCCATGAAATGATAATTATCATCATTATAGGAATGACTAATATACAATGTTCCTATATCTAGATGAATTTTTATAATTTCAATTGGATAGAGAACACGGGTCCTCACCTAAACTACTGGCAAGAACTTGTCCAAGATAAATTATATAATACTGGAAAATTCTACCTCAGTTTAAATTTTAGAAAGATTAGTTGGATTATATGAGATATAATGAAATTATATTCCCTATTATGTCACCATAGGAAGATACTGTGCAATATTGTAAGAAGTAGGATGGAACTCTATAATTTTTATTATTATTGGAGAATAAATCAAATAACGGTGATGAATAAATAATCATTTTATGTGTTGATTTTTTATTTTTTATGTTAATAGAGGTAAATTAGTTCTCAAAATTAAATATTAGGACTCATTATCACTTTATCATAATCAAAGAATTAGATATTATTAAGGAAACCAATAGGAGAATGTAAGACCATTTTAAGTACCACATGATGATGTCTGGTCTAACAAATGATGACATAGTCTTTATAGATTCAATGGAAAATAATTGACCCTAGTATGTTGAAACTATTATAGTGGTTTTTTGTGGATGAAATTATTATTTAATAAAAGGACATAAAAGATCATTCACATAACATTAGCATTGATTTCAAAACCACAAGGGATCACTTATAAAATGGGAAATAATCAAAATTCCAATTTAGATCTTGGAAATTATACTTAAAACAAATGTGATATCAAAACATGATATATCAGTTGATCATGAAATTTTGATTGGATTAATGTCATGGGAAGATCCATTTTTTTAGATTCAAATCATCATAGAATCAAAAGGATATTGTTTTTATTTTATAATGTAATTATAAAAAAATGTGTAACCTTTGATAAAGTCACATAGTAGAATGGTGATGTTCTTATGGGACTCAATATTCATTGAACCATTCAATGAATTGAAGAATCGTTCTATGACATCAATGATTATAACTCTACCAGATACTGGATTAGGTAACATGGTTTGAAGTTATGAAATTTTATTAGCTTTAGGCCATGTTATTATGAAAGGGGATCATTTTAGTGAATTTTAGTCACATTAACCTCAAGATAATGATATTAAAAATCCCACTCGTGATTTTGTACATGAATATATTGTCTATACACTTAAGATTTGGTGACAAAACATTTCCAGTTTTATGTTCATAATTTTCATTGACCAAAGAGTTTTTTTATCATATTTTAAAAAGGAAAATAACTAAATATCTAGTAGTGACGATGGGTGGAATAACTATATTATTTCAGCATTAAATTTTTCAATAGCCTAAGGAAGGGTAATGTGGATGATGATAATGTTAGTAGGATGTTTATTATTTTGGTTTTAATAGAAGAAAAATATTAATAGAACATAAGAGAAACTTTGAATAGATGAAAATTTTGATTAGGGAGGAAGATCATCGTAATGTTATCAAATTAAGATTTTAACATCATCTCTCTTTAATATGATACATTTGGAAAATAACAACATAATAGATTATCGAATGTGATATATTCCTTATAATGTTTGGAGACCATCGTTTAATGGTCTCTCTATTTGGTTTATATTCATTGATTTATGAAATGATATGTCATCCCTTCGACCCTGAGGAATGTAATTTATGAATATTGTCATCATTCAATATAGGAAATTAACCGAGTACCTAAAATGATACTTTATGAGATAATGCATCAGTTTAGGTGGTATGATTCTAAAATGGGTGTAGATTAATTATTATCTTGATGCTATACTCTGTAGAAGATTAAAAGTAATCACCAAATCCTTTTTGTATTATTCATACTATCTCCATTAAAAACTTTAAATAGAATTATTTATCAATGGATTTGATTTTTAACTTATTATAATATCCATAGGGAAATAAATAAATTAGGGTGGTCATTCATTGGATGACTATTTTGAATCATTTCATACTGATACATGTCACCACAAATGCGGAATAAATTGGAATGTTTTTTGAGATGGAGAATATAAGGTTTTATGCTACTGAAAAAACCTATATTGGATAAATATCTATATTTTATGTACATTTCATATATCTGACACTAGAATGTAATGAGATATTAGGTTATTGTTTTAAAAATATATCATCCCTCAACATATTAGAAGGAATATAGGGATTCTGAAAATCTAGAAGAAATGCTATGTGACAATACCTTATACATGATAGGTTCTTAGGAATCCATTTAGTGTTTAATTAGTATAAATATAAAAAAATTACTAATCATTAGTCAAGACGAAACAATTTGAATATATGAAATGATGTAAGTGCATGTAATGTCTCTTTCGATTTAAGATTGTTGATGACATCTAGGATAAACCAAGCATGCTTTAAAAAATAATGAAAATTCAACTACTCATTTCTCAATTTTTAGTAACAACACTAATATAGTAAAAATATTATAAATAACTTCATCATCATTATTATGTTTATATTTGTTTCTATTATTTAATGAATTCCCCACACTAATTGGGTCCCTCACTATTTAGAAATCAATGGACGTTATCTCCTAGATATGTTTAATGTTTTGTGAACATTAAATGATCATTATTATAATCTAAATTGGTAGGACCTCGACATATAACCTGATATTATTGTGACACATAAACTATGTTGAGTTTTTAAATATTGAGTAATTGTTCTTCGTGACATGTCTATATTATTGGTATTCTGTATGTGGAATCCAATATAAAAAACTCAAGTAATGTGGGATTAGATTTATTTGGTGATGGATAAATGGAATCAACTAATTTTGTAATGTCCTTCATCAATTTAAATTGGAGGGGGGGGGAGGGTAAAAGGAAATATAGTGGGGGAGAATTGGTGCATAACACTTTTTTCTTGGAACTATCGGCTAATATATATTTTTATCAATATTTAGTAGTTGATATTTTTTATTCAGGTCATTCTTTGATCCATGAGTGTAAGAGGAGAGTATAATGGTGATTCAATATAAGGGTAGACATGATTCTGTTATGGTAAATGCTATTGGAGGATTACGGGAAGGCTAGTGAGGATCAGTATAAATCGAGTTCATTCACATAGGCTAACACTATAAACAAGAATTCCACCACCTAGCTCGTGACAACATGATAAAAAACTAGTGGATATTTTGGGGTTGTTAGAAACATTCCTAGAATCAATATTTCACTAGCGAAAAGTAAAAACCCATCATATAAAAATGATGTGCTGGAAAAATTCTCTATGAAACCTCCATCTCACTGGCTGGCCCCCATTACACATTTGGAGAAACCCTTCTAGCTAGAAAAATTAAGGATAATATAATATTTCTTCACTAAGCCTCAAATTTATTTCTTCTTACTCATTAATTGACAAAAACTCTACTAATTTTAACATAATGGCTCACTATAGATGATTTTGGATCTCGCATCATGAATCTAGGGTTGATCAATGTATCATTATGAGTCGTGGCCCTCTTTTGTAGAGTGTAACCACGATTTATCCCTAGATAATATTATTCATTTGATTTATCTTATTTTTTAAAATCCATCAATCATGAAAACCATTGGAATTCATTAGGTCTAGTTTTATAATTAGAAACTTTTAATCTAAAACACTTTATATTTCATCCAAAAGTATTCCTTATAATCAATGTTTTTATTCCTTCATGTTTTTAAATTTAAAATGTTTTGTGGTATGTTGTTTCCTGAAATGGATTTTCTCAATCAATCATCTATTATTTATCCATGAAATTTGAAATTAAAATATTTTGAAGCCATGATAAATAGTTTGATAAAATATAAATGATTCTTTATGATTTTGAAATTTGTTGTTCCATTTTTTATTATTAATAAAAATGGTTTTAAATCGTGAATTATATTGATTCAATTTTTTTTATACATATGAAATTATATATGAATTATATTAGTTGTGGAAATAGAAATCCTAAATATGATAATTTTAGAGGTAGATATCCATCCATGAGGGAAGAAAAATTACCCCAAAAAAATATAGTACTATATTAATGTGTTCACCATGTGTCCTAGTGCGAGGAAGGTATCCAATATTTAGGCTAAAAACATACCCCCTAATAATGTTGTTCCAGGGAAATATATACACTACATTGCATACAAATCATTAAAATTGTACGAATATCGTCACTAACATGGACCCAATATTACCCTAATGTATAGTTCTATCTTTTTTTTGAAATATATCTATTATGTTTTAATGGAAACACAATTTAAACCATTTTATTGATAATGTTTTTTAAATTTTCAAAATTTTGATTTTCCATATTTAAAAAAATTGTGTAAAAATGTTTCACATTCCTTGTCTATGTTTACCAAAGAATAATTCATTTATGATATAAATTTTACCTAAAAAACACTTATGGAGATTCTACTATAGTTGTTTTTTGACACCCTTCATAAAATTTTGAGTGTACGTAGATCATGTTTTTTAACACTAGAAATTAATAGGTTCTAAAGGTAGGTAGTAGTCGTATTTATCAGTATGGTTTGTGAGGCTCTTGGTTACTACATGTAACATGGAGATGGGAGTTTTTACATGTGTAATTGGTTTTTTTTAATTTTGTGAACCTATATTGGAATAAAAATATTCATTTTTCCATTTATATATTTTTTTTGGGAACTCTACATTTAAAACATGTTCCATCTTTATAATAACGTAACATATTTAAAAAATTTTCATTATCCCCACTTTTAAAAATATATTTTCCCACCACTTCAATACCAATTAAAAGGTAAACATTCCTAATTATACATTATAATTATTACTTCCAATATAATCCTCATTTATCCTCTTAGTCAATTATTTAAAATATTGTATCCTAATCTATCCTATTACAAGTAGTATTATAAGGGAAATACCTTGTCCTCAACGTGTGTTATAAATTTATTAATTTCATTTAATTACATATTAATTTTAGAAATAAACATTTTCCCATTACTATATAATGAAATAATTATTTATACTAAATATTGTTATGATATGAGAATAATTATTAACCACACTTCCCATTTTCCATTCTGGAAAACAGAAATGACATTTCTTTGTGTGTGAAGACTACCACCTCCAGAAATAATTAAGCTTCATTTTTATGACCAACATACACTAATTGTATTGTATTTGGATTTAATAATTATTTATTATTTTTATATAATATTTTATATACTAGAATGGAAAAAACATATAAAAAATTTCTCTTTATCATTGGAAAATGCATTCATCAACCACACATATGTGCAGACTACTACCTCCATAGGATGATTGAATTCAATTTTCTGTTCCATGACCACCTATCATGGATGTTAATAAGGATGATTTTATTCAATAATATGATTTTAATGAAAATATTATTGTTCCATAATTTCAAATTTTATATATTGTAAACAATATAATCTCGAAACTACCATGTAAAATTCAACCATATAAAATATTGGTCAACGATAAAAATATGTTTCCATCGTACCATGTATTAACTTTTTATTGATTCTATTCCACTTATTATTTATTTAAATTTTTATATATAAAACCATTGAACACAAAAAAAAATAATTATTCTTATTTAATTATGATATTATGACTAAATAACTTCATAATAATATATGAAATATGTTATATTCTCGTTTCGGTCAGTAAAACCACCTACTTGAACAGTAGCATAAAATAAATCTGGAATGACAATGATTAATTTAAAATATATAATATTTGATATAAATAAGATAATAATTATTATATTTTATTTAAAAAATGGTAGCATTAATATTTAACTCATTGTTTCTAAGACCATTGTGTGTGTGTTAAAAATCATTGAAATATTATTGTCACTAATTAAATATTCAAATATCATTACAAAAAAAACAACAGTATAAAATTATAAAAATATTAATAATTAAATGTTTATAATTTATATACATTTAATGCTATATTAATGATAAAATTTGGGAGAATAGTTAATAATAAGCCCACTATAATGAAATAATTTCAAAATGATCATGATTAACTAGGCATTATATTGATAAAATATAATAACTAAATAATATACATATGATGAATAGAAAAAACAAATTAGATGAAAACGGGATATGATCTAGGATAAGATCCTATAATAGTTGTTTATAATAGTTATATTTTTTTTATAAGAGGGTAATTCATCTTTAGCTAAAAAGGATTAATGGTAAGGGTTATTTGACAAAAATATGTATACCATTAAAAATTATTATTTTATGAACTGTTTTTCAAATACTATGATCTAAATACTACAATTTTATTTTTTATCCCATTATCATCTCTTTATTCCTAATATCAAACATTCAATTTGAAATAATATCCTTCAATATATATTGATTGAGATGTTACTTAAGACATCATAATTTATCAAAATCATAAATTTTAGAAACTAATGTATATATGGTTTTAGTAGAAATTAAATTGCTCTATATATTTCGGAATGTGAATATGGCTATAGTAGAGATTCACTTGTGGGTAATCACCCTACAAAGGGATAGTTGAGTATCAAATATATATTTACATGGTACATTATTAGTATGCATAAGACTTCATAGCTTGTGAGATAATCCTAAGAGGATATGTATGGTTTAATTAACATGAACCTTACATACCATAAGTAATGATCTTCCTACCATAATATTAGTCTCTAACCACTTCATAGAATAAAAATCAATTACTATCTTCTATTAATAACCATACACATTGAAATGAACCCCTTTATGACCTTATCTTTATTTCTTTGAGAAAGTTAATTTCTATTATGTTGAGAATACCTGATAATTTTAGTGATTGTTTTTGAGATAGTCTCTTATTTAGACACATTATTCTATTGATATGGGAAATATTTTTTTGTTCTGTATTACTATCATACATATTTCCATTAATATATTTTTCATGGATTATATAATATGTTACATAGGTAATATTTTGAAATGTGTTATTAACTCATTTAATGAATGTATTGGACTTAATTAGGGATATGTGGGTGTTGTTATAGACGTAACCTCAATGGATTGATATGTCTCATGAAGAAAACTAGCTAAAACATTGAAATAATCCTTTCTCATTTATATATGAGGTTTTTTCACAAGGAATTGATGATATGGTTATATTTTATAGAATTATGTATTTCAATATCATGAGATTAATAATTCTTACCAATGTTCTTATTTACTTAATTATATATAGTTTTTCCCCAGTTTCATTTGATTATCGCATTATTTTGATAAAATACCATTTATAATGTATTTATTCCATGCTTATAATATAATAGATCTTGTATTACACTACTTCTTACTTAGCATTATTTCTCACCCATATCTTTTTCTATTTCCCCTAAATACAAGAAGAAAACTACGTGTAATTTATGATGGTTTTCTAGAAGTGATTATAATGTTATTTTAGAGTTTTTATGATGTAGTTTATGCTATCATCTATAATTTTAAATTTTTATATTTATTTAGTATTAGAAAACTATTAATGTATTACATTATTTATAAAATATCTTTTTATATAAAAATAATTTGGAATAACTATTGACTCTAGGTGTCTTGGGCATGTGTTGTTGAATCCTTCCAGACGGTGCAGGTATGTATGATTATTAATTAATCAGTGATTAGACATTATATATATCTCGATTTAGTTGGGTAATTATTTTTATCTTAGTATATAATTCTAAATGGTATTTGATATATGGTATAATATTGGAATTAAGTGTTTAACGCCTCATCCACCAAGGGAAAAGGTTGAGAGAAGATGAATCCTCCCAACAGAAATGGATGATTGAGTCCAAAACCAATATGGGGAAAAGATTTTTATTTATGATCAATTATGTTGTTAGTAATATGTTCAATTTTCATCCATATTAAAATGATTTTAAATGTAATTATATTATTGTTACTCTCATTTTATGACCAATAATATATATAGATACGTTTTCCATTTCTTATATACCTAGATCTTTATTTTGATATCGTTCTAATATATTTATCATTCTCTCACTTATGATCACGGTTCATTGCTTCTTATGTTTTGATTATTGATCCTATAAACTCACTAATTTTATTTTATTTTTTACCGAGGATAAAAATATGTTTACTAAATTCTATATTTTTATTATAGGATAAATAGGTGGACGGTTGTGAATAAATGTTGAAGTGTGTTGTAAAATAAGTTTTTTATGCATCTAATATTCCAAAAAAACTAATTATTCAGTTGTATAGTTTGTGTGAATATTTGTGATATAGCATGATTTCTTATGTAAAATAATTAATCAAATATATTTATTTATCA
This sequence comes from Viscum album, assembly GCA_963277665.1. Taxonomy (NCBI): domain Eukaryota; kingdom Viridiplantae; phylum Streptophyta; class Magnoliopsida; order Santalales; family Viscaceae; genus Viscum; species Viscum album. Next base: position 2,112,572,455 of record OY728152.1, read on the forward strand.
TAGTAAACTTTTGTTGTTTTAAACTAAGGATTTATTTATTTTATGGATTTTTATAGATGTCATAAGTGAAAACCCTAGGGATAAGTTTAATGGAAATGTATAATTCTAGGTTAAAATACTAATTTTTAATATAAATATATATTGTGTTTCAAGGTGACAAAGTAAATTATATTTACTACAAGTTAGTATAATATTATGAATGGATGTACCTAGTTGTAGAAAAACCTAATTTTAAGTATTGGGTATTAACTTAATCATCACCCATTTCTTGATAAAGTGTCCTAACTGAAAAAATAGATTACATTCCCAGGGGATTTGATTGTTTTGATTGATAATATATTTATGAAATTTTTTGAGGGATTTAAATAATTGACTAGTTATGTTGGAAAACTGACAACACATAACCATGATTGAGTCCTAGAGACTAATTAGATAATGTACATACATCATTTTTGAAATCATACTTCTATGTTTGTAGTTTCCTTATATGTACACTCATTAACCAATTTAAACTCATTCGAAACTTTCTATTTCTGAATGAAATGTTTGGAACCTGATCATATCGAGTTAACAATTGGTGTGATCGGAAACGTGGGGATTATTCCAACATGAAACCTTATGGGATTGTGGCTAGGAATTAAAAATCAATGAAATTATCACCCAATTTTATCATGTTGTAAGAAATAATGCACATCATGTTTTATCCAAAACACACCGACTAATAGTATTTTTCTAATGATTCGTTCATGAGGTGACCACCCCCGTCTTTTAATAGGTCTCTAATACACTTTTATTTGAGAAGAGGTTCAATTTTTATAGAAATGATATTTTCTCATGCCATGTTCTCAGAACATGATGATGATGGTCTATTCCATTATTTTTTGGATGGGGTCGTTGACTAATGGTTAAATATCATTAAGAATGTGATATAAATATAGTAATATAAATCAATTTAATAGGAAGATTTCATGAAAATAATATTTACTAAACATTTTCTTCAAAAAATTTTCACAAAAAATTGGAAAATAATAATACATATGTAATAAAATAGGTTGAATCCATTTTCACTTAGGAATTGAACATCATGAGTCTCACATAGAATGCATATACTTTTATTACAAAAAATGTTGAAAGTAAGATCAAACTATTCTTTAGTTCCATATATCTGTATCCCCAAAATACATAATTTCTAATATAAATTATAATCTATAAAGCTTTCATTGAATGTGCACATATATTGGAAATAGAAGCCAAAATCATTAATTATTGAAATTTCACAAATAAAAGGTGGATATTAATGAAAACTAAATTAAAAAATAACACGGAGGGATATAGAAGAAATTAATTGTATTCCAAAACAGTTAGAGGAAGCACCAGTAAAATTTGATAAAATGGATTTGAAGTAGAATAATTTTTGGATGGAAGTGGATTAAGAGGTCGGTCAGTACAACAATGCAAAATATGATTCAAACAGTCATTCCACCCAAAATCCATCCCTTCAATTGTATAGATTATGAGAATTAAACAGATCTAGGAACTCATCTAAGAGTTGATAGAAATAATCAACACTAATAACCTCAAAAGCTAATTGAACTACAAAAATTTTATATAATCACAACTAATAAGTAGATTATTAAGACTAACCATATTAAGGTACACTGATCATCCACTAATCAACTATGAGTTTCGTATTTTATTACTATTCATACCACACCTTTATTCATTAAATTCATTCTAATAACTTCAAATAACCACATTTCTAATTTTATTAATGATGAAATAATATTATCATATTTTATAGAAAGATTAATTTTATGATAATAATGCTTTAAAAAATATTATTAGACTTCACTTGATGATTTTAATGCGATGTATAGGCTCTCTCCATATAAAATAAAAATTAATTCGGATACAAAAATATCATTTTATCTCTATATATGGTAGTACATCAATATGTGGATGATTTTGAGAACCATTAAAATTGTAAATATAATTTGTTGTTCTCATTAGTGAATAAAAAAGAGTCTTGGTTCAAATGTCTTGAAAAGAATTAAATATAGTTGATAAAATTCTTATGAGGAAAAGGATAATGTTATTTTTTCTGTTTGGTTTATAACTCTATAAATATTATATAATGATTTTTTCTTAACTATTATATACATTTAGATATTTTAATTGGTATGTGATAATTTAAAATGTAGGGTACTTTTTTAAATGGGGTGATTGTAGCTCCTCATGATTTTGAATTTAAAAAAATACTATATTCATAAGCACAATCCATATGTAACACTAAAAAAATGAGATGGGAAATATTAGTTGAAAATTATGAATAAATTATAAGATCAATAAATCCACTATAAAATAAAAAGGAAATAATCACTTAAAAATTTTTATATTTAGAGTATAAATCATAAATATGATATAACCATTCCTTCTCAATTAATTATTTAAAAATAATAATAATATTAATCTTCGACTTGTAAATGATTATTATGATATTATTTGAAATTATAACATATAACCTAATATATTAACATCATTTTAATTATAAATTTATTTTAAATAATATTATCATAAATTATTGTTTAAAAATATTATTTTTTATATATATTTCAAATTTTCATTAAAAACATAAATTAATATGTTTGATAATTTTATTTTTTAAAAATTAACTATGTTTAAATTTCATCAAGTAAATATTATCCTAAGGTGAAATTTTGACGAGTCTCATAATTAATTTATTTTATTTGAATAGTTAAAAATATTGTTTTAAAAAAAGGTACCATTTATGACCATATCAAGAAATAAGTGTATTTTAAAAACCTATATAAAAATTTTCATATTAAAATACATATTACAATTTATGTATTTACATTTAAATAATTATTTTATAAATTTATAAGACCTATGTTTAAAACATCACTAATAATTTCCAATAAAAGCATAAATTCATAGTCTTTTCATTTAATTAAATACTATATTAGTTAAATTATTATTTATAATTACTTGAAAGATAAAATATTTTTGTTTTATAGTAAAAATTTTATATAATGGAATTAAAATAAATTTATAATTTTATCCAACATATATTGTCTTCTAAGATCTTCAGCTATTAAAAAATGTTGTTTTACACAATATATGAATAATGTTAAATTGATTTTTAGTAAAAATTTAAATTTTAGAAAATAAAATTAATTTTATATTTAGAATAATTAGGCATGAATTATTTAAGAAGGTCTACTTTATTATTACTCAATACATGTAAATTTCATATGTAAAAATTAGTTACCCTAGTAAAATAAAAATTGATAATGGGAAAATTTTAAGACCAAAGTGACTTAATTTTTTATATATAATATTATAATATGAATGGTTAAGGTATTAATGACCTTTTCTCATCCCCAAATCCACTAATTTACTTCTTTAATGAAACATTAAGTGTTAAAAATTTTCTCTATTTATATTAACTGGTATAAATAAAGAAAATCTATTCTTTATACTTATAAAATGGCCTCTCAACACCCCTTCAACAACACTAAATGTATTTTTTTCCCATGTAACTCTAAAATTTTACCATCAACTAGAATCATCTTTCTTTTCCATGATCCTATATTATCATGATAGAGGTATAAGAACTCAGTTTCCTGAGATTTTTACGACTAAAGGGCCATGTCTACAATATGAGTAAATTTTATCCTAACTTCCATTATCTTCTTTGTTATGTTCACAGATCAGATTATATAATTGATTTTTAATTAAATCATTATTATTTTTTATATTTTGTTTTCTTATTCTGTGGGAATAAATATTCACAATATATCCCTTTTTTTATTAAAAAAATTTCATTAATGTGTTGTGATGACTACTACCTCCACAATGCATTGATATCTAAACTTTCCCCAACGCCTCACTTCATTGAATATAAGGGTGAAATTAGGGAATAAAAATGGAGTATATTATATAATTTTTATTACTAATATTAAAATTAAAATGTACCATATTTCCCAATCAGTATTCAAGAAATGGTTAATTGGGTGTTTTACACACTACAACCTCTATTAAGTTACATGTAATGTTAATCATAAAGTATCATTATTAAGAAAATATATTCAAATAAGATTCTATATAATGGAATTGTATACAAAAAATTATTAATCTTGTAAAATAATTAAATTATTCCAAAAATAATAATATTTCATAACCATAATCATCCATTCATTAGAGTATGTTTATGTTTGAGTTTGTATAACCTCCTATTTAAATAATGATATATTGAATTATGATGGATGAGTAAGATAAAATAATTATTTTAAATAAATTATTTTAAAAATTAAACAAATGTTACATTTTTGGTGTTTTTTGTGGTAAATTTAATATTGATCTCATTAATTAGGACACCAATATACCTTTATTAAAAATAATTGAAACATGCAAATCTCTAATTTCATCATTAGGAATCATAAAAAAATATCATAATGAATAAAATTATAATATTAAAATACATATATAATTTGAATTATCATACATTTTATATAGTATGAAATATTAAATTTTGGATATTATTGAAGAACAAAACCTCTGTTAAAGAACTAGTTTAAATTGATCAGTATTAGAAACAACCAATTATGAAAATAGATCATAATAAACAATTATATATGTAGAGAATAATTATTAATAGATATTATAAAATGTAAAAGATATGATTTTTTGTAATAGGTTATTAATATAGTAATTTTATATAATATAGATTAAAGTAATTTAGTAGAAGTATTGAATTTATTATGAGGTTACCTATCTAAAATTTAATTTCTTATGAAATATATATTATGATGTACTGTGATATTTTTAACATGGTGTGATTCATTCATAATGAATATATTTCACATCTCTAATTTAAATAATGGTGTATTTTGGATTCATATCATGTTTTCTCATCAAGTGGATTATAATTAAATAGATTCCATGTTTTCTATGTTTTATTTATCTTTAATCCCATCATTGAGATATAATGATTCATTGTGAAATTATGCTATCGTGATTTGTTTCATAATGTATTAGAATTTATTTTCTATTAAATTATATTCATCTGTTTTACAAATTAATATTACATTTCAAAACCTCATCCATGATGAATTTCTTCCAAATAAAATGTTTATCCTTCTTGGGATTAATTAACATCTTCTTTAGAAATGGTGTATATAATTTTCTATATTTTATGTTCCATAAAATCATACCCATTATATTTTAAATAGAAAATACGTGTTATGTAATATGACCTTCATATTTACATTAAAAATTATTAAAATGATGTTTTTTCTATTTTTTAAATGTGTAATTTCAATTAAGGTAATTGAATATATTTTTAAAAGGATTTCCTCACCCTTTATTCAAAAAAATAACAATTTATCTTCCACCCCATATTTATTATTATAAAAATTATGCAGTTTATATGATCTATTTTTTAAGACAAGTTTTAAGAAATAATTTTTTAACATTTTTTCTTTATCTTTTTGAAACAATTTAGTATTTTATATAAATACATTAGTTATGACTCTTTAAAATAAGTAATAGTTTTTAGTGTTATTTTACATGAATACCCTATAACAATTATGTATTATCATGGAATATTTATTGATATTTTCTTAAAAATTTGATTTTGAAAATGACTTCTTTTTATTTTATCAATCACATCCTTCAAGAAAATGGGGTTTTAATGTGACCATGACAACACTATTTAGGTAATACATGAAACAGTTTTTTAAAAAACTATTTTATAATATTATAACCATTAATATTTATTTACAAAGTGTTAACTTCTTGGGATGTTATTTTTCATTAATTACTCCCTATAAAAGTCCTTACAAAATATAATTCTGGGGTTAATGATTTATTGGTCGAAACTGTTTACATTCTTGAGGTCATTGTTTTTATTCTATCAAGAAATTTTGTCAACCCATTTTTTCATTCCATGGCTTCCTAATGATGTGATATATGAAAACAATTTCCTTTAATTATTTTTCATATATATTTAATGTTTGATACCACATGACACACATATGTATGTTATTTCCTTAATTGAAGAATGAGACCTATAAAACCCTCAATGCATTGGATGGTTCATTATATGTCATGAGATAATATAAAATGATTTATGATGAATAATATACCAATGGAAAGATTATAGTGGATAATGTTCTGCCATGTGAAATTGGTGAGTGAAGCCTTATCAAAAGGGAAAACTTGTGAGTGAAGCCTGATTCACTAAAGGAAATGGGTTGTTATACATGATCCACTATGTTGTGCTTCATATTATCATGTTTATCCAATACTAATATTTTTTTTAATTATGATTATTTTATTATTGATCATGTATTATTCTCCATTTTTATATGGGTTTTTTCTATTATTATGTTAATGGATTTATATTCTTCTCTCATACTCATATTTTAATTTTTTCAAACTTATGTAAAACATTTGATATCTATTATATTTTACTTACTGACCATCCCAGATCACACATTTATTTTATTTTATTTCCAAAATATAGAAAAATTCATAATACATGTTATATTTTTAGAAGTGGTTTTTGAGTTGAGAAATTATTAATATTCATTTATGAATGTTGTAAAATATTTAATTTTGTAACTAATATTACAAGAACCTAAATATTCTATTCTCACATTTTTTGACTATTTTATGGATGTAAATATAATTAATATAATATTATGATATAAATGAGTCTATTTAGCTTGGTTTTCATTACATTTCACATAAACTAGATCACCCTGTAACTAATTTTTTAATAGTTACAACATTATTATTCATTAAATAAGAATGAAAATCATAATATCCAACAATAAAATTTTAAATCAAAAACAAAAAACACCACAATACCAATCATAAAAATCATCTCAATACTAGTTTAAATAGTATTCAAAAAAATTTAAGGTCCCTATACATAGGATAATATATTGTAATTATAATACATTCCAATCCAAAATATTCATTTTCTTATAAAATTTTCTTATTTATCCAAATAATAATCACAAGATTAAATTTAAATTTAATATATATAATACATCCTAAATCACCCCCTGAGATAGATATATAATAATTATTTTAGTGTCTATCATTAAAGAAATTTATATAGAAAAATTATTATATTTTCCCAAATCATTATTCATACAATCGATGATTACTTGATTATTTCTAATTATTTAAAAAATCATGTTAGTATTTTAATTTTAATTAAAAAATTAATAAATAAAATGTTATCATGGTATTTCTATGAAACTATATCTTATCATTATAAAATAATAAAGAAATAGTTTATTGTTGTATATAATTTATTTCACCTAAATTTTTTTAATTAAGATAAAAATATAGTGAATTTAATAGATATATATACTTTAAAAAAAAAATTAATATATATATATCAAATCACTCCAACACTATACATTCTTTCATCTTGGAGATTATTTTTTTGATCATAGAATTATAAAATAAAAATCAATAATTGAAGTTAAATATTTAATTTTATGATCCACAAAATTGTAGAGTGTATGAATTAAAAAACATTATTTTATTGATGTCCATAATACTTCATAGTATGAAAATTAGAAAAAAAATATTTTGAATGGAAAGAAAAATATTTAAATTCACATAGGTAGAGATGACCACCACATGATATATGATATAATAATAGAATTTTTTTCCTTTTTGATTAATTTATTAGACTATGTTGATTTTCCACCAAATAGATTATTCTTATTCCCCTCTCTAAAATTTAGTTTAATCTTCCCTGATATAGAAAATCCAAAATTTATAATTTTGCAATCATCTATTTTTTATTTAATACTAAGAAATTAAATTTTAGTTTATGTGCTTGTAAAAATTTTTTGGAATATTTTATCTCATATATAAAAGTATGGTTTTAAATATTGTTTTTCTAATTATTCATCCATCCCCTTCCTTTATTATCCTTTATTTTAAAATTTATTTTTTCCTTATTGTATATCATTTTTTCTCTAGGAAATTGTTGGTATATCAATGTTTTTTAGACTTACTTCCACTGAACAATCCACTTATTATTCATCATTATTTTTTTTCACTCAATAAATATTTAACATTACTCTCTCCTAATCGACAATCGATCATAAAGTCCCATATTAAACCTTTATTGAAGAACTTCTTCTTGCTAAAAATTAAACTCAAAATATAAGGGGTATTTTTATTCACCTTTCAAAAAACATATGGACCATAGTGTAACATTGATCCAGTTTTTGTAAAATATCCATAAACAAAACATCAGTCTACTTCACTATAGTATTATAATATGAATGAATGGTATTGGTTAAATCCATATATTATAGTATAAATATTTTAAACATTCATTATGTCATTATATTTTCACCCACCACTAAATTACACTATGTATATCTGTATTTAATTAATCCAACACTAATTAGATTATAATTGATATTTCTCCTTTAAGAATTATTATTTCTATCTACCTAGTATTTTAATTTTTTGAAACTAATTCTCCAATAAACATTTTATTTCTGTTAATTTTTATGAATATTATAATAAAATAAGGTCAATGTTATGTTCCATAAATATTTCTTAAAATATAATCATTTTCATCAATTATATCTTGAATTATTATTTTTTTATGTGGATGTAAGAGTTCATATTTGGTGGGTATTAATTCAATTACTTTTATTCTTAATTTTCCCATTCATTTCCCAATTCCTCATTATTCCACTTTTTTTCACACTATTTTTTTCTATTTATAATAAAAAAATTTCACATAACTCAATGTATTTTCTATTTTATTTGGAGATGCCCTTAAATTCATCACCTATGTTGATAACTTTTTATCATAGAGACATTATTATTAGCCTAAGCTTATGTTTATATTTTTTGTTTTTTATAACTAAAACTTTTTATTTATCCATGAGGAGAAGTAAATTTTCAAGTTATAATTTCATCATTAAATGGATTCTATGGTAGTGTTCATGAATGATGTTATGTTATCCTCTAATAAATTTAAATTCCCTTAAGAATTTATTCATTATTTAATTATTATTATTACAACTCTGATGTTTCTCCTAGTAGTTTAAATTAGTTTTCACTAAATAAAAGGATAAATTTCTTCTTATACACCTAAAAAGGTTTTTTTCTTCTAAAATCATTATAATTATATTATTTATTAAAAATATATTCCACTAATTAAATGTGTTATATATTTATTTAAATAATTAATATAATCAACTATTTATTCAACTGGAATCAATCATTTCAAATGTATTTCATTATTTTAGTTCCATCATTGTTCATAGAAATATATTTCATATCATATCATACAACTATTTAGATTATTACCCATGAAAAATAATTAATAATGAACATCTAGTGGTTGTATTGATAGTGTATCTATTACATAAAAAATATTTATTAAATATTTGAATAATTATCTAAATATCATTTCCATTATTGGGATATTTGTATTACAATAATTCAGAGAAATACCATATTGGAAAAATTAGTTTTTCAATTAAATTAAATTGAAATTATTTATATTGGGATTAATAATAACATATAGTGAAATAATATTGTTATATACTATATTTCTATCATTCTACTCTCAAGGATGAGAATTTGTTATATGATTTGAATACATTATTTAGAATTAACTCTTAATAAAAATTTGAATAAGAGAAATCATAACCCATTTTTTGAAATATTATTAAATTTTAAATAATTAATTAATTCATGAAAGCATCTCATGTGTGTGTGTGCTTAAATCACCATGTGATATCCAAGATAATTAGATAAAATTAGAGATCATTTGGAACAACCATACATTTTACTATGGTTATTTTTTATAACCAATAAAACATGGATACTTGTACGTATCCCACCAGATAATGATAAATCATACTCCATTATAGTTCCCTAAATTTACTATCCTCATAAAAAAAATTAAACATTCAAAATTTACTTAATTGTAATATTTTAATTATTTTATTCCATAATATATACTTAATCTTGTGATTAGGTGAAAAATATTTCATTCATGATTTTAATATTATCTTCTCAGATCAGTTTTGTTGTATCAATAATTATTATTCATAAAGACATAGCATGATAATATAAGTCATAAAAAGAATAAAAATTAAATGGTATTAAGAAAATATGTATTCAAATGTTTTGATATATATATTCTTCTCTGTTTACAATGATGATTCAATAGTCTAATTAACTTCTCTATTCCTTTTGTTTTGGAAGTCAAAAACATTTTTAAGGCCTAATCAATTATTCTTTTAGGTCCATGTTATTTTTATAGTGAAATAATATATCTCATTTATATAACTTTTTTATGATCATTTAATTCATATTTTTTCATTACGATTTATTTCATATGCATACGATAATTTACATACTAATAAGCATTTAGAGAACCAATTTTTCACATGATTATCGTTACGAGGATGGATATGATTTTATCGTACACATAAAATATAATTGTTATTTTAATCATTGGAAATAGTTTACATCATAAACACAATCCAGTAGCATACTAACATTTAAATCATACTCAAAATTTCAACAAGAATCTTTAGACACGTTTAAAATTATTTTATCATATACGGATAACTGTATCCTAGAAAATTGAAAACCTTTATATCGAATGGATTTTATATATTCTATTTCGATATTCTTTTTAAAATGATGTCATTGTTTTCGTTTTATGATGACCGTTAGAGCACCATGTGTCTATGTCCCTCTAAATTTACTAGAGAAAATACGACTATTGGAATCAGATATGACTGTTGGGAAATTGGCCTATAAATACCTAGTCATCTGAATGAGCTCAATAGTTTTTATGAGTTGGAGACACTCTATAAGATCTTTTCAAATTGATTATTTCTGCAATAACTTTTACGATTATAAGTTATGAATTAATCATCCTACATACTTGTGACTTTCCTGAGTTTTGACTTTTCATAGTGCAACAATGATCATTGGAGATTACGGTTGAGGGAATTAATGGGTGGGAAGACAAATGTTCCGATCTTTTGCAGATCGAGGGCTTCTGAGGATAGGTGGAATGAAGATCTAATGGCCTTTTTGATAAAGGTATGGTGAAAATTGAAAAAATGAATTAGATCATCATATCGAGGGATTACCCTGGTGTTGGTAAGATATAATTTCATGAAAATATAAATCGAGGGTCATATCTCCTTGATTATTGGTTAGATTTCACTTTAGTTAAAATGAATTGTATTCATTTTCTTATTTTATATTACCATTTTCTTATAATAGAAAGTGAATTGTCTTTTATATTTATTTTCCAATTATATATTTTCAGATCATGATATCTGTATTAATGATCGGGTGATTATAAGGAATTAATTTTACCAATATGTTTCTATATTCTTTATGTTAGAATCAATAATTGTTTGACTCTTTTTGTCGTAACCATTGTGATTACAATCTATATCAAACATTCTTTAAATAAATAATTTTCTTATTGTAAATAAGATTAATTTCCAGAGACATATACATTTTAATCCTAAAATCGGTATCATTAGAGGATTACACTGCTCATATATTTTCATTCTTTAATTTTCTAGTTATTTATATTTATTTAATAAACATTTTGTTTATAAATATTTTTTTATAAAAATGTGTACTATGGAAAAGGAAATTTTGAATTGTTTTAATGATGGTATGGATTAATGGAGGTTCAATTGAAAACATCAGTCATACAAGACCAAAAAATTTTGATGGGAACAATTATAAATATTTGAGAGCCAGAATGAAGACCATTGTAATCCAAATTGGAGATGAAATATTTTTTATATTAATAGCAGAGTATAAAATTCCTTATAATGAAGTTATTATCTTTACCATTCAAGATAAAATATAATATCAATTGATTTATAAGGTACCAAATATATTACTATATTCTATGGATAGTTATATATATATATATCCTGATTTAATATTGTTGAGTTTAAAAAATTATTTGGAAGAATCAAGAAAATACTCATTTTGGTACATCTAAAGTTGTTGAAACAATAAGATCTATGATAAGGGACGATTATCATGATTTTTAATTCCCTTATAGACAACCTGTTGTTATGGTTCAATAGATATTTATGTAATTTGTGAATATTCTAAAATCCATCATGGATTAGATGATGATATTATAATTGAAATGATCATAGATATCGCGAAAGATGAATAAGAATAAAAAAGGAAAGTTGTTGGTGAATCATGAAAAGTCACAAATGTTACTCTTCTTGAGTTATTTGGAACTCTCTTAAAACCTGAGAATAGATTGAAAATAGGACCAGAAAAATTCAAAATAAGAATGGTGTAGTAGCTTTTACTTGAACTTCAAATCAAATGAAGGTTAAGAATCATTAATATATTGTCAAATACACAAATAATAACGCTTTAATTCAATAATAATCAAGTGAATTATAACATTGGGGAGTGAATTGAAAAAAATTTCTCAAAGAATAAATAATATTATTTGAATGTAGGACATTCAATATAGATATAAGGAAAGTAAAAGGGGAAAAAGGACAAGAAGTATACTGAAGTTACCTATTATGAATGAAAAAAGGTTATATATATACAACCTAATTGTCGAAAAATAAAAAGAAAACAATTCAAATAATTACATTCTTAAAGGAATAAAAAATTTACTATATTTCAACAATAATTAATGTATTAAAGTAAGATTATTCTTGGAGGGCGAGTGGTGGAGACTATTCATATGAATTATCAGATAATGAAAACATATGAAATACGAGTATTTTTCTTCTTACAAGAATAGAAATTGAAAATAAATGTATCATGAAAAAGGTACACACTAATGAATTGTTGACTAACATGACTTTAAATAAAAATTATCCTAATGAGAATAATTCTACATATTTAGATGAAGAATCATCCTTATCTAGTGATATTAATACATTACCATCATATGATTATGATTCTATATTTTAAAAAATTTCTCCAAAATAAAAATTGAAAGGTTAGTAAGTATCATGAAAGTGAAAATCCTAGAGTAAATGTTCATAAAAAAAAGTATCAATTACAAGTAAATACCATGATATGATTTTTTTCTAAATTAATTATATTTTTAAAAACATTGAGTAATATAATTCTAAGAAGTGTAATATTTTACATAATTTTGATAATGTTTTCTATGAGAAATATGTTTTAGAAAAATATTACTTCTAAAACTAATACTAATATTGATAAGATTTAGTTATAAAAATAAGGTTTAAAATATTTTATTTAATGAAACTCTTATCATATTTTACCATTGGAAAGGACGGATTTGATAAAACATATAAAAAACTTCGTTCCTAAGTCTATAGTTTAGGGATTGGAAATAATAATTCAAAACCTATTTTAGTAACATTTACGTTGTTCAAAAAATTATCTATTTTCATAAAATTTTGAAGTGGAGGTAATTGGTATAAAAAAATTTCTTTAAATAAAATTCAGTCTTTGTGGTTACCCATAGCCCATTTTTAAAAATAAATGTGGGTTCCCAAAATTTTCATTTCTTACATTTCTGGAACCATGATAGTTTGGATTCCAATTGCCAAATTGGTTTATTTTTATAACAGCAAAGTACAAAGAACAATAATATATGGTACATGGATATAGGATGTTCCTGACTTATGACTGCTAAAAAAGTATTCGTTGAAAATATTATTTAAATGAACGGTGGAAGAGTAATCTTCAATGACAATTCCCAAGGAAATATTGTTTTTACATGTAATATTGTTCTTCTTTGAAAATAATTGATCACTAATTTTTTATTTGCAATTGTTCTTAAGCACAACCTTATAAGAATATGTCAATTATGTGATTAAGGATAACTTGTGAATTTTAGGAATGATAAAGGTTTAGTACACAATTCCAATGAGGAATTAATATATCTCCCCATAGGTATGAGAATGTTTATACCCTCAACCTAGAAAACTTTAGGAGATATGAATTACCTTGACTTAGTGAAATATATGATCAATCTTGTTTATGGAATAGAATATTAGTACAATTTAATCATAGAAACTTGTAAAAACTATTTAATAAATGAATTGTTAAGGTTCTATTGGAACATAAATTTGATAATTCAGAATCCTTTGACCCTTTTCAACATAGAACATTGCATATGTCAATAATTAAATCAATTAGTGAAATTTTATCTTCTAATGCTTCATATTTAGTGCATACGGTAATTTGTAGTCCAAAAAAAAACTAGAAGTACTAGAAAAATGTTTTATGTATTTGAATTAGTTGATGAATACACCCTGTATACATGTGTATATTTTCATTTATAGAAATATGAAGTATATTTTTATTTTAAAACTTTTTTACATAGAGTTAAAAAATTAAAAAAACCTTATATTGATAACTATTCATAGTGATCATGGTGAAGAATTTGTAAATTTTTTATTTGAAACTTTTTGTGGTAAGAATGTTGCTATTCCTAATTTTTCTACACATAAAACTCCTCAATAAAATGGTGTTGTTTAAAGAATATACCTCTTTATTTCAGAGATAACAAGAACCATGTTGAGTGAATATTTTTTTTCAAAAATATTTTTGGATGAAGTTGTGAGTACTTTTTGTTATACTATAAGTTGATTATTAATTAGAAAATTTCATTATAAAACTATTTATAAGTTATAAATGGGATAAAAACAAAAAAATTCCTACAACAAAGTATTTGGATTCAAAATATTATATCTGAATACAAAATATGATTAAAAATAATTCACATCCAAAAGTCAATGAATGTATTTTATTAGTCAATTCCACTACTTTTAAGTCTTATATAGTTTTTTTTATTGAAATTAGTATACTGTTGAGGAAACAATACATTTTAAATTTAACGAAACTGATACTTTAGTTTTTAAACAATCCCATCTTACATCTTTTGTTGTGTCTTGCAAAACTATTTATCAAACATTGGAAAAATAATCTTCTAATAAGGAAAATACTTAAGAAATTGTTTCTGATGTATTCACTCTAGAAAAATATCTATCTTATGTTGATAAACTATTTTCAGAATACCCCAAATCAATTTTCCTTTAAGAGTCAACCCTATGGTAGTTTCCTTGTTTATGTAAATCATACATTAATTACTAAAATTTATTTTTTAAATCAAGTAGAAAACATGTCATTTATTTATCAATGTGAACCACAAAGTCCTCAAGAGGCGTTAGGTAATGAATATTAGGTTAAAGTAATTAAATATGATCTAAATAAATTTTAAGGGAATAACATTTAGACCTTGGTTGAAAATACTCAAATAATCCCTTATAATTAGAGTAAAATGGGTCTTTATAAACAAATGGGAAGAGAATGAAATAATAATTATAAATATGTGAATAAAAGTTGCTAAAGATTATAATAAATATGATGGAATATATTATGAAGAATCCTAGGGTTCGGTTCCTATAATTGAATATATTCATATTCTATAATCCTTTGTTGCATTCATTATCTTCAAACTATTTTAAATAGATGTAAATTTTTATTTTCATAATAGACATGTTAAAGAGGATGTTTTTGTTGAAAAACATTCTGCTTTTAAAGATACAAAACATCCTGAATATGTTTTAAATATTTAAAAAAGATTTATATGACCTTAAAAAGACACCATGGCCAGTTATTATAGATTAATATGATTTTTCTACAAACTAATTTTGTTAAGTAAACTATTGATCCAAATTTTTTTATAAATATAGAATAAAAACTGTTTTGATCATTCACATTTATGTTGATGAAATTATATTCTGATCAAATTATCATTATTTAACATATTATTTTATTAATATTATTAAATTTGAGTTCGAGATGAGTATGATGGATAAGTAAAAATTATTTCTTAGCATTCAATTTTCTCAAAAACTATAAGTCACTCATATATCCTTACATAAGTATACTAAATATATCTTTAATTGAATAAATATGAAAAATACTAATATTAGTAGTACCCCAATCAGTACCTCAAATAATCTTGAAAATTATTAAACTAGAGAACCAGTAAATAAATAAAGTTCTTGATGGATGATATGAATTCTACTATACATAGCTACTTGACGTCCAAAATTATTGTTTTCAGTACTGTCATGTAAAAGGTATCATGAAAATCAAAAGGAATTACATTTAAAATATGAAAAATTAATTTTTCATTAATAATAGGGAACTTTGAATTTCAGCCTTTTTATTCTTCTGTAAATGATTGTGAATTGAATAGTTTTTTTATACTAAATTTAGTGATTTTATAATGGATAAAAAAATGACATCTAGAACATGTCATTTTTAGGTGATTCATTAGATTCTATGTCTTGTATAAAAACATATTAGTAGAACTTTCCAATGGCAAATATGAATGTGTGGAAGTTGGAAGTTGTCGTGTTCAAGTGTTTTTGATGCAACACAACTCACTAATTATGGACCCAATTTTATTAACAATCAGATACTATGTGATAACACTAGTTCTTTATCTATATGTAAAAACCCTTCATATTCCTCACATGCAAAACCAATAGATATTAGTCATCACTTTCTTTGGGATCACATAGATAAAAAAGATATAATTTTAAAATTCATCGGAATACAAGAAACAATTGGATATGTTTTTACAAAACCATGACCTTTTGATAGATTTTAATATATTATATTGAAGCTAGGAATTAATATAGTGAGGTAATAATTCATATATACTTGTTGTTTCAGTCATATTCTTATATAAAGTTACTCTTTTTTAATAGGAGATAACATATGATTGGATTTTTATTCTTATCATAACTCATATTTTCAATACTGAGGAATTTATGAACTCAAAAATCATGATACATTAAAATTTATATATCTATAAATATTCATAATAATAGTTTTTTTACTCAGTAATATTTTGTAAATAAAAATTTTTAGAATAAAATTTTTTTGTACTAAAAACATTTTCGTACGCATAATGTTTTCATCATCAAAAAATTCATATTCCGAAAATTTTATATGAAAAAATTATCAAATTCATATTTCTCATGATAAAAATTTTTATTATACAAGTTATATTAAATTCATACACATTTTATTCTTTTTCTACAGATAATATATTTTTCTTACTCAATTACTTTTCATAATAATTTTTTTTTCAAACAACAAAATATCAAAAACAATAAGTCTTCTTTGAGAATATGAAATATAAAGTATATTATGATGATTTTTTTTTCTATTCTAAATTTTTGGGTTTTAATCTTATTTTACTTTTTATTATAGAATTATCATATTTATGATGAATATGTTAACTTTCATAAAAAAAACCTCAAGTGTTCAATTTTTTGCAACCGTTGGATTATTTTATCTAATATGAGCTATAAAATCTCAATGGTCCTATTTTCATCGCATATATAATAGGACCCCCTACACATTTACATAGTAGATTTCTAATATTTAATAACGAATCCCTTCTGCTCCTCAAATAGAAAATTATTAATGTTTCCATACTCAGTTGATTTCATTGTACTCAAGTGGGAATCCTCAGTAACTTCTCCCAAAGTAATGCCTCAGAAATATTTTAATAACCTGAAGTTATTTAGGGAATGGTTTGTCATTTGGTAATTATATGATATGTTTGATTCATCAAAAAAATAATTATTTACATAAAAATATGGAAATAAATTTGTGTCGAGAAACCCAAAACATATCAATATCTAATTACTGTTGATGTAGTACGGTAATGTAATAATTTAGGAAATATTGATGATTATTTGAAATTAATCCTTTCCATTTACAATAGATATATTATATTGTTAAAAAAATAAGTAACAAAATTTTTAGGTGTACCGTCTAATGATGATTCTTTTTACCCTTCCCACATGTTTTCAATAGAAAAATGAAACTCCAAAAATGATATTTTCGAGAAATATAATTTTGCGATTCACAAGGTTAAGAGAAAATTTACCCATTTATAATAATATAATAGACTCAATAAACACTAAATGAAAGGTTTTTTAATCCATAGAAGTGGTGATATGGAAACATTAAATGAATTAGATGAATTTGTTCTAGATTAACATGTTTATTTTAGAAATATTTATTTGATGTGTTGAATTTTATTAACAATCATCAATTTGAAGTCAGGTGCTACTAGATCTCAACTGGTTATCTTACCAGTGATTTTGAGAAAATGCATTTAAAAAATATTGATGTTTATTAATATTACACTAAAGTTAGTACCAAGGAATAATATAGTTCATTTGACTGTTGAGTTTGTGATAATGATAATGATATTTCATTTTCTTTTGGCTTCAAAGAAGTTAATTAAACATAATCAAGCTGATGTTCCAAAAAATAGGTGGAGAAATCTAGTATATCCAAAAATAATTAGTGACAATTTGTTCAAAGAAGTAAAAGAAATACAGTTCTGAGTAATTTTTAAAACGAAATAATAAAATTGTTTAAAATGCATAAACAACAGGAAAGTGGTGAAAGGAGGAAGTTGAAAGAATAGAAGGTGACCCGCAGTTTGGTCTGAACCCAGTAAGAGAACTTGTTTAAAATATCCATACCAAAGAAACTCTAAAAAATGATAAGGATAAAATGAATATATAAAAGATAAAGGATGTTATTCATGATAATAAAAAATTTTGAAAGGATTTTAAAATGAATGTACTGAAATCAATATAAGAGAATCCATTCTTGAAGAAATAAGTGCCCATGTCCCAGAAAAAAGGAAAAGGTAAACAACTAGTTATTGAATTAGCATCACTAAATGAATCTCAAGTAAAGTCTTGAAAATAAAAAAAAATATTCTAAATTAAGATAGATTGAACATTATCTTAGTGAAGAATATTACTAATGAAATGATGAAGAATAAAATAGAGATGAAGAAGAATAAAATGAGAAATGTTAAAATGAAGCAGGTTGGGATCAAAAGTCTCATTCTATTAGAATACCTATAAGGTCCTATAAAGTCACATCATGAAAAATACCATCTTCTAATGCATAGTAATCATATAAATTTACTCAAAAATTACCATCTATCAATGTGATTCAAATATCATACAAATAAAATACTCCAATACCGAAGAAGTTCAGAATCATAATTCTAATGATGAATGTGCTAAATCACTTTTTGGTGAGCTTCCTACTTATGATGAAGATACTGATTCAAAGAGTAATTTTTATTTAAAAAGAGATCGGTAAATTTTTCATTCCCATATTATAATTGAAAGGAACATTCCTTAATTTATAAGAATTTAAGGGACAATTTATTATGATGGAGACAATAAAAAAAGACCAGTCTCTATAAAACTTAGTAGAAAAAGACTATCCATGATCGAGGACAATTTCAATGTGTGTGAAGAAAGCTCTAGGGAACAAAGAAAGCATTGAAATAACCTGATGATGATGTCTCATAAGTCTATGGAAAGTATCAATCTTTATGAGTATTCAATTGAAAATACATTCATCCTATTAAATTAACTATCTCCTACATTCCACAAATTGTGGAGTGATACTGATAAAAAATGTCAATGTTCAAAATATATGAAGATATCTAATCCGATTATTTCAATGATATTGAATAAAAGATGAATTATATTTAATCTCAATTTTCCAAGATGATATTTTAAAAATATGTGATAATATAGGTAAAGAATAAATATGTTTTTCTGATCGATGTTATTACAATTCAGGAACATATGATCATGTCCCATGAAGAAAATTTTCATAATCCGGAGAGAAGTTCAAATATTTGGAAGATTTGAATCATAACCATGATTAGTTTTTTCACAAAAAAGAATATAAGCTCAGGTCTCAATAGGAAACTATTTAAAATATATTATATGATAGGAATGAATTTTTTTAAATGAAGAAAATAGTGTTAACCTCATGAAGAAGGAAAATGAAAAGGAAAAGGAGAAGTAATTAATTTCATGAAATATTGTTGTATTTTTTTTGAAAAAATTAATGAAATCATTTGACATATACCTATATATTGATTGAATGTTTTCTATTTTTGGATGATTGTTCTTTCACATATTTTAGAAAGTCAAATTCCTTTTTTTTCTACGAATTTATTGTTTTTCTAACTCTTCTTTCAGGAAATAGAAGACTTCCCTATTGTTCTTTGAAAAAAATGGGGGATAATGCTTTATAAAAGGGGGAGAATGATCTATATAGTGGGATAAATTTCATAAAATGGAAAATGTATTATAAAGGTGGATATACTATTAAAAAAGAATAAAATATGATCCGTTGGGGATTTTTAACCTTAGAGGGAATTAGTTGTATTCAATATATTTTTCAGAATAGTTTTTTTAAAACTCATGAAGATACGTTTATGTGTTTAATTATAAATAATAATGTTTTATAAAAAAATTGGATACATGTTTTATAAATTAATTCATTACTTTAGACTTGGAATTTGTGATTTCCAAAAATGGGGAGATTGGTGAGTCAAAAGTCTTTTTGAATTCTCCATTCCTTTTGTTTTCAAAATCACAAATTCATTCTCAAAAAACTAATAATTTATTTTTTTCCCCTAGTTTTAATCAGAATGAAATAATATACATATTTAACATACATTCTTCATTATTTTTTAATTTATAGTTTTTCATTAAAATTTATTTTATATGCGTATGATAATTATCATACTCATGAGTATTTATATAAATAATTATTTCCAGGATTATCGTAATGAGACCGAATATGATTTCTAAAATACCCCTCAAATTAAAACTTTATTAAACACATTGGAATAAATTTACCTCATACACACTATCCAGTGTCGTTTCGACATTGTAATCATACTCACCATAGCTACAAAAATCATTGGACTCGTTAAGACTCATTTTATCATATCAATAAGACTGTATCATAATAAATTGAAATCCATTAAATCAAAATGAAGTCATGTTTTTTATTTTGATATTAATTATAAAATGTTGACGTTGTTTCATTTTCAAGAGGATAGTTGGACTTCCAGGTGTCCATGTCCGTCTAAATTTTCAGGAGATAACCCAACCATTGGAATCAATGGTGACCATTGGGATGTTGGACTACCAATACCTAGTAATTTAAAAGAGCTCAATAATTTTGTTGTACTAGAGACATTATGTGAGAGTTCTTCTAAATTGACGCTTCATGCAAAAACTCATAAGATTATATGTTGCGAACTACTCATTATACAAAGGTGTTACTATTAAGTTTTTTGGATTTTCTTACTGCGACAATGATCATTAGTGATAAAAATTGATGGATTTTATGGATATGAAAAAATATGTGCTGATTTTTTTGAATCAAGGGATTTAATGAAAAAGACGATAGATGTGTTATCACCTTCTTGATCAAGGGTTCGTAGAAATAGAAAGACAGAAGAAGATCATCTTATAAAGGGATTACCTTAGTGTGGGTAACACATACATTCATGAATGTATATATCAAGGGACCTGTATCCAAGGATATTGGAAACCCTTCTCTTTGGGTTAATATAATTGTATTCATTTACTTATTTTACATTACCGATGTACTGTAATAGAAAGATAATTGTATTTTATATTCATTTTTCTATTATCTATTCTATTATTACAATCATTGTAATTATGATTTAGTGAATATGATCAATTCATTTACACAATGTGATTATAAACTCATTAGGATAGAATCATTAATTATTCCACCCTTTTTATCATAACCATTTTGATTACTATTTATAGCACGCTTACTCAGATTAAAATTTTTTCTTATTGTGAATATGATTAATTTCAATTACAACATGTGGAATAATAATTATAACCTATCGATTACGATGCCTTGTCCATCAAACCTAAGGTCCTATTTGATTAATATTCCAATACATTAAGAGGTTTTTTGAATTGAATTAGTTTAAATCTTATTAAAATATGTTCTCTTTATGTATAAAAATGTATTTTTTAAACATACAATTCACCACCTTTGTATTGTAAAATCTGCATGTACCTTTCGATCATACATACTAGTCCATAAAAATTATTAATAATACATTGAAAAGTTGTGTATAATTATCACTTCTAAGAAGGATCAATTTTTATACATTTATAATATATATTATTTAATGACTAGATTCATAGGAATAGTATAAAATCCATACTTTATCAAACCAAAAGAGACATGTGAAAAATAAATAAAAATTTCAATTTAAAAATCAATTCAAAAAATTCATTGGATCGAAATTTTAATTAATTAAATATACTTATAATAATAAAAACAAAATGATAATTTGAAATTTGGCGTCATAACGTAGTTACAATTTCAATATATTTAATGAATTATATTTTAATTCTTATAATTGAATATATAAAAAATATACAGTTTAGTGTTTCATCTCTAATTAGTATCCACTAATTTTATTATGATTAATTACACAGATTTATATTGTAATTAAATTTTTAACAAAATATTAATACATATGACACACTAATATATTCCATGTACAAGTATAAATTTTGGAAAACTATATTTTTATTGAAGGAAAATCAATTATTTAACATATAATATCTATATTTATTAAAGTCATAATAGTTTAAAAGAATATTCTTAAAAATAATTATATAAAATTCATGAATAAAATCACCTTTAATAATAAAAATAGATATACTACTTGGTCACGCCTCAATGTAAAATCTTAACAAAATTACTCTAGCCATCCAAAATTTCAATAAAATTTTTCAATGCATCAATGTTGTACATTGAAGGGGAGAAAAAAATTACTAAATTAATTTTAAACCACTAACTTCATAATTCCAAAACACCCAACTAATGTTCCGTACTATAGATAATACGTTTTAGTTATAATTACTACTTTTCTCTAATAAATAGAAAGATCCATAAATATATATTAATTATTTTATATATCTTAAATATCTTACCTTCTATAGTATAATTTTTATGGTTTTCAAATCCAATTAAAATCAATTATAAAATTTTAGTTGGAAACATTGTATATCACCACAAAAAATATAAAAATTAACTATATTTAAATGACATTTAAAATCTATCCAAACTGATGAAATAATCTGAATCGCATATTTTTGTATTAAAAAAATTACAGTTTTAAAAAACATCCAAAAAAAATATGTAGATTATTCTTTTTAGGGTGTAAACGTTCCTATGTTAGTCCACATTTCTTCAAATTTGATTTTAAATTACTCATAAATTCGATAACACAAAAAAAAATTCAACTATTATCTGAATACTACAAAATAAAACCCTTCAAAAATTTAAATCACCCATAAACCAACAATTATAATTTGTTTTATATTTTTACATTCATCCCTATTTTCCTTGAATTAACAACATTTTATGGCATACATTTGTGTGGTTTTTATATATCATTAATTTGATCTTTAAATCTCTTGTATCCTTATTTTAATCCCAATATTACCTATGCGCATTTTCAAATTTTTTATAAAAATATATTAATATATACAACAGAAAATTCATACAATTACAATGATAATAGAACCATGAAATATATTTTCATCATGGCTAACTTATATTTTCATATGATTAAAATTCACTACAAACTATTATGTGGTTATATACTCTATCACACCCTTCTTCAATTTATTCATATATTGCCACAAGCAGAAGCACAGAACATAGTAGTTCCGTTTTGATTACATAATTTTAAATATTATAAATAATCCCACAAATTGGTCTTTCCAAACATTGTATGGTATTCCATATTCTAAAAAAATAAATATGTATTATTTTATTCACAAAATTTTAACTAAAACTATGGAAACTACAATTAATTAATATTAATAGATTGTTAAATATATAAAATTAATACTACAGAATATATAATATATCTTTTATAACAAGAATATTTAAAGGATAAAAATATCTAAAATTAAATTAAACTAATTAATTAATTTAATGATATTTTATACTTCTTAAAAGAATTTTTACATATATTATTTAAAAATAATTATCACTCATAACTCAAGGAGAATAATATAAACATTTTTTGATCATTATTAGAAAGATAACAATAATAGACATTTCATTTTCTTGAAACATTTACATATAAAAATAAATAAATTTCATCAAGTGATTTGACATTTTTAAATTAGTGACAATCACTATAAAATAAACAGGTATCCCAAAAATCAATATTTTTATATAATATTATTTTTTTCATAGTATTGATCTTCTATAAGACTAATATTTGCTGGGACCATCTTGTATATGGTGATTGTATTTGTTGATAATGAGTGTCAATGGATGTCAATATTGATCAACATGAAGAAGTAACTCTCCTAAGTAACATGGAGAATGGAAATGAGACTTTTGTTAAGCATGATCCTTTGTTTGAAATATGTGTATTAGGAATGGAAGGAGTAAAAGAAAAATGGATGAAGAGGTTGTGGGAAAGGTTTGACCTTTTATATTTTTAAATAGTTAGTTTTACTCTAAATAGTTATTTTATTTATATTAATGTTCCAAAATGAAAAGGGCAATGCATATAAGTCAGTTGAGGTCCTCACCTCAAGAACATGCTGGACTTTAAAGGTCAACTGTGTCTGAGGGATGCCCACAAGGCCAGCCCACAAATGGCAGAGTATGTGTAGGCTGTGTATATGCCCGCAGGTGCCACACAATGGATAATCGATGCATCTTGGGTGCAAAGAGTTCTCATGTTGAGCAGAGTGGGTTCTAAGAGTGCACCCAGAGGGAGAACATGGTACGAGGTGGTACTGTGGAGGGAGGAGATTTCTGAGCTACTACTACCATGGCTTGATTGATAAACCTCGAGAAAAAAGTGCATCAGTTTTATGCGGGAAAAAATTTTAAAAATGAGGAACAATTCTCGACTATTGATCACTCAGTGACACACAGTCTACTATCTCATCAATCATGAGATTGATCCCATGCATCCATATCATACATCTGATCTACGTGGTTTGTGATTGTAGCTACTTCGTCTGGTCTCTCCACTAAGGTTGCCTTCAACTTCTGTACACCCGAGCTCTACCCACAAACTAGTAGTCGAGCTGAATGAAGACCTCCACTCTCTGGGAACCATTTGAACTCATTTCAAGGCCATGGTGATTATTAGGATATAATGAACACATTCATGCAATTTCATTTTCATAC
This sequence comes from Viscum album, assembly GCA_963277665.1. Lineage (NCBI taxonomy): Eukaryota > Viridiplantae > Streptophyta > Magnoliopsida > Santalales > Viscaceae > Viscum > Viscum album. The sequence continues at coordinate 2,112,597,646 of OY728152.1, forward strand.
ATGGATAGAGATAAAGAGATAGCATGTGGGTATAGAAAATGGAGTTGTGAGGCCATGTTATAGAGCTCGATGCATTCGAGAGATGATTTTCAGGTGTTAAAAAATGCATGCACATGTGGAAAATAATCTCCGATAATGAAGGATACCATGGATGAAAAGAAAACGTCCCTGATATGCAGCATATCTCCATGCAGGTTTAAAGTTATTAATGAACCAATGATTTTAGTTATTCAAGGTATAATATTGGAGAGAGGATTGTGATGTTTTTGGATGTGGAAAATATACAATCATTTCTTATAAAATGAGTCCCACTGATTCAAGAATAGTTGTTACTTAAAAACCATTCAAGATAACCTTTTTTTGAGAAACAGAGACCATTTTATATTTATATTCAAGAAAGATCATGAACAATATGTGAACTATTTGAGGTTTGTGAAGAGTATCATGCCAACATATCTAGTTCATGAAGAAAAAGATCTATGAACCACTCCTAGTTTGTTTTGAGAAAGAGCATCCTACCATTTTAGATTTGGGGAGAAAAGTTACCACATACCACCCGGATTGAATGCATACCACTATAGTTCACGATGAATAGAATCCCATAAGTGGAAGTCCCACATACCATTCAGTTTGTTGATAAGAACCACATACCATTTGGTACGCGAATGGGGACCAAACATCATGTGAAAGAGAATCCCATGCATCCCTTTCATGAGGAGGTGCTGTGAACCATTCTGTTTCGCGAAGGAGACATGCACACTTTTTGAAATTAAAAGATCTATACACTTGGTGGAAAAATGTGTAAAATAAGAAACATCATGCCATATCAAAATTAATACAATGATGTTTGAATATAATCACATTTAAAAAATATATGAAAATAAATGTTTACAATTGTGAGTTGAGGAAGGGTCAATGAATATAGTGCATGATGATGGGAAATTCATGTATATATACTTATGCAAGATTTAAAGAGGTACAAACATAAGGTGTAATACCATATGAACCATTTGGTATGAAACGAAAGGAAAGAAAATGTGAAAGGAAGCCACATGTGTTCTTAACAAAACAATATTAATTTGGGTCTTCACACAAGAAAGAATAAAGAGAAAGGTCATTCATTTTTGTATGCACACACATACGAGAAAACTTTGAAGAAAAGCATCCTAAACCGAGGGTGCACATGTCTAAAGAGGTGAGGAGGAATAGAACATCTATATTGTCACATGCATGGTCACATGATTACATGGAATAAGTAGTGTTGAATATGATAATGACTCATGACATGTTGTTCAATGTTTGAATAATCAAAAATGAATTTGGGATTCTGGACAAGAAGAATAAGAAGTCTTCGTACATCTGGTTGTTGCACTGGAGATGAAGATTGAATGTAAAAGAGAATAAACTCTAGACCTCTGTGCAAGAAAATTCTCATGTTGAACTGGAGATAATGACTTTTATGCCTATTTGTTGAAGGGACCATCATGTCCATAAATTGAGTGTGACTTCACCCAGAGCAGTGATTCAATGGGAGTCAATGGATTTGATCTGAGGGAGGCATTGAGCTATACCTAAATTTTTATAAAGGCAGTGTGTCTGTGCAGAGGGACTGTACCCAAACCTTGTAATCCATAGCTTCTGAAGAGTATATGAAATAGGTACAACCGACAACTTTTCAGCCAATGCTCTTTGGTTGTATCCCTTAGTGGTCAACCAAGTAAAATTATTGTGTTGTCCTTCTACATGTGAATGTTTTATTTACTTCAAATATCTATTATACAGTTGTAATTATGTTCCTAGCAATGTGGGAACATGATCCATTAAATAAAAGAAAAAATTGATACCCTAATTCTCCCCCCCCCCTTCAAGGTGGTCTATGGTCCTTAAATTTGTATCAAAGACAGGTTTTATATATTTTGGATACTTTATAGTAATTATATTCAGAATAGGATCTGAGTTTCATTCCTGAGTCAATAATGAAGAGTTGTCTTGATGAAAGTTAAGTTATATCTGAGCAGAAATATATACCCAAAAAGCCCATGATGAACATGAAAATTAAAGAGTAGAAGGAGTTGAATAAGTATCTCATTACCAATGAAGATGTAGTGTCTGTTTCTCCATGCCCTTCCTATAATCAAGAAATATTAGGCTTCGGAAGTAGAGAGTAGGTGGCTTATGATTCAACTAGAGAAAAAGATTACACTTCTATCTCTTTTTTAGGTGATCATGAGAAATTAATAACCTATCTATATGATATTACGAAAGAAAGAGTTGCTGCTATTTATGGAATATTTAAATGTATGCAGGCTGAGATCACCTCAATGGGAAGAGAAGATGACAATATAGAGGATGTCATGGAAAATAAAGTGTTAGAATTTTATAAGCTCGCTATAAAAATTTAATCCTTTAAAATGAATGAGAGAGTCAATAAGACTCTAGAATAAAAGAACCTTGAATTTAAGGATGAGATGAAAAAGAGCACTGTAGTCAAGGCTCTAAATTTGGAAGAAACATCCATGAAATTCCAAGAACTTGACTCATTTTTACAAAACAATGTAATGTTTCATGAAGATGGGGATCAAATATTGAAAAAGGTTTTTGATGAGAAGATGATCATGATTGAAGATAAAGAAGATCATCCTCAATATGAAATGTATAATATTGGAAACCAAGTTGACCAAACCTATGAAGACACATATTGAGACTTTAAAAAAATGAATCATTTGGTACTAGTACTCAATGTTCATTGGAGGATTATAAATCCAAAATACCTCCAATATGTGATAATAAGATCACGACTTCACTCATTAATCTTTCTAAAGTAGTTGGGAATGTTAAGGTACCATCCATACCAACTTTTACTATTGTTTCTATATAGTTTTGATCAAAAAGTGTATGTTGGAAGATAAATTATAAACATGTATAGATAAATAAAGGTCAGTATAAGAAACCATCCAACTTGGCTAGAATGGATAGGTAGAAGAGTCTATAAGATTATTCCCCCAGAATAGCACAACACATTATAAAAAAGGAACAAAAAATTATATAGAAGATATCAAGAAGACAATATTTGTGGGACAATGTTGGTTCGGAAAAAGATTTGGGAATTGTGCACTAGATTTTTGGTACAATCCTTTAAATGAAAAATCACAATGAAAGACTATGTCAAAAGGAAGAAATCCAGAGAAGAAGAAGAAACATCTACAGATCTAGAAGAATATGTATTTTTCAAATAGATTTGGAATAATAGACAAGATCTGTGATGTATGCAATGACAGTGGTCACGAAAATGGATCATTCTTATCTCAACACATATCCTGAGCTGATTAGAACAAAAGACCATAAAAGCCATCTAAGAGAGAATAATTTACCTTGATATGAAATAAAAATAATAAATCAAAATAAAAGTATCAAAATAAGTCTCCAATAAGGAAAACTGAGAAGCATGTGGATTAAAAATCCCAGATTTTGAAGAGTGGTACATCCAAAATAATTTCTAAATATGATGACACTCTAAAGAATTCATGTGGAAAACACAAACATACTATCATTGTTCCTAGAGATATATTGGTTATATATCCTGAAGACTTGGAATGAATTATAATGGAAGGAGATGCACAAGCTAAGGCTAGTGCAACAAGAAATAAGAATATTTAACAGGATGATAGAAAAGGCATGTGTGTGAGTGCAATAAGGATGGTCACAATATTAATAATTTTAGTGCCATTATTCCATCCCTAGAAGAATTTATCAATACGATTAATGATACACCTAGAGATTATATTAATTTGGAAGATCATTGAGAAAGAATACTCACACACAATGAAATTGAAGAAATATTGAGATCTACACAAACAAAGTAGGAATTGAAAATCATATTTCAAAGTGTGCGGAGTGTTGAAAACAAAGAATCATGTTTGATAAAATCATCTCATACTTCTATATCGTATTAGAGAAGCATGGAGGATTCACCTTATTCCCTCAACACTTTGTGTATTATACTAATCTTACATGGAAGTGAAGGTGAAGAAAGCACTTAGTGGGAGAACGTGATAAGAGTTCCCTTGAGGGGGAGAAACATCCAGAACCTTCCAGAGTTATTATTTCAATTTTTATCAACATCAGTTGGTATAAAGTCATTTACTCTAAAGAATGTCTGAAGGTTATGTCATTGTAAATAGATTTTTAGGTTGATACTATCATTTAAAATTTTATATCCTTATCCTGGAATGAAAGAGGAATGGTCTTTGAAGACAATTACATGAGTTCCCATCACATGTGGTATCATGATCATGGGATAATGGACAACTTGGTTGTCTATATCAAATTAAATTGTTTTCTATATCGATAAATTCTAATGTAGACTTAGAGTAAAATTATTGATGTCACAATTGGTTAATTTTGTACTGATAGTCTCTATGACATAAACATTGTATTTCTTTTAAATAAGGTGGAGAGAGAGTGAAATGAATTTTGAAAAGTGAAAGGGATAGAGAAGATCATTTTGACATTCACATGATTATTTTAGAGAACATTGAAGTATTGAACACAGACACAAGGGGAAAAATTTTGGGGTCCATTTTGTATATGAATATTTTATTTGTTTTCAATGTGTTTCAATGGATGTCAATTATGATCAACATGAAGAAAGAACTCTCCTATGTAAAATAGAGAATGGAAAGGAGACGTTGGTTGAGCATGATCGTATGTTTGATATATGAGTATTAAGAATGGAAGGAGTAAAAGAAAAAGAGAAGAAGAGGTTGCGGAGGAGGTTTGGCATTATATATTTGTAAACACATAGTTTTACACCAGGTAGTTATTTTATTTATATGCCTTTATAAAAAAGAAAAATAGCCATCAATGGAGGCCAGACGAGGTCCTCACCTCAAGCACATGCAGGACCCGAGGGTTCAAATGTGCTCTAGGGAATTCTTCAAGGCCATCACATAGGAGGCAGGGTGTGCGTGGGCCATGTAAAAGCCTCTAGCTTCCACACGGTGTTGAGCCTGTGCAGCATGGACACTAGGAGCATGCCAGAAGAGTAGAGTAGGTGCTAAGAGCATGCCTATAGGGTGAACATTGTATGGGGAAGTACCATTTATGGAGGAGATATCTAGGCCGCTACTGCCGCATATTGATTGATAAACCACTGGAAAAAAATGCAATGTTTCGATGTGGTACAACATTTAAAAAATGGGTAACTATTATCGACCATTGATCCTTCAGTGACAAGTGTTCTACATCCGATAAATCGCGAGATTGATCCCGCTCATCTAAGCCATCCATATGATCTCCACAGTTCATATTTGAAGAAGCACTATCATATCTCTCCACCAAGGTTGTCTTTAACCTCCAAACACTCAAGCTCTACCTGCGAACCATTACTTGAGCCGAATGAAGACCTCAGCACTCTGGGAATCATTTGAAACCATTTCTAGCCCACAGGGATTGTTATGATGTAACAAACACATGCATGCAATTTCATTTTCATACATGCACAAAAATAAAGATATAGTTTGTGGCTGAAGAAAATGGAATTGCGAGGCCACATCAGGGAGCTAGAGGATTTGGGAGATGATTTGCATGCGTTCAAAAATGCATTCATGTGAGGATAATAATCACTAAGAAAGAATGAACCCACGGTTGAAACGGAAACATCCAAGATATGCGGCATATCTTCATATGGGATTGAAGATATTAAAGCACCAAATATTTCAGTTATTCAAGGAATAATGAGGAATTGAGGATTGTATAGTTTTGGGATGAAACAAAAATATAATCATTTCTTATTAAAGAGACCCACCTATTCACGAAGAGTTGCCACTTCCGAACCTTTCAAGAGGTCATGCTTTTTGAGTAATAGTGCATCTTCAATATTTATGTTCAAGAAGAATCCTGCATGATCCAGGAACCATTTGAGGTTTGCAAAGTATATCCCACATACCGATATAGTTCCCAAAGAAAAAGAGCTGCAAACCACTCTTGGTTCGTGAAGAGTAGGGGGCGCATAACATTTTGTATTCGGGGAGAAATGTTCTTGCGTACCAGTAGGCTTGATTGCATACCACTCTGGAGTGTGTTGATGAGAATCTCATGATGGGAAGTCCCGCGTACCACTTAGTTCACTGAGCAGAACTGCGTAAAATTTGTTACATGAAGGAGGACCACAATTTGTGTGTGAAGGAATCCCTCACATTCCCTTCGTGAGGAGGAGATGAAAAGCATTCTGTGTCACGAAATAGGCATGAACACTATGTGAAAAAAAGAGATCCATACACTTGGTGTCAAAAACAATGGGGAAAACAAGAAACATCATGCCATATCAAAATTCACACCATGATGTTTGAATAAAATCACTTTCAAATAAATATAAGAAAATCAATGTGAATAAGTGTGTGTTGATGAAGGGATAAGGAAGATTGTGCATGATGATGGGAAGTGAATGTATATATACATATTAATTATTTGTATATGTACACACAAAAGGCGTAAGCACATCTAAACCAAGTTGTTAGAAAATAATGGAAGGATAAAGGGAAAGGAAGCCACTTGTTTTCTTAAAATAACCATATTCATTTGAGGATTCATGTAAGAATGGAGAAAGAGGAAGGTCATGCATTCATGCATGAAAATGTATATGAGTATACTTTGAAGAAAATAATCCTAAATAGAGGGTTCTCATGTGTAAAGAAGTGAAGAGGAAGAGAACATCCATATTGTCACATGCATGGTCACATGCATACATGAAATAGGTATAGTTGATTCTGATGATGCCTCTTGAGATGTTGTTCAGTGTTTGAATAATCAAAAATAAAATTTTGATTATAGCCATGAAGAATAAGAAGTATTAGTACATCTAGGTGTTGCATTGGAGATGAAGATTAAATCTTAATGAGCATCAACTCTGGACCTCGATGCAAGAAACGTCTCATGATGAATAGGAGACAAGTACTTCCATGCCTATCTGTTGAAGGGACCTTCACACCAATAAACTAATTGTAACTTCACATAGAGAAGTGATCCATAGGAAGTCAACAGAAGTGATTCGAGGGAGGCAGTGAGATATCCTTGAACTTTTTTAAAGGCAGTGTGCTTCAGACATAGTGAGTACACCCAGACATTGTAATACATAACTTGTGAAGAATAGTGGAATTAAGTATGACAACCTACCTATTGTTGTATGCTCCTTTGATATAGACCATAGTGGTGTACCAAGTAAAAGAGTTGTGTGGTCCTTATACATGTGAATGTTTTAATTACCTCACATATCCATCATATAGGTTAAATTATGTTCCTACCAACTTGGGAAAAAGATCCAATAAAAAAGAGAAAATTTTTGACACCCTTATTCAACCCCCTTTTTTTGTGACCTAGTGTCCTTCAATAATTACTACCATTAAGATCCTTGGAAATATATACATATCATAACAAATTATATACAAAATAAACCCAAATTCCTTATACTCCAAAAAAATATCTCATACTTTTTTATAATATGATAACATCAAAATTCTAAATCATATCTCATAGTACTTATTTACTACTTTTATAATTAATTATTTAAAAACCTATATATAATAATAAAATTAGTAAAAAATTTAAAAATTTATTACATGGTTGATGAATTTTATTTAAAATAAATTTAAAATTCATTCATCTATATCATTTTTTTTTCATATTATAGAGTTTTTAAAAATAATTCATGTATTTCCATCCAAACATTATTTTAATATAAAATAAATTTTTCTTACATCAATGATATCCTATTATTATAAATAATGGAATATAATTAAAATTTCAAATATAATTGTTGATTTATAAATAAAACATAATTTATATCTTTACACATAATGTAGTAACACTTTAATTCTCACTTGATACTAATTTATTACTCTTTTATTGAACAATGACACATTTTTATCAAATAAAAATATTTATAAATTTTAATTAGAGTCGAAAACTCAAGAGGGGTGATAACTGGGTTTCCTAAAAAATTATTTTTTTTGAAAATGGAATTAAAAAACACAAGTATGAAGATTTATTGAAATTTACCAGTTAAGAAATTTAAAATATATAATTTTATCTTTGGAAACATTTATCAAAATATTGATCGTGATATTAGTTAAAATAAATTTAAAAATAATTTAACATATGAAATTTTATTCTCTTATAAAGCAAGATATATAAATAATTATTTTAATATAAATATCAAACTATAATTTTGTTTCAATTTTTATAATTCCAAAACGAATTATAACTGGGAACATTGAAAATAAAATAGTTAAAAAGTGGTAATCATGTTATAGATAATATAACCCAAGAAAATAATAAGGGGTTGTTCTAAAGATGATAATAAACCCCCTCCAATTAGAAATCACATTCTTCCATGTAGTTAAATAAAATATAAACTGATAGAAAACCAAGATCATGTTCTTCTATTAACAACACAAAAGTCTATCTAGGATCATAACCTCTTACATAGTTAAACATGGGATGAAAATGATAAAAAGTCATACTTTCAATCTCTTATAGAATTTTTTGGGAATACATATAAAATATTTGAGAGATATTATAATTTAATATCCTATTCATTATAGGGGAATGTGTTTTACAAATAAATGGAGAAATATAATAATATAGAACAAATTAAAATAATAAATTAAAGAGAAGGAGATATAATATTATATTTTTTGCTGCTTGATCAAAAAGACATTGATTATCCAAATTTCGTTGAATTTTTTTTCAAAGAGTCTAAATAATGTTTAATAGAATGTTTCTGTAAAATAGTGTTTCATAGAGACTTCTCAATTTCAAAGGTAATCATGTATATAATAAAATTTTACACTCAATGATAACATGTTTTTTCATTTATATTCATTTTAGATATTACAATTATGTTTAATTATTAAAATAATCATCAACCAAAAGTATCCATTAGTGAAAAATAAATTCTACATTAAATGAACTCATGCTGAATTTCACCCTTCAAAAACTAACCATTCAAGATTTGGAACCCTGAACCTCTATTTTAGACATTATAAGGTATCATTATTTAATACAAAGATTGTTTGTCTAATAGGAACATGACACACTTTGTAGGCAGGATCAGCTGATTTTGTAAGGTTTCCTAGTCAGTTTATTCTTTCATGTAGTATGATCATTTGATATATTAGTAGATCCATGTATTAATGTTCAATGTTTTTTATTAATACAACCATTATAAAGTTATATATAATAAATATACTAATTAATGAAAATATAATACATACCATGGAATGGTAACATGATTTATTCAAATGATATATAGTTTCTTTCAGAGTCACCACACTGATTGTCATGGTAAGGAACATGGTTAGTATAATTATATCTCATGGTAGCCTGATTTCCAATATTCAGTACGCTAAATCATCAATTCCTAGTTAGTTCATGATAAATAATTTTCTTAATCTGACTCATGGTATGTAGTTTTTTAATGTAGTATGGTGTATTATAGAATTCATTAATGTGAAATTGTCCGTTGAAAATTATATTAAAAGGTTTCACGGCGAGCTTATGTTGTATCCATTTCTGTTGGTTTTTTCTATAAAAACATTTCATAACAGAATACATGTGATTAATTAATAACAATATAAACATCATTTGGGATCATTAAATAAGAGGTTGATGAACTATGCCAAAAATATCCCCCTTTTTTATGATCCTTGATCATGAAATTTAAAAGTAAATTATTTAAATATAAAAAAATTCTAGTTGATGAGTATTGAAACAATTAGACAAGATGTTCATAAAATCATGATTTTTTTTTATGAATTCAATTTAGTCTAATTTATCACTAATAAGAACATTTGTCTTTCATTTGGGATTATCAAAAATTCATGGAAGGAATAATTAAATGGGAGATTATAATATAGATAATTGAGAATAAAATATAGTATTATATTAATATGTAAAAATAGATTACAAAGTATTTAAAAAAGGAATAAAAATTCCATATTAGATATAATAATCTAAATTAGAATATGTTTCATCTATAAAATTAGTGAAATTTAGAGGGTCCATTCCATTGGACACATAGCTAGTGGTTGAATAATATTGGAAAAAAAAGAAGTTCATTCAATAACTACACATCCAAAAAAACAAGTCTATGTTTCTAAAATTCTTCTGTAGGACTTGGGAAAACATATTAATTATAGAGGAGATGGTAGGTTAGATAAATTTAAGTATGAATAATCCATGACAACTATTTGAGAAGTATACAGATAGGGATCCATCAACTGGGTGGAATCACTGAATTCCCAATAAGCAAGATATAGAGCCAGAAGAAGATCATCTATACAATCTATGAAAGCTTCCAAAACTAGATTCATATCTCTGAGCTTCTAAACTAACAATTTAAAATCTTGAGTTTGAGGTGGAATATTCAAATCAAAAGAAATATATCTAAACAACTATTTTAGATCTTATTTTATGAAGATACTACTGAGGTAATAATCAATTTCCCTTTTGAAGGTTTTATTTTCTTTACTAGACACAATATATTACTAATGTAATAGAAGCATGTGTTAAAAACCCATCAAACACAGCTTATATGGTAATTCTAATCTCATCAAACATAAACTTAAACTCATATAGAATGAGTTTCATAACCTTATATTCATCAAAAACTGATATAATCGGAGGATCATGAGGCATAAAAATTGAAGGTTAAAACATAGAATTACAAAACCATTGTTCTAATTAAATCAACATGTCATGTAGACCTAGTTGAAGATATCCATCATGAATCTCAAATGTAAAATCTCATTCTGTATCATCTCAATTATGAAAATAAATCCTGGATGAATATGACTGATCACAAATTATGAATTTTATTAATATCAAATTTTACTACTTATTTCACGTAGCTGTCAAAATTATCCAATACCTACTTGATTTAATATATAATTTATAATTTCAAAACACCCATGGGATCCTTAGTTGAATATTATTTTAATGAAATAGAGGGTGGAAAAGAAGAGGGAGATAGATCATAATCCTAATTTCAACTATATATCTATAGAGAATCATCTAATAATATACCTCATATAATTTGATTCTCATCACTATTAATATCTTAAACATCATCTCCATATGAATATTCACCTATATCCTCATGAAAAACAATATTATATTTCGAAAAATATTTAGTGGTAGTAGGAACACAGATTTATTGAATGGTCTGATAAATAGAATGTATTAAAAAAATACACCTCAATTATATCTTTAAAATCAACCTCAGTAATTAATAATAATTATAGAGTTTCTTAAAAATTTTGAATGGAAGGACTACTATGTCTATGTGGACAATCTCCTAGATCAACGTCATCAGAATCCAGATATTCTAAGACTATAATAAAGGATCCAGTGGAATTACCCCCCTTAGAAGTTTCACTTGGTAAATGTTATCTTTGAGTACTCATAATAATCTGAGATACTTATCATTTTTCCCCAACTACATTATATTTAACAATGCTATCACATTCTAACTTATCTTCATGATTTGTTCTAGCTTCTTTATCAAGTAATACAACTTCTATTTATTCTTAATTTTACCCTTCCTCAAGGGATACATAATATTATTCTTCTCGAGAAGAACAAATATCATAATAAAAATAGCTCAAAACATTAATGGGTTTGTGATATAAATCCACTAGATCATAAGGTCTAATAGGGTATTCACTGGATTAAACATTTCATAATATTTTTCTAAGTCATTGACCCATTATTTTATCCATGGGTTCATGTTAATAGTCATTTTCTTACAACTTTTTTGAGTATTATATAATCCATCAGGTGAAGTGATTATTTCCCACAACTAAGGAATTAACATTTCATATAATATCAATGAATAGACGATATTAGGATATATTAAATAATTCAACCTTCAAGTTTCCTTAAAAAACTCTAACACATGTCTCATGATATATATTCAAAGTCATATTTGTATATAATTATTCATTATAACCAAGAAATATATATGTTTTTTCATAGGGATGCTGGAATCCCATTTTCATTAATATATTATAAGACGAATAAACATGACTAGTATCCTGGGTTATAAATTCAACTCAACAGATAATGGTCTCACATAGATTCCATCCTTACTTAGTCAATATAAATAAATATAAAAATAAATGTAAGATTGATTAATAGTAAAAGTTAATTGTTAATAATATTATTATTCTTTGTATGAAACAACCAAGATAATTTCCATATATTTTAATGAAAAATCCAAAACATCACTAATGACCAATATTCTGACTACATCTCTCTTTTAAATAGGAAAATATACAGGTTTATATAAAAATAATAAATATGTTTCAGATAAAATGGCCTTTAAATTTCATTAATTCAAGAATCACATCCATTATTTTTAATCAAATTTCAAAAAAGTAATTTTCATAATTTCAAACACTATACACTAACTTATTTTTTTATTGAAACTAGATGATTGATTCAGTAAATATTCTTTAACTTTAGATATTATATTTTTCTCCCTTTTTATTTCCTTGATTTATTAGATCGATATTGGTTAAAAGGCTTTAAAATTTCAGTAATGAATTTCCCATTCATCATTTTTTGTTCGTTATGAGATCTATAAGGTTTATATATGGGTGGCAGAATAGAGAGGTTCAAGATGGAGAGAGAAAGAGATTAAAGATAGGAGAACTATTTTTTTCAAAATATCTCTAAATGTAAACGGAGGTCTAACATAAATTATGAGTTTCGATTAAGATTCTGACTCAAATTAGAAATTAATAAACTTGGGGTTTGAATTATTAATGAAAAAAATAAAATTATATCAAAATTTTTCACATAAAATTTCAAGGATACACATACAGTAGGTATGATAACATTGGATCTGAAATAGCATGAGAATGTTCGGCATGCTAACCATGACCTCATAGTAAGTAGAAAATCTAGATTAATTTAATCTTCAGGGTACAAATAGTGACCATGTGAGTTAATACTCATGAAAATTATGGTTACCATAAGTGTATGTGTTATTGGGTTTCATAATTTCTATTCGACCAAAAACTCATGGTAGGCCCATTGACCATGTGAAATATAAATCACTGTTACATTATGAAAATCTCAAAAAGTAGGATCTTAATTAGACATAAAAATCTAAATGTTGGAAATTTGAATAAAACATTTGGCATGATATTTCATTCAAAATTAATTTATGATATAATGATTCTATCAACATTCGGTGTTTTTGAAAATATATCGATAGGGTGATTTACCATAACAATGAACTCAAGAGTTATATAACCAAACTAAAAATTATCTCTAAAAAATTAATCTCTTATATCAATATTATTTATCATAAAATGAGATATTGGATACTTTTATATATTTATCACACTTGTATTATCAAAATTAATAGTGAATTGTCAAAAATTTTATCTATAGTTTTGTAAATTGTGCCTCATCCAATGGATTTGTTTACAACCACTTCCTAAAGCTATGCGCTTAGCTTCATTAGAGGATAACTCCACAGAGTCCTATTTCATAGTACATAATGAATCTAGAGACTTTATAAAAAAGTTACACGTTCCATAAGTGTTTCATTCTATCAATATTAGAAAAAATAAAGTATTAATCTAAATAACACTCTTAGTCAAATTATTTTCTTCTATAATTGAACCATCATAAATTTGTTGTACATTTGAGGTATTTGGAAGTTAATTTAATAAATATTAATTTTCACTCTTTATTATTTTCTTGAAAATGACCACACATAAAAAACTAAGAATTAAATTAGGCTTGATAGATGATAAGTATAGTAAACTTCAAATTATACATATTTATGAGGATTGATCATATAGTTTCCCAGTTTCATCAAGATATGACATATAATTGGAACACATAATAGTATCACTACCATTAGTAAATTTCATACAAAATAATTCTAAAAAAATTTAATACACATAATTTGATTTAGAATAATTAAATTTTTGAATAATTTTAAAAAATGAAAGAATAAAGGTTCAATCATTAAGATATTTTCCAAATCATTCTGCATTATTTTTTAAAATTCAGTACATAAGAAATTTCTTGAAGAACCCAAAATAATATCATCAAAAAATATTTTTACTACTGAAAATTATATTTCAATAATATTAATAAATAGTATATGACAAAATATACCGTAATGAAAATCTTTTTAAATGAAAAAATGAAAAAAATAACATATCACACAATGCTATACGATGTTGTTTTAAACCATATAAAACATTTGTTAATTTAAAAACATGAGTTTGAAATGAGGTTTTGGAAATCGATAGTGTTGTTCTCCAAAAAAATTCATTTACTATATAGATATTTAAGAATGCACTCTTCACATCCATTTGAAAAAGGTTGAAATTAATATTTGTTGTATAATTAATAAAAAAAATATAATTGATTCAATTATAGATAATAGAGAAAAGGTTTCCTCGCATATAATATGATATCATCACCTATATCCATATGGACTGAGTCAATATTTGTTTTCAAACTATTATTCATGACTCATAATCCTTATTTTTTAAAACTAATTTATTTAAAATAGTTAGGTTGTCTTTGGGTATTTCAACTAATTACCAATATTAATGTTATCTAAACAAATTTTCCTATTATTGAATTTATAACCCCAATAATTATTCATTATTTTTATCGTTAATGTTATTTTTTACATGTTTTTATCTAACATCATTATGTTTAAGATTTTTTCTAAGAGAATCTCTTGTATAAGTTCCTTTATCATGGCCACCAACTAAAACATATAAGGGGAAAATTATATGAATCCTGAAAACTCTTATAATAGAAGTGTTTAACACATCATTCTGTTCTAAAAGTTTTGTATAATGTATTTTATATAACATTGGAGAGTTATTCACCAAAAGTATAATAAAATTAATTAAAATATTAGAAATATCATCCTCTATATTTTATAAAGATATGATAGGATCATGTTGATCTATCTTATTGAACATGACATGTAAAACTTATCATAAAATATTAGTCCTTTTGCAAAACACTATATATTATTTATTGGTTATATAATATCCAATTATTATTCCTTCACCATTCATGGAATAAAACTTCTCTAAATTGTTTTTTTGGTCTGATTATATAGACATAAAAAAATATAAACAAATAAAACTGTGGTTTCCAACAATTCCATAATCAATAAAATTTATTATTTAAAAGAGGTGAAAAAAACACTATTTATTATCTAAAAAGATGTGATTAAAATTTTTGCTAAAAAATAATCAGGTAAATCATAGTCATTGAATGTCGTTTAGGAAATTTTTTTTATGGTTCTATTTCACCTCTATACAAAATCATTTTTCTATGTGTATTTAGGACTAGAAATGTTATTATTATAGCCATGTTGATATCATAATGATTCAAAATCTATATTTTTTAACAAACATCCATGATCACTAATTAAGGTATCAATTTTAACACCATTATGATTCTATACAGATCTAGAATATTTTCGAAAAAATGAGTGAGATTAAAGTTTTTGGAAAATTATATATAAACATTTATATATAGAATATTATTAAACTATATCATTGTAATAATTTTTCTGCTAAAATAGAAATTCTAGAGGGTTGAAAAAATCCATATGATCCAAATCGAAAGGTTGAGATGTTGGGACTTATTTCATGGAATTTAGAAATATTTTATGTTTAATTACCATTTGACAATTATTACAGACATTGTTGTTTGGGTATTATAGCTTTGGTATATCATTTAATAATCTTTTCTTTATTATCCTTCTATGTGAGTGTATATTACAATTTAATATTCTCCTATTCTAAAGCCAGTATTTATAATGAATGGAAATGAAACAAGAATCATTCTGAGAAAGTAAATAATTTATATATAATTCATAAAAGTATTAATTTTTCATATAATTAAAACATAAATTATGATTATAATAAAAATATTCATGATTTTTTTTCGGACATAACATGAAAATTATCATCACACAATTGGGAAATTAAAAGTAGATTATCTTTCTATCATCCTACAAATAAAACAGTAGAAATTAAAATTGTACTAGATTAATCAATTTGTATGGGATCAATTATATTCCCTTATTCATAGCAAGAAAGAGTGATGGGTTCAATATCAAATTTTGTAAGGCTCTCGAGGATCAAGTAGTCCCTATTCATATTTATAGAACCTCAATTTTCAAGATGTGAAAGTTGATTGTTGGAAGTCTTCAAGAAATCTTTTTACAACCTAGATTTAAATGAAAAAATATTTTAGTACTAATATTATATTTCTTACATAATTTTTTTTATAAGTGCATTAAGAATCTTGAAATTTATTATATCTTTCTAATATGAAGACATTACTGGTTGTAGCAAAAAAATAAATACTTGTATAGCAGGAAGAAAAAGAATAGAAGATAATTTTTTTGTTGATTTTCTTATTTCAATTTTTTTATCCAATTAAAGTTTTATACATATGGTTAGTCTATTTTATAAGAATATGATTAAGGTTTTATCTTTTATCACATTATTGTTAATCTTTGATATTCTATTTTTTTATAATATTTAATTTGAACAACAAATTTGTATCATTTTTTGTATAGCCACTTCCTCTTCTTTAACATGAAATTACTCTTTATATAACCTAATGTTTCAAATTATATCATTAGTGGTATTGTATAAACGTCCCAATAATCTATTATATATATATATATATATATCTTATTGTAAGTCATATAAGAAGTAACATGAGTTGATATTTTTCAGTAATTTGTTTTCCTAGTGAATGCATCTTGTTTACTATCCCATCAAACTTGGGAAACATGTCTGTGATAGATTCACCATGCTCCCTATTAGAAGTATCATATTTTTTAGTATAAGTTTTTGAATGAATTTTTCAAACATTAAATGTTCATTCATTAGATATAGAATGTGTATATGAAATTTAAAAAGTAGTCAAACAAGAAGATATTATGTGACAATTTTCTTCTCCAAAAATATTGTTCAAAGATTTATTAGATTTGAAATTATATTCATATGATGCTTTGTAAGAATGACACTAAGATTTTATAGCATGTTTAGGTTATTTATATTTAATTTCAATAATAGTACATATATCAAATCCCATACATTCTAAGCTAATTTTAATTTTTAATTTCCATTGAGCATAATTATTTGTAGTAAAATAAAAAACCATAATAGTTTGAGTTGAATCTTCTGTATTTCTGTCCAAAAGGAATTTAATTTAGATAAAACAAAAATATAAGATCATTATGTACTAGTAGATCAGTGTAAAAATATATTTTGAATTCCTATGATACTGAATGTTGGTCAAAGTAGAAAAATCAAGTCGTGGTATGTAATTGAGTTTTTTGTAAAATTTATGTAAAAAACAAAATTTTTAAAAATAAATCCTCGAATATATTAAAATCACCATGTTATAAAAAATAGTCAAAATATATAATTTTATCAATGGAAAATTTTCTCAAAAGTTAAAATTAAGACTATGATAAAATAAATTATAAAATACTTCAATATTTTAAAAATTCAATAATATCAAACATAGTAAAAAACTTTGGATTATGTGAACTAATAGTATATATTTTTATATATATGTTTATAAATATGAACTAAGTTTCATTTGTGAACACAAAAAAAGAGAAAATGTTTTAATCGTGTAAAAAAAATTTATCACGTTAGAATTTAACATTGTTTTTCTCTCAAGATAGTACTTTGTCCTCTTCACTTTTCAATCACCTGTTTCTAAAAATTATATTATAAAATAAAAGGATTCCCAACCTGGATTGATTTTTACACACAAAAGAACAAATGTTTTTCCAAGAAAAGAGCCTATTTTATAATTATATGTGGTATGAAAGGGATAACAGGTCACACATGACCTCTTATACTGTTTTTAGTTGGAATACATGTAAAATATTTCATAGAGAGAACCACGTACTATCCATTTCTGCAAAAGTGATATTTTTCGTCATGTGATAATGTAATATAAAAACTGAAAATTAAATAATTTCCTAAATGAAAAATAATGAGATATAGTGTAAGAAATGTGATTCTTCTCGATAAAAAAAGAATTATTTGACCAGAGTTTTTTTAATTTTCATTAGAAAGAGTCTCACACATGTTTCATTTCAAGTTCATGAAAATAGAGTGTCGTATAGTTTTATTTATTTTATATGTGCTCATGGATATGATGCTATATTATTTTATACGAGATGAAATATATTTACAAAATCACACCATTTTCTATATGATCATATTTTATTTTCAAAATAATCTTCATCCAAAATTATCAATTGTACAAAAATAAATTCAATATTAAATAAACTGATGCTTTAATAAATCCATAATAAATTAGATGTTGGGGATTTGAACTACTCAAATACTACGTTATAAAATCCAAGATTTTTTCACATAAAGACCAGTTAGCTTTTCCCTTGTTAAATTCACATAGTAAAATCGAATGATCTTATGATTCAGGAAGGTGTCATTATCCATTATGTCTTTCATACAGTTAGCTCATTTGTTCTTAGGGTAGATATATGGATTTATATGGAATGTTGATTCTTCGTAGTGTCAATTAAAGTATATACATAGTTATTAAAAAAATTATGGAATAATTATACAAAAATTATCATGGAAACTTCATTTAATCAAACGGTGCGTAATTTATTTCATATCCACTACACTGATTTGTATGGTTAGGTATATAGTGGGTAAAAATGAATCTCTTGTTATGTATATTTTTTACTTATGGTAAGTTAAATCGTCATTGTGTGTTAATTTCATAACTTTGATAAAAATTTATCCTCTAAATCATGTTTAATAGTTTGATTATGTGGTAAGGTGAAGTATGATGTATGGTAAGGAGACCCGGTAACTTTACCTTTACATGGTATGGCTGCACGATAATCTCCAAACATAGCCATTTGTGAATTTTTAGTCCCACTGAATATTTTTTAATATAAAAAATTGTTTCATTAATGACAATATAATCATTAATTGGAGTAATTAAAAAATGGAGGTTTGGAATGTTCTAAAAATATATTTTTTAATATATAGTTGGAATCAAATACACATTAATGTTTATTAATTTATTTTTATAATATTGATATACACTTTGGACTCTCATTGGATTTTATTACACCTATTTAAATGTATTAAAATATATTATCTATAATGTATAACCATTTCATAATAGAAACATTAACATTCATCATTAACATATCTCTTTGGATTCAATGACCTATGATTAATATTATACACCATAACAAATTTATTCTTGCTTAAATTTTACACTAATCATATTTTAATATCAACGCAACACTTTAGAATGGACTTCCCATGTTTTTCTTATATACCTTAATTTTTTTATGGGGTAACTATTTTATTAAATATTTAATTTGATAATTCATAATAATTTACCAATGATCATTAAATGAAATAAATAGCCAAATAAATGAGTAATTGATAAATAAAAATCAGAAAATCAGTTACATGAACAATAATAATAGGAACATGAATAGATATTGAAACCCCTTTGGTCATATGGATTCTTGAAAATACAAATACATCCTAAAACGAATAATTCCCTTTCAGCTCGAAATAATTATAATAAAGGTTTTCTATTATTTTATATCCATTCATATTATCCTTCTTTGGGTTCCCTATCCAATATTCCCAAAGATTATTTATTGAAATGAATGAGGTCCGCGACATTTTTGTAATTATATTTTAAAATAATATATTTATATTATATGTTTCATTATATAGAAACTTATATAAAATCAGAGACATCCATAAAAGTCCTTTTTTATATCTAGTAATCATTTATATATGACTATTGTATACATTCATTAATTGGATAATGATGAAGATGTATTTATAATATATAAAATTTATCTTCATAAGTTTCGAAAAGTAAAAAATTTAAATTCAATTCTATGAAAAGTCTTCCATTATACATATATTTATTTAAAATTTATCATAAATAAAGATGATGATTCAATTTTTTTTAAAATATAATCTTTTTCAGATGAGAAATATGATTTAGACTAATTTGAGATGTATAATTGTTTAATAATAACATATTAATGTTATTTCCTTTATCATGTCTTATTTATTAGTTCGAGTATATGTATTTGTTTATAAAAAATATATTTTTTCTATATTTCTAACATATTTCTTGGGTATTTTGATAAACCATCCTGGAAATTATGTCACATATAAGTCTTATATTTTTGATGTGATAATTCCTTATCCCAATCCATTATATTGTTTATAAAAATCTATTCATACAAGAACCTACTCTTATTAGGGTATCCTAGTTATTAGTTGACTCATGTAGACATCAGATATATTCACCTAATTTAATTAGGGTCAATCTTATAATGTTTTCCAAAAAAACCATGGTTTTCGTCCATTTGAATGACTAATTCATTTGGATGATCCAAGTCATAAAAATAATTAATTTTGGATGTAATATTATATATATTATTTTAGGGGTTTTAAATGCCTCTCCATATTATATTAAATATCGATGATTTTGAATATTTAAATTTATATAATATAACTTCATAAAAAATAAAAGGTTTTTAAAATATAAATTTGTAACACATTATATAAATTATTATTATTTTTTATAATTTAAAATTTAAAAAATCATATGAAAAAATATAAAAATAATTATCTTGTACAAATTATAGGAAAAATTTTCATTTAAATTTTTATAATGATATGAAACAAAAATATTACGCTAGATAATGTAAGCTGTGAGTGGTACCAAGGTAGTCAATATTTTGACAGATTTGAATTCCCGAGGCCAGTGTAGCCAGACCTAATGTTACAATATCCTTGATCAAAACTCAATATAGATCAGAATTATATTATAATCAAAACAGACAATATTTTTAAATCATTAATACATATTTTCATTAAATTTAGAATAAAAGTAATAATATTTTTTGAATGAAATAATGTATGATGTTTTACCTTATATCTAACTCTTTATAATCAAGGAATAACATGTATAAGAAGTAGTTTAAATAATTTAAAATAAGGAATATTTCCAATATTAATATAAATAATGTATCCTCATTAATTGAATAAATATATTTATTAACATTTCTAATTTTTTTATACATGTTATACATGATTTCAAATTTAATAAATAAAAAATATATAAAAAATATAACTTTGATAAAATTATAAAAAAATTGAACATTAACATATATATTATATATTAATAAAAAAATTCTTCATTTTTATTTTTATAATCTATATATATGAAATCCTTTATATCTAAAATATATTATTCTATAATAAATAAAATATTATATTGATCCTTAATATATGGACATTTCACATTAGTGATTTAAATTATTTAAATTATTTAAATATCATTAAATTTATTTATTTAAACCATTGAACTTATAAAAAACTCTTGGAATTATTTAAATATAATTTTTTAACAAGTCAATTAATAAGAATATTTTATATTTTAAATTTGTAAACATCACATAAAATTAATTCCGAACCATTATATTTATCATAAATTTATGAAATATAAAGACATCAAAATTATTTTACATAAGTATTATACAATCATTAAATTGAACTCATTACCGTTATTATAAAAGTACAAATATATAAAAATAGAATTAAACAATAAAATAAGTTTTCTTACAATATAAAACCCCCTCAACATTAAGCACGTGCACTCAACACCACTAATTAAGGATTTCATAATGTTTGAAAAAAATATATTTTATCATTTAAATAAAATCATTTGTTTTGAGTAGAACTACTTCCATAACACTACCCATGTTAATGTGTTAGACAATAAAAATTACCAAGCGAAAATGTAAATATTTCTTCATTGTCCCATGTGACATGTTTTGTGTTATCCTCATATATCTACCTATATTGAAATAAGTATTGTATTTATATCATCAACTCTGCATAATGTTAGCAATATTCTAAACTTGTACCACATTATATTGATATAATTGTATTTATTCTTCAACAAATCAAAATTTTTTAGGACATATGAAATATAATCTTCATTATGAAGTTATATCTTATTACTCTATTTTGTTTGAATCCATTAATTTAATATGACACGAGTAATGTCATTATCATAACACTTTCCACCTTTCCAAAGAAAACTATAGATATTTTTCAAGGAAAAAGTATTGTTAGAATGAGAAAAATTATACCAAATAAATTTTCTAAATTAATATATATTTTCATCAATAAATATCTTTACATAAAAAATTGTAAATTTTCAAAACATCTTGGGAGTGGATCATATTAATCTATTTACCATTATGAGGAAAACAAAATGCGTATATGTAGTATAATAAAATAAACTATGACACATTATCATTCCATTATAAGATTAGTGGTATATAAAAATAAATATTTTATTAACATATTCCTTTACTATTTGTGATAAGAGAAATTATTAGGAAATTATATGAGTTATATATTTGAAGAAAACAAAATAATACAATAGAAAATTTCATCTATTGGGTTTTGGAAGTATTCGATAACATTTATAGGTAATATTTTTCTCTTACCCATCAAAATTTATATAATTGGGATTAAATTGTTGATAGAAAAGAAGATAATTTGATCATATATATTATTGAATTGAGTATATCACCCATATATTCTCCTCCAACTTTAACTTTTTACAACGATATTTAATAATGGATCCCACATAAAGTAAATAATTTTTTAAAATTATAATTGTGGGTGGATTTCAAAAATAAATTTTTTAGAACTATTCAGATTATGAAAATGAGATAAAACACATTGTAACATTATTGATATTCATTTATGAATTATTCTATATATAAAAATTTAACAAATTGTTTTAGACTCATTTGAAAATAATAAAATTAATTTTTATTGATATATGATATGATCAATGTTAATGAATAAAACTTTTAAAATGGGATATTAGAAATAAATATAATTACATGGAATGTGGCATGATGACAATGATAGACACTCCATAATAATTACATGAGAGAGTTCAATCTATAAAATTTGGAATATTATATACTATAGTGAATAAATCCATATTTTAATGTAATCAATTATTTTTCAATGTGACTTGGATGAGACTATATATAACTATAGAACCAGTTATATAGTTTTGGTTATTATTATTGAGTAATTTATATTATTTTATACATAAACAAAATCATAGTAGATAAAAAATTAACAAAAATCTATAATTAACTGAATTGTGTAATAATTATAATTGATATATGAATAAAACAAACTCAATATAATACAATTAAATAAAATATATATTCACCCTTCACATATATTCTCACACTACTAGGCTGTATGTCCATTTTTTATTTGAATGTATATTATAGTAAAATTTTATATATAATGATTAAATGAGGTTATTTTTTTTAAATGCAGTTTATTTCTTTTTTTATGGATCTTAACTTATCATGTGAATCTATTGTGTTTGGAATTAAATTTAGATATCATGATATTTTTTCATTTTTATTTTTTAATATGAGTTAATTATGATCAAAATTCTAGAAATATTACTTTATTATATTTATTAGTAATAAATTTGTAGTATTAAGTGAACCCTTTTAGCTTAATTTACCATGACAAAACATTGAATGGGGTCTTTGATATATTCTATTTTAGGAAGCTCATGTATTTTAAGAATATTA
Source organism: Viscum album (assembly GCA_963277665.1). Taxonomy (NCBI): domain Eukaryota; kingdom Viridiplantae; phylum Streptophyta; class Magnoliopsida; order Santalales; family Viscaceae; genus Viscum; species Viscum album. Next base: position 2,112,621,410 of record OY728152.1, read on the forward strand.
AAAATTTATTAATTTATTTTTCTTATTATCATGGTTTCATTATTAAAAAATGGTATTAAATGAGGGATGATATATTGATTCATTGTATTTAGTGTTGTATAATAGACATGTTTAAACATTTTTTGAAAATATTAATAGATATAATCTTTTATGGTTGATACAACCACTATGAAATTCTAAGATTTTTTTCATGAATTGTTTTCAAGGATATCAACATAGAGATTTCCTAAAAATTATCAGATGAGTTTGACATTGTATATGGTAGGATTGTATACCCAAAAAATAAATATAGTTATAGAAAATGAAATATATTTCATGTTTATTATTATATAAAATATTCAGAATTTGAGACCCATGTGGTAATCCATATGTTAAATGATATATTTCATTTACTACTGAATAATGATGGTTTTCAAAATATTATTTAACAAAATTTTAAAATATTTTGAAAACCATTACTAATTTTGATCGCTAATCCATGGTTTTGGTTGTGAGATACTCAGTGTTGGTGTGGGTGGTTTTGAGATATTTTATATAGTTTAATGGATTAGATAAAATGAGTCTGTTAACCCCTGAATTCAATATTATACTATCATTAAAATTTTAGTACATTTAATTTGATATGGTTAAGTATATTTTCATATGTTTTCTCATGATTTTAGTATGTTAATTTCTCATGTGTTTCATATTTAAAAGAATGCAATGATGGATAGAGTAATTAACGTGGATTTTTAGTTCATTATAGTTTTAAATAGGATATATGGGTGAGAGTTTGAGAATAAGAAGAAATATTTTTCGCCAAGGTAAACCTTAGCTTGTGGAAAAAATGATCTAGTAGTATAGCAGAAGAACAAATTTATAATAACAGAATATGATGGTATATATTATGGATTTTGAATGATGTATATATCATTGATCATTAAAAAATTTACAACTTTTTTATTTTCATCAAGTGATGGAAAATTATTTTATATTTCATTACCATTATTTTTTAAGTTCATATTGTTGAAATAATGAGCTACATAGGATTTGGATCTCTATTCATTTTTATTCAGTTGATGTTATAGGAGGATTCCCTTGTTTTTAAAATTAACTTCTTTATTATTTGGTAGATAATAATGTGACAGGTCCACCAATCATGATATATACATATAGAAATATTATAGAATAGTTTATTACCTATTTTATGGATATATAAATCAAATGTTACTAGGAGTATGCATGATTTATCTATATTTTTCCTTATAGATTGAAAAAAATAAATAGTTAAGGAATTGTGTTTTGTTTAGGCACCTAAAACTGGATGGGTGATCTTAGAGAGAAATTTTTTTAGTTTTATGTGATTGAGTTAGCATCAAATAGTTGTTTGCATCTATTCCTTACTATGTTATAATTTTATTTAAAACCCCATACATGATTTTTTTTGTGGTAAAACAGAAACAATTTATAATCTTTAAATATATGTATGGATATTTGGTAATGTTTCTGGAGTGAGCTATCTCAATCAAAAGAATATAGAATTCATACTTCTTGTTGAAGGCCATAGTTTGATAATAATAATATAATAGCCTTTGTTTTAATTATTTCCTGACTGGTTTCTGAAAAATATCACAGTTTTTATTGGTATAAAACATTATATAATATGGGTTTAACTAGATTTAAGGGTTTGGGGAATGAAAATTTCCAATTTCTTGAGTTAAAATAGTAAAGGCCAGATTGAATTTTAAAGAGTACTGCACATGGGGTACTGTACTTATATATATATTTTAATTTAGTTTATAAATATATTTAGATGATTTGTTATAGTGTTAAATAATTCATGTAGATAGTTTTAAAACATTTTGGTGTAATATAATTGATTTATGGATTTATGATAATCAATATAAAGTTAAATTAGTGCATTTTTAAAAGAAACAATAAAATACTATATTGAGGTATGGATCAGATGGAATAAAATTGGTTATATAAAATTAACACTAATATAACTATGGATACATTCTATTAAATATCCATTAGTGTAAAGGTAAAAAAATTATATAGAACATGAATATGGATAACAATAAAAATATGAATTGTGTAGATTTAAAATCCTCAATATATATAAGACAAATCTGATTCATGCATGATGCATAAAAGAAACTTATAATTCTAATGGTGAAATAAAACTCATCTGATGCTTCATTAATTTTAATTGATTTATCCAAAGGTATATAAAGATAATATAAGCATCTTGTACACATTTTAATAGAACTACACAGTTAATCTTATTTCTGTAATGGTTATTGGCATGCTACATAATGTTAACTATAAAAATAAGGAGAGATGTAAAGGTATTAAGGAAGTTATAAAGGATGAAAATGTATAACACACCATGTTTGTATATATTTATATATTGATTTAATGAAAACCTAATATATTTGATTAATTTCTCAACATGCATCACTAAGAAAAAACAAACCATGATGAATTTTTATAAAATCAAAATAACTGTTGTAAATTATTCTTCATATTATATGGTTTAAATTGTTCTAATAATTTCAGAAAATATATATTGAATTAAAAATAATGGTACTGAATTTATAATATTCAATTGGAATAACTAAATGAATAATATAACATTTAATACATAACATATATATATAAATATTTATTTATATAATATGCATTTAATTAAATTAATGTTTTTTAAAAATTTCTAAAAAACGTTAGAAAATATTTGAAATTAAAATATTTTAATAATTTATAATTATATATTGTGGGAAAATAAATTGAAATAAACTATCATTGAAAATTAATGTTAAATGAGTTTAATAATGCATGATGATTAAAACACCATTTTTCAAAAATGTAATTTTTTCTGCACATAAAATTATTAAATTTAAAAGTCAATTTTATTATATAGGGAAATGTTTTTCATTAAATGGAATCCAAATTTGGATTCAGGATTTCAAAATTTGAAAAATAGAACCACCTTATATTTTTAAATATAAAATAATTTCCATGATTAATATTTATTCATGATTAATAAGTATTATTATGGGTTATAAAATGTTTCCCATATTTATGTTACATAATTTGACACATAGATCATTTAAAATTCAATTTTTAGTTTCCAATGACATTGTCACATGTTTGACATACATTTCCCCACCTAATTTACCAAACTCTGAAAACCTACCTTTCCCCATTGTGACTCCATTCTTACTAGTAACCGAGCATCAATCTCCCATATCAAGCTCCTGTTTTTTAATTATAAAGGGATATCTCTCCCACCAATTCACTCACCCCTATCCACCCAAAAGTAATTGATAAATATTTTTATTTCCCTTTACCTCTATAATTACTAAAAAATATTTCCTTATATTTTACGGATTCCTCCAAATGATTATGAATCTACTTAAAAGGAAATATTTATATTCCACGTCCTTTTTTATTCAAGTACATATTTTTGAAAAATTCCTCTTATTTTCATTTGATTATTATTTTATATGTTAATAATAAAACCATTATTATCCATGTAATTCATTATTGATGATATTATTCAATTTTCTCTCAATAAAACCATTCCATAAGTAAATTTCTATAGCAGTCATGATGTCGAAATCACTCTGAGAGTTTCCATGATATATTTTCATATTGTGATTACCCACCCCTATTTTCAGTCATTGGTATTCATGTAGATATTACAGTTCTACATTTATTAGGATCTTCCCTGTATAAAACCCACATTCATTAATCATGGTATTTAAATGATGAAATACATTCTTAGGTTATATGATCAACATTGGAAACATAATGAAAGATATATGTAGGGTATACCTACGTAGTGCTCTGATACATTGGGTTAAGAATTAATATCTAGATATTACATGTTCATGATACCTTAGAGACATTAATTTGTAATGATTTTAGATACCTCAATGATTAACCTTTGTTAAATTATTTTATGAAACCATATTGATGAACGTCGATCATACAATTGTGAATGTATCATGCTTATATTGTAGTCACATTTCAATGCAATACATCATATAATGTTTATCATGTTTTACCTCATGTAGATATGATAATGTTATGCCTCATGTTACTGTGATCATGTTATAAATATTTTCCTCATATTAATGTTCTTATGATATTCTTCAAGTCTTACCCATGAACTTCATATATCAATGTTTTTAATTATTTGCACCATAGTGAGATTTATGATCACCCCTCCCTTTTTAAAAATTTACCTAAGAAATATACTATAGTTAAGTGATATATAACTAGACATTGATGAACTCTTTCAAGAGAGTTAAAATTATTATTTTTATGTATTTTTTGTATTATATTTACTATTTCAATGACACTAATCGTCAATAGATCTTCAGGAAATGACCAGTGAATTATTTTGTAATGGTATTGTGGGGAAAATTACTAAAATAGTGAGTTTTTATAGTTTGAATTAGTGAAGGGTTTAAATATTTTTAAAATATGATGGAAATAAAACTTCAGAATAAATCCTAGGTATAATTATATATAAAATAAAAGATCAATAATTTTTAATTTATATAGAATTTAGTTTCTAAAAAACCCATCAATGTTTAGATACTAGAAATTGGATGTGGTTGATGTAGAAATTTTCCTTGAGGAAATCATATCAATGATATAATATAGGATATTTACTAAATAATTAATTTTTTCTAGTTCTAGTGGGGATAAGACTATAAAATATTATAAAAACTCTCAATTGATATGTTGTGGCTATCAAATTTCATTTAAAACAGCATTATAAAGGTTGTATAAAAAATGTAATAATTTTTTATTATAAGTAAAAAATTATTAAAATATTTGATCCTTGGAGCTCAATATTATAATTGATATAAAAGAAATGACTTTATAATTTAATATAAAAATGAATCTTCTAACTAACCATTTTAAATTTTAAATTTTATTATTTTACAAAAATATCATGAAATAGAGGGATCTATAATTGATGAATGTGAAAATGTAGTGAAAGCCTTCCAATGTGATTGAATTTGATAAAAAAATTAATAATAATGATAAATGATATATATAATGTTATGAATAATAAAAAATCATAATGAGAATCAATTTCCACCGAATTGGTTACAAATATCTATTAAATCCTTTATGTTCCAAAATAAACTTATTTTTAGTGGACACACTTACACATTTATTATAGAATAATAGATCAATACTATAAAAAAATATTTATTCATGTTTCAATTTTCATGGAAATGGAAGGATTATTTATCTATTTTACACCTATAATGGGATGGAAATTTGTGGTGTAAATTGATAAATAATACAGCACAAAAGGATGAAGGTGATTTTAGGATGTGTTGAGAGATCAAAAATATCTTTTCATCATATATTTTTGTTGAACCCCTGAAATTAAATCAAAATAGATATTCTAATATCATATTAAAAAAAGAATGAATTTGTGGGAAGTTATATGAATAATTTTTCAAGGTTAATGTTATATTATTTAATATTTATTTTTAATTATGATTTGAATATCTATCGATTCATTAGGGGTTTGGTACCTCATCTATGAAAATATTTTAAAATCCCAAATTTTTGGGGTTATATGGAGATTGCATGGTATTCTATAAGTACTTATATTTAATTTGGACATTAAAAATGGTCTCATATATTGAATAGTAGGAACATAACAATGAAGAATAGTTTTGGGATGAATTTTGACCATGAATATAATGGGAAAAAATACAACATTCAATGTGAAACTTTTGATGGATGAATAAATAGGGGAATTGACTTCATGGTAGTGGGTTGTGTTACATGCATAGATTTTGTATCCTCAATTCATAAAATGATCGTAGAGATGAATATAAATAATTGTCTAAATTATATGAAATATTAATATTGAAGGATTTTTATCTTGTAGACCAACGCTTCTTGTGTAGATAGCATTAGCATTTGTATTATTAGTGTCTAAATCTGAGAATAGCGGATGGAAATTAAAATCAATTCTAACATAGTCCATGGTACCAAGGATATGATATTTTTATCATGATAGTAGAATTTTATGACCTAAATGATGTGGTGGTAGTTAAACGTAATTTCCACTCAGTTTTATCTTGTACATTATTTAATTCTTGCTCAATGCATTCCTCCACATGATTGGTGGATTCACATAAAATTATATTGATTTTAATTATGATGGAACCATAAAGGTAAAAGTTAGAACATAGATAAAATATATGATTATAATGATCATAAAACTACATAATATTTCACTCTACCATAATAGAGAAATTTTAAATAAATATAATCATTCACCAAATATATGGTCAATTCAATCGATGTTGCCATCATTTCTAGATCGTACATGGTGATATTATTGAAGTGTTTGTAAATATTATCCCATGTAAAAATATTCTACTAAAGGATTTTAATACCTTTTTTACATTATTTGTCAACAATTACTCCTTTTTTTAATCCATGAATCATTCTCTTCACTCCGGATAACATAAAGAACTATCATGAACATTCTAATTACATCCTCTTGTGAAGCATTGATGGAGAAATCGACCTCCAAAATATCTTACATAACTATAGAAATATCTCTAGTGAGTTTTGTTTATCCAATTTCTAATTCGCTTATCCTCAAAATATCTATCAGTGTTATCTGATTATATTTTCTCTAAGTTGTGTCTTTAATTGATCTCAGACAAAATGATTGTCAGATGTTTTCAGGAGCTTCCATGGAAAAATATGATTCATGTTTCTAATGTAGATCTTAATTTTGAACAGATTAAGAATAATCATTCAAAACAAAATCATCACAAGGTGATATTTCTTTCACCTATAGGTTTTCATACACAATCACTACTATCGTTTAAGAAACCAACACATATGACCATAACTCTAAATTAATCTCCAGCTCTTCAAACATACTAGAATATCTGGTGAACATTTGTCTTGGTTGATTATAATAGTCCTTAAATTTCTTTTTTCTTTTACCCATGTTGACTGGATAACTCCAAGAATAATCAATTCTATTTATCCATGTCCTCGATCCAGGCCCTTAGGGAACAAAAACTGGATGATTTTTCTCATCGTCTTGTGCAGGTTGATTTTCTACTAATTTGTTAGTAGACTCAGTTTCTCCATAATTCATTGAAATGACCGACTTCATTTTCCACCATTTAATGAATCTGCCCCACCATTTTGGATTATTGTATAACTCAACATTTTAAATCAACACTTTGAATTCATTATTGAGCATGATTGAGGTCGGGTATCCTACAACATCAATTGAATGTTGGATAATAGAGATACCTAAAAATAATATTCTCTTGAAGTAGGTATTTATATATTTGGAATCCTTGGAATGGTAGGGTATAGGTTAAGAAAAACACCCCAAGAATTTATGATATGTGTCTTTTTAAATCAATCTTTTATTGATACGACTCTTTTGACAGACCACTACACATAAAAAAATAATTGGATTTTATTTTTTAATATGAGTCAGTTATCACTTATCCATTGGAATAGAGATAATCTATGAGATTAAATGAATTAAAAAATTCTAGTTTACACATATTTAGAAAATTTATTCATTGTAAGAAAGTTAATTATAAATGTTTAAAAAATCCAACTGAACATAATTCATGTGTTTTCCATAATTTTTTTATACACACGATGAAAATTAAACATTATAAATAAAATTAATCACAATTAGTGATTAATCCTAAGGAAATTTATATGTTATATATTTTATAATGTTTTTTTAAAATTGATCTAATAAGATTGATATTCTTGAAATAATAATAAATCTAATTTACCCAAAAAAGTTTATTTTTTCATAAAAACCAATTTTATGACCTTTTAATGGCATTTTTGTTTTAATTTTTTTTTTAAAATTCAATAATATTTATCTTTTAAAAACAATTGGAAAAATTATGGGAGGTTGACTTTTTAGAATTTTTCTGTGAAATGTCTTTTTTTCGATAAATATTAAAAAAAATGTTTTATGGAATAAAATAACTTTTGTGATATCATTAAAACATTAATATGATAACAAATTTTATTAAAATTATAGGTACGATCATGTATGATAATATAAAACTAATATCATACAAAAATAATCTAGAACATATATATTATAAATATTTTCATGATAATTAGAAAATCATTTAAGTATCTACTTAGCACCCGCGCAGTATTGGAAAACTAAAATCTGTATCCATATTGATTCATATTGAGTGAAAAAAGTTACTCTAATATTTTATTAATTATTAGGTATGAATTATTATATTTAATGATACATAGTAATTATATAGTTATATAACATGAATCTTATCTAAAAGATTGCATATTTAATGAAAAGTAAAAATATGAAATTAACTAAGTTTCCTTGATATATATATAAGTAAATATACATAATGATTCAATATAATAGATTATAATAATCATAATTTATTTATTTTTATTTTTGTAATTTATTTTTAAATTTTATATCTAAAATACTTAAATTTAACTATTTTGTAACCTTGATGCCCTACTTGTGCATGCAGAAGAAAAATCAATAAAACAATTTTATGTAAAATTATATGTACCCATAAATAACCCATAAATATTTGATAAATCTTATTGGATGAATAATTTTAGATCAAAATTATAATTGAGTGGAATATAAGACAATTTTATGCTTCTAATTTAGAAATATGTCCCTTATAGAATTTTATTTAAAAAGTCAAATTATTTATTATATGATTTCTAATTTCTAAAAACAATTTATATATATTTTTACAGAATATATATTAAACCCTAATTCTAAAATAAATTTATTATTCATGGAATGTTATTTTTTAAATTTTATGGAGAAAAAAAATGCATTAAATTTTTACACAATGATTATGTATAATTTTTTAAATTAATGGAAAATCAGATACAAGATATAAGAATATTAAATATAAATATACTTTTAAATAATTATTTCTTTAATAGAATTATATTCATACATTTGACATGTATAACTTATAATAAAAATTTTTGATTTCCTTTTAATAAATTTTTATGTTGGTAAATTCATATTAATGGATAATGTTAATTTTGACAATAATGATATTTGATAAATATAATATTTTATTAAATTACATAAAAATAAAGAATAAGTCCAAATGGTATATTATTTTATCAAAAAAATAAAATCATAATATTCAACGTTTTTAAGTCATTGACTCTAGAATGGCCTTAATTATATTTTAATATTTTATAAAATTTCTAATGTCCCCTCACCTCAATCATAAAAGGGCACTCATTCCTTCACATAATTTAACCACAATGACCCCAATATGATGATAAAAACATAACCATTTCTCCTCTCATAATCCTTATATATGTTATGGAGGTCTTCAGATTCCAAAAAAGTCCAATTCTAGATCCCTTATGAAGACATCTAAAGGAAGTGTCTCGAAGATGAGGTAATCATTTTTACCAACTCATTCAAATTCACTTATTCTTTTACATAATCTTCATTTGTTGTTACCATAATAAAAAAATAAAACAAATAGAATATCTACACTAAGATTTTATTATGATTAGGAAAAAACCATATTTTATATTTTATCAATCCTATTAAAAAAAATCACTGCACACATGTATATATGGCATACCCTCTCCACATAGCGGGGTAATTCAATTATGATCACCGCTTTTCATGGATGGTTCTAATAATGAAAATAATGGACATATATTTTAATTACTAAGTGATATTGATTATTTAATATTAATATACCATCCACTTCATTACTATTTTAACCATTTAGAAATGATATGATCACTTTTACGTACATATGACTTATCGTTACAATGAATTAATGCGATTCATTTAATATGTTTAACATTAATGAATGGTTATAAAAATGTATTTAAGGATTGAATATGACATTAACTTTATTACTAGTATTCTGGGTAAGTTTTATCTATATCATAATCAATAGAATTGGTACATTGAAGACCAAATATACATGACAAAATAGGACAATTAAAACCAAAAATGGTGAAATAGATAAAATATTATTAATTAAAAGGGGAAAAATGTTATAACAGAATAATATATTATATCATTAATATTAATATTATTCTTTTCTATTTTCTTAAAATGATTAATACCAATATATAGTATGACCAGACATGTACAAAAGAAAACAAACTTGAGGTAGGGGTTTATTTCACAGTCACATTATTATTCGATATTTTTTCTATTTAAGTATCTATTAAGGAATATTTATCTTTCATGTCCAAACATTATAAACATTTATTCAAAAGAAATTTTAATATCCACCTATTAATTTTTAATTTCATTTTACCCATGTTTTACTTTTTATTAAATGGTATGAAAAGAATATTTTTTATCATTTTCTAATCAAGGTTATTTTTGACTTTTTTGATAAAATAAATTCAAGGATTGTTTTTTTATAATACCAGAAGAGATTATATTCCAAATTTCATAATACCATAATAATTTTAGTAATACTATAAAATTTTACAAGGTTATATTAGAAAAAAATTATAATTTCATGTCTTTTTAAATAAATTGTTTCAATGTAAAAAGGAGTATTTATCTGACGATTTTTAATGATTTTACTAGAGTATTTCATCTTTTTTAAAACATTTTTTAATGATATTATTAATTGAGGTTTATCTATTATGATTCTATCTACCGTATAATATTTTATGGGTAATGGCCAGTTTGATTGTGGATGAGCTATTTTTTTATACCATTCATGTTTTATAGTTAAAGTATTCACATTTTTTGTGATAGTTATTCAATATTAATGTTTATGTATTTTATGTTTCACCCCATTCACTTTTGGAATTCATTTGACTTATTATGTGATAATCGTGGCATTATATGTCCCCTAGATGCATCGGTAGGTATCATGAGACAAACTAGTTTTGCTAATGGTTGAGGCCTTACCCATTTATGTATGGTGTATTGGCCAAATACTGGAAAGAATGTATATTATGTTAACAATTAAGTTGTACCTTATTATGTTATTATTTTTTAGTTACCGTGTGACCATATGATTAGTTTTTAAATACTTGGATAAGTCATACCTCATTCCATTATAGAATTATTTTACTTATATTCATTCCTTCCATATTTTGATCATATCATTTGTTTATTGGTACTTGTTTTAGTAATTTTCCAAGATAAAATTATTTCTGCTTATTTATAATTGATTCCACAATATTAATACCCTTAATGAGTGTCAGAGTTCACCATTTTCTTATGTATCTTTTCCAAATGATTCCTAGAATCATATTATGTCTGATATGCAATGTAAATCAAGGATAATAATGGTGTTCTCAAAGGATTTACCATTTTTTATTTTTTATTTTAAATTGTAATGGAAGACTCATGTATGTATATATTTTTACAACAGTACGATCTTATTTGGACCTTTGGGATTTCATTTCTTTTATCTTATGATGATGTAAAACAATAACCACTGATGTTGGGTTTCATTAATGGTTTTTAACCAATTTTTTAGATGTTACGCTTCCCCATAGATGCATATTTCTATTATTGGTAAGAATTTTGAATTATTCAAATAAACACTTGGTGTAAGGATAGGTGATCCCTAATCACTCACAATATTCATCATGGGTCAGATGGTTTTTATAAGGAACCTTCATCGAAACATTGTTGATGGAAATATTCTCTTGTATAATAATTGGTTTAGTAATTGAATGGTGTCACATCTTATGTTTTATGGTGATATGTTATTATTATTAATTGTTAAAAAATATAAAAAATTGGGTTTTCTAATTTCATATATTAATATGTAAAGTTGAGCGGTCAATGAAATACTTTAAGAGATAGAAATTCTTCCATCTACAATATGTTCTCTAGAATAAATGTCATTAATATTCAGTCCAAGTTGGTTATTCAACGAATTTATATTCAAATGGGTTATCTTGGTTCCCATATATCAAAATGGAAGGGTCACAAATTTTTTATTTGATGATATTATCTATCAGATAATGATGAGGATTAACAACTGGAAAACTAGATTCCTATCATTTAAAGGTTGGATCACATCAATTAACAATGTTATCATGTCTATTCTAATACATGTTTTATCCATCATTAAGCCTCTAATGGGAACAATTAAGGACATGTAAAATATTCTTACCACTTTTATGTGGGATTCAAATCAAACTGGGATATTCCCCCATGTTTCATGGAAAAGAATAGGAAAACCAATTGATGAAGGGGGTATCAGATTACATGATGTGGTAGAGGTATTAAATTCCATGTAGGATTGACTGGTCTAGGATTTCATGGATGTAAAATCACAACGGTCTAAGTTCATTACTATCAGATATGGGGAGGGTTGTAGGATCTTGGAAAAAACCCTAGGATAATTTTAGGCCTTGCTCTATGAATGATTTGTAATTTTTAAGAGATGGATGGGGTTGTTCACTAGACTTAGTAGTCGTGGAGACATCTCTTTTGGAATTCAAACTAGTTAGGTGGTCTTCTTCAATTCCTAGGTTTCCCATTACCAAACATATTTTTTAAATTTTAAAGTATGTATCCATCCTTCTTCGATTCTAATTTGATTAGGGAACAAAAAGAGGTTTTCAAAATTATTATTCTAGTAGATGAACCATATAGGTGTTCATTTTTATTTCTGCCCTCTAGGAGGGGTTTTTAGTCAGACAATCATGAATTTGTATCATTATAGAAGTAGTTTAGATGTGCGGGCCTCATAATTGTGGTGTAATGAGATTCCTGGGAAAATGATTATTTTTTGTATGAGGAACTAAGTGATTCCCACTGAAGTGAATGTTTATCAAATAGGATTATATATTTTTTCACAATTGCATTGTTTTTGTATCTGAAAATAGGAAGCAACAGAGAATATTTTTTTGCCATGGTGATAGGGCCACTGAGATCTGGAACTACCATCATGAAGGGTTTAATCTTAGTAGCGTAGATAGTCACATTCAAGGAATGATTGAGGACTGGTTTTAGAGATGAAGACTCTATGGGACGAAGGTGAAGGAATGTTGAATGCTTCTTTCGATAGATTATTTGATTATATGGGAATATTGAAATAAATAATTGTACAATTATAAGATCTAAATCCCTCATTTAGATGTGTGGGTGATGCCTTTAATGATGGTGATGGGGGCACTGATCATGATTGAAGGTCACTCCATTACTTTAAAGAGTGTTCTGTCTAGTTATTGATCTGTTGTACCTTCCAGTCAACTTAAATATATTGAATGGGTTTTATGGACAACCCCTTGGTTGGTGCTGAAACTAAATGTGAATAGTTTGTTCTTGAATGGGGAGATGAGAGGGGGTGGGTTGGTTTGTGACAGCTGAGGTTCCGTGCTTCTGTGTTTCTTTTTTCATTTTATGGTGCACATAATCATATGGGCATGGAGGCTAAACCTTTTTTCCACAAGTTCCTCCTTGTAATGAAAATTAAACCTACAAATTATAGAAGTTGAGATCATTTTTATTTGTTGTTCAAGTTCTTTCATGGGAAAGGAGATGCTCCGTGGGAGTTGGTTTACTCAATTAGGTACTATAGTACTTATGTAAATCAGAATATTTTGATGAGGCACACATGATGTGAATGAACATTGTGGATGATTTTTTATCTATAAAATGTAGACCGGGAGAGGGTTTGATTACAAAGAACATTCTTGAGTCCCTATTGATGATTTTGAGATCTTTGTTAGAAATAATGTTATTGGCCTCTATTAATTATAACATAATGATCCTTTGTTACCTGGGACTCTTGTACGCTTTGTTTTGAATAAAAAATTAATTTTCAGTCAAAGGATTTTTAGTAGAGAAATTGGGAACTAGAATAAGTTAATCCCATTATATGGAATATAACACTTTTACTGACTTTGAGGATAAGTCTATGTATAGGATAATATCATGTATATTTGGTAATGACCATGGATAACCTTTGTTAAAACTAGGTATTCATAGTTTGAGAATGCGTAATTATTGAAACATTCTATAACTCATTCATTACGAAGACGAGGTTTAATACTATGATTAACATTTCTCACACAGTTCTTTTGGTTTTTTTTCAATGGATGCATCCAAAAGGAACTACATTAGTGATGAATATGATATAAATTTTGTTGATGAAAAACCAAAGTAGATTATAACTGAAGTGGAAAATATTGTGATTATGACTAACCAGTCATCAAGATATATGATTTACAAAATGAATCATTACAAACTCTCACACTCAGTAATGAAGAGAAGGATTGAGTTCAATAAGAGCTCAGGAGGTGTAGACTATTGAGGAAGGAAGATTTATAATCATATATATGGATAATGTGTAAAGAAACACCCAAGTGAGTGTCATAGAGGATTGAGAAGTTTTTTTGGGTGTGCAAAAATTGGGACACAATGTATGTAATTTACAAGGGAAATTGAAAGGTTCTGTTAATGAAATGGAGGATCATAATGTTCTCCCTAACTTATTATTGAAGATTTAATTTATTAAATGTAGAATGTAAGATAATTATAAAAATAGATGTCCCAGGGTGAAATATTGTGATGTGAATCAGTGGCTATGTGAGTAATAGTTATACAACATATGATGATGAGGGTAAAAATGGAATATAAAAGGAAGGAGGAATAAAATGATGAATATTACTTAATGGATTATGAATATAGTAAATGATCAAATTTCTAGTGGTTAAATTCCAATTTTTTTGTGAATTTATAAATGATAATTTGGTTATAGGAATCAATAAATATTTATGGATTCTATTGAAATACTAATTCTTTAAAGATTAGGATGTATGAGATGAATAATATTGGTAAACAAGAGATTTGATTATAGGGAAAGTTTATCATTTTCAAAACAGATCGTTGGGTTGAAGATAACCTTTAATATATTTTTTATGATAAAGATATGTTTAGAGGACATTATTTGTTAGTGATTTGATGTATTATGTTAGATATTTTGGGTATACTATATTTTTGGATTTTTAGAATTTCTATGAAAAGATAAGAATTTATTTTTTGACGAATGCATGTTTTAATATTTGTTTTATAGTGAAAAAGATATATATATATATATCTTGTCTATGAGATTCAGAGTTAAATTTTTTTTTGGAATCTAATGTAATGTTTATTTTTTAAATTTATTTACCTTCCCTCTAAATTTTGTAAAGGTCAATTGAGAGGGTTATTTATTGGACGAGTCGTAAAAATAGTTATCTATGAAATGGATTAAATTAAACATTTTAAATTATTGTTTGTTGAAAACATGAGGTAACCATTTTCATTTTGATAAAAATTTAAAATATTAAGGAAGGACATATGGTATTTTTTATAATTGTTCTTTAGGTCAGAAAACAATTCTTTAGGAATACACATTTCTTGGAGTAAGTGATGAAGTGAAAATATATTGATGCTTAGAAAAATGATGACATTATACATTTGAAATGTAAATAAATAAGGTATGTTTTTTTTATCATGTCATTATTTGTATTTTAATAGAATCCCTCAACTTTTTGGAAATGATTTTGGAACAAAAAATTTATCAGTTTACTTTCCATATTGATAAATCAATGGCCTTTTATCCCATCACAGAATTATGGTGTTGAGGTGGAAAAATTATAATGACCTTATTCTCTATCACTCCCCCTCAGAACATGACAGTTATATTTCATTTCAATGAATATTATTTCAAATTCAACTAATGTTATCTTGTTATAAATCTTAGATTTATATTGACCTTTATAGTTTTATTTCCCTCTTATTATAATGATATTTTATTAACCCTATTTATGATGTGGGTTTCCCATAAAATAATTTTGAAGAATAAATCTATTATTTTTAATGATTAATTTCAATTTTTTTGGAATAAATTTATTTAATGATTGTATAATGTAAAACCCCATTATTTTACTTTATGTTTATTTTCAAATTTATCTTATTCGATAGATTATGTTACAAAAAACACCAAGCATAAACAAATTAACAGATATTATTATTTCAAATATGGTAGTTATCACCTATCAATGGGAATGAAAGGAATTAATTAGATTAATTAAATTTTGAAAATATAGTTTACACATTTTTATAAAATTAATTCATTTGATACTAATTAATTATAAATTAAAAAAGAAACTAATTGATCATAAAGGATGTGATTTCTATAAATGTCATTATTACGCCCATGACGACATTTTATTTTTATAAATTAAATTAATCAATATAATTGAATGATATTTAAAAAAATTTAATTTTATATATTCTATAATATGTTTTTAATTCGATCCAATAAGTTTTATAGGCTTTATATAAGAAATAAACCAATTTTATGTATAAAAAGTTATATTTTTCTAAAAATAAATTGTAGAAATTTTTAACTGCGCACTTGATTTAAAACTAAATTTTAAAAATTTTATAAATTTAGTTTGATAAAAAAATATTAATTATTTTTTATTTAATTTCAATATTATATTATTGCGATTTTTTTGGTATCTTTTAGAGAATTTCCATTTTAAAAAAATAGGAAAAAATATAGTTTTTATGAAATACTTGATATTTTTTGAAATCCTAAAAACATAAATATGATATTAAAATTTACTGAATCTTTTTAAAGACTCAACTAGGATAATATAATTAATATTTTGTATTAAAATATTATATAAAATATAAAATCTAAATTATTTAATGATAATTAAAAAAATAATTTTCAACGTGGATGTTGCTCCTAGGAACCATTGGAAATGTAAAATTTGGTTCCTTATTGATATAAATTGAGCACTAAGAAATATTTTAATGATTTTTATTAGGTTTTATTTTTTTATTGATATTTTCAAATTTTAGTGTTATATAACATTAATCTTATCCAAATTATTGTGAAATGCTTTCACAAGGCAAGAAATGACAATTCAAAAAATTAAATAAGATGCATTGACATATATATAACTTAATATAAATAATTATTGAAGATATATGATTATATTTAGAAATATTAATTTATATTTATTATATAATTTTTTTTTTGAATTTTTATATATTAAATAATTGACTTCAACAGCTTTTCAATGAAAATGCGGTTCTTGTGAATGTATCATAAAAATCAAGAAAATAATTTTAATTAAAATTATCAGAACCCTTAAATTACACATAAATTTTGATAAATGTTATAGAAAGAATAATTTTATGTCATAATTATCCTTGGGTATAATAAAAGACTTTTTGGAACCACTTAGTTTACATTATCTGTGTTATAGTATTTTATTTAAAGGAAAGTAAAATAGATTACACTATGGTTTAAAATTAGTAAAAAATTAATAATCGATTTTATAGAAGCTATATTCGACCTAAACATTATTTGTAAATATGAAATTAACTTCTTGAGGAGTGGTTTTTTGATATTTTATAGAAGAAATAAATACATTAAATTCTTATATAATGATGTTTCAGTAACTATTAAAATAATGGCAAATGTCATATAAATGATATTAAAAATGAAAAAAATGATATTATTGCGTTGATGAATAAATTTTATAGAAACCTATGACATTTATATAATATCATAAAACAATATGTTTTAATTTCAATATTTTTTGGTGCCTTTAAAACAATATTAATGAAGTGTGTTCATTCTGAAATAATGATATTTGGTGAATATATTATTTTATAAAATTACATAAAACACACAAATACAATGCATAAGGGAAAGTACGGAAATATTTGGTTTGAAATATAATACCCTATCATATATATTCATTTTGAGATTATTTTTCTCTAAGATGGTCTTAATTATATTTTAAAATTTAAAGGAATTCCTGAAGTGCCCCACACCTCAATTATAAATTCACATTCATTACTTAACTTCACTTTACCACCATGATAGTTATTTGTCAACATAACCCAACCGATTTCCCATAAAAACATCCTTATACATGTTATTGAGTTCTTGGATTCCCAAAAAGGCCAACACTATATCCCTTATGTAGTGTCTAAATGAATTCTACCAAAGAAGAGGTAATCATTTTAACCAAATATTTCAAATTAATTTCTTCCTCTCCTTCCAATTCATGTGTTGTTTGCCTCCTAAAATAAAAACTTCATTATGATATATATATATATTAATTTGTAATTATACATATGAAACAACAACATAATACCGTATAACTATCCTATAAAAAATTATATGCACCACATGTGCATACGTACCACTCATCGTCTCCTCATAGAGATGTAATGTGTTTTCAATTACAATTTTTCATGGACAATTATAATAATAGAAATAAATCATATCTATGGTAATTTTGAGATGATATTTATTCCAGAAAATTAATATAATATCCACTTCCTTTTACAATTATCACATTGAAAATGATATCATCCTTGATGTGTGTATAAAACATATCATATGTAACGCCCTGACCCCAGAATCCAAGAGACGGTGCATTATTTTAATAAATTGGCATGATTACAAGCAATCAAGTATTGAAGGACTGATCGGTATAGTAATCTTGGAAACATGATACATACATAAGTTCAACACTACGACTTGAAAATAAAAACAACACTAATTTATTCCATTAGAATCCTTCATGCTTCCAAGATTATTCCTCCAAGTCACTCATAACTAACTTCTACATATCCAGGGAAAATGAATCATGAGAAAGGGGTGAGATCAAATGATTAGTATGATTATGCAATACATAAGAATATAACATAAACATTAGGCATGGTGAATAATTAAAAACACAAGACTTTACAAATAATAAACATGAACACTTTATGGCAGGAATATGGGCTGAGTAAATAATGCCATAATCAATCATAGTCATGGGTATTCTACTAGTCTATTAACCATATGAAATACCAACATGTAATCTCGTAATGATGGATTACATAATGCCAGACATCATAACCACATAGTCAAGGCCTTGTACCGAGACTATAAATAAGATTCTGTCGAGGCCTTATTCCAAGACACTAGTTTGTCTCATGAGACCTACCGATGCATCGAGGAGCAATAGCAGGCTCCACCCGTCACTTAGTATGTCCAAAGAATTCCTTATATGATAAGTTTGAATCACAACATAAACATTTGTATTAAAACTAGCATACGAAATGTCAATACATTATCCACAAACCATGAATGGTATAAAAATAGCACATCCAAGTCAAACATAACTCATTCAATACAATATGTAAGATTGTATTGTAATAGATTAACCTCAATCAAGAATAACGAATGATATTGACATAGATGAAAATAATCATCAAAACTATTTGAGAGAAATATCCCCCTTTTTCTTGGAAACATTTAAAAGTCACACTATTTGTTTAGAAGCTATTTAAAAATAGATTTTTGAATCAAAGTGTCCCATTCCACTTTAAAACATTTAAAGGGAATTTTAATTTTAAAACATTAATGTCCATATAAATAAATCCTTAAAACCATTTTTAAAACATGGACATTATGAACATGATTTAAAATAATAAAATTTTAAAACATTTAAATTGACATTTTATTTAGAGTTCTGAACCAAATGAGGGACGCTTGAATAAAAATACTTGATTTAATAAAAAATTTATAATATGTTGAGAATAAAGGATTTCATTATATACTATGTCAATGGACAGTATATACACCATATATAAGTGAATTCGTGCATAACAATAAAGAATTATAAAAGGAATTTAAATTGAGATGAAATCCCTTATAAAGACAGAATCCTTAGGTAAATGATAAATCAATGACATAATTATGTGTGAAAAATATAAATACAATCAATATGATTTGATATTTTGTATAAATCAATTATATGAAATTCACACATATTCTTGTAAAAACAAGACCAATGTCTTGGATGTTTAACTCAATGAATGGAAATTCATTTATGATCATGTTTATATCAATGACTTGAGAAATTATCAATGGAGTAATTATTTGTATGAAACATATATCCACAAAAAGGGGAGTGGAAATTACTACATAAGTAATAAATACTGATTCCACACATAATCTTGGAGTAAAATAATCAATGATGTATGTGTAAATCCCATTGAGTAGAAATTGAAATTTCAAATTCCCTTACCGATGTGGTTACTTATGAAACATACAACCCATGAAAGAAGGTTCATACATTAAAGATGTAAATACTGAAAAATTAAATTAAATTACACCTAGAATACAATCATGGATAGTATATATTCTACACAAAAGGAAATAGTGTCTAATATAGCATAAATCTCATGAAGATAAAAAGTGAGATGAAAAACCCTTACTTCTTTGTAATCGATCGAGCCGTATGAGAAAATGTTAATACACACCAAGTGAATCAATGAATTAAATGATTATAAATAGAATCCTGATAATATATATCAATTTTATGTACACAATACACCACATCCAATAAATAAGTGGCCAAAAATGGAAATCTTACAGAATTAATTTTGAGATAAGAAACCCCTTACCTCTAGTCTGACTAGTCTTGTATGTTCCTTTTTCATCTTGAATAATAAACATAAGTTAAGTTATACTTGAAGAACATTTTTATATTTTATTATTTATTTTATATCACTTATTACCTTGGTATAACAATTAGTTAATTAATTGAGTTCATATTGGATATTTTATCGATGTTCGTAACTTGAGTAAAAAATGAACTTGTTATAATTACAATTTTTCCATGTGGTCAGAAGCCCATTATATTCATAATGATATAAATGATTTAGATATCATATATATATATATTATATATCTGGTATATATATCTATTTATAATAGTACATAAAATTTGGAGATATGAAATGAAATGTACCATTCATGGAGACGGTAAGCCGTATGTACGCATGGACGCTACTTTCATTTATATTTTTTAATTTAATAGAATTAAAACATAATGATACATTGGTATCTTATAATTCCAGTATAATATAATATATAATATCATTACATCCATCCTTTATACGTCTCACATAAGTCATTAACGAGTCATATCATTTTGAGTGGGCAGTAGTCCACACTTCCTCAAATGAAATTATCGCATTTTACCGATAATGGAAATGATAAAATAATGATATAAATTGAAAATAAAGAAGAATAAAGAAAAAATAAACATAATACATATATCATATATAAATACAGTGCAATCTTAATTGCCACTACGGGAGGTGGTAGGAGATAATCAAACAATCATCGTTTCATGAGGCATTAGTTTTCCATCCACAGAAACAATATGTTCTTCACCAATTAGATGGAGGTGTGTGTAAGTGTAGTTAGAATCCTTCCCATAACAAAATCCTAATATATTGAGGATACTGGTGTTATTATAAAAGAAATTAATAAAAAGTGTTTTGGAGGTTGGATAAGTAAAATAAAACAAAATAATTTAAGATAAAGTGTTACTTTTAATTTGGGTAACTTCCTTTGGATTGAACCAAAAGGACTTCTTGAAGAGCCTTATGCGTAAGGAAATGATTCTAGGAGGAAGAGGGGGATCTTGAGTGATTAATATGGAAGGGATTTGATGAGAAAAAGGGATTTAGTGTTGTATGGAATGGGTTAGAAGTGGTGTCCTTTTATAAGGGGGGAGGAGAAGCTATTTTGGGTAGTGTGAAAATATTATATTATTATATAGTGATATTTTGTTTCAAAAGTCCAAAACTAATTAACATAGAAGATATTATGACTAGTGGTCTCAATTAAATCAACCAATAATAATTCTATAGGTTTTGAATATTATTTTTATAATAATAATCATATATATCGAAATCATTTATTAATGAGGTAAATACTACATCAATATTGTGTCGAAAATAATTTAATTTATTTTATCATTATAAATTAAAAAAAATTAACATAATTTAGTAAATATTTTTATATTTCCAATTATTATTTATAGTCTAATATATGACTTATATAACCCCATGTAAAAATTGATATACTGAAAGATATTTGTTAATGTCACTTTTGTCTTTACTTTATGTTAATAAAAATAGAGTGTCATTATAATTTTTAAGTGGCTCCATGGGGTCCAAAAATAGACCCAAGGATTCCCATGGTTAGCCAGGACTCATCCAATATGGTTATGACAAGTGTTATGGTAATATTGTATTATTATAAAATTCTTTTTACTGAGAATTGCATTATTTACCTTTAACTGCGGTAAATAAAAGTCAAAAGTTACTATTCACCAAAAAATATTTTCATCTTTTTGAACCACATTTTACATACTAATAACAACCATATATCTCAGATTTTCTAAATTCAATTCACATATTAGGTAAAATTTCATTTAAATGAAAAAGTCAGATTTTTAACTATTACTTAGTGGTTTCACTATTCATCAAATTTGATGTTTTTGAGAAAAATACCAGAAATTCAGCCTAAGATATATTTGATAATCCAAATTAAAAAATTATGTCTATTTTACCAAATTAAAAACATATAAGTTGGATTAATTAATTTAAAATTAATTCCCGTTGTCAAAACATATAGCGTGTTTTTAAGAAATAATAAATATCAAAAGATTGACACATGTTTATGTATAATTTCAAAGTGAAATTAATTACAATGACCCAAATTGGATTAAAGGGTAAAGATATAATCTAATTACACTTAAAACCCAATTTAAAATAAAATCCAACCATATAAATAACTTGGAATAAAGGGCAGTTTTGAATTAAAATATATCATTTCTATCTATTCATAAAAAAATGAATATTATTAGACAAATACCAAACTTTCATCCAAAGTCAAATTTGATGTCTCGATTCTAAATAAGAATTTTATTTTGTAAAAATGAATTTGTAAAAGGGTCAAATATTGTATTTTAAAAGGGTTCCTCATTAAAATGTGGTAAATATGATTTTTTTAAAATAAATTGTTTTCTGATGAATTGAATTTGTTCCCATAATATGTCTTCAAAACACATAATATATATGGTAAACTTTTATGGAGTATATAAAACTCAAAATCCAGTTAATTCTATTCATAACCACTTTTTAATGGATAGTTTGATAAGTTGTGGTGCGCTCGAACTCAGTGTTGCATGTAGCGCAAGATATTGAATTTAAAGAAATAACTTACTATAAAATCGTTGGGTGTTAAATTCTACCCTCCTTCAATAAACCGCGTCCTCAAAATTTGAAATTTTTCTTCAAAAATAAAATGTTAAAAATAGAAAAATACCATTATAGAAAACCCAAATTGGAAATTGGGTTATTAAAATTTAGTCTTAATAAGAGGTAAATGGAGATGAAAAATTCACCACTAAATTATGATCTTGATTTGGAGAACATTGGTGAAAATTAATTATCCATAATTGGAGAAAAAATGTAAATATATACGGGGAGTGAATGAGTTCATAAATCACAAACAAGTGTAAACTTAAGGGCCTCAATGCTGTCAAACTATGAAGATTTAAAATATTATCTATTCAAGAAAACATAAAGCATTAGGATAACACATTGTTGGTTTTAATATCCCTTCCATAATGTTTATTAATTAATTAATTCATAGAATAAGAAAACAAATATATACATGACAAGTAATGTTTCATCCTTTATCTAATTATTGCCACAAACTCATCCTTCACTCCAAATTATGAGTATTAAAGAGGAATTGGCCACACCTGAAGCACTAGAATCAACTTATAGAGAATCACATAATCCACAATGGATGAACTATATTTTTTCCATTTATTTAGTGATTAACCGAAACCAAAATGGTCCGAAAAAGATCAGATGATCCACAAAAGGTTAATAATTTAGAGAAAGAAATACTAATATAAATTTTAAAAACTAAACCAACAATACCCAAAGTTCAATAAATACCATTCAATAAACATTTTTCCATAAAATCTTTTAATATAATCAAAACTAATTTTGAAACCCAAAACTAAGAAAATTTTTTTTACGTAGTTTTCCACGTTAAATTATATCTCTAAATAAAATCTACTACTCTTAATGTCACATACTTAAAAGTAATTATCCTAATCACATATTCTCAATGATAGGTAAATTTCATAAAGAACCCAAATCACAATAAATCAACAATTAAAACAAAGTTAAAAAAACACCATTACTCTTCAAAGGATATTCCATACGTTTCAATTTTCCTTAGGCTTATAGTATTCCTAATAAAGCGAACGTCTTCAAAAAATAACATTTATCACTTAATCACAAAATAATTTTTCTATACTATGGAAATCCATTTGATAATACATAAGAACCCAAATCAACTTATTATTGATCAATAAAATCATTTGACTAAAAATAATTAGTCTGACTAACTAGGGACTTAACGTAGTCCGGTGGTAGGAGATAAATCCCAATGACACTATGGTTGTGGGTTCGATTTCCATTTCTTGGTCCAACATGATGGGTTGTCGCATGGTCTAAATGTTGTCCTTTTTCAAAAACTATATAATTATAACATATTTCCAAAAATGAGATATATTCCTCAAAATATGAATAACATTATTTCATCACAAATGTTGTCTCATACCTCGCATTTTCATTCCAAAATTTAATCACTTGTAATTTCCTAAAACTCAATGATCATATAAAACCAAAAGGTTATTTATAACTATATCCACAAGGGAAAAGATAATTCTTCCTCAAATATCATTTTCACATAACAAACTGTAGGGTTATAAATACAAGATAAAAGTCTTCCAATGTAATCCAATCAACAAAGAGCACAAATACTTTTTAAACATTTCTCCATCCATTTATTTCAACATAGCTTCTTCCCTGTCCAAGAGGATATCCTATAGAATAGGGAACTCAGTCGGGTAAGGGACAGGTCCCCTATATTTATGGAAAATGACTGTAAATAGATTCTTAGGACCATTTTTATTTTCATCCATAGTACTCTTCATTTTTATCAACAATTCATTACTTTATATCCTTCATTCCCACACATAAAGTATTTTTTTGTTCCATTAAGAAACCTTCATAAGTGTATCTTTCCACATTTATTTCATGATAGATAATGGGATTTCTTTTCTCCATATTCTTCACTACAATATTTCTTATCATTCACCACTTTTCTATTCTTTTTTGAGTCCGGGAGTTGGTTAATATATATTTTGTTGATCATATTTTTTGAAAACTAATTCGGCATGAACCCGATATCTTTTACGCCTAATAACATTCCTTTTTGATGCTCATTTCCACCATCGTTCAATCCTTGTACATCATGCTCAACGTTACTATGAATTCTTTGGAATCCAGCCAGTGACTAAAACCAGAATGCATTGTTTGAGTAATAATAGTCATAAAATCATTTATAGAATATCATGACACCTTATTTTCAATTTAAAACATCTTAGGAATAACCAAGGTCATTTATTCTCATATTATATTAAAATCCATCAAATTGGTTTGTAAAGAGAATGTAAATTATCATAAGTATATACACTAGGAGTTTCGTATCCAAGAGTACAGCAAGGGTCGTTGTCGTGTACCAGGATACCCCGGGTCAAGCCCGAAACTCATTTTCGGAGTTTTCACTCCTAGGTACATCAATTCCAGAGCTTCCTCTACCTTCTCGTATCCAGACAGGGATGTATTTCTTGTAAAATACACAAAATCTCTACATTACCATTATTCTTTGAAGTTATTCTATACTAATCCTCAAAGTCGATCTCAGGGTAATGTGATCTAATCAGATTTTATCTAAATCTAGTTTCCAGTGTTTGTACTAAACTTTTTCTGAAACCAACAACAATGCCCCGACCCCAGAATCCAAAAGCTGGTGCATTATTTTAATAAATTATCATGATTACAAGAAATCAAGTCTCAAAGGACTTATTAGTTTATTAGTCTTGGAAAAAATATACATGCATAAGTTCAACAATATAACTTGAAAAGAAAAAAAAAACTAATTTATTCCATTATAAACATCCAAGATTCCAAGATTATTTATGTAAGCAAATCATAACAAACTTCTTTATATCAGGGGAAAATGAAACATGAGAAAGGAGTGAGCTCAAATGCTCATTATGGTTATGTAATATCGAGGAAGATAACATAAACATTAGACTTGGTGAATAATTGAAAACACATGACTTTACAAATAATAAACATGAACACTTTATGGTGGGAATATGAGATGAGTAAATAATTCCATAATAAAACATATTCATGGGTATTATACTAGTCAAATAACCACATGAAATATAAATATCTAATGTCATAATGATGGAATGTATAATGTCGGACAACATAACCACATAGTCAAGGCCTTATGCCAAGACTACAAATAAGATTTACTCAAGGCCTTGTGCCAAGACACTAGTTTGTCTAATGAGACCCACAGATGCATCAAGAAGCTATAGCAGGCTCCACCCTTCACATACTGAGTCCAATTCATTCCTCATATGAATAGTTTGAAACATAACATAAACATTCACATTAAAATTTTCTTACGAAATGTCAATACATTACCCACAAACCATGAATGGTATAAAAATAGCACATCCACAATCAAACATATCACATTCAATACAATCTGTAAGAATGTATTATAAAATATTAACCTAAATCTAGAATAATTAATGATATTTACATAGAATAAAATAATAATCAAAACTATTTGAGAGAAATATCCCCCTTTTTCTTTAAAACATTTAAAATTCACAGTATTTGTCAAGAATCCATTTAAAAATATATTTTTGAATCAAAGTGTCCCATACCACTTTAAAACATTTAAGAGGAATTTTAAATTTAAAAATTTATTTTCCATATAAATAAATCCTTATAACCATTTTTAAAACATGGCCATTAATGATAAATATTTAGAAGAATACATTTTTAAACATTTAAAATGACATTTTAGTTAGAGTTCCTAACCATATGATAGATTCTTGAATACAAAGAATTGAGGAAATCAAAACTTTATAATATCTTGATAATAAATTATTTCATTATATAATATGTCAAAGGATAGTATATATACCGTATAAAAGTGAATTGGTGCATTACAACAAAGAAGTCTAAAAGGACTGTAAATTCAGATGAAATGCCTTATAAGGAATGTATCCTTAGGTAAAGGATAAATCAATGACATAATTATGTGTTAAAAATATAAATACAATAAATATGATTGGATATTTTGTGTAAATCAATCATAGGACATTCACACATATTCTTGTAAGAACAACACCAATGACTTGGATGTTTAACTCAATGAATGGAAATTGAGTTAAGATCAAGTTTATATCAATCACTTGAGAAATTATCAATGGAGTGATTATGTGTATAAAAAGTATATCAAAACAAAGAGGAGTGTAAATTAATAAATAAATAATAAATAGTGATTCCGCACATAATCTTGGAGTAAAATAATCAATGATGTATGTGTAAATCCCATTGGGTGGAAATTGAAATTTGAAATTCCCTTACTGATTTTGTAAATTATGAAACATACAACACAAGAAAGAAGGATCAAACAATGAAGATATAAATACACATAAATTAGAGTATATTACACCCAGAATACAATCATGGATAGTACATATTCCACACAAAAGGAAATAGTGTCCAATATAGCATGAATCTCACGGGAATAAAAGGTGAGATGAAAAGTCCTTACTTCGTTGTAATCGATCCAGTCGTATGACCAAAAGTTAATAACCACCAACCAATTCATAAAATACCATGAATATAAAGTTAATCATGATAATATATATCTAATTTCAGTACACAATACACCACATCCAATAAATATGTGGTGAACAATGGAAATCTCACAGAATTTATACTGTGATAAGAAAACCCTTACCTAAAGTCTGAATTGTCTTGTATGCTCCTTGTTCTTCCTGAATAATAAAATTTAGTTAAGTTATATTTGAAAAACAATTTTAATGTTTATTATTCTTGATATATCACTTATTACCATGATATAACAATTAGTTAATTATTTGAGTTCATATTGGATATTTTATCGATGTTCGGAACTTGAGTAAAAAATGAACTTGTTATAATTACAATTTCTCCATGTGGTCAAAAGTCAATTATCTCAAGAATTATATTCATGATTTAGATAATATATATATATATATATATATATATATATATATTTAGCCTATGTATCTATTTATAATAGTACATAACATTTTGAGATAAGAAATGAAATGTACCATTCATGAAGACGGAAAGCCGTATGTACGCATGAACACTACTTTCATTTCTATTTTGTATTTTATTGGAATTAAAACATAATTATACATAGGTATATTATAATTCCAGTATAATATAATATATAATATCATTAATTATATCCTATATACATCACACATAATATATTAATGAGTCAGAACATTTTGAGTGGGTGGTAGTCTGTACTTCCTAAAATGAAATTTTCGCATTTTACACATAATGGAAACCATAAAATAATGATATAAATGGAAAATAAAGAAGCATAAATAAAACCTAAAAATAATGTATCTATCATATATAAATACTATTCCATATTAATTTCCACCATGAGAGGTGGTAGGAGATAATCAAACAATCATTGTTTCGTGAGGCGTTAGTGTGCCATCCATAGAAACCATATGTTCTTCACCCATTAGAAGGAGGTGTGTGTAAGTTTAGTTAGAATCCTTATAAAAAACATCCTATTATATTAAGGATACTTGTTTTGTTATAAAATAATGTAACACAAAGTGTTTAGGGGTTTGACAAGTAAAATAAATCAAAATAAAACAAAATAATTTAAGAGAAAGCTCTACCATTAATTTGGGTAACATCCTTTGGTTTGAACCAAAGGGACTCTTGGAAGTGCCTTATGCCTAAGGTAAGGATACTAGGAGGAAGAGGGGGATCTGGAAAGATTATTTTGGTAGGTTTTGGATGAGCCATGGGGCTTGAGAGGTGTGTGGAATGGGTTAGAAGTGGTGTCCTTTTATAAGGGAGGAGGAGGTCTTTAAGAAAGTGTGAAAATATTATTTTATTATGTAGTGATATTCACTTTCTAAAGGTCCAAACCTAATTAAAGTCTAATATAAGATTACTCATGGTTGATATAAAACTAGAAAATAATATTTTGAAAGGTTTTGGATATTATTGTAATATTAATGATCATATTTATTTAAATCTTTTATTAATGAGGTAAAAAATACTTCATTATTGTGTCATTAAAAATTTAATTTATTTGATGTCTAGAAATTATAAAAAAATTACCATAAGGTTGGAAATGTTTTTAGATTACTAATTATTTTTTATAGTCTAAAATATGACTTATATATCCCCATGTAAAAATTGGTATAATAAAATATATTTGATGATGTCATTTTTGTGTTTATATTAAGTTAATTAAAATAAAGTGTCATTATCAATCTAATATGACTCTAAGGGGGCCCCAAATAGGCCCAAGGATTCCCATGGTTGTCCATGAATCATACAATAAGTTTAAGACAAGTGTTAAGGTAATTTTTATTATTATAATATTATTTTTACCTTGAACTACCTTATTTACCTTTAACAGCGGTAAATAAAAGTCAGAAGTTACTATTGACCAACAATTATTTTCATCTTATTGAACCAAATTTTACTTACTAATAACAACCATGTATCTCAAATTTTCAAAATTCAATACCCAGATGCTGAAAATTTTCATTTAAATGAAAGATTTGGATTTTTAACTACTACTTAGTGGTTTGACTATTCATCAAAATTGAAATTTTTCAAAAAAAAATGCCAGAAATTGAGCCTAACATATATTTGATATTCAGAATTCAGAAATGATGTCTATTTTACCAAATTAAAAACAAAGAATTTAGATTAATTAATTTAAAATTAATTATCATTGTCAAAACTAATAGCGTGTTTTTGAGAAATAATAACTATCAAAAGATTGACACTAGTTTATGTATAATTTTAAAGTGAAATTAATTAAAATGACCAGAATAGTATTAAAGGGTAAAAATATAATAAAATTATACTTCAAAACCAATTTAAAATATAATCCAACCATATAAATAAATTATAATAAAAGGCATTTTTTAATTGAAATACATCATTTCTTACTATTCCTAAAAGATGACTCTTATTAGAAAAATACCAAAATTTCATCCAATGCGAATTTTGATTTCCCGATTCTAAAGAAGAATTTTATTTTGTCAAAATTAATATGTAAAAGGGTCAAACATTGGATTTAAAAAGATTTCTCCATTAAAAGGTGGTAAATTTGATTTTTTTTTCCTTCTGAAAAATACATTTTTCATCTGAAAAATTGAATTTCTTCTCATAATATGGCTAAGAAACACATAATACATGTTGGTCGGAGTGGATACTCCAAAGGGGGGGGGGGGTGAATTGAGTTCCAATTAAAATTTCTATTTTAAAAAACTTTTCTTAAAAACCCCCAAATAAAATACTGAATTAAACTGTAGTGAATTTATATCAAAGTAAAGGTTCTGTTGGATTCTCACGGGATTGATTATTTCCCAGTTAATCAAAACAAGAAGGTTGATTACCTTTTGAAACCAACATACTGATTTACAACTGATATAAACACTTGCGAGTTTAATTATCAAAGTGACTTTAAAAAAGTTTTGGTTTTAAAGTAATGAGCAGCGGAATAAAAAGGAATAACTTTGAAAGATGTAGCATAGCAGATATAACCAAGAGGTTCAGTCTCAAGTTGAGACATAGTCCTCTCAACAATTTATAAATTTGATCCACACCCTGGATCGTGGTTCACAACAGTTTACAACTGTCCAGGTCCAAGACCTCTACCACTGTGATTCATGGGAAACAGAACAACAACAACCAGCTGTTCAGGTCACACACGACCTCTACCACTATTACTGTGGGAAATGAAAGATTTAAAGAGTTTACTGAGGATTAACAAATCCTCCATCTAAATACAGGAGACATTGTGTGTGTTAAATACAGCAGATAACATCACTACTCGAAATGTAAAATAACGAATCGCAGAGCAAAGATGTAGAGTTTAGAAATGGCTCTAGTGATTGCAGTGAAGCTTTGGACTCCTTATGTTTTATCAAAAATGGTTCTGAGAATTCTTCTGGTTTTTGTCTGAAAAACAGAGTGTCTCTTTCTTGGCATCCAGGTTCAGAGATAGTGAAAAATGTAGTCAATGAAGTTCTTCAATATCCTCGTGAATGTACAGAACTCTTCTTGAGTAAGCTTGAGTGTGTATGAGGATCTGTTTCTTCTACAACTATCTCATCCACCAATCTTTTCACTCATATATGTCTCATCGTCATCTTCTACTTTTTTCACCAACAGGGACTTCTTATATTTATAGCACAAGCTCCAGCAAAAGAAATGATTTCTTTTTTTAGGTACGAGGTATGGTTCCCTGAGATCCAACAACCTTCATTAAATAAATGATAGAGCATTAAAATATTCCTAATATGACCATTGTTTAGATTAAATAAAGATAAAGAAATTCAAACAGCTATTTATGACTATCAGTGAGTCAATTGATCGGTAGGTCATCAACATCAGCATCAGTGGCTAGACATCGGTGTGTCCTGATAGGTGACTCATTTGATCAGCATCGGTGAGACATCTTTGGCGACTCAGATGATCAGCATCAGTGTGTCATGATCAGTGACTCATTTGATCAGCCTCGGTGAGATATCTTCGGTGACTTAGATGATCTGCATCGGTGCGTCATGATCGGTGACTCATTTGATCAGCATCGGTGAGACATCTTCGGTGACTCAGATGATCAGCATCAGTGTGTCATGATCGGTGACTCATTTGATCAGCATCGGTGATATATATTCGGTGACTCAGATGATCAGCATTGGTGCGTCATGATCGGTGACTCACTTGATCCGCATCGGTGAGACATCTTCGGTGACTCAGATGATCAGCATTGGTGTGTCATGATCGGTGGATCATTTGATCAGCATCAGTGAGACAGTTGTCTTGTGATATGGATCAGTGCGACCATTGTCTTGTGATATGGATCGGTGCGACCGTTGTCTTGTGATAAGGATCAGTGCGACCATTTGATCCAGAAGACTTCTAGAATACTTTTAAATCAATAACAAAGAGATAAAAACATGATCCAACCAATATACACAGATTCACTAAGAAATTGTTATTGTGTATATGAGAAATCCAACTAGATTAAGTAATCGATGATTTGTGATTATTAAAATAGAATTCATAGGATGAATTCAACAATCTTATAGAGGGATCAACAATTCATAAGTTAAAATTACATGGAGTATATAAAATTCAAAATCTAGTTAATAATATTCATAACAGCTTTTGAATGGCTAGTTGGGTAAGTTGTGGTGTGCTCGAACTTGGTGTTGCATGTAGCGGAAGCTATTGAATTTAAAGAAAATTACGTACTATGAAATCTTGGGGTGTTACATCATCTCCATGAAGTAATTCAATTCATTTTGTTTGTTCAACACAAAAAAATGGTTCTAAAAATGTATTTAGTCATTAAATATGATATTTAGTAAATTAATAGCATTCTATAGATGTTCTATCTATATCCTATTTAATATAATTGGGATATTCATGATAAAAAGGGCTGATAAAATAAGAAAATTAACACACCAAATAGTGAAAATAATAAAATATTATAAAAAAACATGGGGTAAAATGTTATAATAATATTATATATGATATATTAAATTTTAATATTATAATTTTATAAGTAAGTAAATTTATTAAAACTACCATATAGAAGGATTGTACATGGGTATAAGAAAAATTACCTAAGGTAAGGGTTTATTTCACAATCTCATTATTATTAGGGATTGTTTCTTTTTAAGTCTCCACATTGCAATATTCCTCTTCCATTTCCATTTTTCAGAAAAAAAAATTAAAAACCCCCTTTTTTTATTTTCAAATGAGTTATTAAATTTATTGTTACACATGTTTTACTTTTTAAAAAATGGGATGAAATGAATATTCTTTTCATTTTTAAAACATGTATATTTGTGACTTTACTAACAAATTTACATGTAAGTATTTTTTTCTTATAAAGCATGATAAGATTCTACAAAATTAATTATTATTTAATATATTGAGAAATAATAAATAAATAGAAAATTTTATTTTCAATTTATTCATAATATCATGACTATATATATAAATGTTTTCAAAGTTAAAAGGCATTTCTCAGATGAATTTTTTAATGATTTCATTTATGTACTGTTATTTTTTTCAATACCCTATGTTGAATATTATGATTAATTGAGGATAATCTATTATGACACCATATACCATATTTTATTAAATATTTTTTTTATCACATCGGCTATGGGTAAGGTATTTTGATAACATTCATGGTTTATTGTTAAATTATTCTCATTTATTATGGCATTTTTTCAATATGAATGTTTATGCTTTTTATGTTTCAGCACATTCATATGAGGAATGCATTGGAATTTATAACTGATTTGAAGGGACCTCTATATCCTCAGTATTCATTTGTAGGTCTCATGAGACAAACTAGTTTGGTTATTGGCTTAGGCTTTACCCATTTATAAGTTGTTCTATGGCCAAAGCCTTAATGGTATGTTTCTGATATCCTAAATTATGCATTCCCTCATCATGAGATTATTTATTTGTTCCAATATAATTACTTTATTAGCTTTATAATTCATGGATAAATATTACCTCATTTTATTATGGAATTATTTGACTTACAATCATTCGAGATATATTGTACTCAAGATATTTGATTAATGAAATGTGTTTCAGTTATTTACATTACCATAATTTTTTGTGATTATTTATGATAGATTCTACTATATGAATACCCTTAATGAAAATACCATCACCCCATATTATTTTTCATATTTCCTCAAGATTCATTGAATTATATAATGATATATACTCAGGGAAAATGTAGGATAATAATTTTGTTTTAAATTGAATTACTATGTCTTATTTTATATCTTAAACTGTAATGTATGATTTATTTAATGAGGTTTTCAAAAAAAATAAACTATTAGAGACTTTGGGATGCGATTCATTGTATATTATTCTAATGAAATAAAATAACTGCCAACTCATGGTTACTAAGGATAGTATATTTACAATAGGGGTCACTGCTTCCACATAAAAACCCGAAGAGCTTTTGGATTGCTATATATCAGGCCAATCTAGATTGTCAAAATATGGTTAGACTATGATGGGATCAAATTTCAACCACTGAGCCTCATTATCATTACATTATCTGACTATCACTGACAACAATTCCTCCATTTACATGAACATAACCAGAATTAAATTTAATAAAATAATCATTTTTATTACCTTATGAGGGAAAAACATGTATTATTATAGATCTATGATAAATGAACAAATGTAAAAAAACTGGACAAAAATAACTAGAATTCAATGTCCACAGAAAATGATGATACTGACCTTCTATTCTAATACAAACAACGTCTCTGGGGGTGTTTAATTGTAAACTTCAATTGAATTCAGTTGAATAATTTTGGGACTCCATTTTTTCTTTTATCTTAAAAGTTAAATCATCTAGGTATATTTTTTAACACCCTAGGGGTGAAATGATTTTGAAATGGAAGGGGAGTACCAATAAAATATAACAAGGGGTTGATGAATGTCTATCATTTTTTAGATAGAAATTGACGGACAATCACAAAAAAATAAATATGCACTGAAATGAAGAAATAAAAAGTATTAGATCACACATTGATCCAATATTCTTCATCCTAAAACAAAATGAGGAGGATCCATGTTTTGAGAAAACACACAACATAATGTTTTTAGAGAACCCAATATTTATTAAGAAATATATAAAAATCATTGAGAGAATGATTTTGACCCATTTGAGATAAATAAATAAGAATAAGTAAAGAGGCGAAGATTCAACGAACTCCTGTTAAATGATTGGGAGTAAGGGAAACACCTTACGAAGATTGTAGAAATTATGGAACACTATCATCAAAGGGAAATAAGGAAGGAAGAGGGTGTATGTGAATGTGGAAAAATTATTTTTGTAAGGTTGATATCTGAAGATGATATATCCTACACCATTAGGTGGAGGGGGCTACACAATTTGGAATGGTATCCCAGTTAGGTACAATGCATAGAAACCTTACTCTTTAAAAATGCATCTGTTATTGGAAAAAACATAATTAATCCCATTGATTTCATTCATTAATGAAAGAATATTAAAAAAATCCTTAAAAATTTAGAAATAAATAAATGTATTAAAACTCTTATAGGGTATATTTATGTATCCATGGTATAAAGAGATTCCCCTTTTAAATTTTGTGAGTAAAATAACATCATTAATCTATTTTACATTCTAGTTGAAGAGTTTTACATATTATTCTTTATATATTAGATCTATAGATAAAATGCCAAGATAAATTGTAGAATCAATGATATTTTAGTTATAATTGTGTGAAAATTGAAGAACGTATCAAAAAATAATTATCCTAGGATTTTTATATAAATAAATAATCCATATATCCTTCATTTTAGAAATTATTTTGATTAAGGTAATGGGAGTGAATGGGAAAAATATAGAAATTGTAACACTTTTTAGGGGCATATATATTTACTTCCTAAACAAGTTTTTGATCCTAACACAAAAAAATTATTGAATTACTTATTTAACTCATATCAAGATCCAAATATATATAGAATATGATATATAGGATAGAATTAATTATGTTGGAGGAATTTTGGAATCAACTAAAATATCATCAAAAAAAAGGGATTGATCCCTCACATTGTCTCTCCTTTGGGATCATATGTTCTCTATTTGATTAAGAATGGTTTAAAAAATTGGTAATTTTTTATTAAATAATACTCTATGGTATCACATTAATAAAAAAATTCCATCATCTAAAAATCAATGATTAATTTATCCAGCATGATGTGGACTGATTCTTTTTTTAAGAATTACCTATTATTATGGTAACATTAGATGAGTGTAATGAAAGTTATTCAAATAAAGATAAATTTTGAACATGGTAAATATATTAGGATTTTCTTTTATTTGACTTGGTCTGATTAATTATGCCACTATATTTATGGACACGATGAATACATTTATTAAGAACAATATAAACAAATTTATTAGGATTTTTATTAAATATATTATGATATATTCCATAATTCATGAGTAAAACCTAAGGGATATACCAAAAAATATATATGATGAATGAAATTTCCCTATCTTTTATAAAATTATGTTATGGTTAAAATAGTTGAATTTATTAGGCCAAATGTTTTCTTGCGAATGAATTTTTTAAGACCCTTATATGATTAAGGAAGTTGAGGAATGCCCACATCTATCAATAGTAATGAAGAATCATAGTTTCCATGGTAAATCTAGATACTTGAGATATATTGTGAATAAATTTTAACTTATTTTTATTCTACATCCGAAGGTAACTCAATATAGAGTTATGAGAATTTGGATTAGGGCTTGTGATGTAGGTTTCTAGGGAATGATGAATGTATTTTTTAGCACACCACAACTACTATTTCCCTCCGATGTAGAAGTACATTTCTTTTATAGTGTCACATCATTGAAAGAACTTGTATTCATGGACATAAAAAATAAGAATTTTGTTATATATTCTTATCTAATATTTAAACCACCTGAGGTGAATTATATTAACCATAATTTAGAGTTAGTTTAAGTATTTCCAATTCTATAATTTAGAGTGACTATCATTATGGGGATAGGTGTGGTATATACACTGACTAAAGATTGATGAATCATATATTCAACCAAAATTAATCAAACATGATACAAAGTAAATTATTTGATCTTCTAGAGTACTATGATTTCCCAATTCATTGTAACTCGATTACAGAAAACATGGTTATTGATATATAGAGTAGGAAGAAACCTAGAGTAATTTTAATGATCATAATTGATAGTTAGATATTAATCAAGGAAGTGGTTTGGATTCATATTGATTTTTAAGGGTAGGGGAATCATGAAACTTATCCAAAATGAATTCCCAACCATCAGTACTAGAGTTGATTATCGAAATTGGAACTTTACTGATTTCAATAATGATCAATAGTGATTACTATGGTTTAGAATAGTGATATATATCCAAACAATTCCAATATTAATGAAAAAACATTTTTTTTGAATCTCATATCACTGTTCTATGTATTCACCCATAAAGCTCCAAAATATATATAGATATTTGATATAATTATTTTTTTGGTAAAAACGAAATAAAATATTTCGAATATATAGGTATATCTTAATAATTTCATCATGAAAAAGATGATAATCACATTTAACAGTCAGTGTTTCATCCACAACGAATACCTATAATGAAGTGGTACAACATTATGATGGAATTTGTTAATGGTATTCCAAATATGTCAAAGGGAAACTATACCATATGGGTAATTGTTTAAATATTAAAACATTCTTGGTATTTCAACTTTGTATATGATGATTTCATCATTGATTACCTTCCCTACCTATACATTTGATATATAGTGAGTCTTTATGGTGCAATATTGAAAATTTTATTTGATCTTGTTCCATGATTCACTTGTATGTTCAAGAAGTCCCTCTAAAAGGATATGAATATTGATGTTTACCGAAGCATATCCTATTATAATCAAAATTATGGATCGTATGATAGAAATGAGAAAATTATAGAGGATAAGTTAAGGGATAAATATAATGACATTGAATGTAGTTAATACAATAATCTTCCATTTATTGAATTCCCATATAAACAATGTATCCAACACTGCATTAAAATGGACCAATATTAAGAAATTTATGGGAACGGGATCAGAACTACAACATGTTCGGAAAATAAGGGAAAAGGAATACATTTGTTAAAAAACATTATAAGATAAACCAAAAAGAATGTAAATTAAATATAATGAAATATCAAGGATTTATAATCCCATCAATGAATTTATATCGATAATCAACTAAATGAATTTTTATTTCATGTTGGGGTCATATATTTCCTTAAGTATCACCATGTAAATAGGTTATTCCAATTGGCAAGAAGTGATAGATGTGTCCCAGGTAAATTACACAATTTTATAATCTAGTTAGTTTTTGATTTATTATATATCGGTTGGGACTACAATCTAGTCATTCAATTTTCCGTGATTTCAACCACATATAACTACTAAGAATTTATATGTCAAAACCCAT
The DNA here is from genome assembly GCA_963277665.1 of Viscum album. NCBI lineage: Eukaryota > Viridiplantae > Streptophyta > Magnoliopsida > Santalales > Viscaceae > Viscum > Viscum album. The sequence goes on from OY728152.1 coordinate 2,112,659,578, forward strand.
AACATATACTTCAATTTAATAGTGATGAACAAGAACCTAACATTTTATATGAAGTATGACCAATCCAAAATCTTAATAAAACCAAAAAATTATCCAGGAATAAGATTACATGACAATGAATATTCTTTAGGGGAGTCATAATTTTGAGGATATATCATGGGAGACTGAGCGTTGAATTAAATTTTCCCCCATTTATTTTGATATATGAATCATTTGTCTATTGAAATATTTTTTTGGGGGAAAATGTATTATCCCATGATTATGCTATATATATATATATATATTTCATTTCAATTAATATAATGTGTTTGATAGTTATGTTCACATGAATCAATTATCAATAAAGAACAACTACACTAATTATTAAAATTAATGTAACCATTTTTAATGTAATCGTATGATTGGTAGGTGAAAATAATGGTAAAATATATGAAAAAATTCAAAAAAATAAATTTAACAATTATTAATTTGTAAAACTCAATTGGTATAAATCAAGGACCAATTAATCAATTTATATATAAAATGTATTCATTATCAAAAAACCATTTTATATGATATTTATTTTAATATATTATAATTAAATAATGATTTTTATAATTTGTTTAATAATATATGATATAAAAGATGTAAATATTCATATAATAGCTTTCACTAGACATGTAATTAATTTATTTAATCTATATAAGATTCATTATTCTTAAAATTGTTTTCTGAATTTGTATATTAAAATTGTTTTTAGAAAATTTTATGTATTGTAAAAAATAATTTAAATTAGTATATATATCACATGTTTCCACAAATATGATGTTTATAGATACATTATAATAAAAAATCACTGGAGAATAATTTTAAATGAAATTAATAAAATATAGCGATTAAAACATAATCTTTTACTACACTGAGGTTTCTAATCATTATAAATTTTAATTTAAATATTAATTTTCTACTATATTGAAATTTAATTCAGTTATATTGAACCCTTGTTTATATTTTCAATTTTTAAATTTTTTATAGATTGATATATAATTATTTTAATAAAAATTTTATTTCCAAGATTATTTTTTAATCCTTATTAATATATATTACAATACCTAATTAAATGTTTCCTTAATTTTACATAAAAAAAATTTACACTTATAAAATTTATAATACCATTTTAGGATAAAAATTTAAACATACATGTTTCACCAATTTTTGCTCCTTTTGTTAACTAAACAATCAAATTGCACCAAACACCCATGTGTTACTACTATCATCACTCACCTATCTTTAGTTTCTCTGAAAATCCAATCATTTTCACCTATAAAAGGATATCACTCTAACCCTTCCTAGCATCCATCTACACTAAAATGAATTATTATAGATTATCATTTCCCCATACTCATATAAATAATCCCAATGAGTTAATATGTTTTTATGAATTACTCCTAAGAATTATGTTGCAACATAACATGGTAAGGGTTTTCATCCTCATATATTTTATTATATTATATGTTTTCTGATAAGTCATAATATTTTGACTTTATTATATTTTAATGTGTTCATAATCAATCATTCGTTTACCATATGATTCATTATTAATAATATATTACTATTCTCCCTCATTAAACATATTATATCAAAAAAAATTATAGTCTTAATTCATCCAAAATATTTTTAAGATATTTCATTGAATATTTTCACGTTTCTAATATGAAACCTATTTTTATTCATGGTTCTGAACCAAGATAAATTTAATAGAAGAATTTATTTTTCCCAAAAATGAAACCTTAATTGGCTGGACAATGGGATTGAAGTGCATTCCCATTATTCATCTTTTATATAAAAACCCTAGGGAATCATTAAATGTATATTATTAATTATTTAACCGTCGTTGAACATAATGATAGATTGAATCAATAAGAGTATTAATAACTTTTATGACATCATTAATTCTATAAGGGTGTGATCATAATATAAATTTATATCAAACATAACTTTCACAATTGTAAAGTATCACAAAATAGTGTATATGTCACATTGAACTTGGATGGAGGCAAAGATAACATATTGTAACCTTAGTATTAAAACATATATTTAATTACAGAAGTGAAATGAGTGATGTTAGATTTTAATAAATAAAATAGATTAAAATAAAATTTATTAAATAAGGGTTTGCGGTCAATATTGGAGAATCTTTACAAAGGATACCACTAAATCAATCATCTGAAGGCCAATTGGATTTGTCTTAAAAGCTGTTTATGAATCACAATGTTTGTTTTCATTAAAAAAATCTTACCAAATGGAAAACCACTCATTGGTATGCAGATGTCTAACATCCTAGGTTCTTTGACTAAAGATTAAATTTTTAAAGAAAAAACCATTTGGTCCATGATTTATTAATTACAATCAGGTTATGGTCGTCCTCTTAAAATCCCCAAGATTAGTATCATGTAAGGGGAGGAATTTTTATTATATCATTAGACTAATTCATAGCCAAATTATTACCAATTATTTGATTACGATATTTATTGAAGTGTTTCTATCCCTAATATCATTCCCTAACATGTCGAGGATTATACATGCATGGGAATGAACATATTATTAATGAAAATAAATAACATGAATACATAAAACATTAATATAGAGTAATTATCAAAGAACAAATTTAAAACAAATAATATAATTGAATGGAAAAGAAGAAAATAGATCAATAAATAATATCAAAAATAGATAATATATCTTATTAATAATGAATTTAAGGAAAAAATCATGTTTTGGAATCAATACAATAAAATGGATAGAAAATAGGAGAAAAAAATATTGATAGGATGAAATAAAAATACTAAAATAAAACATAACGAAAAACAATTCCCATTATATTAGGTTACTAGAAATATAAAAAAGCTAATAAATTTATGATGTAAAAATATTTAACTTGGAAATTAATCAAAAAATTATCTATTCATGGAAGTTTTACGGCATAAAATATCATTTTTCTTCAAGGATAAAAAAATAAAATCTTCAACACTCTGTATATGAATAATATATTAACTCAATTAAAATCATATGGTCTTTAAGATGGTTTACGGGAGGTATAACCCAAGGGTTTCACACCATAAATCATCCTTTTTTGGTGTGAGTATTATTTGTCATAATATTTATATCTAGAGTTGGTTTGTAGATTTCTATAACATAGTCTTCAAGAATTTTATTCCATAAATCATGAATTTAATAAAAAATGTGTCTGAAATTGTAGAAAAAACCTTTTTCAATAATATATCAAACATTTCCTGAAAACTATTTGAATTCCACTATATAAAAGTTTAAAACAAGAAATAAAGATTAATGAATTTATCTAAAATGTATAAATGAATTAATTTTTTAAAATTCCACCACACATGAACAATTTATTATACTTAATGGAAAAATAATTTTGAATGATCCCTAGATAAGTATTTCTCATGTCACCATTTACCTCACCATGTATTTTCTCTGATCACTTATCATAAAATAAAATTGGGGTTATGTATATAAATGGAATACATGTTCCAAACCATTGGGTTTCATTAAATCGAATAACTGTACTCTGTAAACCCAAATAGAATAATCAATCATGGGGAATTAAACATTATAGTTAAAATGATACTAAGTGTAAGGATAGGTTGTATGATAATAAAAATATATCATAAAATGGGGGTTAAAGCTAATGAATTATACATGATTACAATGAATATTGTGATACCAAATATCCTCTATATTAATGTTTACTTACACTACCTAAATCATAATTATGTTCCCTGAACATAAAATTATATTATAATAAAGGTACCTTATTGTTTTTTGAAATATTTTTGGGGAAAAAATCTCTCATCCACCACCTTACAAAATATGATATGTCCTGAGATTAATTGTTATTGTATTTGTGAATTTTAGCCTCATAATACAAAAAATATATTTATATATGTATTATATTTTGAAATAATATAATAATGAAGGTACATAAGAAATAACTGTGTACAATATCTAATAAATTCGGTAAAATAAATTCACACATCTTCTCAGTAGTATGAATCTTAAATTCATTTGAAATAGCTATCTCTTAGACTATTATTTGAATGAATATCATGAAAGATATCATTGTCTAGGGGTTGAAAGGAAATAATGGTTGTTGGAAATAGATCATTCAAAAAAATAATATCCATAGAAACTACTGGATTAGAATAAAAAATTTACTACTTGGCTTCAGGAAAATCAATATCACGAATCGAAGTACCTTAATCATTTTAACAACATATTTTCTCAATACAGACACTGATAAAATAAATATACAATTTCTAAATGGTTTACATGTCTCAATAATCCCCCAACCATTATTCAGAGGGATGAATTGGAAGAATTATCCCTAAAATCCACTTGGGAACAAGTATAAAATTAAAAATCTAAGAACAGAGGGTATATCAAAAAGTAAAAAATTCAATTTAAAAAAATCTAGAAAGTTAGAATCAAAATTAAAATATTCAATTGAAATGTAATGATAAAATTATAAATAGAAATAAAAAATTTATTCCAATAGTTTCAATCATAACATTCTATTTTATTTATGATGTTGAAATATAATTTTAATTTATGGAATGATTCTAAGAAAAATGGTTTCTTAGAGTAATGAGAATATGAAATAATATCATTGAAAATAAAATAAATGTCATCATGGTCCCCCAAAATCGTATAATGAAATTGTCCCTGGACTTGATTCAGTTTTTAGGGAGAGATAATAATGAAAAAAATATAAATATATGTAATTAAATGAATTAAATAATTGTAGGTAATCAAGAGCTCTAGGAATGTAAGTTCATTCCATTAGGAAAAATTTTAGATGGGTTTTTGAATCCAGAATACATTCAATAATCTTAAAGAAAATGTAATTATTAAATTTATAAATGATATGTTCAGTTTATATGTTCAATATTAAATCACAAAATTGGTTGTTTTACACACAAGTCAAACTTAATGTCATCTTATATAAATTCTTGGAAAAATTACAATGAAATATTGGAATGAAAACATAGAATACATTATCTATAAAAAGAAATTAAAATACCAACAAAAATAAATAAGTGTCAAAAGTACATACTATGGGTTGCCTCCAATAATTCCATGGAAATTACTTATCAGCTAGATGGATGGTCCTAGATCTTTCAGAAAAATCCATCTGATCATCGATCCTCAAACTCTTATGGGATCATGAGGCAGTGTCTACCAACTATATGGGTCTCTTTTGGGGATTTTCCACATAAGAAATAGTAGGACTAAACCATTGGTGTAGTAGGTATATAATTCAAGAAACTCTTATTGAAATCTTTAGATGTTTATATAGGAGTAGAGAAGGGTGATAGTAAACATGCAGAGGGTGGATTATTCACATCATATCTAGAGAACCAAAGTAGATAAATGAAGCAAAAGAGTAATACGTAACACAACTATATATATGAGGAATTATGAATGATTAATAAAATCAATATTATATGATATACTTCATCCCATACATTATATTATGTAAATAATAAAATTCATGTTATTGAATATAGTGTATTAAAAATAAACCCATATAGAGAAAAACACGGGGTGTACTTGGAAAAAACAAAGAAAATGGGGAATAATCTCTTTGATTTGAATCAATAGTCCCTTATGGAGACCCTTAATTTTCATACATATACTCCACATCTTAATATATGAATATTCATCACATGCCATAAATATGAATTCCAAAATCATATAATTATAGTTCCTTTGGAAACAATGACACATAAATAACTACTTGTGAATGATCTACATCATATCCCATAACATTTTTTATAACTAATATCCTAATTTTTAAATCTAATAATTAATACCTTTATACTTAACATGGTTAAAGTAAACATAGGAATGGATGACAACATATATTAGTAAGGGTAAAAAGGGAGATATCAATTATCACTTAGGAATAACATGAGCATAATTATATGAGAACGTGAGTATACCATCTGAATAGAACACCAGAATATTATATATCATAATATTGATTCATGTAACAAATCATGTCAAATAATATGAAATGAATCATGAAGGAAAAAATAACATGATCCTTGAGAGCTAAATAGTGGAATATGACATATGTTTGGGAAAAAAGAGAATAGAAAATTATTTCCATAGTAGTCAAGGATAACTACTGATGATATCAAACTGGATTGGATTCAATCCACAAGCCATTATATTAGTCAAAGTATACTCCCACGACAATCATAATGGATATTGTCCCTTATTTAATTGGTCTACCTCCCCGCTATAGTCTTATTTATCTCATGATATATCTATCTTTACCCAACACAATAGAGGGCTATATTATTCATCTCCCACCCATCCCAAAATAATAATCATACATATGTGTCTGAAAGATCATAATAAATTAATCATATCAAATAACATGAAATAAATATTTTTTATAACCATTTCATTTTTTCATAACCAATGGAAAAGAAACAGGTTTTACTATCATTTCTTAATTTCATCATAGCATAACCTATGGTAAGGGGAATAGTTTTATAAAAGTGTTTTCATAATAAATATAACCCATTCAGAGAGAGAATAATGGTGGTATTATGTATATCAACTCCTAAGTAAATAATAAATGAAATAACATGTTTTCATTATTGATGTATCGATATACAATTACAAGATCGTTAAAACATTCATTGGTAAAATAGACTCTCTACCTTGAAAATAACTTTAATTTTAAAAAAAAACCACAAAACACTGTGAAAATAATATTCATTTAAGGTATACTAGATAAAGAATAAATTAATCTACATTGTATTGATTAATCATGATAACATTGATTTTTATAATTCCATTATGTTAAAAGAAAAAATTTATTCCACTTTTTTGTGAAAATTAAAAAATTAAATCAGTTGGTAAAAGGAAGAATAACATTTAATTTTTTTTATAAAACCTCATACATGGGTAAAAATAAATTCAAATAATAATAATATAATATAAAAAGCATCTAATTTCTTTAGAAAACATAGATATGGATGAAAATTTGTTTTTAATGGAGGAGAGAAATAAATTGAATTTTATTACAAAAATATTTTCAGTATCATTATTAATTAAGGTGACGAAAATGAAATGAAAACATGTATTTTCATATATAAATATATTTTATTATGTCTTTTGTGGTATTCCAAAAAAATTTCATTATTTTTGATTTTTAGATAATGTAATATATTAACTGGTAGTATTTGGATAGTCCACTATAATGGGTATTTAAGAGTTATTAGTAGGGGTTTATGAATAATATTGGAGGCTTAAAATTGAATGTATTAATTTTGGTGGAGAGTATATTCATATAATATTTATGTATTCAGTATCTTCATAGTCCATCATCCCCTCTATTTCATGTGACTATATTTCCTCTCATCTAAATGATCCATAAAAAATAAATTCATATATAAGGAAAATAGATTGATATTGAATATAATATTCACTTTAATTAGGTGAATTTACTAGACGAGACACTTCATGTTCATCACCACTAGTAAATACTACAAGACCTTTATTCCCATTGGTTATTTCATTACTGGTAGAATGAAATGGTACCCCCAAATTTATGGGCACAACACCTTGTTCTTATATATAAATAATGGGGATGTCATATGGAGAATAGGTTTACCAATGATAACAAAAATGCACCTAAATATTCCATGGGTATATTTAGTAAATCTTCCAGAAACCAAATGTGATAATGATGCTGGATTGTATTTCTTGATCCTAAATTATGATTAGATACTAATATATATGATATTTATTCTCATATAAGGATCACATGATGGTTTCCCAAAATTATACATTTAAATGGTTCTTGGGATTGAGAAATTTATAGGTTCTCTGATATTTCATGGAGGATATTGATGAGTAGCTACAATAAATAATTTATTTAAGGATTTGATTCCAGATTAATAATTTTTTCTTTTTTTTTTTGTAGAGAAACTCCACTAGTAATTTTTCATAGACAATTATTTGGAAAATATATTCATTAAATGGAATAAAGCTATGTAGTTATATAAAAATGTATAATAGGTTTATGTTCTGAGTTTCCATGTTCCCTTTTTTATATCCTCTATCGATATTGAATAGAGGATTTTCAATTTTATAGTGCACATATATTTCATCCTCAATTGGTTACTCTAATTATGGGACATTTTATTTTTGTTCATTGTGAAATTTTTTCATAGACTTATTCAGTACTTTCTTATTTAGTAATTATTACAACTCGTGTGGTGTATTCTATACTATTTTTTATATCCCACAAATTCAATAAAAAATCATCACTTTTCCATTTGGAAGGACCTCATTCTTAGCCACCTCTCATGGATGATTAATCATGTTATCATGGTGTGTGATTAGTATATGATACCAGAGAGTCTTGATAATTAATTTAATTGATTATCAATGTTATAGAGATTATATATTTGATTATTATTTTTTGGATTCCTACATTATAATTTCATGGTCTTCCTTTTGAAAAGAAGAGGTAATAATATTTTATATGATTAATTAATGGGTAATAGTTTCCTATAGCTATCTAGGTGGATCCTATTGTTTCAAATGTTTTTTATTAGGTAGAAACTATTGACCTTTAGGTAGTATAGTGGTTGGTAAAATGGTTAGTGTGGTAAATGAGGGTTTTTTGTCGTTTTTTAAAGGAATAACCTAATTTATTGGTGGTTATTCACCTCTCCTATAGAGTTAATAACTCTAATTTTCTTTTTTATATTGAATATTAATTTTATAGTAGTCAAACCTATTATATTATTGAGTCTAATGCTTAAATTTCACATAATTAAAATCAGGACTCTGGTTTTCCTACCTTTATAGTCAAAAGAAAATATATGGGCTTGGGCCTCCACAAATATCAAATTATTTAATTTTTATTAGAGTTTTAGGTGGTTGTAACTGTGGTTGGGGAAAATTGAAACTTTCTTGTTTTTTATTAAGAGATTAAACATGTGATTAAAGGTGTGTGGTTTCGTCTATGTAGTGAAAACCACAACTTAGTGGTCTTGTATCTATTTTCCAATTCCTAGGATTGTTTGAGATTTCATCTATATTTTTTATACCATCATTTGTTTTTTTAAGAATTTGTCTTCTATCAGTTTTAGCTTATACCTATGTGTAAACAACTAGGTGTAATCCATGGTTAAAAAATGTAGTTAGAACCAAACGTCATGGACAGGGTGTGGGATGTATTATGTCAACTCTATATTACATTCTCATTCATATTATGTCCATTATACATCCATTTGAATAAAACTATAAATACACTTCCATATATTTTAGGTTTGTATATAAAGAAACTATTTATCTAGAAACTTTTTTTTGATTCCATACCAAGTGTAAATATACACAGAATCCTTGCTTTACAACCAATCCTTTTCTCATTCCCTTGATGAAAATGTGAATTTTCTATGCCTAATGGATTCTGTAGAGACCCCATGATCAAGAGATATAATAGAGGTCACCAAAATTTGATAAATTATCTTGTAGGTCATTTCTATGATGTCTATATAATTGACCGATGTTATGGATCATATGAATGTGGAAAAAATTATTTCAATGGTGTCTGCCTTTATGGGAGGGAGGATGATGTTATGTTCAATTCCACTGATCATTGGAAGGTGATATCCCATGAGGGTGGGATCCAATAGAAGGTGTTTTACTTCTTTTTGGTCAACATGGATGTATTTGAAATTTTGATAATTGAGGCCATAATATTTTGGACATTGTCTATGATTTTGTGATGGTGTGTATATAAGTATGTTTATATTTTAGATTTAGAACATAATAGTTATTAGGTTTCTAGAAATATTAAATGACTCATTATGTCCTTGAGCATGAATAAATTCGCATCACATATTAAGAAATTGATCTTTGTGAAAATTTTATATTAATAAAATGAAAAAATATCGGTAAGATAGGTGATCCAATGTTCGAACTCAAATTTCACCATGAATAATCACTCATTAAAAATCGTGCTAAAAATTGACTAGTCCACACAACATAATTTATTACATAGAGGAATGATCATATTAAAAATTTATATATTATCTATTTAGAACTATTTAAAAGTCTTGTAGAAGAGTGGTAGTCTAGGATTTAATCTACAGGGACGTGAGAATAACATATTATGTTATACGGATAAACGTAATATGGATTCATCACTTGAATTCTATGATCATGGATTTTTACCTAGAAAATGGATTAATCTAAAATTGATTAATAAGGGATTTGGGATTATTTTTAGAAAACATGTTTATAGGATTTCCCTAAATATGACATGGGAAGGTCTATTAGAAAAGTCTATTAATCTTTTCATGAATTTCAAGGTTTGTTTTAGTTTGAAAAAATGGATCTACAAAAAATGACACCCTCTCTTGTTTCTTGAGATTGTTCTCAATATAGGTTAATTATTAAAAACATCAAAGGCGGTAACATAAAATAACTATTTATAATATAATTATTTTTTCCAATTAGTTTTGGGTCCTATTATTGTAATCCCTAAGATCTATATAATTTTCTAGAATGAAATGAGATCATTTTATTATCCTAATACCAAGGTAAAATATTACCCATAAATCTATTAAGAGTCTTTGTGATGTGTCACTACCCCTAATATTATTACATATCCCTAAGTGGATTATCCATTCTTGTAAATGATATTAATAAACATGTGATTGAACAACACTATTAAAGAACACATCAATGTAGGATAATGATCAAAGTTTACAGTTTCAATTGACAACTAAAATGAATGGAAAAGAAGAATGCACCAAATAAATTTAAATTAAAATCATGAAATGGAATTGATTCAAAATCCATAAAAGGTACCATTAATGGTTCAGATCATAGAAATTAAATATATTTATAACATGAGATTAAAAAGATATAACCAAATAATAAAATCAAAAAATAAAATGTAAAAATGATATCCATGTGCAATCAAGGGTACCTAAAATAAAATTTATTTAAATAACATATGTGGTTAATGGATATTATGTCATAATTCATCATCAATATATCTATACCTAGAATTATTATCCCATATAAAATCATTTTATTCAAATAATATGAATCTTCAAACATTTAGAACTCTGTATCCTGGTATTTTATGGCATGGATTAAACATTTTTGGGTCATCAAGAAGGTTACATAAAGGTAGATCCTATAGTTTTAAGGTCATTGATATTCTGTTTACAATCGGTGTTTTATTTATCTTGATAGTTATGGATATAATTGGTTTGATTATTTCCTGTACATATTCATTGAAAATTACATGACATAAATCGTGATTTTACAATGAAAAGCCTATGGAATTACAGACTAAAAATACAAGATTCCCTTTTCTATATGACATAAAACATCAATTAAAAAACAACCAACTAGCACCACATTAATGTTTAATGTATTTATAAATATTAATTAAATTATTGTAAAGTGTATATATGAATTAATATTATGTGAGTATTATAGAGGATATCATGAAGAAATCAAATATGAAAAGATAAAATATAATGGTAACATCTAATAACTGGATTAGAAGGTATTGATAAACAAACTATAATAAAAGAAACATGGGCCTAACAGAACCCACGGGTCCATCTCCATGGGTCCATATGTCAACACCATCCCAACCCACCAAAAAGGGAACACGATCCATGAGAGTTTTCGACTACATGATTCACTTTCAATATCTTGTATCCTATTAAACCAAGCTATACTTAACCAAGGGAAAAATTTGGGTGTAAGAACTAAATCCTGTAAATATTCAATAAATAATATATAAATCTTCTATCCTGAGGCACCATCTAGTTACTATATAAATCAAATTTCTAATTTCTTCAAATAATTTTATTTTCTATAAAAAAATAATTTTTTTTAGAAAAAATCCATATTAAAAAAAATTATGTGATATTATATAATATTTATCCATCCGGAATAAGAATATGTATATAATATGTTTTAATCATCTATATCCATATATAGATTCAAAACAATGATATCATGTTAATATTCATATAATTTTTCCATAATAAATCAATTGGATAATCACAACTAAGGGGGTACACAACTCAAAAAAAATACTACTAGTAGAAATAAGAGAATCCTAATGTTTTAGAACCTCATTTCCCAAGAAAGGGTTCCCACTAGTAATGTCTGTATCACTGGAGTGATAGAAAACTCAATTAGGGATCATGTGTGTATAACAAAATAATATTCCAAAAAAATTAATAAGGAAATCAATTTCAATAAATAATGGGTGAGGAAAAACAATTTAATTTTATTCACCATATTTTAGTAAGAAAATTTCAATAGTTATGTCATACTTCCTTAATTATTTAAAACCAACTTTTATTTCAAAATCATCCTTTTTTAATTTTACAAAAATTATATTACGTTTTAAAATAATTTTAACAAAAACACATTTGTATAAATTATTTCCATTATCATAAAAAATAAAAGTCACTTCTACTCAACCTCAAATCATCATTATTATAAATCATAACCAAATTTTAAAAAGAACATACTTCATGTCATGAGAATAAAAAATTTTAATGATACACCAGCATCAATAATAAAATTTATCTTGTTGCCTTAAAAATGGGGACAAAAAATTTTGTAGATTTTGTCCTCAAAATCCTAGATCAACAAGTAGAAATCCAATAATGATTTGAAACACCCTAAACCACTTCTTGACATATGTAGGATTCCCGAAATATCAACCAAGAAAGTAGTTGTTCAATAATGAGAGACTATGTGAAGAGAAATATTATTTAAATATGGGGAAAAGTAAATATTTTAATTAAGACTCTTTAAGATGTTTTAATTTTTAATGAGTAACCACCCCCATATGTTCGGGAAAAAATTACATTTTAGAAAATATACATCACCACCACCATTCCATGGTTTTTATCATGCACAACATAGTGTGTAACGACCCATGTTTTGATGAAATGTTTAATTCCATGTGAGAATAATTTTTGGATGCTAGCGGATGAGCTGTTCTTTGAACTGTGTATAGAAACATAATTAGTTGTGTTTTAAAACTCAAATATATTTTTTTTGTCATGGATAATGGTCAATGCGGTTCTGCAGGTGTTTTGCTGAGTTTTGGGTGCATTGGGAGTCTAAAAAAGAATGGAAAGTACTAATCACGATGCATAGTTTCTCTAAATCCTTGTGGCCAACTAGAGTAAATAATGCAACTCTTTTAGTAGATTTCTATGTCCCATATTGTATGATCTAACCATGCTTTTGGATCCACATTGACAAGTACCTTGCAGTTTGTTGTTTATAATGGAATTTTTCCTAGTCTGTCCACTAATAACCAAACTATGTGACCATCCTTTAAGAGGAAGTACAAGGTAATGACCATAAGCGTAGTTGGAACAAAGATTGGGAAACTATGAGGACAAACCATTCACTACTTTAATGTAGTTTTAAAGTTAATTTTTTTTCTCTTACATTTTTTAAAACCCACCCCCCATCCCTTATCACTTATCTAGCTAACTGATGGGGAGTTTCTATACTCGTGGAGCTCTCATTATACTCCTTCAATGTTTCCTGGTTTCACCTTCATCTAGAGTCAAATTTGAAAACCTTTGAAAGCATTAGATAACATGCATCAATCTGATGTATTCCCTTTATTTATACCTTAGTATCTATCTACGCATTTCTCTATTTTAGTAAGAGATAATTCACCCAATTTTCAAGGAAGAAGTATGATTCTTTGATTTCTCTCAAACTAGAATGAATCCAACAACGATTTTGGAATAGTATATCATCTTAACCATGAGGTTGGTGTTCAGTACCCCTTTAACCATGTTACCATTAACTTATAAACATCTTCACTGTGTTGTGATATAGAAATTATAGGTTTTTATCCTAAAATAGACAAATCATTTTATCAAATGGTTAGATATTGTATTAACTACCTTAGAACCCACCACATTTTTAGATGTGATCAACACAACCCGAATAAACCCCTTTGTGGTGATATCAGTAAATCACAAATGAACCGTGGTTTTTATTGTGACTAATCCAACATTGAGGAGTGTTAAATTAATGTGAATATTCTTATAATGAAATACCATGTTTTCAAGCCTTATAAAATGTTATTTTTTGTGAAGTCAGTTATGAAAGATGAATGTGAAACTTGGATCACATATATGATTTAATTTTTAACATTTCCATGTTTTCAAACAAATCCCCTCAATTGAGAAAAACTGTATTCTAAATTATAAGTATTTATTAACATTTTAAATCTAGCATGGATTTATGGCATGGTGTTTCCTATGAATTAATGATTGTATTTAGATATTTGGGATACATGATACTTGGAATCAATTTATATTACTATATGGGATTTCCTTCTAATAATTGATCAAATATCAACCCCCTTTTATGTGGGTAGGAGTTCCATGATTATTAAATTTTATTCCTGGATAAATAAAAGGACTAGTTTTGATAGAATTTTTTGAATTAAATGTAATTTAATTTTGTGGTATGGATGTGCCTCTTTCTATATATAAGTAATAATGACTTATGTGAATAGTGTGAATTGTGATCCACTTGGTCATATTGGGATTATATATTCTTTATTCTAAAGTGATATTTCCTAATAATAATTACTAATATAACATTGATATCGACTATGATATAATGGTTAATGGACTTTTTGGGAATGACATTCCACTCTCACTTTTTTTGGATGTTAACATTAAGAATCACCCACAATATTAAGTGTTGATAATGGAATATTGGATTCATTATGAGATGTATGTATCATACAATATATTGAATATTATAGGCTTGTTTGGGCGGGTTATTGATGTTTGAGATACTCTCTACTCCAACCATCACCTAGTATCCAGGTATATAGATACATAAACTATAAGGCCTCAGCCCTAACCCTTACTTAATATTGAGTTATTACAAGATTACACATTGAGGATCTTTTCAGGTTTAGAGTTTTAGAGAATTAGGTCGTAAAACATGCATTACATTCCACATTTCAACAAAGTGGTTAAATAAAAGATAGTATTCATTTTTCCCATCAACGGAAATATATTTAAAATAAAACATGGATTCTTTCTTGACACTTCCTTGACACAATCATCATATCATGTACCCTTCCCTTGACCTATGAAAAACATTTCAAAAACTTGGGATGAGCATAAAAATATTAGTAAAGGATATAAAAATATGGAAAGGAAACCTGAGTACATGTATACATAAGAATGAAATCATTATTAACCCATAAAACATAATCACTTTAACATACCTCATAAAATCACGAATAAAACATAGAAATCATAAGACATAAAGGTAACTTGAGGCATTCATAACATTCTTACATAGGGAGTAGCCCTCTTGGTTACGTTTGGAATACCCATCACAGTATATTCCCTAAGTCTCTTTGGAGAAACCATAACGTTTTACTCCTTCGAATTACCCAATGCATTGGAGAGATATATCGGGCACACCCGCCCTTAGTTTATCACAGAACCACCCGTCTTCATAATAATTCCCAAGAACCATAACATAATCGAATCACATAAAACATGCATAAAGAAAACATAACATTTCCACTTTTCAGTCACAAGATATCAATACAAAACATTGATATAAAAACATTATGAAAACCATTTTTAATACAAAAATAAAGGAAAAGTAAAACATGGTATTTATTTTTATTTTTTAAAAAAATGTATGTCTTGTAGAGGAAGCCTAAACTCAAATAATGGTTATGGCGGTGGTGAAGTCGTTGTCGCCGCATACATATGACAAAAACATTCCCTTTTGTCATTTAGTAAAATGCTTTGTATAAAAAAGATTCTTTTCGGATAAATGTAAAATTCAAAGGGGTTTATACACCGTATAAAAGAAGGATGTGTATAAAAAAAATATGCCTTAATGAAAGGAGATTTAGAAGATGTCCCATACAAAGATGGTATCCTTGGATTAAGGATAAATCAATTACATAATAATGTGTGAAAAACTAATACACTGAATATAAGTGGATAATAATTTTAAAACAATCAGAGGATATTCACACATATTCATAGAACGACATATTCAAGGATTAAAAGCTTGTCCCAAAGAATAAAAATTGGGTTAAGAAGTTCCTTTGCAAAAATTTGACAGCCTACCGGCATTACTACAAAATTCAGAAAATGAGTTGATGTGAGATAAAAATGGTATATCATCACTTGGACATAAAATTTAAATCACTAAGGATATATACGAAAATATCCCAATATTATGTTATGTGAATTAAAAGACATAACAAAAAAAGTCTTTTAAAAAGAGGAGGGTGAAAGGTTCCCTTACTGACATGGGTATCTTTCGAAAAATACACCCCGTGAAAGAAAGACAATATAACATTGATGTAAATACTCATAAATTAAATTATATTACACAATGAGTAAAATAATGGTCATTACATACACCACTAAAAGGAAATTGTCTAAAATGTAACATAAATCTCATGGGAATAAAAGTGAGATGAAAAATCTATTACAAAAACTCGTAAGCCTAACGGTGCCACTTAAAACTTCCAAAAATGGATTGATGAGATCAAATAGGGTCTCTCATCATATTAAAATAAAATTTACAGCAAGAGGAATATAAAATAACATCCCCAATAATAAGAAATACGATCTTAAAAGAAGTTACATAAAGGAGAGTACTTAAAGAGAAAGAGAGAGGTTAGATCTCTTACGAAAATTCAGCAGCCTAACGCGCCACTCAAAACATCCAAAATGGATTGATGAGAGAGAATAGGGTCTCTCATCATATTAACCTAAAATTTACAGTAAGATTAATATAAAATAACATCCCAATAAAGAGAAATATGAGCTTAAAAGTAATGACATAAAAGAGTGTACTTAAAAAGAAAGAGATGAGTAGGATCCCTTACTTCAAGTCCGACTTGTCTTGTTCGTTTCTTTATATTACTGAATAATAAACTTTGGTCAATTAATAATTGCCTATGTAAATCATTTAAGGATTATTATTCGGTTAATATAACATATTATAATGTTATAATAATTGTTTAATAATGTTAGTTTATATCAGACGTTTTTGCCGATGTTTCGTACATGAGTCAAAAATGAACTTGTTTGAAAAATTATTTCCCATGTAGTTATAAGTAAATAACTTCCAGAATAGTATTAATGATTACAATATCATATATATCCATTAAATATTCATTTTATACTATTACATATCATTTGGAGATAAAAAACGAAACGCACCGTTCATGGAGACGGTAGGCCGTACGTATGCATGAACGCTACTTTCATTTTTATGTCATATTAATGGAATTAAAACCAAATGAAAGGTATGTATATTTTAATTCCAGAATTATATTAATCATTTATATGTAACATAAATCATATATAATAACTTTAAATCCATCTTTTATACATCCCACATATGGCATTAACGAATCAAATCACTTTGAGGGGGCGGTAGTCCGCACTTCATAAAATGAAATTATCCTGTTTACCCACAATGGAAATCATAACGGTATGCCACAAAAGAAAAATACATAAGCTTAAGTAAAACATAAACATATTATATATCATATATAAATATAGTGACATCTTAATGGCAACCTTTTAAGGTGTTATATGAGTGTTGAACAATCATTGTTTCGTGAGGCAGAAATTCGACATCCATAGAAACAGTATGTTATTTAACCAATTGATGTAGGTGTGTGTAAGTGTATCTCTAATTATTCTTATAAAAACATCCTAGTATATTGAAGATACTGGAGTTGTTACAAAATAAATGAATAAAAAGTGTTTAGGGGGTCGGAGAAGCAAAATAATACAAAAGAACACAAGTGAAGACATTAACTTAAAATAGGGTAACTCTTTTTGATTTGAGATCAAAGGCTTCCTTGAGAAGACTTCTGCCCAATGTCAGGCTTCTGGGAGTAAGATAGGGATGTGGAGAGACAAAATGGGCAGGGGTTGGCCAAGAAAAAGGCTTTAGAAGTGTGGGTAAGGAGGTAGAGGTGGGGGCCTTTTATAAGAGGAGAGGAAGGGAACTCTTGGAAAGTAAAGAAATTTTACTTTATTTGAAAATGAGTTTCACATTTAAAAGGTCCCACATTGATATAATTCGAGGATAAGGTGATATGTTTTCGAAATCCACCAATCCAATAGGTTTTGGACATTTTTAGGTCATAGATTTTACATTATCTTTTCATTTTATTTAAATCCTTTATTAATGAGGTAATTGCTGCATCATTATGATGTCATAAATAATTATATTTATTTAATGTCTAAAAATTATAAAAAAAAATCATGATGTAGTAAATATTATTATATTTCCAATGACTATTTATATTCAAATATCTAACTTGTATAACCCCATGTAAAAAGTTTTTTAGTAAAACAACTCATGTTTGTGTCATTTTTACTTTTACATTAAATAAAAAGTTATTTATGTCATTTCCAAACCAACATGGCTCCATGGGGTCCCCATGTTGACACATGGATTGTCTTGGTCTTCCATGAGACATAAAATAAGGGTAGAACATGTGTCAAGCTCATCTCATATTATTAAAACATTATGTTTACCTTAAACTACACTAATTACCTCTAATCACGATTAAAAACATAAAAGATACGATTCACCAAAAAATTATTTTAATTCAATTGAACGACATTTTACTTCTTAATGAAAACCATGTATTTAAAATTTTTAAAATTAAAAACATAGAGGTGGTAAAATTTCATTTAAACGGAAAATCTGTTTTTATATGTACCACTTAGTGGTTTCACTATTCATCAAAAATTGATGTTCTTCAGAAAATACAAAAACATCACCCTAAGCTATATTTGATATTCCAAATTCAAAAATTATTTCTATTTTAGAAAATTAAAAACATATAAGTTGCATTAATTAATTTAATAATAATTCTTGCTGTCAAAACAAATAGCGTGTTTTTATGAAACAATATCTTTTAAAAGATTGACACTAGTTTAAGTCAAATTTCAAAGTGAAATTAATTCCAATGACCACTAATGGATTAAATGGTAAAAATATATTATAGTTTTACTTTAAAAACAATTAAAAATATAATATAATCATATAAAGAAATTATATTAAAAAGTGGTTTTGAATTAAAATACAACATTTTTCACTATTCATTAAAAAATGAACTTTATCGGAAAGATACCAAAAATTTACACAATGTAAATTTTGATGTATCTATTATAAAGGAGAATTTTATTTTGTCAAATATAACACATAAAATTATCAAAATGTAGATTTAAAAGAGGTTCTCCATCAAAAGGCGGTTAATTGACATTCTAAAGAACATTAGAATGTTTACGCTTAAAAATTGAATTCATTCAAATTTTTAATCCTCTAACATTTATTGTAAAAAGTAAAAATATTTGACAAACATATATAATCATTTTGTAGTTAGTTCTGTTCATTTCCGCCATTACAATGGCTAGGTGCAAACTACCATTTAAAATAATATTATTTTTTTTATTAGAGTGCAACGTAAGATTCCCAAGAAACTCGTTGTTGCGTATTGGGTACGCCATCGAGCATAGCGTCCCCTTTAAAGTAATATTAATATTTTATTCACAAATATGGATAAATATAAAAATGTCTGATTCTTTATTTTCCCGGGGTGTTACATACACCCCCACAAACATAGTCCATATTAGTGGATAAATTATATTGCTATATTTTAAATATATTATTAAAATGTATATAGTTATAGATCATGCAATAATGTTATCATATACTGATGTAGGTAGAGTTTGCCAAGTGTCATAATAAAAATTGATATGACCAGTACTTATTTATTCATTTGTTTTTATTATTCCATATACATGAAATCTCCTATACATTAAATTCATAGACGGTATTTAAATATATAATCTATATGTGATGAATTTATTTAGTGTATGTCACACCCTACAAGAGAATCCATTATATCAGGGTACCATGGTAGATCTCATGTTTTTTGGACCACGGACATTTCTTATGGTAACTTGCCTATTTGTGGGAGTTAGGAGCACCAGAATGAGTAGTAGATCAAGATGATCTTGGAGTTCACCCTTGGGTATTTTCTTTAAATATTTTCCTTATTCATATATGACATTATATCATGTTTCCATACATGGGTATTTTGTATTATTTTATGTATCATCATATGGAAATTCATGAATTGTTTTCTATTTTCTTTTCAATTTATACTGAGTGGATCTCATTAATATGTTATTCTGTCATTCATTTATTACTGCTTCTTCTATAGTATGTTATTTAGATATTTTTACACCACAATGATACTCTGATCATGATGATATAATCTCCCCACTAGACTATCATTATACCCACACTTCTAGTCGATAGCTGATGGAATATGGTTTTCCTTAGCCATAAGCACAATCTGAACCATCACCCCTACACCTAGTATTTTTTGGAATAAACATTTCTTTAACCATTCTAATGGAAGGTATTGTTAGTCATCATGAATAAGGATACCACCAAGTGTCCTTGAACAAGGACACACCCATCACTACATATAGTGTCTCTCACCATTCTAGACTTGTGTCCTAAAGGTACACAATGATATTTGTCCTAGGTGTTTTAAACCAAACGTACAAAAACTCATTTTTAATTAATATTCCACTACTAAAGAATCTAAAACTAAAATGAAAAAACATATAATAGGTTCTATACTTGATTCCTAAAATTAGGGTGTGCCAATTCATGAAACTAAAAAAACATGTTTTCCCCATAAAAGCTCAGGGTGATGCAATTGAAGAGATAAATGCATAACTACATCATCCAGGCCTCACACACCCATGTATTATTTTTGTTCATACCACACAATAATATCATTTGAGAAAAAATGATTATTATTATATGAAATAACATATCCTTCCAGTGAATTTTCTAAATATTCTTTTCAACCACATATGTGTTATTTTCAATCTCAACATCCTCTTATTTTATTTTGTGGAAGGAATCCGATTGATATTTATTCATTTGGGAAACATGTAACACATCATCATTATATATAAAATGAGAAGTAATGTATAATTCTAATGGAAAATTCCCTAGGGGATCCAAAATCTCAAATGATATGAAAAACAATGGTGCTAACATACCCTACCACCAAAAACATCTATATCCAATCTAATGTGATTCTTTTAAAAAATCTCGACCACCTACCAAAAAATTCCAATAGACATTTAGAATAATCTGAATATGATTTATGTAGACTATGAGATTACTCTATCCTTTTCCTAACCAAATGCTCTATATCCATAATTAGCTGAATATTAATAAGTAAAACTATAGAATTTTCACCAATCTATTCCCATCAATATTGAGATCTAAAAATCATCCCACACAACACCTTAATATGAAATATAATGATCATATTCAAATAACTATTATTATTTTAATTAACTAATAAGTGAATATATTTCTCTAAAGAAACACTGATGTCAAGCACACATGATTCAAGCATGTTTTTAATAATTATGACAACTCTCTCATAGTAGTCATCTATCTCATTATGATTGGTCATGTCCAAATTAATCTTGTAACACATTGATATCTATAATCTTTTTCGAAAACTAGGATGTAAGGAAATTATACCTATATGAAATTATATTCAATATTACTCCTTAGATTCTAAAATTTCTTGCAAATATAAGTTTTTAGTATCCATTGCCCTTGTAAACATATTACTAGGATTGAAATCAATTGATTTTATGAGTCGGTAAATAATCACCCATATTATATCATTTCTACTAGTTATATGAGGTAGCCTGATCAAAAATGAAGATGGATATCTCATTCAAATTACTATAAAATGTGTAAGTATTTTTCCAAACAAAAAAGACTCTATTTTTTTCTCCCCAATTCAATGACATATAAGACCACATAAAAAATATGAAACTAATAATTTAATTATATGATACTATTAATGACACATTATGTAATGATACATCGTGGTAGATCTAGGTTTTACCAAAAATTATATCATTTTCCATTATAAACCAATTCTAATATCACACCAATCAGAATATATATATCTGATAATAGAAACAAAAAAAACACCATCGAGAGACATAGACCACTCAATGAAGACCTCCCCATCATAATGGTACCAAAAAATCACTGGAACAATACATCCATAGCATGGAAAAGTAGAATATGATCGTCCAAAGTTGCAATAGGCTAAAAAAATTGATTAATACCTTTTTTATATCTATCTCTTAATCCAAGTTCTTCACAAGAAAAAATCTCATTAGGTAACACTATTCCACTGACTCAATCACTTCATGTAATAATATATTAATTATCAAATAATATGAAACAAAGTTTTATTTTCTAGGGGTATATGAAATATTTTCATGAAGATTTTCTACCACTATATAAGTATCGATTTTATATCCACCTAAGTGAATACAAAAAATAGATTCTTATTATCATAATACACTATAAGCATCTCTCTTCAGATAAAATGTTAGTAAGTCTTAAAGGAATGAATCCATGTCACCATCTCAGGATAATGAATGGGGCAGTTCCTCTCCTTCCAGAAAAATTATGTGAACTACTACCTGTATTCCATTAAACCTAACAAAACCCAAACATGTACTTGTGGTGTCAGAGTAAAAATCATATCCGAAACCCATATTTGGATAAATTTAGAATTGAATTAATTTGAAACTCATATTGAACTCCTCAAAATATCATTATCGTTATTCACTAAGAATATAATCCTCACTATTTTGGGTTACTCTGTCAAAGGTGATGTATGATTAGAGAAGTGATGGGTAATGTTTCAATAATTTAAATCTAATACCATGAAAATCAAAATCCAAAAAACATTTCTATACACCCCCCAATATGTAACTACCTAAATATTCTCAAGATACACTAAGAAACTAATTTCATTAATCACACGACCTAATATTTAACCACATGAATATATAAATAACACATGGATAGATTCTCATATATTAAATTTTACGTTAGGATCTCAATCATTAAATTCAATTTTCAACATGATACTGTTTTAATAGAAAATAAAAAATTATTTCATACAAAAAAATAATGTCAGATTCCATGAAATGATTGAATATTCAACTAATCAAAATTATAAACACCACAAGATCATTTGTAAGGAAACATGGTATGGATGTAAAATAATTACCCCAATACCTTCTTTTGAACACTATCATAGAAATATATCCCTCTTAGACACTCAGTTTATAGTTCCACAATATCAAATATATCTTTGAAACCCACTAGGATCCCTTAATCTGATCTAAGATGTCATAAATCATAGGAAAATTACATTTTGTCATTACCATTATCTTGTTGAGTTTTCATTATTCAACAAAACGTTAGTAACTACAGTCCACATTTTTTATAGAGAGCACGAGTGATGTTCAAGGTAAAATATAGGATGAATAAGTCTTTTAACCTCAAAAAGAAAACGTAAATAATTCAATTATTTATATTCATCAAGTTCTATATTGTATTATGTTATGTAAATTGGCGTTATCCCTAAAAGGGGTTCTCTAGAAAAATAAACATCTCATCAAGTCTATAACCCATAGAAATTATTTTCAAATTCATTGGGATATATAACCACTATTAAATTGTGAGGGTCACTATGAAATTGATCAATATCCCCTAGAAACATCTCCATTGACAGGAATGCGATTATTTCATTAGTAGATGAAACATGAAATACTATCCATGATCAAAAATCCAACTCATTTAAAAATACATGAATAACTTCACCAGAAGTATGAAATTGGACCAAATGATGAAAAAAATAAAACTATTACTTATATATAATCATAAAATTCATGAAAATCATGAGAAAGTTTTTCTTAATATCTTGAACTAGAAAATCTGAAATGGTTTCTTGTTCACTAATCATCACCTAACACTAGGGACTTGTAAACCCTACTTTTACTTATTTCAAAAATGATTGGATAAAGTAATCAGTAATGGAATAAACTTGAATCAAAAATCAAAAACATAAATATGCTTGGATTAGATTAACTAATGATTTTCACATATACCAAAAAACACCATAACCATATAATATGTAATAAACACCATACCTCTCTTGTTATTATGTCCAACCATTATATCCTCTAATACGCACACCGCAACATGGATATATCTAACAATATCCTTAACTTTATTTGAAACATTCAATTCACCCTTGGAATGTGGTTGAGAACAACCCACATTTTCTACATCATATCTAACCATTGATACCCAGGGGTATGTTGATCTATTAATAATAAATATGATTTTGACTAAAAGAAATTATAGAGATAACTATTTTTCTTACATGTGTGGCATTGCATGACTGTAGCCATATTATCATGCATGTGGTGTCTATTTTCCCCACTTTATTAGTAGACCACTTAACCCTTCTCTAGAATCTATTTTATACTTCTTCCTTCAAATAGGTTTTGGTCACCAGATAACCTCTTCTGAATAGAAAATGATCTATGCATAAATCATGTTTTCACTGATTATCCATCTAAACCCTTATGCAGAATTTTTTTTACTAATTTGTATATACAAAATCAAAGAATTACTAAGTTTTAGTAGGAATAAAAGGATAAAAATAAAAAAATATTAAATCCCACAAATTCTTATCAATCCTATATGATTTAAGGTATCCATTTAAAACAAGTTCAGGTGATATAACTACCAACTTATAAAACCATGCAGAATACTCCAGAGTTGAACTCCAACCTTTCTAAAAGATCTAAACTTCCAAAGTATTCACCATTGTAAAATATTAATGATAAAAAATTTATTAAAGGATTTCTAGAAACTATTCCCAGTGATAACTATATGTAACTTCACTTACAAAATAAATCCCCACCACCTCTTTCCTGGCCCCTTGCGAATAGATGTATTGAAAATAACATAAGAGTAATAAAAATTCATTAGTAAGTGTATAATATTCTCAATCCTCTCGATACATTCCTATATCTTCATTAGATCCTTATAACCACAAAAAAAATTTGGATGATTCTTTTTTAACATTATACCATGGAACAAATTTTATTCTGGTTAAATGATGGCTGCAAGTATAAATGATCGGATTTTTTTGTAATATAGTTTACTCTAATATATAGTTTGTCAGAGGATTCATATAAGAGAATTTTTCTTTATCCTCATTTGTATAACTCAAATTTTACCTTCTCAAATGATCAATATTTGTGAAAATAAATAAATAAAAAACCATCAATAATATAATTGTTTTCCATAATCATGAACTAAATATCATAAAATAATATAAAAAAATACATAAAAATAATCAATGATTTTAGACTACCTTGAACATCCTTTGGTAACTCAGCGTTCATTATGAAAGTGAAATGGCCACCACACTTCCATACTACCTCTCTAACTTTGATGGTCCTACATCTATTTTATCAACAACCGCCATTATAATGGGCTTGATAAAAAAATTTGTATATTGTTTATAGATAACCTCCATTTGATTCAAATTTATAATAGACAATATTGGGTATACCAATTATATATCCCAAAACATCCCTACACATTCTACAAATCCTCTACTTGATCACCATTGGACAACGCCATGAACTATGTTACCATAGAAATAAATAATAGAATTGTTTCACCCTCAAAAAATATATGATAAGATTGAAATAATAATATTTTCCAATCAGATGTCTAGAATACATGACATATCAATAGAAATTGACTATTAAGGTAAAATAAAACAACTAAATAATTAGTTTAATATAAAAAAACAAAAATACTAATGACATATACCATGAAGAAACTATTATATCAATCTCAATTTAGTTATATTTCACCATGATCAAAACCCACAAGAAAAGAAAAAAAATCTATAATATTTCTCCACAACATGATGTAATCCCATTTCCCTATATCCTATAAAAACAATTATACAAATACCTAATGGAAAGGTAAAGGTGTGGCCACTAATTCATTTCATGACTCCACCAAAAATGTATACAGTGTTAATTCACATGCAACTAGTTAGTTCTTTAAAACAATTATTTCTATAATAGTGAAATCATTTATTTTTCATATAAAATAATACATTGTTTTTTATTTTTAAAAAAAAATTATATTCAAAAACAGAGTAAATATAAAATAACATTTATCCATATGGAATAAAAAGTTCTATAAAATTGGCTTCATACATCAATATCAATAAAAAGTGGGTAGATAAATATATAATGAAAACAACAACCAAAATAATCCATAATGAACCAAGGGTATTGTCATAAAAAATTGTGTACACATATCATATATATATGAAAACATTCTAGGATAAGTAACTTCTAATATTTATGAACCTCGATCCCATATAATGTCTACACACTTGTAACCATGGAATCATGGGAACATCCCCTAGTTGTAGCTAACTCCACTTGGGAATGAACAGGTATGTCTTTCCCGAAATCACTAAGGTATTAATGATGTGCTAATACATTTCCCTTCTATCTAATTAACCATATTCGCACATCATAAACATTTTCCATTGTATTCTATTTAAATAATCATTTTCTATGGATAATCCACTTCATTTCCATTCCCATATATTCCTATGTAAATTTTTATATTGATTCCATACAACTTACATGCATGGAAAACCAATTTTACTTGAAAATTATATTATATTAACGTTACAAAACACATCACATGTATCTAAATAGTTTTAAAAAAACTCATTTTCAAGAATCAAATCTATAGAAATCAATGATAAAATTCACCAATCCTCGATATCATATCATTATTTTAATTAATATAATATACAAGTAAAAAACATATTTCATTTTATTGGAAGAAATCATATTATTGAGAAAACCACCTCATGAATAATGTAATAATTTTAACTTTAAAAAATGTGATGGGAAATGAGTAGATCCGGTTTTATCGATCCTAGATCTACAAGGATAAATCCATTGTTAATGGTATGAACCCGAAAAAACTAATGTACTCAAAGATAATATCGAAATAATATTCCATGATTGTTCTTGATCTATAATTTGAGCCAAAAGTAGGAGATATTAGATTAATAGAGGGAAAATATTTCAATAGGTTCATCGAAACCTTCATTAAAGCAAAACACATAAAGCGTAACTGACCCCAAATATTCATGAGAGAGATGACCATTTTCATAAATCGAAACTCCCACCACAAAAAATTAGTTCTGCCCCACAAGGTATGATTTCATTTCCCATATGCACTGAAAATGACATGTCCACAAGACAATGGTCATTATGTCCTAGCCACAACCTCCACCATGCACATGACGAGGCTTTTTGTTCATAGCATGCATGATAACAACCTATAGGCCTCGATCAAGGCCACCCCATGTACTCGGTTCAGTGGTATAGGCCTTTTGCTATATGAGTAATAGAGGAACACTATAACCACCACCATGGACACGGTCTAACCAGTTTTTATCCATAATATCAAAAACAAATTGAATCAAATATGAAGAAATATGATTTGGAAACAAAAAATAAAATGGTAAATGTGGATCAATACATAATTCCACCTATTGGGGTATTAAAATATAACTATTTTTATTTAACTGGGTACTTCCATGTATGACATAACTTCCAATAATCATTATATATAATATTTTTAATATATTATGATGATATATTATTGATGTGGAGAACATGATGATAAACATAGAAGGGTGTTCTATTATACCACTCCATATAATTGGGTAGTAAATTAATCTCCAGAGATGACATTTCCATGTTACCTTGGGTGTGTTCCTTTGTAAATTTTTATGATAAATTGGTGAATATATTTGAATATATAATTTTTTTGAAACCATAGTGATAGTAATTTTTGATATCCTTATGAATGTATCATGTTTATTTTATAGCCTTATTTTAATGTAATTCAAAATGTACTTATGATAATCTTTTGCCTCATGTAAATTTTTAAGGTTACGAATTATGTTCTTTTGATGATGTTATACATAGTTTCCATATGTTCATGTTTATATATATTACCTCATGTTTTAGCCATGATGATAATTTATGATCAATTTTCTTATTTTATCACGTTTTGATATTTATGGTCAACCCCTTTCGTTGAATAGGATGGGGTAATAAATAAATCACTCAAGACACTAAGGTTTTTTTTTATGTTTTATCACATATAACTTATGTTATATTCCTCATTTAAAATTCACTAAACCTATAATTTTTAGTGACATTTCCTGTGTAATAAATTTTTACATAGTTATTTTAAAACCATTATTTGAATGTTATGGGTCATCATAGTAAGGGTTATTTAAATTCCATTAAAATGTGTTTTGATAATTGAAATTGTTAACCTATGATGTGTAAATATATATTGAGTTTCCAGAATTCATTTATTGTGACTAATGTCTTTATTAAGATGATGTGATTGCTATGTTATTAGTTTCATAGTTATTATGATCTATAAAATGATATTAATCTAAGATGTTTTAGAAGGAGAACCAATTCAAGGGGACACATGATGTTGGGATGAGTTTTACACGGTAAGATGAATCTTACACATTTTAGTGTTTTCATGCGAGGTGGACATGTATACAAGGTGTAAATTAAAGATATAAATGAAGTATATTTCATATGAACAGGATGATGTTATATATTATATCACATGGAAAATAAATTCTATGTGATATGTAACTTAAATAAATATTCTATTTTAAATATCACATGGAGAATTGTAGGATGAATCTCAAGTATAACTGAAGGGGGAAATCCTAGATCAATTTAATGATATTGAATGAGATTCAAAGAATATAATATTAGGATGAAACTCAGGGAGACTTTAATACTTTGAAGGTGAAGCTAATATTAAAATAATACTAATTATATTGTATTTATTTGAACCAAAATGATAGGAATCGAAAAAAAATACATGTGTATGAGGAATATTTAAAACACATGATGAATTCAGTGAATAAATAATTTGGGGAACCCAATACTAAATTCAGGTGATTATTTTTTATATATCATAGATGTGAATTATATTTCATTAGAAATCATTTTTTTAGGAAGTATAATTGAGAATTCTCATGATATTACTATAACATGGATGGAGTGAGAGAAGGTATTGTGATTCACTATC
This sequence comes from Viscum album, assembly GCA_963277665.1. Taxonomy (NCBI): domain Eukaryota; kingdom Viridiplantae; phylum Streptophyta; class Magnoliopsida; order Santalales; family Viscaceae; genus Viscum; species Viscum album. The sequence goes on from OY728152.1 coordinate 2,112,688,837, forward strand.
TTAGCGAGTATAAGCTATGATTACAGCTATTCGAGAATCAGAATTGATGAATCTAAGAGAATAAGGATTAAATTCCACTATAAGAAGAAATATAAGTTGATGAAATATTCTTATGAGGTTTTGGAAGACATTGAAGATCAATTACTACGTCTCAATGTATAATCTATCATGAAGTGATGAACATTTGTTTTCACAAAAAAAACTATTGGGCGGTTGGACTATGTGATGTAGTTTAAAGATCCTTAAATGGGACACTGAATCACATTGTGGGAAACTATATAACATGGCTTTAAGACTATAAAAGGGTAATATGTTACCCTTATAGTTGTAGAAACTATAATTTACGCATATAACCAATCATAGTAAGGACTCAGTTTTTACAGAATAACCATGTAAATTATTATTCCCGATTCCATTTACTTATTTTGTTATAGAATAGTGGTAGGGAAATATATGAATATTGGATAAATATTTTACATAGATTCAATGGGTACATTAAAAATAAAAAAACATAAAGAGAAAAAGGGATCAATGATTCACCATCCACCTCTCAATGACCAGACAAGGCCTTTGATATTATTTTTGTATTAGATAAATGTTATATTTCAAAATATCAAACCACAATTATTGATTTATAATAGATATTTGGATTCCAATCAACTATTTATGAGTTCTATTATTATATTAAAAGAAAATTTATGGACAGAATAACAAACAAGTTATATATTTTCATTCCCAAGTCCTTGAGTTTGGAAAATTTGATAAAAATTAGTTTAATCAAAAAGAAAGACATGCTATAAAACACATTATAAAAGAATATATCGTGATGTATATTATAATATAAAAAATTCAATCTAGTAAAACATAACTGAAAACATCATACCTAATTATGATGGGACTATTAACTACTAAGTAGATTATTAAAAAATATGAAAATATAAAAAAAAATTTAAATATCGTGAATGAAAAACACTATCATTGGATAATTTTTTTATCATAATAAAATGATATATGATGATAATATTGATGATTACATTTCCCATACATATGATATAGTGTATAAAATAAGAGTATTTGTTTATTATTTTGAATATTTAACTATTATGAAGAAAATGATGACAAATTTAACTAATAGATTGGTCTAATGACAACATCCTTTAAGGAGATTAGAAATAATTATCTTGATGAAATTCAAAAAAATATTAAAATTTATTATATTAGAAAATCCTTTATGTTTATGATAAAATACATGGGAAAATTTTCATAGAAGTCCATAGAAAAATAGAAAATGGAGAAAGAGAAAAATATGACTCATGATAAGTATTAATAAAACAAAGAAGATAATGATAATGATTTTATGAGAGTGATAACTCATATAAGGATCAGTTTAAAAAATGGAAATGGTATGAACATAAGAAATCACTATTTCAATTGTTATAAATGAATAGATTATTTTCAATTCACAATAGACAACCCAATGAATAATATCATTTAATATGAGTAAGATAACTAAATAAAATAGTCATTAAACATTGAATTATTATCTTCATGATGATGATGATTATATTGAGGAGGTTGTCCATATTGGATGAGGAAGTTATCAATAAAGGAAATGAAAATAGGATGAGGAGATATATAGATGATGAATCATTATCCTGGATTGAGTAACAAAATTAATGTTGTTTTCAATACCAAAAAACAAAAAATTTATTATTCTAAAAACCGAATGACACGTCATGTGTTAATGATCTAGGATTAGTGAGAAATAAAAAATATAGGAAATGGTCCGAACATCATATTTCCTAAGAGAAAACAACCCAACATAATAATATACGTACAAATATTTACATTAGAGGATAAGTTTAATTTATGAAAGAAATTGATCATGTCAAGAAGGTAAAAATATCCAAGATAATAGTTACTGAATTTGATAAAATAATAAACGGTCTTAATGCTCATCTAGAGGAAAAATATAAATAAATTTATAAGGAATTGCCTTCTATATTTAATAATAAAATAAATTTAATTGTATGAGAAAGTATTGTAATTTTTATTATTTAGTTATAATCTACCAATCATACTTAGAAATCTAACTCGAGAGTAAAGATAATAATACCATGTTTTTATTATAGGTAATCTTAGTATAATTTATCTGAAAATTTAGATCCAAATAAATAAATGTAACGTGAATGGGCAGATGAAACATATAAAAAATTTACTCCAACATTAATGAATAATGAGGTTGAGTAAATCATCCAACGCCAATAGAAAATCATTAAATATTGGTTGGATGACTCTTGTGAAGAAAACAGATTTTGAGAGACATGATCACTTATATGTTGCATGATCATGATTAAATGAGTAATGTAAGTGATATTTATTTTTTGGAAAAAAATCTATAATTTTACATTTATCGTATTCCAGCTTTGAAATTGGTATAAAAAATTGGAGAGTTGTATAGGTAAATAAAAAATAAATTCTATGAGAAAGAAAACCAATATTAGGTTTTTGAAATATTAATCTGATAAGGAAGAAATTTGTCTCTACATATTATTAATGATGAGATTGACAAAAAATAATTTTTAGATATATAATAGATAATATAACTCATGTTAGAGAGTGTGGAGAGGTAGAAAATGTTTCTCTTGAAGAAATAAGAAGAGTAAAAATGCAGAAATGATTACGTTGAAGATGTAAGAATATTTGTCATAATGAGAAGTATTGTATTAATTCACTATAAAAAATGGAAAATTTAAAAAAAAAAGAATCCCATATATATGGATGCATCAAATATTATTAATAAAAAGTGGGACCAAAATTAGTATATTAAATAGAAAATAGAGAATAACACACTCTCAATATGAACTCATGAGTGAACTATAGAGCTAGAGACATGTAGTGCTTCTTAGAATATAAAATTTTATGAAAAAGGATATCATGGTTTTTTGGAATATCTAAAACCTTGAGTTATTGTTAAAAATTGTGATTCATGCACACATTGTTATCTTAATTTAATTTATTCAAACAAACATGAAATTTATGGAAATATAATAAAGGGGTATCTAGATTAAATTATAAAAACTAGACATTAAGAGACTTTATCCATCATGGAATATAATTACATCCTTGATGAAGATAATGTGGGAATATCTCTTTAAGGGGACCAAAACATATTGAATGGGTGTTAAGACGAGATCTATAAAAAAATTGATTTTTATTAATAACCGTGAAATGTTCATAATTGAGGTATTTAATTCAAACCATCTACCCTGGTTATGAAAAAAAAAATTAAATGGGGGAGTATTAGATGATATTTTTTGTATCAAATAATGAGAGTTGTATTACAACACCCTATAATATTAGAATGTTTTCTCTTAAATAAATTTGACGTGTTTGATATCTTGTGATGAACCCAAAAATTATTTCAAGTAAATATTAAATTAATAATATATTATTGTTAAATAATTATATATTAAAATTAAATGACTTTGTAAGGGGGTCAAATTCTTTAAATAGAGTACATTGATTTTACGGAGACTTCATTGAATTTTCTTGTCCAATTTATCATTTTCATTTAATGATATACTTTTGATAAAAAGAATAAAATAATATTTATTAATAAAATTATAATAATATTAATAAAATAAATATATAACATCTAATTTACGCTTCTGTTATACTATAGAATTTTATTTTAACTATTCATCAGTACAAATATATATTTTTTTAATATAAATTTTCGTTATATTATATATAATATAATATTTGAAAGATAAATATATTAATTTTATATTTTTAATGAGATAATATTAACATCATTTTTAAAAACAATATTTCAAGATTTTCTTATGTATCATTTGTGGTATTTTTGTATAATTTTATATTTTCTCTTGAATAGTGAAAAAAACATATTTTACAAATAATATCATTATATGAGATTTTAATGACATAAGATTGACATAAATGTTTTGGAGAAAACTTTCAAAGAAAAAATTAATACCTTATATGTGATATAAGAAATTTAAAAATATAATATTGATCTAATTAATCTCTGAATGGAATTTAGGAAATCTAAGTATTTATTTATTTAAATAAGAAACAACTTTTGGTTCTTCGATATTAATAAATTATTAAATTGAGTCATTTTAGTTTTTTTATTAAAATAAACTATTTATAATATCATTGAACATAAAATAAATTATTCCATGTGAGTCAACATTAAACAAGAATTTTTTGTACAATCATTTTTATGCATGATATATAAATTTAAAAAAGACTTATTTTCATTGAAATTTCAAATTTATATAAAATGCAATTTTATGAAATAAGGAGATACAAGTATTATTAAATGAATTCCATATTTTGGATCATAATTTTAATTTATTTAATGATCCCCATTTCATTTATTTATAAATAGTGAATAGTTATAATGGATTTCTTTCTCCGATGTTAATTTCAAAAGGATTATCTAGGAGTCAGATATTGAGATTATGATTCAAATATATTAAAAAATTTCTATATGTTATTTTTGATGTCAAGTTTTTTTATAATATCTAAAATCATTAAAACTAGAATAATTTAGATAAATGTTTCATGGGAAGTAAATTTATTAGAAACTAATTATCATGATATTTAAAACGGTTCCACACCCCTCGCTTAAAATAGGGAACCTCATATAATATTTTATAGACACCACAAATGAAATATTTTTTGGAGTGTATATGACCAATTAATCTACCAAAACTCCTACCTATGGAAGAGGTATTCCAGCCTTCCCAGAAAAACCATTCCCAGAATCCTTAAGTTTTTATGAGTGTGATTATCCAAGGAGGATAAATATGTTATTATTGAAACATTTCAAGTTCATTTCCTATTAGGCCTCAAAAAAATTCTATAAAACAATAATAAAATTATTAAATAAGTATAAATACATTATTGAAACGTTTTTATATTAATTTAAAACCAATTTTCTTTCCCTTAGTCATCTAATGTATCTTTTATACTTTACTCATGTCAAGGTGCGGACTACCACCTCCCTAAAGAAATGTAATTCATTTTTCATCCCCATCTAAAAATGATGGTTATATTAATATATTTAATTGATATATATAATATTTATTGTATATTAATAATCCTTAATGATAAATAATTAGTAATATTCATTTATTTAAATCCATTAAAAAAATTAAAACATCACCCACGTGGATATACAAACTACTATCTTCATTAGTGATGTAAATAATTTTTCAGAACCACTATAAATATAATATGCATGGAAAAAATGAATTATTAAACAACAATAACTATTTAGACAAAAAGAATTCAATTAAGTGAGTATTATGAAAAACTAAAGGAATGAAATAAGGTAATATAATTATTAATAATGAATTTATGGATTTAAAATATCTATACATATAATATATAAGACATTATAACATCTTTACCTATGTGGTTGTATATTGTAATGATATTTTTCAATCAATTTCATGTCATTTGGGTATATCACTTTTTTATTTATTATTTTATGATACGATCATGTGTGTTGTAACAATTTATTCATTAGGATTCAGTAAAATATTTTATTATTTTTATTATGATTTTTTCTAAAACATTAAATCCTTAAGGTATTTCAATTTAATATTCTATGAATTTTCATAAGGGTTTCGTAACATGAATATTTCCTTATTGAGATCTATTCTATATTCCCCACCTATATTATTTTTCTGTGGTGTATATACTACAATTAAATGTATTTGATAATTCCTTTTATGTTTAATAATATTTTTCCTAGATCCATATAAAGGCTTTCTTTCATGGGGTTTTTATTCAATGATTACCAACATTTTGAGCGTTTTTTTATGTTGTGAATTCTTATTTGAATTTCTTATATTTAATTATACATTATGGATAATTATAGATTATATATTTATTAAAACACACATAAATTAGTTTAGTATTTATATTTCATGGGGTTCATGTTTTAATACCATTTTCCTCTCATTATAACTCAAAAAGAGAAAAAAGATTTTTTGGAAAATAAAACACACATTCTTTTCTCTTGTTCTTAAATCCTTTTCTATCACATCCGTATTCATTAGAATTTTTTTATGTATTTACATATCTATAAGAAATATTTTTCTAAGGTATTTAATACTTTTATGAGCATTATATACAAATTTTTGGAATTAATATATGAAAAATAATTATACAACTAAATGCAGACATTTTACAAAAAGTGAGAGAAATGTTTTCAATTAAATGTATACAACAATAAACCATTTATTCACCATCATTATTATTTTTCTAATTTATATTCATTTTATAAATTTCATTTATATTAATTTAATATATTCTTATAGGTTTTTAAGATTTTTATGTTTTCATAAGTTTCCAAAAGAAAATGATGTTTTCCTTCTTTATTGATAGTTTACATCAAATTATTTTATAAAATAATTCTTCATCTTCATCAATAATATTTATGGATAGTTATTAATCCCTAAGGATATTCTATAATGATACAATCTATTTCTCTTCCATAGATCTTTTTATATTGTATTATAATTATTCTATGATGCAAACTTTATACCATGAGTTATTTATTTAGTGATGGAATCTAGAATGTTTTTTTCTGATATAAAAGATGGATTTACATTTTTTATATGATGTACTATTATAAACCTCTAATGTATTTGGTTATGGTTTTATATATCATTCTATTAGTATGAGTTACTATTAATAATGCTTGATCCAATATACCAATGAATGATGATAATAATTTCTAAATCAATATACTATTTGATGATGGCAATAGTGTGTAATCTAATATACTAAAGGTTGTGGATAATAAAACATTATCTAGTATACAAGATGATTTAGATGATACTTTGTTGTTATAATACGGGGTTCTAGTGATGTTTTTTAGTTCATCATGTCATGATAATATAGTATTTAATCATAATACACAAAGTTATGATTTTATATGATTACGATTGGACATATTTCTACATTTTCCAGCATTTTTATGTTATTTTTTATGGATCATGATATTGGTTTTTTGAATATCAATTCTTCATGTTATGATGAGGAATATTCAATTAAATTTAAATTTTGATCTATTTTCTTCATTATATGATTCTATTATATTACGCATTTAATTATTTTATAATAACCTTATGATCATTATCTGATCACATATGATATTAGATTGATAATTACATTTTTAAAAATAGATTTTTCATTTGACATTACCCATCTTATGATTCCATTTCAATAGGTTATGAATAATGTTATTGTATAAGATTTGTCTTTTATGGTATCACGTGATAATAATTTTTTGGATGTTATTAAAAATATAATGAAATATGTAATGACCCACAAATTATCAGAATATCGATATTACAATGAGTCATTATATGGACTTAAGAGACATCCCCAAGATTCCAAAGGATAAAAATAAATATCTAAGGATTTCAAATACATGTGGTGGATGATTTACAATTTATGAATAAAACAATTCACTCGACCACCATATCTAAATATCTTACTACATGATGCATGAACAATAAAATAAAAATAAACTTCTTTATTTATATTAAAATAACATCACAATGGCCACAACCGAACAAAAGAAAAAATCAATGTAAATAGTATAAGGAAAACAAGTGACTCCAACAAGACCATAAGACTCCACTCTCCAAGATCACCAAATAGCCCACATATCATGATGTGGTTCAAAAATGCATGGTATGTTACCTTTTCCACTATCTCGGAGGATTTAATCTAGAATAGTACCAATGTTCAAAATTAGGGGTTAGTATAAAACTCAGTTATCTTTAACCATTGACTTCCTTACTCACTCTACTAGGATAGATGATTTATAAACATTTTTATAAAGAAATTTCCTATAAAAGTTTATGACTAAACATAAACAAGTTCAAAAATAATTTGCAACTAAAAGTACACAATTGATATTAAAACTAATTTTACAGAAATTTTTCATTGTATACAAATACTAAAAAAGATTTAAAACCATCTCAAGATCTCTATATGGTAGGCCTAAACCATTCAACACACTCACACTGTCAACCATACATGCTTCGTTATGATAGTAACATACTCATTAGTGGTTTCTCATTGATCTACCAATTTTTCACAAGGTAATTATATACCATGTTCCATTAAATAATTTGAACATAGAAAAAGGACACATTTCATGAAAGCACCATACATGAAATCTGAACTCACAAGCAAATATTCTCAAGGATCGTGCCAAATCACCTTTTCAAGAATATCACCTTTTATTAAAAATCATTTTCCATAAAACCCAATTATATGCCAAATCATTTCAATAAAACATCATTTTTATTCTATACCACATTCCCAATAGACCATTTAGATATTCTAGAAAATCTACAATTTAATATCACCATTTTAAATTTAGAAAACTAGAACAATTTTCACAACAATTCACCGAGATTACACAATTCCAAAAAAACAATAATTCATCACTAAAGAAGATTTATTTCATGCATTGAAAACAAATTTCAGAATAAATTTCTTTTAATACATTTGAAACTAAAAAAAATAAAATCAAGAAATAGGAGATTAGGGTGAACCCACCTACCTTGAAGGTTTTGAAAAAAAAACAGACATCAGACGATGAACGCTCAAGCAACAATGTTTTTTATAAATAAAACCATCGTAGATCTCTTCTACTAGAAAGATGAAGACCAAATATAATATTATTTGTCATCCACACACTTAGGGCTATCGATAATAGGTATATATGTGTTAAAATATTAATAGAAGAGAAGTAGATATACACAGATCTATAATAACACAATTAGAACTATGAATAATGTCACTTACCTCAAGAATTAAGATTGAAAATGCCAATGAAGGAATCCGTATTGGTTCCAATGATATTGAGAGAGGGTCCCCAAAATTCAATGGAGATAAATATTAAATTATGTCTATTTAGGTTCCAAAATTAGAATGTGGGTAAAAAATGATTAAAATCCAAAAAAAATAAGATCTTATTTTTTCTCGGTGCACAGTTAGTTTGCACGGTTAGACAAACCATTCGCTAACCGTGCGTTAGCTACTACCTTCAAGGGAACTTCGCCCAAACTCTTCACATGGTTTCATTAATTGTGTTCAATTCATGACATAGATACTTCCTCAAACTGAAATTTTTTATGGTTTATGCTAGTATATCTGCACCATTTAGACAAATCATATGAAACACATGTGTGTCTCCTTTAGCCCGAAAAAACTTATTAAACGTTCTACCAACTCTCCCAACCTTTACCTTACACCATATAACCCAAGAATAACAAGTTAAAGGATAAATAATAGAAACAGGGGTACTAAATCTCCCCAGCATTGCTCTTTCTATCCACCGAATGTTGAAAACTACCCTTTCTCTAAAAGAGTTCTATCCATTGATCTTTCATTTCCTTCTCTCCTTCGGAAGTCTCTTTCCAAATTCGACCATGTTTATATAAAACCTGAAATGAGCCAATTCATTTTCCCAATAGGGATTTCTATTTAATATATAGAATTCTCACCAGGATATGTACAATTGAAGCATCTGACTCTTGGTCAATATGATCTCATCTGATCACACAGGTAGGATCAGGTGGGTACATTATCAGTTAAGATACATGGTACACATTATGTACCACACTGAAACATGGTTGTAAGGCCAACTGATATTCCACCTCCTCAACCTTTTCACGTATCTCAAAAAAGCCTATGTATCGAGGAGGTAACATTATCTACTTCTCAGATTGACGATGTCCAAGCCTTGGAGAAATCCTTAAGAACACATGATCACTCTCCTAGATCAACAACATCTTCAATGATGATCCACACACAATTAAAAATGACCCCATTCTATTTCCATTCTCTTTCTAATGAACTTAATATTCCATATTGTTTCTTGGACAAGGCATGGTCCATCTAAAAATGTTTCACATTTTTCCACCAAAAAAGTGGAGAATGACAAGGACGTTCATACAACACTTCAAATGAAGCTATATGAATCGAGACCTGATAGTTGTTATTATAAGAGAACTGTAGCGGGGTTATATGATATTCCTATGTTCCCCCAAAAACACTTACGCAAGACAGAAATAATTCATCCAATGTATTTATAGTTCTTTTGAATTTCACATCCATATAAGGATGATATGTTGTACTCATAGTCAACCTAGACCCAACGGTTTTCTATAAGGATTTCTAGACAGGAGATTTCAAACTCAGATATCTATCTGACACAATATAAACTGGTACACCATGTCTCTTTACCATTTATTGGATATATATTTTAGATAGATCCTCCACCATATGAGTATCATGAATAGGAATGAAATGGATTGACATTGTGAGATAATCCTCCCTCACCCATATGAAACCATGTTTCTGGACTGTTTGTGGGAGACCTCTAACAAAATACAATGATATCTATTCCCATTTCCATACTGTAATTAGTAAATACTACAACATACCTAATAATCTCTAGTTCTCATCGTTAACTTGCTGAAAAGTTAAGCACCATGAGGTGAATTCATGCACATTCCTTTTCGAGTCGCTCGACCAAAACTACACCTTTAACACCTTATATATCATTTGTGTTCTTGGATGTACTACCCATCTCAAATGGTGTTAATCATGAAGATGTTGTTCCTAACATGTTATAGGTACAATAATCTGATCCTTGAACAACAAATCTGAACATCCAGCAAGCTTCCAGCCCCCAATGGACTCCCCACCACTGAGCTTTGAACTCATAACTAGAAATTCTACATCAGATATTTGTGCCTCTTTAACCATCTATACCAAATCATGAACCATGTAAAAAGAAATGAAAATTTCAACATCACCTAACTCTTCACTTTACATATGTATGTTGTCTAATACTAACGTCAACTACCACTCATATGATGTTTCTTTGTCCAACCGAGCATAAGAATTTATGCTCAATGCATCTGCAATGGTATTTACTTCACCTAGTGTATAAATCAAGTAAATGTCAATCATCTAGAGATATTTCATCCATTTCATTTTCATGGAATTCAAATCTCATTATGAGAAACTATGGTTCAAGATTTTATGATCTTTAAACCAAGTACATTTCTCAGAAATGAGATAACGACTTCATTTCTATAAATCATGGAAGACAATAGCTAACTCTAAATCTTGTGTTAAATAATTCTTATCATGCACTCTCAACTACCTTGAACCATATATAACTACATGGTCTCCATGCATGAGAACACATCCCAACCCATCTCCCAAAGCATCATTTTACACAACGTACCCCTCTATTGATTCTGAAAAAAACATGAAATGTGTCGATGTATAATGAAAAATCATTCCCTAGGTAGATTTATAGAATTATTCTCTCCATTTGAACGGATCATTAATATTTATTAGAGATGTTATTGACAAGGGAATTCATGATAAGTCACTCAAAAAGTGTCATTAGTAGCTAGAAATACCAAAACAACATTGTATATAAAATACATTATTCATTAGATTTCTTGAGATAACAACTTCTATCTTTTCACGATCCACAAAAATAGCTTTTTCAGAAGTCGCATGACTATGAATGGGTACCTCTTGTATCCAAAAATCACATTAAGAAAAAGTGGAATATAGAAATGATCTCTCCAGATTACTAACACTACTTCTGTTTTTTAGTCATGTTCATCCATTATATTTGAATACACCAAGATATCATCCAAAAACATCAGAATAAAAGAATTCAAAAATTGATGAAATATATGATTCATCAAATCCATGAAGACCGTAGGTTCATTCATTTGACCAAAAGGCATGACTATATATTTGTAGTGTCCATATCTTCTATTGGAGGATATTTTCCAAATAAAATTTATCTGAACACTCAATTTTTGATATCCAAATCACATGTCAATTTTTGAGAACCATCGGGTTACCTTCAATTGTTCGAATAGGTCATAAATTAGTGGAAATGGATACATGTTCTTTATCATAAATTGGTTAAGCTTATGATAATCAACTACATTTAAAGACATCCATCTACTTTCTTTATGATCAAAACTAATGCTACCCACGTAGATATGCTCAGCCAAATGAAACACTTACATTATAGCTTGTCCAACTAAACATTCAATTACATAAACTCTATTGGTTACATCCAATAAGATGGAATGGAAATAGGACTGGTCCCCTAAAATAAATCTATAATATACTCCACTTCCCATAGATGTGGAAACTCAGAGATGTTCTTGAGAAGGATATCTAGATATTTATCCAATACTAAAGGAAACTATTTTCTTCAATCTCTTCCATTGATTACAAAGTCAACACTTCCAACTAATAAGAGATTGTTCCCACCATTTGTCCTAACTATCTCATTTTACCATTCATTACAATATTATATCCTCTAAATAGATTATTTACAACATTCTTTGTTGTGAAACTAAATGTTATTCTATAACAGTCGATGTGAGCTTTGAAACTTGTCATCCAATCCATACCCATGATTACATCATAGAAATCCTTCTACAACATCAATAAGTCCTATTTCAGGTTATCTCCATCAATAATTATATCACATTTTCGACACACAAAGTATTTACAAGCTCTATTACCAAGTGGAGTTTTCAATTTTAACATAGATGACATCATTTCTCGTTTTAAACATAGAAGTTCAAAAACATAGGAAGAAATGAAGGAGTACAATGTAATTGTATCTAAAAAAACTTTTATAAAGGTATAATTTAAAATAATTATACCTCTCACTATACATGGTCCATCGTAATCCTCGACAATCATCTTCTCACCACCATGAAATATCTTTGTCACTGAACTTTTATCTTTATTCATTTGCGGTGATTTCCCTTTCTAAATAGTCATAGTATTCCAAGAATCACTATGGCTAGAGAAACTCTATTGACGAGTTTCATTCTATAGTCCTTGTCCTAACAATGCATAAGATTATTTTGACACTAGATAAGTGTCTCAAGAACCCGACCTCGAAGAATTCCCACAAAATTGCTTATATGGTCCCATTCATTTCAATTATGGAATTATCTTGGTGCTTCTATACACTCCCACATATGTGTTAATAGGAACAAAAATGGTAGCTTATTATTAGTCACATTTGTAATGGGGGAATATTTACTGATCTAGCTGTTTCATTCTGATTATCACTCCCACCATAGAAATAGGTGTCCCTCTTTCTCTTGGTCCCAACAGTGGAGATTCCACCATTTCCTATAGGGATCGTCATACATCCTCCTCCCATAGCTTATGAGATGTCCCACTTAGCCACTGCCACTTTGTTCACTATACTTTTATAAACCATAACACGAAGCATTGTAATCTTTGATCGAGTTTCTATCCTTAGACTTGATTTGAAGAAGAGTTCTTTCAAGGACACACACACCACATATTCTGGTGCGAAGAACCTAAAATTCAGGAATTTATCTACATATTCCATGATAGATAGATTCATCATCATTAGGGTAATAAATTTTACCATCATATGGATCATGAATGTTTGAGGATAAAATTTATTATCAAAAAATTTCTTAAAATATTCCCAAGTAAGTACTTGATCTACTTTATCATGCAGAATTACTTCCAACATTAAAATTAAATATATAATTTATCCTATTGAACCACACCTCTTTATTTTCAGATTCATAATATCCTCGAAAGATGGATGGACTCTACTTCATGAAGTAAATAAAATGATGCACATGTCTTGGATCATTCTTCTGGTTACCCGTATACACATCTTTAAATAATTAGACGCTACTTTGAATGTGATATTGGTACACCTGTGGTCCTGGTGCAACAATGTTCTCTGCAGCATCTTCCAGTTGGTTTTTACAACGCCTATCAGGTGCCATTTATTAAAAAACAACAAACTCATTATGCATCGCTCCCAAAAACTAGTTAGATTAGAATTTCAAATTATATCACATCAATAATCACAATAGTATATTCAAAAAACAAAATTTTCCACATTCAAACTTTTTTTGAGAAGTCACCTTTTTCACATTTGAAAATCAAACCATTTTAAAAATACATCTATCATGGCCTTTTCAAAATCATTCATTTTGAAAAAAATCTACCATTTTTTAAATTTTATATCTTTTAGAAAATCATAAATCATTAATCCAAATGATGTATGAAATCCTAGTGGGATGACATTCCTATACTATGCAGGTCATGCATGTCTCATTAGCTAAACCCATGACATTGAGATTCCAATATCCTATGAGTGTCTCCAAAACACTTGTGCACCCAACTCCCCAGTAACTTGAAGTTCATCATAGAAAGCATAGCTATGTATTTTTATTATCAAAATGTCATGTCCAAAAAATCGTAATCCTCTGTATGATCACAATAAAGAGAATAAAAAAGAACGAATTCAACTACAAGAGCAAGAAAGAAAAAACTAGTTGTTAGGTATGGACCAAACAAGATGATAGCATTTGAAATGGCTCACTAATTATCATTTTCTTGAGAGTACAAAAACTCACTAAATTCCCTTATATGACATCCATAGGACAACAATGGTGAGAAATAAATTCCCATGGGTTTCAAATACATGTGGAGGATGATTTACCATTTATGAACAAAACCATAAACTCAACCACCATTTCCAAACATCTTACTAAAGGATGCATGAAAAATGAATGATAAATCGGCAAATTTATTCATATTAAAAAAAAATCACATTCTGAAACAATAGAAGAAAAAGAAACTATCAATGTAAATACTGAAAATACAAATAAACACTTCGTGATGACCATAATTCACCATGATCATAGATCAACAAACATCCCACGTATCATAAAGTGGTGCATAAAAAGTGTGATGTGTTACCTTTTCCCCTCTCCTGCAAGATAACATATGAAAAAGAAAAAAAGTTCCAAAGAAGGGGTGATAATAAAACTCAATAGTATTTCTCCAATAACTTCCTTACACACTTCACTAGGATAGATGAGTTATCAGCATTTATATATAGGAATTTCCCAAAAATTGTTTATGACTAAATATAAAAAATTATCAAAACCTTATTCAACCCAAAGTACATAAGTTCTATTAAAACTATTTTTATAGAAAGATATAATTCCATTAAATACTAATAAATCTTAAAAACCATATGATAATATTCTTTTGGAAAGCCCGAACCATTCCACAAATTCATACTATCAATCATGCATGATTCGTCATAACAGTTCCATACTCATGATTGGTTTCAAGTTGATCTACACCCCATTTTCAATTAACCCATTGGAATGAAGCACAAGTTCATATTTCAACAAATCCCCATACATGAAATTTGAACTCACACACCAATATGCTCAAGGAGAATTCCAGAACATCTTTTCAATAATAACACTTTTAAATAAAAACTATTTTTTTTTATCAAAACCATTTCCAAGAAAACCCATTTAAATAAAACAACATTTATATTGAAGACCCCATTCCAAAAAAACTATTTAGATATTCCAATAAATCCAATATCTACATTCACCATTTTAAATTAAATAAACTAAATAAATTTGAACAACAATTCACTAAGATTACACAATTCCATAAAAATGATATATCATTAATAAAAGAGATTTATTTTAGGAATTGAACCAAGATTCCACAATAAATTTATTTAAATTTTAAAAACATGCAAATTATACAATCAATTATAGATAATGGAGATAATATTGAAGCCTCCAACCTTGAAGTATTTGATGATAACCGAAAAGGGATGAAGAGTGCTCATGCAATCGGGTTGATTCTCCACAAAACCACCATAGATCTCTTCACATAACAAGATAAAGATAAAATCAGAAATTATTTTGAATTAGCCACCATAGATAAATCCATTATAGTCATATCCATGTGAAACCAGTAATAAAGTATAATTAGATCTATGTTGATCTATGAAAATGTGACAAGAATGATGGTGAATGTCACTAAGCACAAGAATTGTTCCTGAAAACACCAAGGAGGCTCTAGATCGCTTCCAAATATCTTGGGCGAGGTTATACCCAACCATTAATGGAGATAAATATCTAATTAGTGTAAATTAGAATACAAAAAAAGAAATTGATAGAAATAATGAGTTAGATCCTAAAAAATTGGATCTTACTTTTTCTCTACGTACGGTTAAACAGACCATATGCTAAATGTGTGTTATCTAGTTCCTTCAGGGGGAACTAATCACAACCACCTCACACAGTACAACTAACTATGTGCACACCATGTTAATTTTACTGCCTCAAACTGAAACTTTTCACATTTTCTCATAGTATATCTACAAGGTGTTGAAAAATCATGCATAATCTGTACACATATCCTTTTCCCCCCAAAAACTTATTCCTTGTTCTTCCAACTCTCCCAAAATTCACCCATAATTCTTATAACCATAAAATCTCAAGGAAATTGTAACATAATAGAAACATGGAGTCCTTTAAACTAATTAGTTCCTTGTATATTGAGAAAATATAATATTTTATGAGGAATAAATCCATTTTTTAAAAATAAATAGTTTTCTTCATTCTTTAAAACAATATTTAGAAAGCGTTATTGGATATTTATGATGTTTGATATTTTTATTTAAATTGTTTATGGAACAAATTCATTTTTTCACTTATGTTGGTATCAAAGATAGTTTATAAATAGAAATGTTTTTATAGTATGATCCAGGTTACAAGATTGGGGATTACCATATAGTCTCAACATGTGGTTTACAAATAATTATAGGTTAGAAACTTATGATATGATGATATTTTATGTGTCCTGTGTATGATAAAGTGTTAACATATCAATGGTTTATCAAAACATTAATTACATAGATACCCTCTTCAAATTATATCTTATGCGTTTTATATATTACTAATGTTGTTTTGGTTTTTTTTAATATATATTATTGGGGTATATGTTACTCATTGGGTTGAAATGTTATTTAGTGAGGGGGATATTTTTTGAAGAATATTATTCGGTACATTAATTGAAATGTTCACGTAAAAATTATGGTTATTATATTATTGGACGTTGATGTAATTATTGCTAGATAGGGAAAATAGTTATTATATTTTTGGAGTATCATTTTTTACAATATAAATTGCTATGAGATTTAGATTTAATTTTTTTTACTAAGAGGTTAAATCAAATATTATGGGTTGTCATAATATTTTTTGTCACATTACATGAATTATGGTGAACGGAATATTATTTTATAGAATGTGAATTCATATCGATATGGTTAATATTATTAAGGAATAACCATTCATATTACACTTGGAAGCATATATTACTTCATTAATAGTGATTAGGGTTATTTTGAAAAAATATTAGTATATATGGGGAAATATATTATTAGGGTATATATATTTTTCATTTTTGTATTTATCAGTGGTTAATATTTTTTACAGATAATTAATAAGTTGTTTTTTGGAATAATAAATTTCGAAATATATTTTACCTTTGGGTTTTGAAGTTGGATAATAATATTTTTTTATACATAATTATATGTTTTTATCCGTGTTTTAGTGACTATTGTACAATTTTAGCATATAAAGGATTATTAATTTTCTTACCTTATTATAATAATTATTAGTTTTACTAAATAAAAAGATAAAAGAGGAATATACTTTCATCCCAAGGTGGATATTGTCATCAATTAACAATTATATTTAGTATTATAGAATTCAAAATCCATCATTGTTCTTTATAGTTTAGAATTTGAGATGATGAGGTGATGAAATGATATTAAAAACACATCCAAATGATAAAAATATGCGTATGGAAAGGGAAAAAATCAAGTAAGTATATTTTCTCACATTTTATATCTTAATGGGGAAATAATTCCTCATCTCAAGTAATATGAAGAAAAATATTTCTAGCCTTATGTATAAAATATCACTCATCTATCAATGAACTCTTTCTAAAAATCAATCAAACAAATGGGTTTTAAATTATGGGTAATTTATTTAAAAAATATTTAATTAAAAAATAGAACGCCTTCTAGCAGTGACTTAGTAATTAATAATCATGATAAAATATACAATTTATTTAATTTCAATATCCAGATATATTCTGTCATCTATGTAATAATTAAAATTACAATGGTTAAATTTATTTAAGCAGGGTAGAGTGTAACCACACATGGTTTTAAAATATTATATCTTTAAAAAATGTAATGTGTTTGTTATATTGTGATTCAAAATAATAAACATATACGAATAAATCATTAATAATATGGAAAATATAAAGAATTATTAGATATATTAATAAAATAAAAATAAAAAAATTGGTCAAATTAACAAATGAAAAAAGAGTTGATTCGAGAGGGAATATTTTGAACCATTTTGTTGAACAATAAAATGTACATAAATAATTTTTTTGAAAAAATGATATCAATTAAATATATTACAAATTATAATAATTATGAATAAAATATTAAATTAATTATATATAATTATTTAAAAACATTTTTATGTGTTAATTTAATTATTCAGGACTAAGTAAAAATATTATTTAAAAACTATTTATTTCATTGTACATTATATGTGATTTTCAAATTATATATTTATCATTTTTAGACTTATAATATAAAAAAATAATCATAATTATTTAATTAATCCTAAAAAATGGGATTGTGTGGAATTTTTTTGATTTTACTGAAATAATGGTTTTATAGGTCAATAATGAAAAATGATAATTTTAATAATATTATTAAATTATGGAATTATCATAATATTGGAATGAAATGAAAGTTTGTGTAACAGGTTTCATTGACTGAATATATATTTAATATATAATATAAATAACTAAAAAATGTAATTTTTATATAGAAATAATTGTATTTACATTTTTGGATAATGAAAAATAATCCCCATTTAATTTTGTAGTCATAATGAATAGTTATCTTGGAAACACTTTTTTCCTTAGTAAGGATTAAAAGGGAAATAGTGGGAAATGATTCAAATATCCATAAAAAATATATAATTTTTTTGGATGAGAGAATTTATAATATAAAATATCATATATTTTACTATGAACTAAACTGGAGGAACTTTCTAAGGGAAAAATGATTTTTATTTTTGGATGTTTTAAATATTTACTATGGCGCCACTCACATTTATTTTAATGAGAAAAATCCTATTTTCAAAAATCCAAACTACTAGAACACCATATATCATCCATTCTCTTCCCATGTAACTTATTATCTCCTACTCTCAAATCGTATTATTTATTGTTTTCCAAAAAAATCTCATTAACGATTCGTTCAATACTTTTTCAAAACAGATTATCCAAGTAAGAGATATATGTTCGTACAAACAAAATGCTAGTCTTATTTTAATAAGTTTCAAAAAATATTTTATAATTACATTATCATAATTGAACGATATATTGAATATATGAAATTTTTGTTAGGTTAATTGTACTAACATATTTTTATCTATATTGTATCTAATGGAAAATTAAAACACCACTCATTTTTATTAACAGAATATTGCCTCCATTACGTGATGTAACTAATTTTTCATTACCACCTACACATAATTTTTTTAATTGATGAATTTCATTATTATATATTATATTTATGAAAAAATTATCATTTTGGAATGATAAATTATTATTTTAATTCAATCTCTTCAATCTATTAAACAATGAAAACACCACTCACATGTACCTGTGTATTACAATATCCACAAGTTGAATTGAACCGTTTTCCACTACCACCAAACAATGATGATTTAAAAAATTCCGAAAATTAATTAATATGATAAATATAACTTGATCTATCTTTTGTAAAATTTATTAAATAATTAGAAAATAAAATTATCTTACTCATTCAGTTATTATGTTGTTTTTAATCGGTTTTAACGCAGATATAAACTTCTATATAATTATTATCTGAATAATTATTAATGACTATTATGTAATTTTAATGATAATTATTAAAAAATAAAATTATTTTATTTTATATTTATATATTTTTAATATTCCAAAATACATTTAGATATAAATTTAAATCTTTAGATTAATTCAATAATCACAAAACCCTGAAATAATATTTGTTTAATTCAAACCATTATCATCAGTTCAGTAATGGTATAATTAAAATATATAAAATATTTAGAAATCATGATTTACATGATCATGTAAATTACATATGATATTAATCTATCATTAATATATAGAGAACAAAACATTCGAACCAGAACCTGCATGGAAAAATAAATAGATAAAAATTGTCAATTTTTGTAATGAATTAAATTATATGGGTAGTAATAAATTACAATGGAATTATATATAGTGATATATGTATGTATATGGTTCATGTAATAGATTTATAATATGTCAAAATTTTTTATATAGGATGATACAATTGTTTTTAAAAATATCAATTCTAGTGTAGCTCGATTTTTATGTCAATTTCATTTCAATATAGAATATCACTTATTTATTGACAACATCATTTGAAGATAGTTTCATTCAAGAAAAAATGATTTTTATAATGTTTTTAAAATTTATTTATGTGAAATCACAGTTTCTATAAATAATCATTGCATAATGGATTCATATTTCAAAAGTTATGAATATTTATTTGGGTTTCCTCATATAAATTTCCATTTATTATGATATCTTTTATTTCTTCCACCTTATTTAATTTCTGTGTAGTATATATTTTTTTTTTTAATTTATGTAATAGTTTTTTATAAATATAATTATATTTGAAATTTGATATATGGCCTTTCCTCCATGTCTATTGGATTCAAATATTACAATAGTTTCATGGGTTGATGTTACGTTTTCACATTCAATCAGCAGTGTTTGTTCTTTAGTTTCCATTAGAGAAGAAAAAAATGTAATTTATCTATAAATATATATACTTTATTCTACTATTGTTTTTATATGGATTTCAGGTATTATTACTATTCATATTTCTATGTCACTCAAAATGATTGAAATAACATTTTTAAGAAAATATGATGTATTTTTTTTTGGGAAGATAAATATTTCTTACCATTCCATATTATTCAAAATTTTCTTATAGATGTTTTTATATTCTATAAAACGTTTTTAATGGTATTGTATACCTTTTTTGAATTTTATTACAAATAATTAATTTGTAAATTTTCATTTTATTTCGGTATAACTAAATTGTAACTATTTTCAAGAGTGAAAATAATTTTTAACATTTAATGTATATGAAATGAATGGAGATAACTAAGAACATATCCATTAATAATAATGATTTTTATATCAAATACATAATTAGAATGTGAATGAAAATCCCATTAAATTTTTGGAGATTTTTTCTCAAATGTTACAAAAAATGATATTCATCCTTAATATTAGAAGAATATTTGAAATGGTTTTCTAAATGTATTTATCCTCATTGTCCACATACATTACAGATTTTATTGCTTCAGTAAATATATTACATATTGAAACCATCCCAATTATTTTTCAAGATGTGGTGTGATGATGAATTATAAAGGCTCTCAGAAATTTTTTCCCTCTATATATTAATTATATGATGTTGGAATCATGAATTCTTTGTTATTATGGAAGAAATTTGTATGGATTATCAATATATTATGGGATAGTCCACTAAATCCCATAAAATAATAGAGTAATGGTTTTATACTACTTGATATTACTAAGTGATGATATTTATATAACCTGGTAAAATATATAATGATATAATGGTATTCATTATTTACGAATATACTAAATGATGTTGGGAATTATAAATGATCCAATATTCTTAGAGATGCTAGTAATAATGGTCGATGAATTACAGTAAGGGATTCAAGTGATTTTGCCTAATACATTATGATATATGATTCTAGGGATAATTACTCATATTTTATGTTAAGGTATTGTATTCATGTTGTCTGAAGATAAGTTTAATAACAAATTATTCATATGTTTATAATATATTCTTTTGTTAATCCACAGGGTTATGTCAATTTTTCTAAGATCATGATAATGGTTTTTATTCTTTACCATTGATTTATGTTATGAATAATTTTATTCCCAGCCCTTAATGATGTGTTCTATATTCTTTAGGAATGATTCTATTATGTTTTATATTTGATTATATTTTCTTAACATTTTTGCCTTAATATTATCACTTTTAATCAATGATTGTAAATTCCCTTCTTTATAATTATTTTGAATTTTCAGTCACCATTATTATATTTTCATTTCTTCATATTAAGAAGAATTATATTATATAATATATTTATAAAATTATATAATTTATGGTGTTTTCTTCAGAGATATTGAGGACTTATTATTAAATTTTTGGTTGTTGGTATAATGTGAAACCTGATTATATGAAGAAAAATTAAGTGTTTTGATAGATAAATGGGGTTTGTGTAATTCCATAATATAGTAACTATAGAAAATAATTATATCTCTAGGTGAATCATTATTTGATATTGTGGAAACATTTTTTTGCATCACATAAGTTAATATCGAATCTATTATGTAACGAAGAATTTCTTCACCAGATCTAGTTGTAAAGGTCAGGGGTTTATCAATATAACATATAGATTAATATCCTAATGTGTTTTATAAATTCATGTATGGTATATATCATTTCATGATTAAATATTTTAAACATCCCAAAAAAATTACAATGGATTCATATTCATGGAATTTAGATTCATCATTTATAAAATTTCAAGTTCATTTTTTCTACATCTGGTTTTCTCACATAGATTGGATTTGACTTTTTAAAGGATTAATGCTATGAAATAATTTTTTATATATCACAATATCTCCTATGTTAATAAGTATAAAATGAAAATATAAATAGAGATATGAAGATACAGTAGAAAAAACTTTTTGAATGTATAATACAATGAAAAAAATCAAGCTACAACACCTACATATCCTTGACATTTGATCATCAATAGGGATAGGAAATACATGATCCCACAAAGAAGAATTAAATATGTGTAGTGGTATTCAATAAAAAAAATTATTGATTTTTTTACATTCCATATAATATATTTTCAACAATGAAGATATAAGAAAATGTCAATACATGTTTAGACATGTGAAAAATATTTTCAATTATTTTCCATAGAAAATGAAAAAAAGATTATGTGCTACTTCATTAAGATCTTTGTTGTGAAGAAACAAAGTATAAAAATTTATTTTCAATGATTTTGGACTAATATTTGAATATAAATATAAAATTTATGAATGGAAAATTACTATTGAAAATAAGGTATGAAAGTGGATGAGGATATTGTCGAATAAGGATATTATAAGACTTGAGTTTAATTAGTTGTGGTTTTCTTGAATGTTAAATAGAAGCTTCCAAGGGGTTTATACATAAAAATTATTATATTTTAGTTCTTAAATAATATTTTATGATGTATAAATATGTTATTTAAAGTCCTATGTTAGTTTAATAATGTTCTTGTTTGATATATGAAATGTATAGAATCATATTCAACTATATAATGGACAATCAATAAATACATAAAGGTAGTTAATTATTACTATAATTGTGTACATTCCATAAAAATGATACTTTATATGTGTTGGATATCTTGTTATAGCACTTCATTAATTAAGGTAAATAACTAACTACTTTAAGTTAACACTAAAATCCATGATTTTCATATTTGTAACACTGAAACTAGGCGCTACATAGAAGTAAAATCATCATTGTTTGGACTTCATCATTGAGTTGAAAATTATACATAATGTAATATTAGGATTATATTAGTTATATAATGACAATTTTATGGTTTTAGTACAAATTTCATGGTATTCTAAAACGATATAAATGTAATTCATGAATCTAGTAAAAAATGTAATTCACTTAAAAATTTCTCTGAGTACTATAAAGGTCATAGGAACAATACATAAAGGTAACTAAAAATTAATAGTCCTAGGATATTACAATAATGTGGTTCTAAATTATATATAAGGTTAATTTTTAATCTTCTCAATTTTATATTGAATTTTGTAAAGGTTACAATAAGATCCATAAAGGTATGTTCATTTGTTTAGGAATCATAAATATTGAAGAAATGAATGATCAAGATGATGTGATTTATTGATTATTCTATATATAAATTTTATGATAAATAAAATGATCATAATCCATGCTAATATTTAAGGATAAAAATTCAGGTTGTGTCTTAATGATGTGAGGAGATTCCTTTTGCATGAAGAAACAACAACATCATAAATGGTGAATGTGAGGATTCTATCAATATATGGAGTAAATTAATGATATAAATGCTATTGTATTTATAAGAATAATAATTTGTGATATTTTATACCACATGCAGAATAAATTATCAGTGTTATGTAATTTAAATTGATTTTCTACATTTATATATATGGTGGAGATATGGAAGTTGAGTCTCAAGTAGATTTGAATGGAGAAATATTACAATGATTGAATAATTTTGAATTAGATTCATATAATATAATATATTTCTTAAATTCATTTAAATTTTTATATAATGAATATAAATATAATATTCGAATAATATTTAATATATCATATCATTTTACATAATAACTATTGGAACCATGGATGAAGAAAAGTTTTTGAAGAATAATGAGATTAATGTAAATCACATTGCGATGATATAATCGTGTAAACATATAACACATTAATGACATCATTTTACTATATTAAATAAGAAAATTTGACAATATATTGGAATCCATTTTCATCATATAAGAAGAGTATAGTAGTATCACAATACCACTATCTTGAGGAAGGTGAGTGATACGTTATAGAGATTCATAATCATAGTGAATTTGAAGTATGGATAATAATATATGGGATGTGTATGTAATGAAATGAATGGAATGAGGTTAAAATTAAACTACAAGGAGAGATAGGTGTCAATTAACTATTTGATAAAATTTCTTGAAACCCATAAATTTGAAACAATTTGGGAGGAAGTAGACATAAATTAGGAGGGATTATTTGTGCGAGAAAGTAGATAGAATGTGTTGGAGTTCGGACATAAGGATTTAATATATAGATCTGCTTATATGATTTTGGGGCACCACATTGGATACTAGTATTTAGTTTAAATAAAATTTAGTGAGATTTAGGGGAACATCCAACCAAAATCATCTAATGATCATAAATTTTAATAGCCGATTCCAAAAAAGTATCTTCATCCTTATTATCCAACTCACTAGAAACAATGACATGTGAGTTACCATGGAGATATATATTATGCCGATAAATATAGAATATTTCATCAATAAAATATATTTTGATTGGATGATCCCAACCATACACTACCTCTCTAAATTTTCCAAAAAACTTAATGGTTTTTATATTTTACATTTAATCCATATTACCTCTATTGAGCATCATTTTTCAATAGTGACGAGAAATATTAGTGTACATATAATTAGAAATATTGAAATACAAGGGTTTATATAAAACCTAATCACACATTGAGTGGGTAATATTGTAATTAAATTTAAAATAATACAAATAAAATCTTTTCCAACTATTATAAATTTTATAAAATCTCTATTTTGAATATAACAACAATAATTCCATATGTTATAAAACAGAATAATGATAGTCATAATCCATCAAATAATCTTTCTTACTAATAAATATCACTTGTTCACCATCCAATCCAAATAATTTCATACAAAATTGATAGAAATCAATGAAATAATTTACAATATATAAAAATCAAAATCAAAATTTGACTTAATATAGATTTTTTATTAATATAATGAACTCTATAATTGACCAACGTCACCCAATCAACAGTTTTTACTTTTTCACTCCTCTACCAAATTACATTTACTTCCATATCGAATATATAAATTGATGAGGTTGTGAATTATATCATTTGTAGGTCAATTTTTTTCGGATATCAATGTATTTTGAAGCTTATATTTTAATCAAATACTCATTTAGTATAGAATATGGATAATTTTTTCCTAAAACTATCCTTGGTATTTTTATATCAGAAAAATATATCACATATGATTATCATTACAGGGTAACTTTGCCTCAAAATTCATGACATCGACCACAAAGGGTATATGATCATACCTAGGATTACAATGACAGGAAATATCACATGGATGAGTTTTAACAACTCTAAGATACATGAAATTTCTACAATACTGAGGAAACAACTATTAATTATATAGTATAATAGGTATCTCATCTAGACACTAAATTAAAAAACAATTGATTCACATCCACTACCACTCACCCTGTAAATTATTTCCTATAGATAATTATCATAATAAATATAAATTTTTCCCTTATATGGCATAGTAATAATGAATTATGAATGAGTTTTCAATGGATATATAAAATCTACCATCTCTATATAAGTGAGATTAGAAATTATAATTTCTGGAACACTAAGGAAAAAACATTTACATCCCAAAAAAATATTCTCTATCGATAACTCCACGCTAATGAAATGTAATATGACTTTCCTCTATAGGTTAATCCACCCACCCTATTGAAAAATTAATAATATTAATAGTTTTTATCATGATAATATAAATCGATAAAATTCAATGGTTAATTTGATAATTCATATGTAGGATTAAATGCATATCAATACTAAATTATCCTTTTTCAGGATTTGTTAAATGAAAAATATAATGATAGTTATGAATAACAATATAATTTCACTGATCATAAAAACATGATATCCCATTCCATATGGTGGGAAAATCATTAATTAATTCCTATATTATATTCAAATATAATAAATTGGTCAAGGACTATATCTTAAAAATATATAATGTCACTTATAACTCATTAAACTGTTCAGGATGAAGGGTTTACTATTTATAATCAGTGATTTCAAAAATATAAAAATAATGTAATATATTATTATTTACTAAAACAAGTTAAAAAAATATGAATTCTCCGCAACAAATGCTATATCCCCTGTCTAGAGAAAATTGTTTCATTAATAGAAAAACACTACCATTAAAAAACTCACACGGTCTTCCTCTATACATCATCGTACTTTGGATCATCAAATATATAATAATATGAAGAACTATAATGTACCTTAGTAACAAAAAAATGTTATGTTATTAATCAATGTCATTATATATAGATGAGAAATATAAAATTTGGCCTCAAATATTTTTCTAATTCAATGAATTTTTATTGAATTCATTTTACATCCCAAATATATTCCTATTTTTAAATATACATATAAATATTTAGTCATATAAATTAACTAGGCCTTTAGTATGAAACTGGTACATTGTTTCTTAATTATGTTTAGTAAACTATAAATGTTTTTTATATATAAGGGGCCATCTATATCTGAGATAATCATTATGGATAATATCACACACTGAGATCGAGATAATTATTTATTTACTCAAATAATTAGTATCATAACTAGTTCTTAAACAAACTCATTACAGTAAAAAATTATATCTAAAATGCCCCTTTTTCTTTTATCATCATCATTAGGACCCCTGAAGTGAAGGTAGTGAAGAAGTGTGGGTCCATAAGTCAAGAAATATAGTTGAACAGATTTTGGTGATTACTATAGAGGGTATAAAACCTATAATATAGTACACATTATAATATTCAAACCCATTTTAAAATAATGGAAACCACCAATAAAAAAATATTCACTGTAAAAATAAAAAAATAATAATAAAATTATATATGATGTGAAATATAATTAAATCAACGACATGATAAATTCTAGAATAAAAAATTATTAAATATGAAACTCACCCCACCCCAAACAACTTCTTCCAAATGATTTTCACAGAATAAATTAAGGTCCAACCTATTTTT
The DNA here is from genome assembly GCA_963277665.1 of Viscum album. Taxonomy (NCBI): domain Eukaryota; kingdom Viridiplantae; phylum Streptophyta; class Magnoliopsida; order Santalales; family Viscaceae; genus Viscum; species Viscum album. The sequence continues at coordinate 2,112,716,681 of OY728152.1, forward strand.
TGACAAGGTCATTTTGATTTCTAAAAATATTACATCATAAGTATATGAGATAATAATATAATTCTCAAGAGGTTACACCCATGAAACAACAAATCTAATAATAAAAAACCATTTATATTCCCCAATGTTAGAATAAAATAAAAACTCATACCCTATCCTCAGATAATGGATGACCATTTTATCAAAGTATCACTCTATAAATACCAATACAATATAATAATATAGTGTTAATGGAAAATACTGAAAAATTGGAACCCCACAACAACAACCACAGTGGGGTAATTTCCCTCATATGAAAACATCTTGACACCATTTTCCCTTTCCTAATCTGCATACATTATCATCATACAAGACACATGTACCAAGACATCATGCCACATCCACAAATGGAATCAATATAATATATCCAAATCAATGTCACGAGAAAACCACTACAAAGAATACTATGGATTGATGATAAAGTTAGTGTGGGGAACTTTTTCTCCACCTGTATATCCTATATCTTAATTTTTGGGGTTTCCCCCATTTCGTAAAATAATATGAAGGAATCGACCATACCACCTAACTTTAAAGATGGTGTGTTCAAGATAAAACTAAATAATAATATATAAAATCATGAAAATCATAAAAGAGGTGAATTATATCTATCAACCACCATAATAAACATTCAATCATCACACTATCAATACCACTAAAAAATAATAATTTAAAAAAACAATAAAAATTACACACATAATAATTGTATCCTTCTCCATATTCATTATTCCTTTTTTTAATTACACATACCTAATTTATATTCACATTACATTAAAATATAAAATATATTTAATATAACGTAATTATATTAATAACCATATTAATCAACTAATTTAGTATTTCAATTAAAAAATACATTATCAACAGATTCTGATCCCCAATTATCATATTAAATTCATCTATTAATTTTATCATATATTCACATCACGAGTATGAGGGTTGTGGATAATAGAACTATGTATATTATGGGAAGGGCATGTAGGTCTACTCATAATGATGGGTCCCACATGGTTGAATCTTCTTTCAGTGATCTATTCTTTTTGAGACACCATGAGGAGTTATCCCAACTGACATGGTAATGGAAATCTAGGGTTGTGTTTTATACAATAACTCCATTTAATTACTAAGAAAAACTACAAAACACTATCTCTCCATATATTGACCCATACAGTTCAAATATAAATATCACATCACATTATATGAATATTAATTAGTAACATAATTATCCTTTTTTGAATCATATATTTTTAGTGTCTTTGGAATCCTTAATACATAATTTTTTTTCATAATAGATCTATTCTATATTCTTCATAAAAATAATCCATGTTAAAATATATTATATTTAAATAAATTCTTCATAAACTAGGGCTATAAAACATGTTGGTGCAATTCGATACATAGTAAGGGTAAAAATGGGATATATCAACTATTACTTAATCTTAACATGGGAATAAGAATATGGGGAAACGATTTCAACATTGAAACCCATTTACAATATACCATAGATGATAATATGGATTCATGTCCAAAATCATGAAAGTTTGTAAAACATTTATTTTAATCAAATAAAATAACATGATTCATGAGAGCACAAAATTTCCATAAAAAATAATTTTGTGCCATACTCATATTTATAGTAAATCATTTATTTGGTTAAGGGAAAACACCAAGAATATCATATAGTATAGGGTTCACTCACCATTCTATCATATCATTATTAAATGTTCACTATAAATACTATCCTAGTGGACACATTCACTAACACAACATGATTCACTCCCTATTATAGTCCTTACAATAGGATGATATATTAATCATTAATATGGTCATTATATGGATATATAATTCCAGGCCCACACATCACATAATGAAAGTCACACACATGTGTACCATAAGTTCATAAAACATTGATCACATTGATACTCATGGGAATGAAACAAGATTCATCTACATTTCATCATTTCATAAAATAATAACCCATGGATACAAAATGTTCTTTAGAAATGTTTCTTCATAACATAATGTTCCCAAGGAATGTAACTTGGGTCAATACAATCATCCATAAATTATTAGATAAATATGTAATAAAAAGAATAAAAATGGATAGTATCATTAGATCATAACCCCATTAACATATAAGCAACATCAATGGATATTATCATTGATGAAAAATTACATTAAAAGACCACTATTACATGTTTTTTAGGAAAATAAACTTTTCTGAATGAAATAAATTATTTCACATTTAATAACTTCCAAATAGAATGTAAAATATTTTATAAAAATATCCATAAAATATTATAGAGTATCCTTAAAATAATTTATCATTCATGATGCTGAGATATTGTGTTCATGATGTACATGTTAAAACCCTACTTCCTTTCACATTTTTAGTAAAATGATAAAAGTAAGTAATTCATATTACTAAAATATGATTATTTTAAATAATTTTTAAAATTAGATCTTGGGTAAAAATATTTTAATAAAATTTTAGTATGATAATAAAAAACCGTGAAAATATTTTTAGAAAATATAGACAACGAATAAAAGTGATTTTCAACTAAATTTTGAAATAAATAATGATTTACATAAAACTCTTCTTTTAGTCTATTTGGTACATAAAAAGAGGAAAATGAAATAAATTAAATTAATATGGAAAAATAAATCTAGGATAATAAAATTAAATGTTTTCTTTGTACATATATCATTAAATTTCATCACTTCAAACATAAAAAAACATTCCTGACAAAAATTAAGCATATTACATATATCCTTACCTCGAGTTAATTTTTTTTAAATGAAGTATATACTTATTTGTAAAAACTTAAACATTATTTTAATAATATTGTATATTAATTTAGCAAATTATAATTTCATATATGATCTATTTTAAACATTTGACACCCATTTATTACTTATTCCAAATTAAAATCAGTATTTCTTGGAATTTACTATTTATATTCTCGTTAAAAATTTAGTTAGGTAGTTCTAATCAATGTAAATTAGTAATTTTTAGATAATATCATGAATTTTAATCATGATACATATATCTAAAAGATATATATACATATATATATTTATATATATTTATATGTATTTTTGCATGCGTGGTAGAGATTGAAAATTAATATTCAATGTTCATGAAGATGGTAGGCCATACGCACTCATGAACATTGTTTTCACTTTTTGATGGATGTAATGAAATAAAGGTAAATAATAATTAACCTTAAAAGAATAATTTTAATTTCATAATATATATACATATATATATTCAGTGAATTTTACATTATTACTATCCACCAAAGAAAGAAATGATAAATGCATTGCATCACTTCGTGGATGAGGTTTTCCACACGTAGACATGATCAACATCATCGTTTTACAATGAATTGGATGGTAAGAATATAGATATTATATTAAAATGACATAATAATATTACTATTTATAATATCTTAAATAAATAACTAACACATAAAAATTAAAATCCATCAAATATGGTGTTGAAAAATCAATTGCATCCCTAAGTGGAGGTGGTACTTCACATGAATACAAGAGTGAAAAATTCACTACCAATTAGATATAAAGGAAGGTGAATAATACTAGCTCCATAATCATAATAATAGTTCAGAATATTGGTTATTTTTATGTTATTATTTGATGATAAATAAAAAATTGAGGAAGTTAAAAATGTAATAAATTGAAATGGTTCGGGTAGGATGATTTCCTCTTAATCAGTAGGCCATATTTCAATGCATTCTTAAGGGGTGTTGATGTGTAATTTCTGAAGAAAAACTCCTTCAATTCATGTTTTTTTATTTTTATAAGAGATCCTATTAGATCTTAGTTGAGATATATGGATCACTATGGTGCAATGAAAATAGACAAGGGTTATCCTTTTATAAGGGCAGGCAGAATGGACACAAATAAAATTACATAAACTATGTAAGTATAAATAATTTATTTATCATGTGTAATTATTCAAAATATAAATAAAATTGATTAAAAATACTATATGTTAGTAATATCCTTATAGATAAAATTTAGATAGGTTTTTGTGTCCTTCTAAACCTTATCTTTTCATTTAATCATTTTGTCAACCGATTTTAACCTTAACTATGGTAATGATTTTTTTCAGCACTAGAGGGTTATAATTTTACTTATATGTTTATATTTTGATCATAAATTGACTATTGATGAAATTATAGACAATTGTTCTTCTTAATTTTGTTATTTTATGATTTTTATTTTTAAAAAATATTTCAATAAAATAATATAATTTTTTTAATATCATTAATTTCATTTTTGATACTATTAAATTAATTTGAAATTAAAGTCACAAATTTTTTGATTATATTTAAATATAAACATGTAACAATTGTATAATATTTTATAATCATCTATAAAATTATTTTGGGTCTACAAATCACGAAGCCAATTCTACTATTTAGGTTTTAAAATTATCTACATGATTTTTGTACTGGTTGCACAATAGTAAGGTGGGTGATGAGTAGGCATTTATTTTAATTATTTAATCAAAAATAATAAAAAATAGTTTACATTAAAAAAATAAATCCATATTTTTATGAATACTATTCAATTGAAATTATACGCTTTTTATCATTATGTAAAAAATTTCATCATATTAATATAAAGATATTTATACATTGGAATTTTCCATACTAGAAATAATATAAATGTCCTTATAAATGTAAAAGATCAGGAAAACACAATATATTTTAATTTCATATGGTATGGTCATATTGTTCTTATCAAATAATACGAATTCATGTTTTAGATTGAATTTGAGACTTTATCTCTTCGTTTTAACCCGGTTTTTTCCATTTTACCATTATCATGGTGATAAATATTGTCTACCATTAATATTCATAGTGTTAAAAAATGAAAGTGACTTATTTACAAAATAATTAAGACATTATTCCAAATTTGGTATCCATATTTTAAAATTCAATTCTATATGTGGAAAAATGTGATTTATTATTAATTCCAAAAATTACGACTAAATCATTTTTTTAGAGAAAATATTTTCGGAAGAAATTTTTTTGTTTATGCTAAAATAAAATGAAATATAAATTCAAAGGATAAAAACTAGAATATTTATTCCAAAAATGAAAAAATTTCAATTTATTTTTTTTAAATAAAAATAAACTTTGTAAACGCTTGAAATGACTAGACATGATTCAATAAAAATATTTTTGTTCAATATTCACAGAAAAATGATTCTCTTGAGAAAATATAAAAAAATAAATCTAAAATAATATTTATGTTAAAATTTTAAAAATTAAGTTCACTATTAATATTTATTTTCTAAAAATTTTAGAATGTAATTATATTTTTCCCTATAAATAAAAACATCTATTTTTAGGAAAAATGTATTTTTGAATCATATAATTACATGAAAAAAAAAGATTACTTATTGTATAAATATATTTATTTTATCTAAAAATGTTATAAATATTAATTAAAAAATGTGTATTTCTTATAACTCCACCAATATAAAGACAACACTTTATTGATATACAATATTATGGTACATTTTGAAATTTGGTTGTGCGTATCACATGGTATCGATGATATGATATTCATTAAATGAAAAAATATATCATCAAATAATGGGGTGTTAAATTATATCTGACATAATATGAATTATTCCATTGAAATTATATAACTTAGAAACCTATTATTGAGGCAATATATTTGCAACACGTCCTTATATTCTTATGTAGGTCCCTTTAATTTGTGAATCATCTAGATATCATTTTCCATGTGAGTAGTATTATTCCCTATAAATATATCTCTATAATAAAATATTTATACAATCTGTTCTTTATAGAAATAATCAGACTCCATTGGTACATCCTATGAGTTTAGTACATGTGGAGAATCATGTATATACTTCCTCAAGAGAGATACATTGGATATATAATTACCTAAGGAGAGGTTCAGTTGTAGCGCCAGGAGATAAGCTACCATCTATACTTGATCTTGAACCTCAATGATGACTACATTAATCATGATTTGATTTCCATTTTTCATGTCTAATACATTTATCCTCTGGATAAATCCATAGGATTACATTCTCAACATCTTAAAATTATATATTTCACATTAGATTGAAAACATATCATTTTTGTCAAATTGGATTTGTCTTGATATGTTACTGAATGAATCTTAATTTATCTAACTTTTTGTCCATAAGATTAGTTACCAATATAATTATTTCTATTTTTATCCCCTCTTTTTGGATCTGTACACCACTTTCTAGAGGGGTCTCATAAGGATCCGATGAAATTATTTAGTGAAAACTTCTATTCAATAAATGATTAAATAAAATAAAGTTTTGATACAAAAAAATATGAAATCTATATAAAAGGCCTCATAATAGCTTCTGGATTTTGAATTTATCTATCAGATATACTATATATATATATATATATATGGATGACATGTAGTTCTATAACATTACTTTGGATCAAAATCATTCTGAATACATCTCTCGAAAAGTAAAATAATCATAAGTTCCCGATTAGATACAATATAATGACTTTTCCAAGCATAGTTACCACTTCTATAATATATATTGATAGATTATGATTAGTTGTTAAATATTATATGATATAAATGATGTTTTATTACCTCATATGATGATATAATATAACCTAAATTGTATTATGTCAATTATAAATATTGCGGACTCTGATTTCAAATTACTTTGTAATGATTTACATTACTATTATTGTATGGGTAATGGTTGTAAGGACTCATTATATTTATCTCTCTCATACATAACTTTTATGAAATAATTAGATCCTAGATACGTACTCTACAAACTCAATGACTATATTTTCCCACCACTAATAATTTTTCAGCTCTCTATACATATTTTTACGTTCGTGAAGAATAAATAAAGATGAACTATTAGATTCATCTAGTAGCTCATTCTTATTGTTTTTATAGGAAATATACATGGTTCCTAAACATTATAATTTCATAACAATGAATTTTAACTTTGGATAATTTCCCTCATTAATTTATATCACAATATCATCATTTTTTCAGTTGTAGTTGTCACCACTCATCCCAAAATGGTTCAATCCACAGCTACCACAAGCCCAATTTTATAGGATAGTGGTTTCAATGAGTGGAAAAATGTATACATAACATGGGATACCTTTTCAAAATCTACCTATATAAACTCACCCGAACATATCAACATAGGATTAAAATAAAATAATAAAATTAAAAGAAGAAATAAATAGAGAATATGCATGACTACATGACCTAGAGGTTGTACAAAAGTATGAGAGTGAAAAATAAAAAGTAAAGGGGAGAAATATAGAACTATCTAGATAGTTTTCCCAACTACAAAAACTAGAATGTAAAATATGGAGAGATCCCAGTTTCTTATCTCCAAACTCTGACCAGCGTATGTAGACTAATGCAACAGGTATCCCTTGTAAAGACCTATAAAATTCAAGGGAATTTTTTTTAATTTTCTATGGCATTTTACAAGACCGCAGTTTCTAACGGCACCTGATTCCGAGGCCCGGTGTGCCCGAAATAATTTTGCGAAGTTTAGCTCGGGTACGTTCAGTGAACGAACGAGCGGGGTTTTCTATCTTTTGAACCAGTGCTTGGAATTGAAATTTGAGGGCACCCATGAACTCGCAGCGCTGGTAATTGCTTAGAAACACCTTTTTCAGAGTTGCGTTTTCTCGGGTGTGGTTTCTAATTTTTGGGGTAAAGTTAAGGAATAAAATAAAAGTGGTGTAACCGATCTTTTATTTTATTTTTCTTAACCTATGTTAAGTGGATAATGTGGTACCCACAATATCCTACCCATTGGGTAGGATATTTGTGGGGTGGGGCCCACACGATCCCCACCTTTTCAACTTCCACGAAATCCCCACCTTTGATTAATGTAACTCACTCCACCCCCTATTAAACGAAGGCAACTCTTGCATTTAAGCTTTATACTAAATGCCTCTATTAATTGGGCAGTTTAAAATGTTGCAATTAATTGAGTTAATTATTTGATTCGTTTTTGAAATTTTATTAAAATGTTTGGCCTGAGTAATCAAATAATGTAACCCTTATTTTATTATTGTTGGGTTGTTGGGTTGAGTTTTTGGGGAGAGTAAGAGAAGTCTTGAAGTTCTTCGTTCTTCATCGATGAACGCAAAGAATGCCGACCTCTGATGCAGGTCGACAATAACACCGGATCCTCGGAGATCGACGACGCGGCGCTGACTAATCTTTTCTCTGCGACATGATGATCCCACTTCCGCGATGTGAAATTCAGTGACAAACATCGTTCGATGTCTATGCTCAAGGTATGGAATTTATTTTTGATTTTTAGTGATCCCTTGTTTACTTCCTTCTAAGTCTAAGAACGCGGATCAACTAAATACTAAGTTGATCTGCGAAGATTATGTTGTGGGTTGGGAATTCTTGATTTCGGGAAAACTGTTTGGGTTGATTTCTTTTGTTCATGAAAAAACCTTGTTGTTATTCGACTTTTGGGCTGCTTGTTACCAACTTAACGGGTGGAGGTCGGACCACACAAACACGGTCGACTCTCCTCCTCCTTTGTTGTTTGATTCGTTGCGCAACGAACCAAGGCGGCGCGGTGCAATGACACCGCAGAGAAATAAGAAAGAACGCGATGAAGAAGCACAACGCCGTCACGCCGCGCCGTTGAGGCAGAACGAAACTGCGGCCGGAGTCGAGACCGTGGAGGCGATTGAAGGCTCCGCTGGTTGATTGTTGTGCGTAGATTGACGGGCGACAAGAAACAGGGCCTCAAGGTAAATTTGAATCCTCCGCATTGAAGGTGGGGTCCCAGGAGGACCGTTGGCGAAGGCGGCGGGCAAAATGGACCACCAGAGCACGTTTGGTGGTCCACGGTGGCAGACCGCTGGTCCCGCGACCGTGCGAGACCGAGAAGGTAGGACGCGGCGTTCAGCCACGTCCGTCGACAAAGGGCGGCCCCGACACGGGGTTGCGGTTCATTCAGGGGGGGGGGGGTGCCCCCCTTGCACATCCGCTCAGCCGTTTTGGCCGAGCCACCTAGCCGGGCCAGCGCGCCGGGCCGGACCGCCAGGATGGGCCACACCTAGGCCGGGCCACACCCAAGTGGGCCGGACCTGGACCTGGGTCGGTTCCACCTGGTTCGGGCCGACCCAGGGTGTCTAGGGCTAGATCGGTCTTGGCTCGAAACCCCCACTTCTGGACCTTTTTTGGTCTTTTGACCATATCATGGTCCACAGACCTCCGATCAACGCACCATTAGTTACGTAGAGATCCTTGGATTGAGGCGGTAGTTTCGGTATATTACACTCAAGGTTTCGGAGAACTTTGAGTACGGCCGGGTTGGTTCGAACAAAGAACCAACCGGGCCCTCAGAGCGGAAAGACTAATATCTTGAGCTTCAGACGTCCAATTGACATGCCATCGACATTGTAGGATTCCTCTTGATGAGACGGATCTTTTGGCATACTTCTCCTGATATTTGGATGTAGTTGGATAGTGGCCGGGTTGGATTGTAACTAAAATCCAACCAGGCCCCTGGAACGGAAATGCTGATAACATTCAGACGGGACGTCCGTTTTACGAATCGTCCGCGGCGTTGGTGATCACGTGGAGAAAATGTCCCTATGAGTATACCATATGATAGTTCAGGGTAATGTTGAGATACGGCTGGGTTGGTTCGCACACGAAACCAATCGGGCCCCTGGGACGAAAAGGCTAATAACTCACAGGCCAGGCGTCTGATTGACGCGCCGTCTGTTGCGTTGAGACCCCTATGACGAGTCGGTCCATTGAGATACTTCTTTGTGGGAATTTGAGATACATGGAGTATCGACCTGTAGCTCATGGAGCGGACCCTCCCAGAGACAAGCGTACAGAGTACGGAGACCGTGTAGCAGACTGAGACCTGACGACTGCTTGACCGACTCGACTTGGAGTGATTCGACTAGCCCAGTGGATGGAGCACTACTTTTTTTGGGTGCAGACCCATGGCGGATGGATCACAACCTGTGTGACAGTGCAGACCCGCGGTACTCGTCCGGAGACTACCTCTGTAGGCTATTAGGGGGTGTGCACTACTGTGTTTGGGTGGCATACCCTGGCCGAAAGCACTACTGTGTTTGGGTGGCTAACCCGCGGTACTCGACAGGAGGAGTACCTCAGCAATCTTAGGTAAGTGAGAAGTACCTCGGAGTCGTGACAGGACCACTGTACACTCCAAAGACAGGGCTCTTCAGTAGTTATGGTTTTGATAATGAAAATCCTGGTTTGAGCTGAGTCTATGATCTTTGTGCTTCCTCATGACTGAGATGGGTAACTCGATAACATAGGTATATGTAAGGGCATATACCTGGATAGTGGTTATCCATTGATTTCATAGTATTTATGTTTTTTCATGATTGATATGGGTTACTTGATAACATAGGTATATGTATGGGAATATACCTAAGTAGAGGCTATCTGTTAAGATCTTCTTTGTGGTTATCCTTGTTGGATTTAGTGAGACCTTGATGGTCTCAGGGTCCCTACAGAGTATCATTATACTCACCTCTACATGGGTTATGCCTGCACCTCATTGTGTTGGTTGCAGACGATGGGCAGTGATGACGGAGGCCGAGTGTTCGAAGACTAGATGATACTTGGAGGTGGACCTCACAACGAGTCAGTATCAGGAGGTGGAATTCACGCTGATACGATACTCGGAGGAGGTTGACGGTCAAGAGCGTTGGGGAGGCTATCTGTTCCTACCCTTCAAGTAGGATCAGTGGTGGACGATCCAGGAGCTGTGCTATCTGTACCTACCCTTCAGGTAGGATCCGAGGAGGACGACCCAGAAGCTGCTTCCTTTCTTCCAGCTGTTGTCTTTTCTATTTTACATTCGTTAGAGTTGTAGTTGTAATTTTAGTTGGGTTTGTTTTCTGGCCCATTTACTTTTCAGCACTTTCTTTTGTACTTAGTGTTTTACTTCTTCATGTACTATGTGGTGTTTAGTTTACTTTTATAATGGCAATGCCTTCCCAGTTATCGGGATTTATGCCTTTGGTGCTAGTCTCCAGCCCCTGGCCTATGGAAGGAGGGCTTGGGGTAGTCACGGAACGGGCCCCGAGGACGGGTCGTGACAAATTGGTATCAGAGGAGTCGGTTCAACCGCAGAACTTATAACTCTGATATTTTCTTTATATGAAGCAATAGTGTTAAGGGTACCGAGTGTGGTCTTCAGTTCAGGGAGTCTGGTGTTGGTGTGGGCGGCCGACGTATCCATTCACCAGGACCCTGACAACTGATTTCTGACATTGTGCATGAAAACACTGATTGCGTGTGTGTTTCCAGAAGTTTTTAAAAGTCAGCTCAAACCAGGTCAACTCACCAGGTATAAACGTTTGATCGTGTCATGTTTTTTCTTTCAGGATGACTTTTCATGGATGACCATCTAGAGCCCAGTGGGATGTGCGTACTGACAGGCTGTCGAGCGACGAGGCTTTGGTACAGGTCCCTCTTGTAGTTGAGGCACCAGCAGAGGCACTAGCAGTACTACCATACGTTGGGACACTGATGGCACCAGCCCCAGTAGTAGGAAATGTACGCCTCTTAAGCACGCTGCACGAGTTCCATTGCCAGAGGCCACCCTGGTTCTGGGGAGAGACGGACCCACAGGCGGCTGAGGATTGGCTGGAGACTGTGGTGAGAGTCTTCAGGCTAGTGGGGACGCCAGCAGACTTCTTGGTGATATTTGATGCTAGCCTTATTCAGGCAGCAGCTGGTAGGTGGTGGAGCCACTTGATCCAGTTTTGCGACAGGATGACCTTCACATGGGAAGTCTTCAAGACCTTCTTCAGGGTGGAGTTTGTCCCAGTAGCTCTACACCCCGAGCGTGTACAGGAGCTGCTGCCTTTGCTGCAGGATTTTCGATCAGTAGTCGAGTCATCTGTGGGAAGTAGACAGATGATGCAAAGGTCCAAGAGGACCAGAGCCAGCCGTACAAGGAGCAGGAAGTGTTATGAATGCGGCAGGAAGGGTCATCTGGCACGTGACTGTCCGACCCCCCACACAGTCGATCCGCAGGCGTTAGAGGAGCCACTGAGGCAGAAGCAGCAGCGGGTGCTTGAGCAACATCCAGACAGTTGACAAGCCAGTAGAGCTCCAGGAGTAGGTGGACATGATCAGAACTAGTGGATAGGTCCCTTGTACGTCTAGTTCCATATTGTTGTTGTATTCGTGTCTTTGTACTATGAGTTGCAATAACAAAAAGGCACTTATCTTTGTGATGTTTTCGTTCCTTTCCTTTTGATTGGTTGATACTGAGTGGTCCCGGTTAAGAAAATTGACTTGACCCTCACTTTCATGATTTCTACTGGAGGAGACCCAGTGACCTCACACTGATGCCGACAGTGTGACTCAACCCTTGGAGGCGAGAGTGAGAGTTGGATCTCTTGGTAGTAACATCGAGGCCTTACGACATCATCCATGGCACGAATACATCATTCATGTTAGGAGTGACTGTATTAGGCAATGGGCTTGGTTCATCCAGGGGATGAGACCGAGTTTCTCTTTTCGACAAAGGATAAATTTTACAATCTCTTTCAGATCAGAGGAAAAGAAGGTGCAGATCATCCAGGAGTGGATGAAGACTGCACAATGCAGTAAGAAACGGGAAAACGGTGCCAGTCTTAGAGACTTGGGCTTGTTAAATGTTTCAATAAAATGAATATTAAAGGAGATATGAGTCTGTGAAGCAGCAGACATGGAGGCAGAGCTAGGAGAGCTGCATGAGGTGGTGTACGTTTTAACATGCTACAACAACCCGCTTTAGTTGTCCCCGCCAGGCTCAGAGAGATGGAGGGCAGGGGAAGAGAGTAGTTGCATGCGGTCAGGGAGAGTGACCCAATGGATCTATGAATGATTCGAGGGACACTTTGTGTCCACTACTAGCTTCCGTAGTAATAGACGTTGATACGAATCATTCCTTCCTTCCATGAATCTTGTTCTAGAACTAGAGTTTCCAGTAAGACATAGACTTGACCCTCATGTCTGGAGATGCCTTGAGAGAAGACTCGATAATCACACTTACACCAACGGTGTGGTCAAACCACCGAGGTGAGAGTTTCGGTTGGAATTTCTTGGTGGTACCGTCGAGTCCTTACGATGTTGGTTTGTGTATGGACTGGGAAATCACAGTTCATACACAAATTTATGGTAATAGGAAAAAAGGTTGTGGTTTAACTACGACATCAGGATGGGTTTCCCTTGGTCGATGAAAAGAAAATCCTAGGTAGCATAGGATAAACTCATGCACAGGAGGGTGCGACCGATCACTCTTGAGTCGGTAAATCTTACACAGGTGGCAACAGTCGTTTTGAGTTTCTATTATAACAAGAATTGGGGACCTCTAGAGTTCGAGGATGATGATCACGTCCTTATACGAGTCTCACCTTGACGAGTTTTTTTGGAGATGTGGCCAATGAGGAAAGTTATCTCCGAGGTTCAGCGGACCTTCTTAGGTCCTTAACTAGGTAGGCGTGGTGGTCTACCACTTGACCCATCCACCTTAGTTGCACCAGGTGGACGAAGACTTCCATGTATCTAAACTGAGGATATAGGTGCATGATCCTTCACAAATCATCGACCTCAGGTAGTTGGACGTCGATGAAAGGGAAACATACACAAAGATTTTAGTGGGGATCGAGGATCGACGGGAGCGGATCCTACGAGGATGGTCTATTCCTCGGGTGCACTTTCACTAGCAGTATGGGAACCTCTAGGTAAGCACATGGGAGCAAAATGCTCAGATGCGTGCCCAATACCACTTTTGTAATCCTAGTTTTTGTTAAAGCCTTACGAGGACGTAAAGCCTTGAGGTGGGAGTAATGTAAAGAACCTTAAAATTTATGGGATTTTTTTTTAATTTTCATTGGGATTTTAATAGAACGCAGTTTCTAATGGAACCTAATTCCGAGACCTAGTGTGCCCGGAATCATTTTGCGAAGATTAGCTCGGGTACGTTCAGTGAACGAATGAGCAGGATTTTCTAACTTTTTAACTGGTGCATGGAATTGAAATCTGAGGGCACCAATGAACTCGCAGTGCCGATAATTTTTTAGAAACACCTTTTCCAGAGTTGCGTTTGCTCGCGTGTGGTTTCTAATTTTTGGGGTAAAATTAAGGAATAAAATAAAATTCCTGCAACTGATCTTTTATTTTATTTTTCATAACCTATGATAAGTGGATGATGTGGGACCCACAATATCATACCCTCTTGGTAGGATATTTGTGGGGTGGGGCCCACATGAGACCCACCTTTTCATCTTCCACAAAACCCCCACCATTGATTAAGGTAACCCACCCACACCCCCTATTAAACAAATTCAACTCTTGTGTTTAAGATTTATAATAAACGAATCTACTAATTGGGTGGTTTAAAACATTGCAATTAATTGAGTTAATTGTTTGATTCATTTTTGAATTTTTTTTAAAACGTTTGGTGTGTGTAATAAAATACGGTAACCCTTATTTTATTATTGTTCGGTTGTTGTGTTGAGTTTTTGGGGAGAGTAAGAGAAGTCTTGAAGTTCTTTGTTCATCATCGAAGAATGTGAAGAACGTGATGAACGCCGACCTCCGATGAAGGTCGACAAGAATGCCAGATCCTCGGAGATCGACGACGGGACACCGACAAATATTTTCACTGCAACGCGATGATCCCCCTTCCACGACGCCTTCTTCCACGATGTGCAATTCCGCAAAAACTGTTTGGGTTGATTAATTTTGTTCGTGAAAAATCCTTTTTGTTATTCGTCTATTGGGCCGCTTGTTACCAACGTAACGGGAGGAGGTTGGACCGCACGAACACAGCCGACTCTCCTCACCCTTTGTTTTTTGATTCATTGCGGCAAGAAAAAAGGTAGCGCGGTGCAATGACACCACGTGGAAACAAGAAAGAACGCAATGATGAGGCGCGGCGCCGTCGCACCGCGCCGTTGAGGCCGAACGAAACTGCGGCTGGAGTCGGGGCCGCAGAGATGATTGAAGACTCCGCTGGTTGATTATTGTGAATGGATTGACGGGCAATGACAAATGGGTCCGCAAGGTAAATATGAAGCCTCTGCAGTGAAGGTTGGGTCCTGGGAGGACCGTTGGCGAAGGCGGCGAGAAAAACGGACCATTGGAGAGCATCCGGTGGTCCGCGGAAGACTCCGCCGGCACGTCCCGTCCGCGCTGCCGCGCCGGCGGGGAGGGCCGCCGCGACTTCAGCCACGGCGGCAGGCCATTGGTCCCGCGACCGCACAGGACCGAGGAAGGCAGGACGCGGCGCTCAGCCGCGTCCGTTGACAAAGGGCGGCCCCCACATGGGGTCGCAGTTCATTCAAGGGGGGGGGGGGGCCCGCCTTGCACATCCGCTCGGCCGTTTTGGCCGTGCCCAAGTGGGCTGGACCCGGACCCGGGTCGGGTTGACCAGGTTCCGGTCTACCCCGGGGGTCTCGGGCCGGATCGGTCCGGGCCAGAAACCCCCACTTCCGGACATTTTTCAGTCTTTCACCCATATCATGGGCCACAGACCTACGATCGACACACCGTCAGTTGTGTAGAGATCCTTGTATCGAGGTGGTGATTGTGGTATATTACACTCAAGGTTTCGGAGAACATTGACTATGGACGGGTTGGTTCGCACACGAAACCAACCGGGCCCTCAGAGCGGAAACGATTATATCTTGAGCTCCAGACATCCGATTGACGTGCCGTCGACTTTGTTGGATTCCTCTTGATGAGACGGAACTTTTGGCATAATTTTCCAAGGATTTGGATGTAGATGGATAGTGGACGGGTTGGATTGTACCTGAAATCCAACTGGGCCCCTGGAACGGAAAAGCTGATAACTTTTAGACCGGACGTCCGTTTGACGAACCGTCAACGGCGTTGGTGATCACATAGAGAAACGGTACCTATGAGTACACCCTATGAGAGTTCAGGGTACAGTTGAGATACGTCTAGGATGGTTCGCACACGAAACCAACTGGACCCCTGGGACAAAAAGGCTAATAAATCACAGACCAGGCATCCGACTGATGTGTCGTCTGTTGCGTTGAGACCACTATGACGCGGCGGTTCTTTGAGATACTTCACCATGGTACTTTGATATACTTGGAGTATAGACCTGTAGCTCATGGAGAGGACCCTCCCAGAGACGAGCGTGCAGAGTACGGAGACCGTGTAGCCGATTGAGACCTAACGACTACTTGACCGACTCGACTTCGAGTGAGTCGACTAGCCCAGTGGATGGAGCACTACTTTGTTTGGGTGCAGAACTATGGCGGACGGAGAAATACCTATGTGATAGTGCAAACCCGCAGTACTCGTCCGGAGAGAACCTATGAAGGATATTAGGGGGTGTGCAGTACTGTGTTTGGGTGGCATATCCCGGCGGGAAGCACTACTGTGTTTGGGTGGCTGACCCGCGATACTCAATAAGAGGAGTACCTCAGCCGTCTTGGGTTAGTGAGAAGTACCTCAGAGTCGTGACAGGACCACTGTACACTCCAGAGACGGGGCTCTTCAACAGTTATGGTTTCGATAATGAAAATCCCGGTTTGAGCTGTGTCTATGATCTTTGTGTTACCTCATGACTGAGATGGGTTAATCGATATCTTAGGTATAGGTATGGGCATATACCTGGGTAGTGGTTATTCGTTTATTTCTTAATCTTTGTGTTTCCTCAGGATTGAGATGGGTTTCTTGATAACTTAGGTATATGTATGGGCATATACCTAAGTAGAGGTTATCTGTTGAGATCTTCTTTGTGGTTACCCTTGATGGATTTAGTGAGACCTTGAGGGTCTCGGGGTCCCTACTGAGTGTCATTATACTCACCCCTGCACGGGCTATGCCCGCACCTCGTTGTGTTGGTTGCAGATGATTGGCAGTGCTGATAGAGGCCAAGTGTTCAAGGACTGAACGATACCCAGAGGTGGACCTCACGACGAGTCAGTATCAGGAGGTGGACTTCATGGAGAGATGATACTCGGAGGAGGTTGACAGGCAAGAGCGTTGTGGAGGCTATCTGTACCTAACCTTCAGGTAGGATCCGTGGTGGAAAATCCAGGAGCTGCGCTATCTGTACCTACCCTTCAGGTAGGATCCGAGGATGACGACCCGGGAGCTGCTTCCTTTCTTCCAGCTGTTGTCTTTTCTATTGTACTTTCGTTCAATTGTAGTTGTACTTTCAGTTGGGTTTATATTCTAGCCCATTTACTTTTCATCACATTCTTTTGTACTTAGTGTTTTTCTTACGCTTGTACTCTGTGGTGTTTAGTTTACTTTTATAAAGGCAATGCCTTCCCAGTTATCAGGATTTATGCCTTTGGTGCTAGTCGCCAGCCCATGGCCTATGGATGGCGGGCTTGGGGTAGTCACGGCATGGGTCCCGAGGACGGGTCGTGACATCCCTATGCTCCTATAATGTCTCCAATGAATTCTCTGTCATCTAAATAATAAAAAAAAGTGTGTTAAACGATCATGCATGGGTGAGTATATAAAACCATATTGTGTCACACCAAAAGATATAGATGGATAAGTAAGATACATGATTGCAATAGATTAACATTAGATAACTCAACAGAAAGAAGTAGAGTACCAAATTGAATTACACAGATACAAATATATATATATATATATATATATATATATATATGTCAAACCTAAGAAAGGAAAACGAGAGAGAATAAGAATATATATGTCCCATACCATCCCATGTAAATTTTTTTATTAGTTTTAGAGTTCCATCATCGATACCCAACATCTCACATGTTTTTCCAAAGTGGGATAAAATTGGATAGATACCTCGCAACATTCACATATAGTTTAGGGGAATAATCACTAGGTAGAGGACCCATGACCTAGTACAGTATGAGGGTTCCCCTTAGTGGATATCTAGAGGACCCATGCCCTTTCCTAAAATAAGGGTACCACTCAAGTAAATGGTATAGGACGGATTCACATCCTAGTTTTAGGGTCACACTCTTGTAGTTTGCAACAGACCCATTCCATGCGCAGTTGGAGGTTACCATTTATTAGTCCAAAGGGAACCAATTCCAAGCCCAACTAAAGGGTTGCAGTATACTAGTTTGAATATGTCCTATGTCTGGCCCAACTGGAGGGTACCACTATTATAATCAAGTACCATTCCACTATACCACATGAGGGTTCGACTCAGATAATAAATAGAAGAACCATTTTATTCCAGATGAAGGGTTCCACTATAGTATTAGTTAGAGGACCCATTACCTTCCTCGTAGGAGGGCTCCATGCTATAGATATATAGAGGACCCATGCCTATCCCACCTCAATGTTTCCACTCAAACATTCTTAGTGATCCTTCATAATCATTTTTGTAATTGATCATTTATTAATGAATCACCACACTCTGAAAATATCAAATCATATCTCAAAATCCAAAATAGAGGACACCATCATGTGATAATTGAAAAACATTCAAGATGGGATACACATGGCCAAAATCAATGTTCAAATGAATGTGGTGTGAGAGGATGATGTTTCCATAAAAGGAATGAAGAGGTACATGACTTGTATGGGGACACACATGATGTGTTTTCTCTACTCGTATCCTAGTAGTGTCTCTATTTGTACATTTATGAGTATTGGAGTTTCAGTACACATCATGTATGTGGAATAAATGCTGTATATGATCCACTTGGGGTCTTTTCCATGCTCCATAACAGTGTTCATGTTAATCTAGACGTGTCATTATACATTGTCATACAGTGTGTGCCAGTCTATGCATGAGCCCTTGTACACCCAGAGTACATGACATGTCTCCATCACAATCTCACACGAAATGTGGGGGACCAAAATATCATGTGATCCTTTTTCTAAAGAAACACTAGCCACTATTGTCTAAAGGTCACAAGTGGTGTGTTCAACTACACAACATGACATGTAATTAGTATATTCATAGAGACATAGCTATGATATTTTGTTTTATAGATCTGGATCCCACACCACATATGTCACCTCTAACAACCTAAAATCTATGGATGTTTCCTCCATTCAACATTTATGTGCACTAGGTTTCCAGAAATGGGTATCCTCCCACCATGGTAGTTTTTCACTCACCTCATACACTTCCTTTCATTTAAATTTTATCTTGAATCCCGAATCAATGAGATTCACCTCTCATATCCCCCAACACATCAAGATCATCCCAAAGATCTATGACTTCTTCATTGTACATGATATTGCCACAAATATGGGGGACTAACTGGCCTTGATACCACATGAAAATGGTGATCCTTTTCACTGTAGATCAATGGGGAATACAGGGAAGAATAAAATCATGAAAATAACCAATACAAAGGTGACCAGTCATTGCCTGAGAGTTCATTTCCATGTAACACATTCATTGATATCCAGAGTGAGGTAATTAAATAAACAATTTAAATCCATACATATGTGCTTGTAAGGCCTTCAAATTTGAACAGCGATAAATAATTATTATTATAAAACTCATTCTATTTAATGAACAAGAGATGAATTTAAAAATAGATGAGCCCTATATAGTTTTGGATTTTTCTAATTTAAATAACATGCCCACCAATGAAGAATAGAAATTATAATGGTCACTGTATCATGATCTGGATCGATTCACAGTCTCAACATCGTTTGATTTTGTTTTACCAATAGAGGAGATTAAGGCACCTCTAAATGATCATAGGGTTATCTGGATAACCCTTTATGTCTTTTTATAATTTCATTCATGATGGTAAATATAATTTGGATAATTAATTTCAATAAAATGAATTATTTATTTATCTTACTCAACCCACCTGCCCATGATAGCTTTTGTCCAAACGCCCACACCAAAATATTTGACATAGGTCCTAGGGTATGCCTCATGTTCAGGACAAAAAAGTGGTCTCCAATTTTTGATCTAAGACTCTATTAAATAATTATCTCATTATCTTAATGAAAATATGCATACATAATATAAAATAAATTTTGTATTTTTATAAAATTTATTTTTGGAACACCTAACCTTATAATCACACAAAATATCATCAGCTTGTTCTAAATATATTTTTATAATTATTTCAATGTCTTTGAATAGAAAATTTGGGTCTCAAAATCATCCAATCCTTTAATAGTTTATTCCGTGAAAATTAAAAAAAAATGACTTAAATCTTGAGACATCGATCCTGTATCTCTCTATCCCACTCCCAAGGGATCTCTTATATACTCCCTTTTCCCCTCAATACATGAACCAAGGGGATGCTCCATCCATCCTAGTTTCCTTACTACCGATCCTCGATCACCATCGGGGGCTCAAGAAAGGTGGATACATTTTCTATAATAGAGTCACATAAATACTAATAATATCATTTTTCATCTAATTATTTCATTTCAAAACACATTTAGGCTAATTGCTTATTAAAATCATCATTTATTGAAGAAATATGTTTGAAGAGAATTTTGGTTCAGTAGTGCAGATTCTTTCAATTTTATCAATCATCTCAAGAATTTTTTCGGGATAGAAATATCATATATTTTTATTTTAACATATATTTATAGGCATCCATAAAGCAGAGAAAAATAAAAACAAATTAATCTATTCAGGTATATGGTAGGTCAAACACACATATGAACATTATTTTCACTTTTTAGAGAAAGAAAAAAAAATATAACTAAAAAATAAATTACCTTCATAGAATTATTATTATTATATCTTATATATCATATATATAATATATATTCATTATATATATTTTTATTACCATCCCTAGAAATAGAAAATGAAAAAAAACATCACTTTGTGGTGGTGGTAGATTACACAAATACAAAAGTGGTGTTACCATTTTACAACAAATTTGAAGATCAGAAGATAGATATAGTATTATAAGCCCTGAAGAATAATTTTATTTTAAATTAAGTTTATAATTATTGAAATCATTATAATAACCATTCATATATTATTGCAATAGAGAATTAATTAAATCTTTATTTGGAGTTTTTAGTCCACATATACATACAATCAATATATTCACATCACATTTGATAGAAACCTATGCACATATTGGTGGATCCATAATAGTAGTAATTTTTTATAATATTGAATATTATAAGGTTATTATATTATTTGAATAATATAGATTTATATAAGTTTGAAGATGAAATAAATCCATAGAAGTGGGTATAATAATTACCTGTCCTCTGGTAGGCGTCCTATATATACTTCATTAAGGATGCATGAAATGATATTTTAAGAAGAAATAATCATCTAATTAATGGAAATGAGATTTTAAACGAGAATTGATCAGGTTTTTTGATCTAGATGGACTAAAATGTCGTTATTAATAGAGGGAAAGGGCGTCCTTTTATAAAGAAGGGAAAGGAAACACGTGAAATTACATTAAAATTTTAAATATAATAATATCTTGATCATGTATATCTATTCCAAATAGAAATTATTAATATAAAAATTGTACGTGGTATAAATATTATCATATAATGATTTTTAGATTGGTTGTGGTTTCATTTTATACCTTGTATTTCAGTTTATCTCATTTGATAACCTATTTTAGCACGAATCATGATAACAACATTTTATATCACAAAGTGTGGTAAATTTAATTATTGGAAAATAATAAGATCATAAATGTAAAATGGGTGAAATTTAAATCAATTTTTACCATTATTTTCCTAATTCAATTTTTTGTTATTTTTTAAAAATTGAAAAAAAAATTATGTATTATAAAATGTCATTAATATAAAATTTGATATTATCCACTTAAATTATCATTAATGACATAATGGTAGTAATTAATTTTGAATATATACAAATAAAACAATCCAAATATTTCGTAATCATATATATAATACATGGGGAAAATTATGACAGAGAAATAATTATCACTTATGGTGTTTTGGAAATCATTTACATATTTTTTCTACTGCTTGCACAAGAGTTGTGTCGGGGTTGAGTAACAATTTAATGTGTTTATTTCATCACTAATTTTTAAAAATAAGTCACTATGAAAAAAATTATTAATTAATATTTTACTTAGACAATTATAATTAAACATAACCTATTTTAAAATATATATAACTTTTGTTTATATATTAAATTCCAAAGAGTGACATTTAAGAATTTTCATTACAAAAATTAATATATTCATCATTATTGGTGGAAAATGGAAGCCATATGACTTATCTTATAATTTTATATGGATATGGTCGAGTACATCTCATCCAAGGAAATAACTTCATGTTATGGGTTAATTTTTTCACCTCATCTCATGGTTTTAACCCTATTTAACCCATTTACCATTACTGAAGTGGTAAATATTAACAAATTTTAAAATTTATAATTGATAAAAATTAATGTGACTATTATTAAAATATGAAAATCATGATTAAAAATATTGTATCCATTTTTGATAATTCACGTCAAATAATTGAAATAATTTAATTTAAAACTAAACTGTAAAACGCAATGAAAAGGCTTTTCTATAAAAATGGTTTTGAATGAATTTTTTTTTAATTATAATTATAAAAATAAAGTCAATTCCAATGAACATTGTTATATTATTTATAATATTAGTGAAATAATTTTACTTTTGTAATTTATAAAATTAATGGGATATTTTTAAATGCTTGAATTGAAAATGTATTTTTCAAGGGAAAAATTATTATTCACTTTTACGTGAAAATTAAATCTCTTTAGAATGTCTTATAAATTTAACTATATGATATATTTCCTCTTTTTTTAAAAAATATAAGTTAATTTTGGGGAATAAATTTTACTAAATTGGATGAAATTTATTATAATATTTTCAAACAAAAAAAAAATAATTTTAATTTTTTGAAATACGTATTTGTAAAGTATATACTGAATTAATAAAAATCGAATTAATATTAATAAATATATTTTCATTGTATAAAAATATAATAAATTTTAAAAAAACGGGTTTTTATTGTCACAGTAACAAAGTAACAGCAAGGTTATACAAGAATTCAACATTGTGGTTCATTTTCACTTGAGGATGCGTGTATCTGAAGCCAACAAACAAAATTAAATTTATATGAATAGAAATATATAGTAATTTATGAGGGAGTTAAAATAGACAAAATTATATTAAAAAACATAAAATTATGTCAAATTCTCGGCAATGACCACATTAATTTTGGACACTCAATTTCCAACATGTTATTTGATTACAAAACATTATTACAACAAGAAACAGTATAATTTCAATTCATTTAGTAATTATTCATTATGATACCACTAATTCAATTTTATGTTCAATCAACTAAAATTACATATACAGATAATTATATAAAATAATGAAAAACTAATGAAAATATATCAGTTACCCTCCTATATTTCATAACACTCTTAAAATTTACTTTCGAAAATTATCACGACATAAACAATATTCGTAGAATCATATAATTTCTACAATATAAATAATTATAATTTAGGTATTTGATCACAAATAACTTTCCATAATTAAATAATGAAACATAGTTCTACAAAATAACTAGAATAAATATTCTAATATTCAGCTATTCACTATATTTTCAACAAATAAATATATAATCCAGAATTTTTACATCAATACTATATCATATTAGTGCCCCAACAATAGCTAAAATATCCTGATATGGATTAAATGTATAAAAATACCTAATAAAGAAAAAAGTTCTGTATATCATGAGATATTAATATGAATATATTAGTAAATCATGGATTCACCAAGGGAATTGATACGTCTGAAGGGAATGACTCTCTACAACCAATAGTTTTTAAGCTAAAAAACAATTCAATGAAATAATAAGGAACTACTTAATTTGTCTAAATTTTTTTGTTATGAAATCCCCTTAAATGGTGACCTTGGAACATTTTAATATGGGAATTTTAATGAAAATATGAAAAACATGAACATAAAAAATAAAAATGTAAAAAACCTATGTGAAAACTTGTATTCTGAAAATATGTCTTAAATAAAATCAATTTCATTGAAATTTAATAGTGCTATAATTTCCCTTAACTCTTAATGAACATGTGAAATTACCGTAATCAAATTAATTTTAAAAAATGTCGTTTGTTCAAAAATTATGTGAAATCATAGAATTATCAGCTCCCCATTTTGGGTAAATATTCTACTAAATTATAACTCTAAATATGGAAATAATAAAAAGATATTTCTCATAGACCATATATGGTCAAATCACCATTGTTTAATGTCATTCTAAAAAACATCCCCAACCATAAAACTCTTCTAAAAATAATGATCACCCCACTATACAGAGATCAAATGATATGATGGTTCCAAAAATAACTATGTAGTGAGAACTGCTCCGTGATATTATTCCTACCAGAACATAATATCTCACTTCAAACTCTTCAATTCAATTATAAACTCACTCACAACATATAAAAAACTACAATTTCAATAAATCGGGGTTTCAAGAATCATAACCTCTATAAATAAAAATGACCATATCTATTATATAATGTTTTATGTACATATCAATCAAAAAATATATATAAGTCAATATGGATAGTGATAAAAGAAAACATTCTATGATTTGATACGAATTCAGGATCATCATATATTTTAAGATGAATTATTAGATATTTCTACAAATGATATGGTCATAAAAATTTATATATGATTTTCAATTGGATTTAAACATATTTTTTCAAATATGTGTTAATTAACTAAACCATTTTTATATATATTTATATATATGGTATTTTTAGTTTATCTATTATAGGATCAATGGATTTCAATTAGAATCCACATTTTCGTTTATGAAAATGTTTCTCAACTAAAAAAGAATAGTTTTTATGACTTTTAAAACTTTTTAGAGCTACGATCATCTCAAATATAAATTTCATCATCAAATTTCATACATAAAAAATATAATGTGAGTGAGAGATACACTACATTTATAAGTGTTTTTAAAATGAATGATTCTATTTTATTTTTCTTATTCATTCAATCATGGATTATTTTATTAACATCACTGGATTATAAAGGCAGATGCAATAACAATTTCTAAACACCTGTATTTTTTTTCCAAAAACTCACTCTTGTTCTACAACCCAATAATTAAATCATATATAATTTATGAATTTAGACACACTATCCTTCATGTTTGTACTTTATTTATTATTTATATACACCCCAACAAAAAACTTTTTTAGAAACTGGTTACCCCCTCTAGCTACAAGATCATCCATTATTTTTTCTCATCTAGTGTAGAAGTATACTCTCTTACCTAACGTGAAATTTATATCTCTTTTTCCTATGCACATATATTATGATAATCAAAAACACTCTTAAGAGACCATTATATGTGAAACTAAATATTAATTGTTTTATGAATTAGATGTACTCAATCAGAATTTTTCCAATATTTTTAGGAAACAATCCTTAGAAAATGTTTTTATAATGGCTTCATATTTTTTTCTAATAACTTCTTCTATATATATTATATCATTATCTAATTCTCTTCTATATTCATTGGCCTAGTCTGATATGGTAAAAACACCTCCATTTAATGTTTATAAATAATTTCTCTTTCTATATCCTGTTCAATTCCTTTAATTGAGTAAAAAATATATTGAAATTTCAAAACAATAAATGATTACCAATTCTATCTTTTCAATATTTGAACAATTTTTAGTTCCGTTTTAATTTTTAAATACTATTTTAGGGGTGATCTTAAAATCGAAAATGCAAGAAACAAATTTTAATTTCCGACCGACTGAAATAAAAAAATTAATTATTCTCCCTTATTTAAAAAATTGCTAAATGAGTCTCAACTATTCTTGAATAATCTGTAGTTTTATTGATTTTTTAGGATTCCTTTAGGATATATTTTCTATATTCAACTCTGTTATCCTTATATGTTAAATAACTCATAAAAACATTCTTAACCCCTATTTTAAATTAAACAACATGAAAAATCTCAACATCATGATGTTTAATATGCATTAAAATGATTTATGGAAATAAACCATAACACTTTCTTGATTTTTTTTTTCTGTTGTCTTCTTATGTAAAATTAATTACGGTAAAAAAATCCATCATCTACATTACATGAAATATATTAATCTATCTAGAACACACCATATTTCCAACTATTATCAATAATGAATTTACTTATATGTCCTTCTATTAAATGTTTTTCTGGTTAATGGTTTTCTGAGGGATTTTTGTCACATAGATCTAAATTCCTCCATCAAGTAGCATTTTACATCACGTTCTTAGAAAAATTCATTTGGAGAAAATAAAATTTGTATGATGTCTCTATATTTGATATATATTTATTATATGTACTTTTTACACTTTCATTGCATCAATATTACATTTCATATATTATCAAAATCAGACTTCATATAGTTCACAACAACAATTTTTACATTTTGAAAACATAAAAAAATGGGTCTGTTAAAAAAATACCATCTATCATTGATATTGGTTGACTCAAATGGTTCAACTTCTAAAAACATTTTTTTTTCTAAAGTATTTTTCCCACATCCTGGCACCATCTGGTAAAATACCCTCTAATTTCTATATTACCTCATACTTTGTACAAAAAATATATCATTAGTTCATAAATTTCATAATCTAAATACTTCTCACCCGTTTACATTATTTTAAAATTTTTGGTAATTAAACATTTTCACCAAATAACATTGAGAATGTTAATTCAATTCATTATTTTGAAATTTTTATAAACTTTTTTTCTGATGGATATTAATCTAATAATCTCAATATCCTTATATTCACATTTATCCCTTTTTAAAAACATGCATTAAATCATGAATATATTTATGATGTTGGAAAAATTACTGTGTAGTTTATCACCACAAAATTTTCTTATGGAGAATCCTTTTTTTTCATAAAGAAAATTCTTTTAATATCCAAAACTAATTTCAATATCCAAATTCTATAAGGAACATTCTTAAAAGTATTCATTTAATAAGTTGGTTAAGAAACTTTCTCATAAAAATTATCTTTGAAACAAAAATGGTACATTATCAAATAATGTGAAAAAAGTAACCATTTCATAAAAAACATCCCCTTTATCTTTTCTATCAATACCACCATTAAATTAAAAACATATTTAGCTTCAATATTTGTACTCAAATATTCACCCCATATGATGTTTCCATATTCATCCTTCAAATAATTTTTTCTCCCCCTTATTGATAATAAAATTTAGAGGTGATATCTAAAATTATATTTACACATCTTATAAACATGAAAAAAATTATCAAGTGAGAAAATACATTACATGAGTTCTATAAAAGACACACATTCATTAAAAAAGAATTATTCTACATGTGTGACTCTGATGTTGGAAACAGGAGTGTATAATCACTATGATTAATGTTTTCATAAATAATTATTTCATTCAACACATTCATTAAGATAATTCTAATATATATTTCATCTGAAATTTGGGAATATTTTTTAAGAAAGATCTATAATTAAAATTAATAAACATATCAAGAATGTTCAAGGTTATAAACATGATATTTTCAAAATATCACAATCTTTACCATCATTATTTTTTATAAAATAATTGTTACTCATATCTCACTTAATTATTTTATCCCCCAATACCATTGTGGTGAATTAAGAATCATCGTGTTTAAAATTTTGCATGATGTTTTGATCAAATTTTCTACAAATATTTCTTCAACACTAAACCAACTTAGTCACTTCTTATCCATCAATTCAGATTTAGTTAATAAAAATGAACATGTAAATTGGCTATAAAGAGGAAGTCGATTATTCCATAAAATTAATGTTTGGAATATAAATCCTCTATCAATATTTGATTAATTTTATTATTCTTAGATTTTTCATTACCTTTTATTTCATACAAAAGATCAGTCTATACATATTTTTAATTGATTTATTCTCAATTCTACAGTGTTCATATGAAGCTTATGTATCCCCTTCATCGTTCACAGAATCATTGATTATATGAGTTTATAATTTTTATTTCATTATTTCTTATTAGACTATTGTGATAGCCAATCATATTTTTTTACAAAGAATTTATTTATCATTTTTTTATTAAATCTGATTTTTAAAGCTAACATCTATTGGAAAGATTATATCATCATGGTTCTCATTTTATGAAACATTTTTCTTATTTTATCTATTTTATACTTTCTTTATTCCTATATTATCTAGAAAATGGTAATTATATTTAATCAAATAACTATGAAATATTTATTTTTATACTGAATATTATTGATCTCCCTTCTTTATCCAAATTCCTAAATTTATCAAAAATAATTAAACTTCTTATATTTCATTAGTTTTTTATTATTTTGGAATATTATATTTTTTCTACCTAATGAACATTATTTCCTTCCTAAAAAATATTCCTGATTTATTTTATTTCTACTCATAATAGATCTCCCTAGATTCATAATTATTTTATAGTAAAGATATGTAGTACAAATATTAGTATTCCCCATGCCTAAAAAATATAATTCACAAGCATTGTCCTCTTAATATTAATTGTCACAACCATGAGTTCTTTTAAATTTATTTTTCATTTAATTAAAATTATTTTTTAGTTTTTGGGTTCTTCACAAGTATTTTTGGATTAATGAGCACGTTTTCATGATTTGGGAAAAACCGTGAGCCCATTTAATAATTTAAAAACAAATATTTTTTATAAATCCATCATTTTTCAACAATTTACACCTATTCCACTTCCAAATTTTTATCCCCTGGTATATTAAAACCACAATATCCATCTTTAACTCATATAAATCCATCATCACAATGGATTTGGGGTTTTATTAAAGTTTTTGGGCTAGCACAAAGTCCATTTCTTGCTTAAATTTCAATAATTATTTAATATCTCATTCAATTTTTATGTATTTTTGGTGATTTAAAATCTCTACCAAGACCAATTACCCAAGGCATCTCCCATTCTCTTTTCACCCTCTTTAGAGCTCATATTCATCACGAATTGGGGAAAAACTTATCTGGGTTTCTCTTATAGTCTAGATTTGAAGTGGTAACATGATTACTTCACAACTCCTTCAATTCTTACACTATTACCTTCATTTTAGTTCTCACATAACCTACTCAGACTTATTTGAACCACATAATAATTTTTGGTTGTTTTAAAATTATGATACTAGTGTATTTTAGGATTTTTATTCAAGGTATATCAATTAAGTGATTTTCTTTCCTTTATTCCCCCTTTTCTTAGAGTTTCTTCATTTTTCTTAGGTTTTCATACATATTTTCTTAATGCCCATAATTTCTAGAAAGTTGGGATTCAAACCTATGAGTTTTCGTTGAATTTCTTAGTCTAATATTGAAATTTTAGGTTGGGTTTCACTCACTTGTGGTGTGGCGGTGGTGCGATTGAAGTTTCGCACAATAGTTTGGAGTTTTTGGCACAAATGGTAGGTAATTATATCTATAAGCATTATTGGATGAGTTATTTTTTCTTGATTTATAATTATTATCGTCATTCCCTTCCATTTTGTTTGGGAAAAAATATATCTGGTTACATTTTTTAAGAAGTTGGTCTGTACGTGGCATTTTTGTGCAAAAATGAATATTATTGGTGTGTATTCCATGTTGTGTTAATTGGGGTTGTTTTATGATTCATGGAATATTTTTATTAAATGATTTCATGGAATAAAATTCTTGTTTTATGTGACCATTGGGTGATTTTTGTCCTCAAATAGGGGTCTAAGAAATATTTTATGTGAAAACATGGTTACACTCCTTGGAATTGTTCTCTAAAGATTTAAAAGGTTTCTTGATTTATACAAGAGGTACAACGATGTTGCCAAATTGTTTCTATAGGAGTGTACTTTTGAAATGTTTTATTTAATTGTGAAATGGTTGTTATGTGATTTTTACTATCTTGGGAAGGTTTTATAAAATTGTCTAAATGATTTATTGATGTGTGAAAAATGGGTGAAACATGTTGCATCCTGTTTTGGTGTGAGTATAGTATCAAAATGAATTTGAATGAAAATGGTAATTATGTGACATGTGTGTGGGATGATTTTTGTCTGTTATTTGGAAATGATATTTGAATTGAAAAATGGTATTTCATGTCTGGAGCAATGTTATTGAGAACAAGATGGAAAACCAGGGTATCTAGGTGGGTGGATGTGTACTTGTATGCTACTGATTCCATTGGGTTTGGGCCATGTTTCCTGTATAAAGATTGAAGAAGAAAACACTAATTAAACTATGGTGATAATGATATTGGGGGACCACTAGTTTATGGGTATGATCCCTAATAGTAGATCTTGTGCATGATAACAAATATTTGTATAGTCACTTTCACCAAGATACGAGGTACCTGAGACCCACAAAGAGCTAGATCCTAAATGATGATTCACGTTATTAGTGATAATTGGATATCTTATATTTATCATAGTAATACAATGTGTTTGGATTAAAAAATTATATTTCTTTTGAATTCAATTTAAAATTGTTTATTTTATTTAATGTATCCCACTAGGAAACTATTTTTTTGTTAGTTGCATATTTTAGAAATTGTTACTAGCATTTCGTGTTTACAAAACAGTCAATATTTTTTTACTTATAATGATAATAAAATGGAATATTTTTTTTGGAATCCTACTAGGATTTATATCACAACCTAATTACACATTTGGGTGTAAGTATACTAGGTTATTTTGTCATAGATTTGGGTAATGATTTTAATGCTAATGGTTTGGGTTTCTAACGGCCCTTCTTGGTGAAGTATCATGGAGATGGATTTAGGGTGGTGCCTCTTACCATTAGGAGGTTCTTGGGCTGTCCATTTTGAGATTCTTCAATTGTTATAGTATTTGGGAATTAATTTAAATTATGTAATTCAATTATGAAATTTTTTAAAATATTGTTTTTTTTTTAAAAATCCAAATTTGTTATATTAGATTTTTTGTTGTTTACGATTATAAACTCCAATAAATCATTCCAAAATTCCATTTTTGTGATAACTGGAAAGCTTCGTGAATGTGTAGGGTTTTGGAATACCCTTTAGGGCTTGCCACTTTCTGGGTCGACTGCTGATTTTGATGGAGAATAGATTTGGTTCATGACACAATGGTATTAGAGGGGTCATGTAAATTCTTTCAGACATGTTATTTTGTGAAGAGTCGGGATAGTCTAGAGTTAGTATTGTTAGGGTTGAAAATCCGATTACAAGTAGGGTGCCTATCCAACACACCTCATTATGTGATTCAAGTATCTAGGGGATGTCAGGTTTTATCAGAGTCCTTTGATTTTCTTCGTTTGATGATGATTAATGGATTTGAAAATAGAGGTTGGTTAATGGTTTTCGTGAGCTCACAGGGCCTGGAAAGACATGTAGAGTAGGGATATTACCATAGAACACACTCCATGATAGGGAAGTTATTGGAGTATGGCCATAAAAAATCTCCAAGTCCCCCACTGAAACTAGTTTCATCTCGCATTGTCTTATGTCCATTAGTTTTGGAATCTATGAAATTTGGTTTTAATGAAAAAATGACTTGGTTTTATAAAGAATAATGTTTTTGTAAAATTATTTTCAAATAATGAGGTAATGGTTTGATTTTTGTAATGGTGGAACTAAATTTTAAGAATTTTTTGAAATGGTAAATGGTGTATTTCATCTCTTTTGAAAGTATAAATTATGTTAAAGTGGAGTTTGAAAATCTGTTTCAATCGGAACATTCATAATTATTGAAAAAGTGTTTTGAATGGAATTAAGTTTTTTTTGAATTTCTGTGTGGATTTTAGAAATGTATTTTTGATTTGGAAACTGGTAAGAATTTGAAATGATTAACAAATCATAGGAACCTTGTATTAAATAAAAATATATGAGTTTTTCAATGAATGGGTGTTGATCAAATGGTGTTTTTAATAAAACTATGAATGTTTTGAAACGAGATGAAATGTTTTGAAATTAATGTATGGATTGAAAGTGATTATTTTTTATAATGATTGTGCCTTTTTGAAATGGTTTATAATCTATAAATTGGGATTCATTTTCTGGTTTGCATATTTGATATAAAGGAAGTGTCTGATGATTTTTTTGGGTTCTAAAAAGTGGAATGAAGTTTTTATTTATCCTTTTTTATTTACTTGAGTGACAAAATGAAATGAAATTACGTAGGATGATGGATGGTTAATGGAAAATCGATTTGTGTCACTGGATGTATTTGAGGAGGGTGCATGGTGTGGCACAAAAGCATGCATGTTTGAGCCTCATGGGGTACCATTAGTGGATACGCTAAACACCAACCTGTTTATTTTCTAAGGAATGATTTTAGTGGAAAACATGATGTCTTGATGATTTATTTTTGGTATTTTGTGTCTTATTTGTGTTGAAAGAGGGTTCTCTTGACCTAAATTGTATTATACTTTGATTGCTATTACATGTATTCAGTTTTTTTATACATATGTTTATATTTTTATGATAGTGTAGATACTTCTACATCCACATTGTTTATAGAAATTTCCATAGATTACATGTTGCTTAAAATGGTTATAGCTGGTCCCAAGCTATAATTAGAACCCTGAGATACCATGATATTAATCATAAAAGTAACGTCCTAGGGTCCAGTTAAATCATTCTGAAAGGACGTAGATGATGTGTGACCATCAGGTGCTGGGGGATCATAAGCATTGAGACTTCTTCGCATGAAGTTCGCACATGATGATCTCTAGTAATTGAGATCATGAGGATATACCCGCTTAATAGGAAAACCACATGTTTCTGGTGTCATTGGTCATTCCTATCTAAGGGCATGTGTAATGGTCTCCTAACATGAGATCATTATCAATGAATGACATTTAATTACATACATTTGATATAAGTAGAAAACCATGGCGACATTGTTGTGGTGAGGTAGTTTGTATCAGGAACGTCATTAATGGCATGCCATTGATTGAATGATCGAGAATGGATTTGTTGCTTCCGAGTTTAGGAAGATATATCTCGGGCTAGGTTGATTAGGATGGTTGCACCTTCAATAAATCAATGGCTGTAGTAGTCAAAGGTAAAACCGTCCAGACAAACAAACAAACAAAATAAATCAAATAAAGAATGAAGACACTATTATGCATTCTGATTTATTGAGATATCGATGACAAAGAGATTATATAACACGAACAGTTTTTGTAGGAATGTAGTCGTTACTTCGACTTTTCATTATCTCTATAGGGGCCTCGAGGGGGTTTCTAGACCCCACTCTAGGTCAGTGGTATTATTCACTAATATTGAGATAAGGGCCAAGAGGGTCACACACAATAGCACCTTGAGAATCTGCCCTATTCTGTGAATATGAATTTAGAACTTGTTCGGCCTCTCAAGAGGGTTCGAGCACTATCCAAGTTCTATGGATCACCAAAGAATAAATAAATTCATTAATTATTTGAGTTTAGAATAATTCATTGACTGTATTTGTTAAATTTATTTACAAGTTATATATAAACACAAGTATTAATATTATTCTAATAGATTTAAATATCCTAGGTTTGTATAATATTAGCAGGAGGAATAAGTTGAGTTAAAGACTCAAATTTATCACGTAATATATTTATATATTACATGTAAGTGATAAATTGTAAATATTATTTATGACATAATTTAATTTGTCATAAATAATTATTTATATCACTTAGATAGAAGATGTCTACTACACGGGGACCGGGAACCTATGCCGCGTGTTTTAAACACTCCCTATATAAGTGAGAGAGGGTATCCCCCATGATAACTATTCATGTGTCAAGATTGAGAGATTATCTCTCCTCCTAGAATCTAGAGAGAGCGTCTCTCAAGCAAAGAAGGATCTTCAAGATCATCCATATAATATTGAAGCTCATTCTTTTGGGATGATTGTTGCTTCGCTGAAGTGAGCATCAAAGATCCGTGCTAGCAACCAGATCTTGACGAACAGCACGCAGGCATATTCATGAGGCGTGTGTGGAATATATAGAGGGATTCGACGTTGGTGTCTTTGAGCAACGATTTTCGACGTCATACGGCAGACTTGCACATATCAATTCTGAACAATGTAAATGTTCAGTTTAATTTTTCATGCTCTGTATAAACCTTGAGAGATCCTTGGGCCAATCCGGGATAAGATCACTGGAGTTGACACAGTTATGTCACTCTGGTGAAGCAGAAAATTTTAAATTCCCAGCCCACCGGCTTCCGCTGCGCAGTCCCGGTAACCCAACAATTTTTTTTATGGAAATGTTGTTGTTTTGGGTTGTTTTGAGTCCATGAACCCCTATTGTCTTAATGGTGTTTTAGTGTGTTTATTTTGAAATAATTGAAGAAGGTCTGGCTAGTGGTCTATTTTGAGAAAATTTTGGGATGCCTTTACTGTGGTTCCCCTCATGTGTTCAGTTCTGTTTTGTGGCATCTTTTGACCAAAGGAGTAGATTGGTTGTGTCTTTGGGTTCTCTCATTCATTATGGGATTCCCCTATTAATGGTTAATGCATGACAGATGTGTAGCCCAAATTATTTCACTGTTTGAAGATCCTCTATTGATAAATATATGGAATATTTTTCTTGATCTTTTGAGTTTGAATCTACACCATTTCCTTTCCTTGTTTTGTGGATCCTTTTGTAGTGGGAGTGTGCTTGTGGAAGGGTGAAAGAGACCTTAGATTCTTAAGTTACAATATTATCCAATGGTGAATGTAGTCTGGGGTTGTTATAGTGGATGGTGTCTAAGAGGACCTCTGGGTTTTTCTTAGTCTTTTCAAAGTAGAGGTTCATGTTAGACCACTAGCATAGGAAATCTAGTCATGAGAAGATGTTATGGCCACTTGTTGGAATTTTTTGTTGTTTGGGGACTTGGAATAAGGTCCATTTCCATGTATTATTTCTATTAGTAATAATGGTAATGTTTGGTGACACATTGTGATTTCATGTGCTTGTTTGGCTTTGAAGGTGAAGTTGTAGAATCTTATATGAGTTTTTGTTTTACCCGAAGTCTGTCTATTTTTGGGAAAACTCAACATCCTTTGTTTAGTTGAGGGTATTTTCATATATCCCTTCCTCTTTCTGTTTCTCATCTAATGAAACAAGGGGTGGCATGTGTGTGGATTCTATGCACTTGTGTCTGTGAAATATCAAGTAAGGATAATGTGATTTTGGAATGTGTTATATCTTTGTTACCCATATGGAATATTGGTATAGTTTTTATGGGAGTGAAAAGATAATTTCCACTAGGTGTTTCCAATGCCTAAATGTGAGTCCAATGATGCTTCAATCATTTGAGCTCCAGGCATAGGTCCTGGAGTGAAGTTGGCACGTAGTCAAGGGAAATCCTAGGGTTTTACAAACCCTTGTGCAATGTCCTATCCTTAGTGTGAAATATGGGAATATTTTAATCCAATAGTTTCAACAATTTTATTTTATTGTTGTTGTTCAGTGTAAAGAGGGGGGAGGACCGTGTGCCCATGTTATCACATAATTTCATTCTTTTATCATTTAGGTTTCCATTGAGTTTTTGGAGAAAGGTTTTAATTTTGGGAAGGCATGTTGAGTGCACGGTTTCTGAACAGTTATTAGTAATAGTGCCCAATAAAACCATGCATTTATAAGGATCCACATGGTTAGCACACAATTTACCAAACTCTGTAGACTAATTGTGCATCTATCCCAGCTTTTAAAATTTGGGGTCTTTTTGTGCCGAACCGTGCTGCTCAGTTATGTTGGTTGATTCTTATGGTGGGGAGATCCACTATGAGTCACATGTAAGTTCTTTTAGAATTTTAAAATGGATGTCTCATGTATGTTGTTTTAGGCCTCAACTATTAGTGTTCTTATTTTTTCTTGGGAATATTTATGTTGTCTCTTATTATGGGGATCCCATTTGGGTCTCTTCATACTAGTAACTCGGGTTTGTCTGTGGTTTTGTCTTAGTGGTTGATATTATCATCCAGAGATATCTAAATACCAAAATATTCCTTGGGTAGACGTTGGGAGTGTAGAGTTCCCATAGATTTATTAAAAGTAAGGCAGTGGTAACGTTGTTCGATGTTGTTAATCATAAGGGTAAATTGCAGAAGTCTCATTTAGATAGTGTTTCTGGACATTTCTTTTGGGATGATGTTTAAATGTGCTTGATCATTTCAAAAAATTAGTATAAGTTTATGTTTGTGAGAGTATTACTTCTTTAATTGATGAATTGATGTATTTTTCATTTAATTACTATTCTTGATTTGTTTTTGGGGGTTTCACATGTAGATTTGGAGGAAAGGGTGTGTTTTCATGATTTGGGAAAAACATTGAGCCCCTTTTAAGTTTTAAAAATAAATATTATTTTTTATAACACATAAATTCATAAAAAATTTACACCTATTACACTTCCCATTTGGAATCCCCTAGTATATTGAAACCACCACATCCATTTTGTCCTCATAGGAATCCATAATCTTGAGGGATTTGGGGTTTTTATTAAGGTATTTGGCCTTACCAGAAGCCCATTTCAATCTATAATTTGTTATTAATTCCTTAATATCTCATTCAATTTTTAAGGTGTTTTGGTGATTCCAACTCTCACCCTAGCCCACATACCCAATCCACACCACCATTCTCTTCTCATCCTCTTTGTGGTGCATATTTATCACGAATTAGGGGAAACTTCTCAAGATTTCTCATATCATCCAAATTTGAAGAGGGAAATTGTTTCTTTCATAACTCATTCAATTTTTTCTATTTTCCCTCCATTTCTATTCTCACATGACCTACACAGCCTTATTTGAACCACAAATTCATTTTGGCTATTTTTAAATTCAGATAATGGTACATTTGGGGTGTTTTGTTCAGGATATCTCAAGTAATTTTTTTTCCTTCCTTCCTTCCACCTTTGGCTATGTGTTTCTTCATTTTTCATAGGGTTTCATCAATATTTTAATGAGGTTAGTAATTTAAAGGAATCATGTATTCAAACCGTGGGGGTTTCATTTTGTTTTGTGGTTTAATATTGAGATTTTACTTTGGTTTTCACTCTTTTGTGGTGTGGCAGTGGTGTGATTGGACTTTCTCACAACGGTTTGGATTTTTTGACAGAAATGATTGGTGATTCCTTATGTTTGAATAATTGGATGAGTTATTTTTTCTTGATTTATATTTCTATCTTGATTGACATACATTTTTTTGTGAAAATTATGTTTGGTAGAATTTTGTTAATCCTTTGGTTTTTAACTGGCATTTTTTGTGTAAAAAAGAATACTTTTGGTGCGTATTGCATGTTGTGTTCATTGGGGTTGATTTATGATTCATATAATAGTTTTATTAAATGATGTTATGGATACCAATTCTGGTTTGATGTGGCATTGGTATGAATTTTTTCATCAATGATGGGTTTAAGAATGATTTTATGTGAAAAACATGGTTACATTCCTTGGAATTATTTTTGAAGATTTTCAATGGTATCATGATTTATGGTAGAGGTGCAACTATGTTGCCAAAATATTTTTGTAAGATGTTAATTTTGAAAAGGTATATTTTAATGGGAAATGGATGTAATGTGATCTATACTATCTTGTAATGGTTTTAAAAAAATTCCCAATGGATTTTTTGAAGTGTGAAAGAGAGGTGGAAAGTATTGTGGGTTGTTTTGGTGCGAGTATGGTTTCCAATTCAATTTGAATGAAAAATGAAATTATGTGACATGTGTGTGGGATGTTAGATGTATGTGATTTGGAAAATTTATATTTATGTGAAAATGGTATG
Source organism: Viscum album (assembly GCA_963277665.1). NCBI lineage: Eukaryota > Viridiplantae > Streptophyta > Magnoliopsida > Santalales > Viscaceae > Viscum > Viscum album. The sequence goes on from OY728152.1 coordinate 2,112,754,540, forward strand.
TCATGGCTTGTGGAAGTTGTTTTAGAACTAGAGGTCAAACCTAGGTATCTAGGTGGGCGGACGTGTACTAGTATGTTAGTAATCCCGTGTGGTTTGGCACCTGTTTCTTGAAGAAAGTTTGATGATGACAACGATGACTTAAATATGATCCGGATGATGTTGGGGGACCAATAGGTTATGAGTATGATCCCTAGTAGTGGCTCATGTGTACGAGAAAAAATATTTTTATGGTTACATTCACCGAGATATGAGGTACCTGGGACCCACAAGGAGCTAGTTCCTAGTGTTGTTTCCTGTTGCTAGTGCTCATTTGATATATTATAATTATCATTGGAATGAAATATATTTGGCTGAAAAGATTCAATTCCTTTGTATTCTAGTTAAATGTGTTGATTTATTTTAAATTATCCCACTTGAAAAAAATATTATGTAAGTTGGTTCTTTTAGAAATTGTTACTAGCATTTCTTTTTTTTAACATGAATGATTTTTTCCTTATAATGATTATTACATGGAATATTTTAGTGGTGTAATCCTACTGGGATTTGTCTCACATCCTACTTACACCTTTGGGTGTAAGTACACTTTGTTATTTAGTAACATGTTATGGTAAATCTTTTAGTGCCAATGTTTCAGGTTTCTATCAGTCTTTCTTGGTGTAATAGCATAGAGATGGCTTTAGGGAGGTGCCTCTTGATATGAGGAAGTTATTGGGATGCCCATTTTTTTCTTAATTTGTTATATTCTTTAATAATTGTTTTAAATTATGTAATTCAATTGATATTTTATTTCTAAAAGATGTTACGTTTTATAAAATAAATATTTGTTATATTGGATGTGAATGTTGTTTAATGTTTATAAACTCAGGCAAATCATTCCTAAATTCCATTTTGTGATACCCGAGCACTTGTGGTAGACCATTGGGATTGTGAAAGACACTCGTGACTTGCCACTAGACCGGTTGGGTTCTGATTTTAATGGTGACTAGGATTGGTTCGTGACATTAATCAAGTAGACTGATTATAATAGTAATATAATGTTTATTATTGTTTTTATTTTTATAAGCGATGTGCGACTTTTTTTAGGGGGATGATTTATTGATGAATTCTATGCATTCTTATGGAAATATGAATTTCCTGATGAACTATATTTTGAACATGCAATTCTAATAGAGGCATATGTATATTGTTATTGTTTTTGAGTTGATTGATCATACTTATAGGAACCTTACTTTTCGACATCTTATAAAGATTCCCCTTTATTCACAATAACTATTGTGAATCCTTCTCTCATTTTTTGTCAAAAACAATGTGAATAAGGAAAATTTGATTGCGCTTCTAAAAATATTACTTCTTTTTCATCTTAACTATATATTATAATAATCACAATATTTTAATTTTCAATTAACTTCATAATTGTATTCTTAGTTCATTCAACATGTGTATTTTATACCTTATTTATATTCTCTTTCCTGGACGATATTACTTTATAATTTTTTAATTATATTTCAGGTTCTCAAATTTCCAATTTATAATCTCTAATCACATTGATATTTATCTCCATCAACTTTCTTTTATAACTATTCCAAAATGTTATTTTCTCTATTTTTCATCAAAATCGCTCCAAACATTATTTTTCAATAAAAATAATTTCAGTTATCTCTTCACCATTATCATTTATTACAAATGGTTTACTTCCTTTATTAACTCATGGGAATATGTTAACAATTCAACAATATTCATTCATCGAAGAGGAATCATCTTGCTCAATTTTTTTTAAGAAAGGTTACTTAATATTTTAACCAATTTTTTTAATTTTTCATCAACTTAATTTTATTATACTTATTATATTAATCTATTAAATTATATTTTTCATAACACATATTTAGATTTTTTTCTAAAATGACATTTCTTTTTAAATATGAAATAATTTATTTAATAACCCCAAATCTAATATATTATAGATTGTAGTCACTTTATTAAATTTGAATAAAATAAAATTAATCACATCCCATTTAAAAGAATTGTTTAGTAGTCATGGTAGACTAGATCCAAAAATTAATCTCATGCTACAAATTGAAACATGAACAAAAAAACTTTTTCCATGAAAATTCCAATATTTATCATAGAACAACCGATCATATCAATCATAATACACTTTAGGTATCGTTTGGAAAATAAAAAACAAGAGAGGTGTGAGTTAGGATTCATAGTATGGGTATGTGTAAAATAAAAGTTACAATGAATATAGAATAAGAATAAATAAGGAATGGTAAATAATTGAAACACATTCCATTTAAAAAATAACATTACTATTACATATTAAGAGTAAATAATGATAAAATCAAACCATATAAAAAATCACATTATCTTGAAACTATTTACATGGATATTGTAAGTAATAAAAAAAATCATGAACTAATATCATCATTTGGGAATGCATGAGACCGAATATCTAAAAAATATTATAAATATCTTCCATATGAATATTTTAATGTTTGCTAATAACCCATCTAATATTCCCAAAGTATTTTTCTATTTAGGCATATCTATGCATTGAGAATATATCAATAACTCGGACCCACACATCACTGAATTATTCCTATGAATCTCGAACATGAATGTTGTGAAACATAATCAACATAAACATAAGTATTGAATAAATAGCATTCAAATTGGGAATATTTTTTCCAATCAATAAATATAAAAAAACCATCCTGATTAATATGTTATATAATAATAAAATTGTAATCGTTAGTCAATATAATCATAGAACATCTAAATAAATAATATTTTTATATAGATAATACATATCCTATAAGGATAAAAATTACATAAAAGGTTTTATGTCCAATAGCATAAAAATCACAAAAAAAATCTTAAAACATTCTTGGGGAAAATAATTGTTTTTACATAGAATATATTTATAAAAACAATAGGTCGATTAATATTTCAAAAATAAATTTCTTTGAAAATAATATTTTAAATTTATAAATGAATCATAACGAAATTTAGTGTTTATAATGGATGAAATTCCACACATCCATATATGTGAAAACAATGATTACGATCAAATTTTTTGGTAAATTACTAACATGCATAGCGTGGAAAAGGACACAACGATTCCTTTAATAAAAATTAAAAACTGAAACATGGGTAAATTTTATTTGATAATAAATATAGATAATTTGATAACTATCAATTAAAAACAATTGTTATAAATCATGTATTTTGTTGAATTGTTTTTTCACCAAATAGATAAATATTGTTGTATTTTATTAAAAACATTTTCTCCATAATTTTACATAATGAAGAGTTGTAAAATAGACTTATTAATTGATAATTTTATTATTATCTAGTATATAAGGTAATATATTAAAATTATGATAGAAATAAAAAATATCTCCCCCAACAGAGACAAAATAAAAACAATCTTGAATAATGACGAGATTGTGAAATAAATCATAACAACATTGGTAACTTATAGATCATAAGCCCCAGGAAATAAATAAATTCAAATTAAATAATAAATTATAAGAATAGAAATATATTCATGACATAAAACATCAAAAGGGGTTTCATATTCATCAGATTAAGAAATAAGTGGTGCATATATCATATGTCTCACAAAAATAAAAGTGTGATGAAAAACCCTTACCTCATTTCGGATTTCCATTTTTCAGGTTTAATCCTCCAATATAATAAATATTGGTTTATTATATATATATTATAGAGAAATAAACATATAATTATTTAAATTTTTTATTTTCTTATAGTGTTTTATGACCTGTTTATTAACATATCTTTGAAAAAATAAATGTTCCAGGTGATAATTGCTTTTTCTTTCTTGTATATTTATGTTTAGTAATTTCAGTCCATTTTCATTGATAATGGAACCATAATACCTATATTGTTAAAAATTATGTAGATATAATGTATATTTATTACAAAAGAGAACATATTATTATATAAAAGTTATAAATATATATTTATTGGATTACACCGTTCATGGAGATGGTATGATGTACGTCCCCAAGAACACTATTTCCTTTTTCAAAAATTAATGGAATAAAAGGAAAAAATTATCAATTAAATAATGAAGTATAATTATTATATTATATATATAATTAATTTTAGTAAAATCTAACCTTATTACAACTAATGTAAATATTAAATGAAAAACATTTCAGGTCACTATGTGGAGGTAATACTCCACACATACCCATGAGTGACATTACTATTTTACAATGAGTTATAAAGTAACATGTTATATGTGATATAGTATTTAAGGATGTATCTGTAGATGATAAATATCACATATATTCATTAAATTGTTCCCTATTACCTTCAATGTAAATCGTATGTGAAAAATGAACCAAATCGCTTCGTAAGGCGGTAGCCCGACGTACACATGAGTGAAAATATCATATCCCTTAGAGAAAGAATAATATAAAATAATTTGTGATATCAAATTAACTAATTAAAATAATTTCATAATTATTTTTCACATATATTAAATAAATTATTTTATCCATCCTTAAAAGGGGTTTATGGGGAAAAATTACATTAGTTTCTGATGTGGTATTCCACTGTACCGATGATCGATGATTTCGTTTCCCATTATATATAATTGGATTTGGATATGGGTTATTCCATTGAAATAGTATCATCTCAATATATTAAGGATATTGGTTTTATTATATTACCATTGTTGAATATTATTTTAAGGGGTGGAAGAATGAATAAAATAATTAAATACGTTTAATAATTTTACCTCTTATTCAGAGAGACACTATAATCTTATAAAAAATCATTATTTGGAGGGTTATTTTAAACCATATTCTTCTAGGATATGGTGTGGGAACTAAATAATATATTTGGTATTATATTGGCTGAAACAATAAGATTAGAATCTTTGGACAGGGAAAGAGTATGGAGGAATTTTATAAGTGGGGGAGAGGGCCCTAATGGAATTTTTAAAAAGACAAAGTTATATTTAAAATTTCCTTATTAAAAAGGATTTTAAATGGGTAATTATAGATAAATAGAGATTATAGGTTTGATATATGGAAATACACCATGTGTTAAAATAGTCTATGTTAGTTATAACCCTTCCCATTTTAGTTTTACCTATGGAAAAATGATTTTTTAATTTAATAAATGTAGTTAATTTTTCCATTTTTATTAGTCAGTATATTAGAGGACTAATTTGAAATTATTATATAATAAAAATTATTTCTATTCAAAACATTTTTTATATTCAATTCATTGATTTAAAATAATTACATTTTAGACAAAACCCACTTTTGTGAAAATAACAGGTTTTCAAAGCGAATATTCTAATAAGTATAGAATGTTTTAATATAAAAAAAATCAAATTGATTTCAATGAACAAAATTGCATGATTTATAATAAAATTATTATAATTTAATTTAAAAATAATTACTAATATAATTTATTCATTATAATAATTTATATAAAATTAGTTTTCAATAAATATATGTATTTTTTTATTCATTACAAAATTTATATTTTCCAAAAGGTAAAAAAATTTACCCAAATATAATTAGAAATTTAGATTTCGAAATTGATGTTTCATTTCAAATATATTTTATAAATTAGTAAAAAATACATTATAATTATGTAAAAAATGTGTATCTAAAACACCTTTTGAAAAATATTGTTTTTCAAAAAATATTATTTTTATTTCAAATTATTTCTTTATATTTATATTCAATAGATGAACTGTTAAATTATTTTATACCTTATAAAACCATATATTTTGATTAATTTAGTTTTTCCTAATCATATTTGCCAAATTTTTGTCCTCTACAATTAACACAGTCTTAAAAAATTAGAGGGTATGAAATTTGAAAATACAATTGTTTGAAACCCACATAATTAAAAGGGTTAATAAAACATATCCTTTATATGAGATAAATAGAAGTTCAAAAAACAATGACCTAGGTTTCCAAGTAGGAGAGAATTAGTGGGAAATTAATACATGTACATGGAATGGAACACCAATGCCTAATTATTAATATAGAGTGATAGCAATTATTGATAACAAAAAGAGAGCAACAAAAAAACTTAAGGGCCTCAAAAACAAAAATAATTGATGAGTTAAAAGACAATATGATTCAATGGAATTTATAGTACTTGGATAATTTGTTTGTTTCAAGAAAATATTTTAAGAGATAAAGAATAATGATACCATCAAGATAGAGAACACCAGAAAATATACTTAAAAGTTTATTATTATTTGATATTTCATTAATTCATACTTTATATATTACACCACGAATTTAACATCCAATCATATTTTTAATGCCTGAAGCACTAAAAATAACATTTGACAGACCATGAGATCAATAAAATAATTACAATTCATTCCTCATTCCACTACATAATTTCCAAAACCAAATAGTTTTGCACAATTGTTATAATAAAACCCATAGTTTAAGTGAATCCATTCCTTAAATAGTTAACCATGAAAAATTTTCTAAATATATCTAACCAAATTCAATGTCTAAAAAAATTAATTTTATGGTCCCATAATAATCACTATATCCCCCCATAATATAAATTTGATCTTAAAGTGACTTTCAAATTTTTTACATATCTTGATCACAATAAAACCATAATAAAACATTCATTCTTCCTAGAAAATTATCATGGAGTCTATTATATATATATATATAAACACACCATATACTCATAAAAAAAACATTAAATCACAAAAAAATTTCTATATCACTAATATAATAGAACAATTATTTTATAATCAATAATATATAAACATAGAGAAACTAATGAGGGTTATCTTCCCCCAATCATGTGTTTTAAAAAAAAATAAACATGCCACAATATCACAATTCCTGGTCATTAGTACCATTCAACATATGCTCTCAAATCCACAAGTAATAAGTACTACTATACAATATATATACATATCATATTTCTTATAAATAGAATAGTATTGAAAAAATAATCCTATAATAAAGTTATAGAATCCAAAAAAAATAACATTAATAATTACAATTTTCCAATTGTAATTACATTAGCTTGACCTTGAAACCATAACTTATTTTTAATAATAACAACTGGTTGATTGGGGAATTTATATGTTTAGTGTTTCATCTCTTAATAGTTGAATAATTTCACACTATAATATATATTAGTTCACATGTAATAATGATCATGGTTGTCTTTCCCACAACACATGTATCAAAATCTCATTCCTTTCATGAAATTAAATGTGTGTTTCTATCTCTAATTATCCAAAAGATGAAAATATTTATCCCAATTCTTACCCTTTTCATTATTTTTCTCAATAATCCTATTATTATATTAAATTAATTAAAAGAAATAATACATGTATAATTATTTATATATATAGATAAAATATGATAGTATGACCTCAAATGAAGGGAATTTTGGGTGGACTATTATCCTATGATGTATTGGATTTGTCCCATAAAATTAATGATCATTCTTAGTATTTGTATTGAGTGAATTGAAAAGGATTCAACTATTTCTATGAGGTTACATTTCTAATCAATGTAATGAACTATATTAGAGCATAAAATTTTGAACTATAATTTGTAATCCCATATCAATTGAAACACCTAACATAAACTAAAAAATATATACATAGATAAGCTCACTATTAAAAAAAGATTTCATTGGTATTATTTTAAAATCATAAAAATAATATAAAACCCATTATAATTTCTTCTAAATAAAATTTTAATTATCCAATTCAAATCCCATAAATGTGTCAAACCAGGTGTACTGTAAGGATCATTTTGTATACTAGGATACACTAGAGTAATTACCATTTCTCATTTTTCATAGTTATTACCCAAAAGTACATTTGGAGCTAATCCATATCCATTTATAGCTTCTAGAAAGGGGTTAATTTCATTGTAAACCACATAATCTATAACTTCCCATAACATTAGTAATATATTATATATATATATAATAAATTTATATCAATTTCTTATGTTCCAAATTTATTTTTTCTAAAAACAAGTTCCCAATGTTTCTACTAGGCCTCCATCTCATACCAACTATAAAGACCACATACATTGTGGATTAGAGTTGTTGGTTAAATTATTAAATTTGAATATGATACAAGGAATATAATACCATAGGAAAATTATTTAGTACTTTTGGTAAGTAATATAAATAGTTTAATCCCATATTACCATTAATGACATAAAATACACAATTTTTTTCATTTAGAATTCCATTATTCCCCTTATCACATCCCTACAAATTAGTAATAAAAAAATCTTTGTATACTGGGGAAAATAAAACATAGTAATTGTATGAGATCAAATTCAATGTAAGGGAATATGTTCAACATAATATATTATTACTAAATATGAATCATCAATATGGAAATGTGAATAAGTCAAAAACATTTATTTAAAGAATAACTTATGCATATAATGACAGAAATCAATAATTATTAAATAAATATATATAAATTTTCACATGGGTTTAGAACATTTACATAGTTACAATGAATAATATATTGATTAAATGTAATTAAAAAAATAACCACATAATTTGGTAATCATAATTCCAAGAATTTAAAACTTATTGTCATGAAATTTCACATGAATGTTTAAATCTGCGGGTAAAATACCATTTAATTTGATAACCGATATTTCTGATGTGAGAAGTCAATGCATTGAGAGTATATTTATAACTAGGAACCACCAATCATATACTAGTTATAATAAATTTTTCAAATTAATGGGGTGAATCATAATACATAAAAACATTTTCAAATAAATACTAACATATAGAATATCAATAATTTTCCCAATCAAGATACATAATCATGAACCATTCTGAGTAATATGGGGAGTGAAAAAAAAATTATACATACTTAGTAAAATCGATCATTAGACATCCAAATATTGAATTATGATTATATATACAGAACATGTTCTTAGTGTATCCTAAGTACAACATTGGGTTGATGTCGTTGTCACATATCAATAGTATAAAATTTTCATTAAAACATTCTCGAGCAAAATAACATTATTTTTACATTGAAAATATTTTAAAAACTAAAATTTCAAAAGAAAACATTTTAATATAATTTTATTTGAATATATTATATTATAATTAAAGTTGAAACTTTATAATATTGAGTTTTCATGATAGTGGTAATTATTTTTGTGTCAAACACATTACCTCAATGATTCCATTAACATTTTTGGTAAAATCCGTCATGGAATTAATTGTAATGTGTAATGAATATTTCTTTATTTTTTTTCTAAACTATGAAAAATTAGAAATTATTTATATGATAAATCATTTTTAAAAAAGAAAAAAAATGAAAATATTTTTAGAAAACTTGTATTCTCTTGAAAATGATTTCAAATCATTGAGAGAAATAATGTCTAATTTTCATAAAATCATTTTCGAAATATATTTATGTAAAAAATAGTGGAAACTATAATATTACTTTAACTGTTCATTAATTACCACAATATATGAAAATATATTGGTTTTAAGATAGAAATACAATATAATTCTATCGTGGGAGACCAATATAAAAGAACCTCGTATTATGATAAGACAGTGATATAAACCCTTACCACATTGGTAACATTTGTATAAAAATACCAATAAAAAATTATATAAAATAATAATTAATATAATATGAATTGAAATATAATCTTTATATATCATATGAAATTAGGAAGTATTTACATCAGGTAATGTAGTAAATTTTAGAAATAACATATATTTCATGGATGTAAAAGTGAGATGAGAAACTGTTACCTCAGGTCCTATTTCAATTCCACATGTTCAGAACTCCAATATATTTATTAAATATTTGTAATTTATCATCAAAAAAAATTTAATATAATATTTCAAATAATATATGATTTACTTGGAGTCTTCTAACACATTATTATTATAATTTCACTGTAAAAAATTACCGTTTTGGGTGATGATTACTTTATTTATCAGGCATGTGTTGGTTTGGTTATTTTGATATTATTTATTTTATAATTGAAGAATAATATGAATATGTTTAACTATGATTTAAATATAATATATAATCAATATATAGGTAAATAGAGTAATATAAAAATTTTAGAGTTATAAAATTGATTACATTGTTTCTGGAGACAATAAATTGTACTTGTGCAAGAACATTACTTCCATTTCTCAAAAAGGAATGAATAAAAGGAAATTAAATGTTAATTAAAATTTAAAAAATAATTATTTTGTTATTTATATAATTTATATTAAAAAAATCCTAACTTATTATAACCCATGTAATATTTAAATGAAAAACATTACACATCGTTATGTGGAGGCGGTGGTCTACATGTACGCATGGGGGAAAAATTATTTTCTAATATGTTGTAAGGTATTAAATTAGATGTTATATTATAATTGTATAATAATTTTTAGGTCATAATTATTAAATATATCAATTGAATTTATTCTTACAACATTCCATGTAGAGCGAAAGTGAAAATTGAATCTCATCGCTTCGCGATGCAGTAGTCTTCCACACACATAAAAATCCTTATAGTCTCCCCAGAATTAAGGAAAGTAACATTTTATATGTGATATAATAGTTATCAAACTATAATTACTTTATAAATATCATAAAAATAGTCAAACATATCATTTTATATAGCCATGAAATGTGCTAATGAAAAATGAATTACATCGATTCGTGGGGTGGTAGTCCACTATACATACGTTGGATAATTTCATTTAACATTATATGTAAGTGGATATTGATATATGAAATTAGATGAAAATAGTACCATATTATAATATCATATATATTTTTTATTAAATTACCATATTTTAATATTCTTTTAAGGAGTTTTATGATGAAATAAAAAAATTCAGATGATTAAATGTCTACTAATTCTTTAGAGAGCCCCTTTAAGATTATATTTTAAGTCTACATAATAGAGATTAATAATCCAAAAAATCATTGAGGATGTAGTGATGGAAGTATGAATGTTAGTTGGGTAGGTCAGTAATAAATCAAATGGTTCTTGAAGTGGAAAGTGGGGATGAGAGTGAGGGGGGGGCTTTATAAGTGGGGAACATGAAATAAATGAATAATTTGAAAATATAATGTGATAACCACATTTTTCATATAAAAATGTCTATAAATTGTTCATTGTCATAACAGATAGATTATATTGTCGAAATGTGGATTTGAATTTGTATTTATAAAAGTTTTAGGAATATTTTAACCTTTATCTTCTTAGTTAAACCCCCTGTAAACCCATTTTTACCATAACCATGTCGATTAATTTTATAATTTTTTCACTTTTACTATGGAAAAAAATCATCGTGAAATTTTAAAATAATTTAAAATATGGTTTTTAAATATATTGAATCCATTTTTAGAAATAAAACTCCTATAAGTGGTAGAATTAAACATTAATTTAAACCCTCAAATGCAATGACAAATCTGGTTTCCAAAGTGAATATTCTTATAAATATAAACATTTTATAACAATTTTAAATATGAGATTTTTTCAAATGAAAAAATTTTCATTTAATATAATATAATTGAACAAATTATACTTTGATACCAATTTAATGATAAATTTATCATTTAAAATAATTTAAATCAAAAGATTATTTTGATTAAAAACTCAAAATTCTCACTATTCTTGAAGAATGTAATCTGTTTAGAGAAATTGAAAAATAAACAAAAAGATAATTTTGACTTTAATATTTAAAAATTTAAGTTTAATTTTATAAATAAATTTTCTAAATGTTGTAAAATGATAATATTATATTATGAGCACAATGCATTACTTAACCTCCATTATATGAAAATAAAAATTTTTAGAAACAATTTATTTTTCTTTTAAATGATTATTACTTTTTATTTTATCAATACATGACCATTGAAATTATTTTATAATATTATAAAAAATTTAATATAACTAATTTAGTTAGTTTCATTCATACCTCTGATATAATGGCTACTTTATAATGGTCATGTTTTAATAATAATATTTTAATATTGTTTCGTGTTTTGTTAAAATCGAACCATGTGAACGTCGAATCCTATCAATGAGTTTTAGAATATTTAAATAGAAATATTTAAAAATGTCTTAGTCTATTAAATTTTAATTAATAACGGTTTTGTGTTCCATATACACTTTTGAATATTATATAGTACTTTTAAAATCTCTTGTTGTTAGATTTAACGGAAATTTTTTCTTTTCCTTTCAATCATTTGTTTTTGAATCTCCTAGAAAGAAGAGAATTTTTTGTTGAAGTAATATATTATTAATTTTACATTTGAATCACATGATTATTCTATATCATTAAAATCAATTTGGAGTGTAACTTTCTTAATAAATGATACTTTTTTTCTCATCTAATGTGCCATAATAATATTAAATAATTAATCACTAAATAAACCATTTAAATATAATTATTATGAAACATTAGAAATAAATTTATCTTGAAATTTTACAATCAGATTCGTTGAAATTTTAGAATATTTTATCATCCCAACAAAAACTCTAATGTTTCTGAAGATCTCATTTACTCTAATATAGTAATAATCAAAACTTTCTTCATCAACTTTCTTAATATTTTAAAACATAATTATACTTTTTTTTAAAAAGTAATTAAACTTCTTAATTCCTTAAAAGATTATCCTCAACATAGCCTATATTAATTTATCCATTATAAACCCTATAATTTATTAATGTGATTTTTATATAAGGACTATCATCACTGAATTTATTTATATTCCATAAGAATCCAAAATCTTTTAATCATTAGTTGTCCTAACAACATCAACAATTAAAAGAAATCCCACTATTTAAAATCAATATCTTTAAGAAAAAGTAGGGAAAATATTATTTAACATCACATTCTTCAAAATATAATAGTTTTTAAAATTATAAAAAACACCATGGAATAATGAATTAAACTTATATATCGGCATAGTTTGAAATTTTAATTGAATCCTAAACAATGATACCACTAGTATATCACATTGATTTGTTATTAGATCTCTGAGGGAGGAGGGGAGTGAATTAGTGATCACTTTTTTATTTTATAAAAAATATTAGTAACATTGAAAGGAAACATTATTAAACATTTAAATAATGTTAGTGTTACAATCCACTAAAATTTAAAAATAAAAATCATATTTTGTATTCAAAAAATATAAAGAGAGGGAGTAGAAAATGTTTTTTACATTTTTTTTAAAAAATAATGACTACATTTCTTGTTGGTTATTCCCACCAATAATGATTATTTTAAAAACTATAAAATATTACGATGAAACAAACAATTATATATTCTCCCTTCCATTTTTCATCCCTAAAGATTACTCTAGTTCTATTCCCCATAAATCATATCCTCTAATAAATTTGTTTATTCGCCGTTAACATTCCACATTTTATAAATTCCATCACTTATATTTATATATTTCATCAATAAGAGTTTTCAGTATTTGGTTATACCCATCAGAAAGAAGATCATTCCTTTTTCTTTTTAGATACACTATCAAAACATATTTTTTCATATATAATAGAGTTGGTTCACTTTCATGTTTTTTTACTCATCAATATATTCAACAACACTCTAGTGAGAATGTTAGTCTGAAAAATACATTCGTATCCTATTAAGAAAAAATTATACTAAATTTGTATTTTCCCATACATTCTTAAGAAAATTTATATTTCTAATGATCTTATAATGACTCAATCCATATTTTCTATGTCTGATTGCTCCATCAATTCAATATCATTATAGTTCTCCTAACTATACAACGGTATAATGTGTTATATTAAAAACACGTCCACATTATGTTCTCAGTTAATTTCTCTTTATTTATCATGCAAACTTTCATTGACTATATATAAATTTTTTTGGGAAATCAAGATAATAATATACTTGTAATTCCTCTTTTTATAAATGAGAATTTTTTTCTACATTTATAATTATTCAACCAGTTTTTATAAATTCACCCAAAATAGAATAGAAGGGAAAACATTATAGTTTCCAACTCACTAACTTACAAAAATCATTTTTCTCATATATTCTCTAACATGTTGAATGATTGTCTTCTATTCTATAATATTCATGAAATTTCATTGTGTGTCATAAATTTTATAGTATCCATATTATTTATTCAATATTCATTAACCACATACCTTAAGGAAACTATAAAAAAATATTGAAGATGGATAAAAGAAATCTACTTGAAAAAAATCTCAACAACATGATTAAGATGTTTTAAATTTATTTTGAAAATATCCCATAAATACATCTATAAAATGATATTTTGGAGTCTTCTAAATATGAATTATTTATAGAAAAAAAAAATCACATATAATCATTTCATAATCAAACAAAATAATTCTGTTAAACTTCCTCATCTGAAACACTATATAATGAAGAATTATTTGAAAAAAACATTCAGTGAATGTATTTTCGATAGATTTTTTCAGATATGTCATAATTTCAAAATTAATCCATTTTTACATTAATTAATTGTGCATTTTTATTTGAGTAAAATGAAGATTTATTTTTTAATACATTATTTTTTATTCATCTTCATTTGAAAGACTCAACCCACTTTCCTTTATATTATTGAAAAAATTAAGGATTCCCGATATAAAAATCCAGACTGTCTATAAAAAAATTATTCATCTAAAATGGATATAAAAAATATTTCTCTAAAAATATATATTTTTTCTTGAGGATGGGTATCTGAATTGGTGAAAATTATAAATACTTATTTTACTGAATTATTTTTTGTCCACTATCTATAACTATAAAGTAATGTACCTTTAAATTTTTACTATATCTCAAACATTATTAAAAACGTATAACATTAGGTTTTCAATTTCCCTCAATAGACACTTATACAACTTTAATAATTTTTTAACAATGTTGTTCAACATATATAATCACATCATAATGAGTATATCTATCAAATTCATCGATAAGATTCTTTTTACAAATTAATATTTTAATGGTTTTATTAATTAAAATCTCAATTGTGATCTTTGTATAAGTATCACTTTTTAAAATATTGTCTTAAAAATAAACATCATTTAGATGTTTGAACCATTTATGAATGGATTAGGATAATATAATATTAATAAGGTATTTCCTTATACTCTATAATGTTATTTCCCTAAACAACCTTATGTATCCTCCAGAAACAACTTCATTAAAGAACATTCTTAAAAAGCACACTTAGATATGTTTCCTAATAAAGAACCTAGTTAGCTCTCACTTTAAACACATATTGATATATTGATGAAAAATTCAACCAAAACACTCTAGTCCCTAACATATATAATTCCATTGAATAATTTAAATGAAATACTAAGAGTTATTTTCAGTAAATATTATATTATAGAAAATGTGAATGAGTTTCGAGAATCTATATAATGAATAAATATAAATTATTACTTTTTAAAAAATATGAATGAAATGTTAAAAAGTCAATATTTAGAAACCTGAATTATTATTTGGAAGAGGGGAATGTGGGATGGTATATTAGAAATCAAGGAACTCCAGGGTTTTATATCCTACAATATTCTGATGAGTTTTAGGAATTTGGAAATTGAATATATATATATATATACAACTACACTATCCTTATTAAGAAATATGTTATGTATGGAGGTAAATCCATATATATTGATAATAGGGTATATTTGTCTTTAAAAAAATGGAAATCAATAGGAACAATCATCTTGGGAGATAAATTGGAATCAAGAAGTGAGACATACTATTTCACTACCATAGTGATACACTAATTCATGTTTACACGGTGATTCATTATTTTGATTGAATTTTTTCTAATACATTTCAACAAAATTAAAATTTTATGAAATACATTTAATTATTTTTGAGAAAATATTTCATGTATTATATATTATTTTTTTCCAAAATGGAATTCTCCTCTATGGCCTTTTCGAAACCTCTACACATGGAAACTTCCCTTCCCCACGAAGAGGACACCCCCTGAGGTAACTCCGTATTCGGGGAAAGTGTAGTTGCCTACCGAGAGGGTAAAGCATCCTGGAGGGTGACGACCCGGCAATGATGGTCCATCAAGCAATCCATCAACGATTGGGCCACACCTCATTTTTTCCGCTAAGATGAGACCAGGTGACCCGATAAGGTGGGTGAATCCAGAGGGAGAGTCTCAGCCTAAAGGTGGACTCCCAATATTCAAACCCTGAACCTCTTAAAGAACGGCATGGATGTGCCACTCTCGTTCATCGCCGCACCACCACCGAAGTGGATAAAATTTGTGTAGGGTACTGCCCGCCCCCACTAGTGGTCCCTTCCAGGCCAAGAGTGTGACACACATTCTCTGGCTAGGAAAATGGCTCTGAATCACCATGTGCATTATATGCATACTGTCTGAGTTTGGCGAGACTCGAGCCTAGGCCAATTCCCGACGAGATCAAGGTGTACATCCATCAGGTACCACATGGAAAATACTCCATGGGCTAGAACATGTGTAGGGTAACAGTTTCCTCCCACTTGGGGGACCCACCATTCCTAGAGCGCGCCGCACGTTCCCCAACCAGGAAAATGTATTTGAATAGTCCTATGCATAATATGCACAGTTTCAGAGTCTGGAGGGACTTGAACCTGGGATAGTTCCCATAGAGAGAGAGGGGTAAAAACAATGGGTACCACTCGACTGACACCACATGGGATTTATGTATTCTAATTATTTTATCACATTTTTTTGGCCATGTTCTGTAATCCATCGTAGTTTCTAAGTTAGTCCTTTACAGATCTGAGTGAATGGTTCCCTGTATTCTTTTGAATATTGATGTAAATAAATTGTTCCTTTCAGTTTTATGGAAATATTTAATTATTCTAATAGAGGAGGTTGATATAAAATTTATTACATTTTAACAACATATAATATATCTTCATGGTAAATAGGAATGTGAGTATATTTTTGGTCCATTTTTATTTGAGTGGTACACTCGGGAAAAGTGTGGTTTTTATATGATTTTATGGAATGGAGTAATTGGATTTTGGACTTAATTGATTTGGAAAAATTCCTTATTTATCACTCATTGTATTCAAGAGTAGTTAACATGGGTGGTTGTTAATGGGGATGTTATGTAACGCCCCCTAAATTTTATCAATGGAAATTTTTTTCTTATAAATATGTAATAATCCTCAAAACAATCACTTATAGAATATAATATAATCATTATAAATAAATATTGAATTATATAAGAGGTATCTCTAAAAGTTAAGAGACCTATACCCGTGAAATGTAACATGATCTTGGGAATAGTAATGTTGCCATTATGAATATTAAGTGAGAAAATAAAATTGTAACCTCATCCATGAATGTATAAATAAAATATATGTATCAAATAAATGAAAATGTGAAATAATTATTTCATAATATATGTTAATAAATGTTTATGTATAAATATTTTTATAAAGCATGAATTCTTAATTTTAATATAATAATTAATAAAATCGTTTAAAACAATTCTATTTTCATTAAATGTAATCATAAATTAAAATTTTTTGTCTTATGACTATAATATAATTTTACGATACATTTATTATGATTTAATTGTGATATAAAATTAGTTATAATTTTAAAATTAGAATTTTATAATATAAATTATGATTTTAACTAAAATTAACATTTCTCATATTTTAGTATTTTTCAATAAAATGGAGTTCATTTATGAATTATGGACATTTAAAAAAAATTAGCGTGAATTTTTTAAATTTAATTAAAATAGTTGATTTTTTTTTCCGAATAATGAGATAAAGTAATTTATTATATAAGTAAAAAATGAATTTTTGAGTCAGGGATGATGTATATAACCTTTGGTTAGAAAATAAATGAAATTATTACTATATTTAGTAAAACTAATCTTCACCTTTTCTTATCTTGAGAAATTTCATAATCTAATGAATAAAATTACTAGATAACATCCTTGTAAACACTTATAAATACCACCCCTCAACACATTTTCTCTTTATAACTACCATGCATTGAGAATTCAGCATATTTGACTCAAATATATTCCAAATACCCTCTCATACATACATTAATTTTGTCTCAACAATAGTCAAAATCTAATTTCCGTAAGGAGGATCTAAAGGAGAAGAAACTAAGAGGTAAAATCGTCTTTCTTTTCATTTAATTATATATATAATTATTTCCTTTTCTTATTATCTACTAAAATCCTCTTATATGTGTGCCATGGTAACTCAAGTAACTCACATATAATGTAATTTTATTATTATTTTTAGATAATAAATCATCAATTTCTTTTTCATCACCTTATTTTTAAAAAAATACATCATCTATGATGTCTTAATTTTTCACATTCATGGACTATAGGGTTTCAATTTATTTTTCCCACTTCAAGGATGGTCTTAAAACCATTAGAATGGTTGTAACAAATTTGATGAGCTATTTTATAACCCTATTTATGTTCTATAACTGAATAATATTTATAATACTAACTATTAAATCAAAACAACTTCTTTGTGATAAAAACCACCAAAATCAACGTAAACTATTATCAATAACTAATTATCTAACAATTCATCCTCCCAACATATAACCAAATATTTTAAATTTAAATTTAGTCTTATGGATGTTCATTAATATCCTAAAATATAAATTCTATACAATTATTCTCTTTATAGATGATTTTATGTACGTGTATAGAAGTAACTGATCATGAAAACCAAGAAACGAATGCTCCACAATAATAAAATAGTATCTCATAAGTCATTAGAAAAGGAAATGACAGAAATTAAATAAATTATAATAAATAAATTAAATATATAAAAGGTTCTGAATTATTTAATTTATGGATTTAATTTGATTATCTGGGTCATTAATATCATTTGCAGAATAGTTTCAGATGTAATCTAATGGATGTTTTCCAAACCACTAATTTTCCTCCGGGTTACAATATTTCTCTCCTTAACCTAATGTAATTCTTCTTTATTTTTTATAAAATTCTTATAAATTATTTTTATATTTTCCAAACTCATTTATGTATATTATATCATCCTTTTTTGGGAAATGCGTGTTTTAAATTCGTTCCCCAATAATTTCATCGAGATAAAAAAATATGATTCAAGGGAACTTCCCAATATCATATCCATTTTTATGTGATATACACAATATCATATAATCCAAAAAAAATTTATAAGGATAATAATTTCATCATGTAAAACTATCTTTGTTCATTTATTTTTTTAAAAATACAATTATTCATTATCTATTTTTAAAAACCATTAATAGTTTTCCTAAACCATACTAAATTGTTTTATTTCTAAAGTCTCACAAACACTAATTTCTCATGTATTCGATTCAGTTTTACATCACTTATCATTAAATATTGTTATTTTACATTATTATTAACCATGTATTATTTTAATATATTCTCTCATAGACACCATTATGATATTCCATTTATGTTAAACCATTTGACAAGATTTTGATAACCAATTCATTCCATGGGCATCACTTGTGATTATGTTTGATTCCTTTTCTATGATTATTCATGTGGAAAACATATGGAGGAACATGTAATGTTATATATTGATTCCATATACCTTTGGTGTTACGATTATTTGTTTCGATGTTATACATGTAATAATTTCATATGTTTATTAATCTTTAGTTCCTTTTATGTTATTATGTTCTATATTCTAACCCAAGTTCTATGATTATTAATATTCTAAATCCCTTACTAGGATTTTTAGATCATCCATTTTTTCTTGTATTACCCATATTATTCTATACAGATATAAGGACTCAATGGTATTTCGAAGCTCATTATTAAAATTTTATAAAATATGTTATTATTTATGTTTAATGATGATTAATTTTTTATATGATATTTCATTGGCACAAGACATTAAGATCATCAATTATAGTTTATGGCAAATGTTTTCTAAAATCATGTATTTATATTTGTAAAAGTGTTGGGCCTCAATTGTTTTTATGAGAGAAAGACCTAGTTTTGTTTGCAGATTAAGGATAAATAACTTTAGTAATAACCCTAGAGATAATTATATCATCATGGATAACTTATATTGAATCCTAGGGTATCATAAATTTGAATATACATTTCATTTATATGTTTATCCTTCTTTATTAGATTTTTTATTTTTATATTGTTATTATTTATATCTCCAAGCCCTATAATTGAACATTATTCTTCATAATTACAATCTGAAAATAGATTAACAAGTGAAAATAATCAATTTGATAGAAAATTTGTCAATCAATATAATGATATGACAAATATAATTGGAATAGGTTCTCTAATCGTCATTATATCACTTAACTAATATCTCATGTTTTTAATAATCACATGAACCTTGTAGAAGCCCCTCCTTATCATAAGAATGATAAAATTGAGGTCGAATAATTCATGTCATGAAAGACTCCCATAATTAGTGGATCATATGATACCATCATTACAGAACAATGTATTAACACTATTGAGATGATATTATCTATCCTCTAGTTCTCAGAAGAAGGTAAAGTTATGTCAGAATCCTTTCATTTTGATGGGGATGTTGATCGGTGGTGGACATTGATCAATAAAAAAAGTATAAGGCAAAAATTATTTCCATGTAATAGGAATATTTCAAGAAAGTATTTTTTAATAAATATTTTCCCCTAACCCTCCATATTATTAGAGAAGGGGAGTTACTCAGGCTAAAGAAAAAGGAAGATTATTCCATTGGATCATAGAAGGTAAAATATCCAAGGCTTGAAAGATATCCATCTAACATTTTCATGAACACCGAAAGCAAGGTGGGTCAATTTTTTAGAAGATTAAATTTATGTCTTTATAATTTTTAGGAAATTTTTGAATTATTAATATATGAATATACTTTCTGTTGTTCCCTTAAGGATGAAATGAATGTTGGATACTATCAATGGTCACATCGGAATCGTGAAAAAAGAGTAAAATACAGTATATTATGGGTGAATAAATAGATAAACCACCTAATGAGAAAAATATCAAACATCCCTCATTTCAAAAGTTGGGGATGATGGATCCTGTAAACTACTTGAAAATATCCATGATATTCTTAAAATGTGGAAGATAGGAGAATATGACTAATAAATTACCATGGGATATTAAGAATCCTCCTTAATTTTTTGAATAAAGGAATATTGATATCAAAAATTATCTTTTATTGTAGTGTTTAAACTACAAGGAACATAGATTTTATGTGTTTCATTTCCATAACCCCTTGTTCCATTGGATGCACTCAAAAAGAACAACCTCTATGGAAACAATGAATT
Organism: Viscum album; assembly: GCA_963277665.1. Taxonomy (NCBI): domain Eukaryota; kingdom Viridiplantae; phylum Streptophyta; class Magnoliopsida; order Santalales; family Viscaceae; genus Viscum; species Viscum album. Next base: position 2,112,775,889 of record OY728152.1, read on the forward strand.
GTATATTCAATCACAACTACATCGGTGGAGCCTAAAAATTATGTCTTGATAGGTATGGTGGTTATTAATTCATGAATAGTGAATTTAATATTGTATTTTAGTTCTACACATTCATTCATATCTAGCAAGTTGAGTAAAACTGTTCAATCTCCACCACAAAATTTGGAGGTTGAGTTATTTGTGAGAACAGAAAATAGGGAAATATTTGAAACCATGGTGTATAACTCCTCCCTTGTTAATTTTCATAGATTAAACCTCGAAAAAACTATTTTCATAATCCATTGTTAGAGATTGATTCTATATAAGGCATGGATTGAATATATTCTGATATTTCCTATATCAATTATGTGGAATGATATATAACTCTTCACATCCTGGAGAATACTCAAGTTATGTACAAGGGTATGGAGGAAAACAAATCTCCTTTAGAATAATCATGTTAATTATTGATATTCTTTCCTTATGAGAAATAATATCTCTCTCAAATTATTGAGACTATGGAGAGAATAATTCTTGAATTCATCTGCATCATGAGGGATTACACTAATGTATTTTATAAATCATTGAATATACTTCCTCTATATTGAGTTGATGATTTATCAAATGAACTTATTCTTGGATATCTGCCAATATCAAAGATTCCTTATATAATGGAAACCATTGGGTAGGAATAACTTCTAAGGATGTTACAGGAGAATCTAGAAAAGGGTTTTATATAACCAAGTGCTTCACCATGGGGTCCACCATTCTACTTTTTGATAATGAAGGATTGATTGATACACATATTACTCAATTATAATGATCTATATAAAATAAAGATAAATAAAAGGTTTCCATTTCCATTGATAAATTAATTTTAAATTTAGCTACCTAGGAATAGTTATTTTTATTAGGTGAACTATCAATCTGGATATCACTAACTAATGGAGAAGAATGAAGACATTGCATATAATTGTATTCAAATGAGTTACATAGAAAATGAGTTCATAGGGATTCTTTTTAGACTCATAAATTAAATTGAAAATATAAAAGGACTTAATGAATAAAGACTTGATAGATTTCCATGAAAAAATTATAGTGGTCGTTATTGATGATGTTATGATATACTCCACGATATGGGATGAACATGTAGAGGATTTGAATATTGGGAAAATGAAATTGGGAAGGAGAAAAAACTAATCAGTATAATAAATGTACGTTCTTTTTGGAAAATTATTATTCTTGGGGAATGTAATCACCAAAAAAGGGATATTTGTGGAACCTTCCAAGACAATGTAAATTAAATAGCGGCCTTGAAAAATATTTGTAACGAAGATCTATAGTAACATTGTTCTAGTTTTGTATTACTGAAAATTTGTGAAGAACATATCACGATTATAAAATCCACTAACAGAGACCACTCAGAAAGGAGTAATTTGTTTTACAAACCATTTAATTTGTTTACAAATTCATTGATTTTAAGAAGAGGCTTATCACTGCACCAGTACTCACACTTTTGAAAAGTGGGGAACTCTTTTTTGTGTACAATGATGATTCAGAAAAGGTAATAATATGATTAATGATTCAAAATGACAATTTCATAGCCAACACCTCATGTTTGTTTAAACTCTTGAGAAAAAACATCCTCGACGTGAATTGGATGGAGATTTTGTTCTTCAGATTGAACATTAAGAATAATTAACTCTATGGGGAGATGTGTGAAATATATACTGATAATAAGAGCCTCAAATATATAAATTTAAAAATAAGGAGCATAATATAAAATATATACGATGGTGAGATCTCATCAAGGATTACAACTATTGAATCCACTACCATCTTAGAAAGGAAAATAAGTTAGCAGTTTCACTAAGTAGAAAGAATCTACATATTTGACAATAATGGGAATTGAGAAAGAATAAATATTCATAGAACTTTAAAGGATACAAATGGAGATCAGTGTGGATGGAATATAATATATCATTTCTCAAATGAATTCTCAACCATCACTTATATAGAAATCAAATAATGTTCAATGAAATGATAATGAAATTCCAAATACGGTGGATGATATCAGAAATTTTTAAATCCTCAATGATCAAAAATGAGGTGGAAGGTGTCATGAGATTTTTTTTACGTCTATGTGTACCATCCAATCCGGAGATAAATAATGATCTTCTGAGTGATGATCATATCTCAACCTTCCCTATTCACATAGAGAGACCAATATGTATTAGGATCTATGAGAGAACTATTGCTGGGACAATATGAAGAAGGTTATCCCCGAATGTACATCAAATTTCCTGGTGTGTCAACAAGTGAAGGATGAAAGTTAAAAAGTATTAGGGTACGATACTACCATTACCCAAACCAATATGGAAATTGGAAAACATCACCATGGGCTTTGTAATTATACTTCTGAATAAATCTTCAATATATATATATATATGTGTAGTTGTAGGTTGTCCTAAAAATACAACTCCCATTATCATAATTTGATATGTCCTATACCTAGGTCAAATTATAAAGAAATGCATTCGAGATTTTGTAAAGAATCATGGAGTAACAATATCAATTTTATATGATCAATATCAGATATTACTCTCATTGTTCTATAAAAGTATCTATCCTGATCTAAGCACTGAGCTATACCTTAGTACAACTTATCAACCTCAAACGCATGGAAAATATGAGAATACTATCTAGAAACTAGAAGACATGTAAAGAGCATGTTCTATGGATTTCATGGGAGGATGGGATCAACATATACCTTTGGCCGAGTACTCATTCAACAATAGTTTCCACATTAGCATCCACATTTCTCTATATGATGCAATTTTTTGGAAAAGATATAGAAAATATATATAATGGGGTAGAGTTGGTGAAATTGAGATGATATTACCCAAAATGGTTGATGAAATTATATAAATGGTTAAAACCATTCAACGAGATATCACATCATTCAATAGTCGATATAAGAGTTATGCAGACAATCATTGATGAGACCTATACATTATAGTTGGAGAAATGATATTCCTAGGCATATCTCCATGGAAGCGGATCAAGAGATTTGGGAAGAAAGTATAAATGAGTCATAGGTACATTATGCCCTTGGAGAATATTGAACGTGTCAGAGAAATGGAGGGTCGACTAGCACTTCCAACAACAATGTATAAGGTTCATAATATATATAACAACCTATACATTACATTCATTTTTAATACTTCATAATTGATGTATACGTATTACAACTTATAACAAAACCATGAAAGGACCATATAGGAATAGTGTCTTGAGTAGCTGAGAAACATAAACAACTGGTTCATAAATCATATACATTGTCTTCCATTTATTTCATCATATCTCGAGTCCCTTTGGGCATATCTTACTTAATATCCTTCTTCCTGACCTGGGGAAAAGAAAACATACAAAAGGGTGAGCTCAAATGCTCAGTAAGGGTAAACAAAGGAAATATCAATCACATCATATTCATAAGAACATATCATTTTGGAAATCATAACATGCAAAAGAGATCATAATTTCATAACATGGGATAAATCATAGTAGTGAAATGTAATCCCAATAATCATAACTTAAACCATGAAGCTTTGTGGCATACACACATAATCATACAAAATAATTTCTAAGTAGTCAAGACTCATTTCCAAGACTATCTTAGTGCACAATGTTCATTTCTGAACCGAGTTCACTCTTCGTTTTAGTCCTATTTCACTGAACCGGTTTAACCTTCCATTCTAGAAATTTCTATCTCATGAGATATAAGTCATTAACAAATGCATTAGAGGGAGATATAGGTCCCACCAACCTCACAATGATACCATTATTATGTGTTCCACAAAATCATAAATCATACATCATAGCATAACCCATGTAATAAAAATGGTATACTTAAACATCACGTCATCATAACATAATCTATAAAAGGATATCATAAAAATAATTCCATCATAACATAATCAAATCTATGTAAAAATTGGGATATAAATAGAACCCTATATTATCGTAGATGGAAAATAATTTTGATAAAACACTTGAACTCCATTCTTGAAGAAAATATCCTTTCTACTTCAAAAACATTTTCCTTTCTTAATATGTCATATAATTTTGAACTAAAAAAAGTTGATTAAAGAAAACATGAAAACTTGTAAAGTAAGCTTCATGGAAATAATGTTCTATGAATCCATTCATGTCGTATAAGTTAAAAAAATCATTCTTCCCGTACTTTGGTCGGAAAAGTCAAAAAGTACCTTGTCTGAAAAACGACAAAAGATTCCTTTCATATCATTTACTAAAAACTCACCGAAGGGTAAAATAGGATTTAAACAATTGTAGGAGGATATAAATAATATTAATATTGAGGAAACATGGATGTGGATGATAAATATTCCCTAGTAAATTCTGAAGTATAAACAATCTGGGATAAAAATTGAGATTGCGAGATTGTCCCTTACCTTAGGTCCGATTTTCTTAATAAGTGTCTGAACCTCCATTATAATGATATAAATAATGTCATTGACTTATTCCATAATCATTAGTATTTTTATGATATCATATATGGTCATATTCTTAGCTTCTTATTAGTAATATTTCATTACTACTTGTTATTCGGGTGTTTATTACTTTTTGTTCTTATTCATGTTTTGTCGAATAAATTCTTATTCATATTTTTAGGTTATAGATACCTAATTTACAGAATGGTATTAGTTTAATACATATCATATTAATTTACTCCATTCAATTATGTAATCATTATGCAATTAAAATCATGTAGAACGAGTCGCATCACATCGTGGAGACGGTATTCCGTACGTACGCACGAGCGATGATATCGTTCCCATGATCGTGAAAGTGCATTGGAGTGTATGTATACTCTTTCAGAATAAATATCACTTAAAAATAATCATATATAGTTATTATTTACACCATTATACCCATCCAAGTAAGGTGGTGGTGGAAAATAGATTACGCCACGGCGAGGAGAGGGTATTCCGTACATACGCGCGCACGGTGATTTCATTTTCCGTAGGATGGATAGATGGTGAAATAGAATTGTTTTATACTTATAATAACATATCAGTATATGAGTGATACTGATGTTATTACTTCATAATTAAAAAACTAAATAATAAGAAGTGGAAGAAGAAATAAAGTTGAAAGAATCGGTAACGGACATTACCTCTTCATTGATGCGCCTCTTTGAGAGATCCTCGTAAGGAACTAAAATTGGTATTTAAAGAAGACCAGGACCTCTAGAATGTTTCTAGGGAAGTTTAGAAGAGAATTTGTCAGGGTTTGGCTGAGCTCGAAGGCTCAATGTGGTGTGAGGAACAGAGGGAGGAGGTGCCCTTTTATAAGGGAGGAGAGGGGCAACTTTGGAAAAACTAAAAATATCAATTTACTATAAAGTCATATTCGGTTTTTAATAGCTCCAAATTAATTTATTTCGAAGCTAAGGGGGGTATGCGTCGAAATACTTTCATAAAAAAGAATTTAGACAAGTTTACGTTTCTATTTTAACCTTATCATTTAGATTTAACTTTAATCTAAATAAATTTACTTTTACCGTGTCTTCTTGTTTTCTTACACTATAAGGTTAATAAACTTACTATAACAGGCCAAAAGAACCCGAAGTTGGTTATAATAAATATATATAACCTTATATAAGTCATTTGGCTGAACCATAGATTTTTAGAAATAAAATAACAATTAATAATATAATATTTTATAAAAAAACTTTTTTATGTCAATTTTCAAACTATTTGGTAGTTGATTTTTGTGAAAATCATAACTGAAATATTAGTTCGAAAAAAGTTAATTAAATCAATAATAACATGTCATTTTAACATGGAAAATTATTTTAATTCATAAAAAGTCTCATATTACATTTATTTGGGTATTTATAACATCAATTATGTCGATATTTCATTAATAATATAATTACTGCATCATCATTGTGTCATAAAAAAATTAAATTATTTAAAGTCTAAAAATTGAAAATAAAATACCATTATATAGGAAATATTTTTATCTTTCTATTTAATATTTATAGACGAATTTATCGTATGTATAACCATATATTAAAAATGTTTTACTTATTAAACTTTGATTTTGACTATTTTAACTCTTCTTTAAATAAATTAATATTAAATGTCCTAATATAATCCAAGTGAGCCTAAATGGTCATATTTTATTACTAATATTGTTTTTGGATGAATTACACTTATCCAATAGAATTACGACATGTGTTAGGGTAATAATAATATCATTTTTACCCTTAATTACCCTATTTAATTTTAATCGTGGGAAAAAAAGTAAAAAGTTACTATTCACCACAAATTATTTTCATCTCATTGAACGACATTTTAGTTCTCGATATTAACCATGTCTCTTAGATTTTCTAAATTCCACTCACAGAAGCGGTAAAATTAAGTTTTATGTAAATTTGCAAATTCTCCTAGGAGGTGGGTCAAGAAAGTGATAAGTTCAATAAAAATTTTATATATCTAAAATTATTATAAAATGACTCCAATGAATTGTATTGACCTTATATAGGTATTATGTATCAATTTTGACCTAAAATAAAATTAAATAAAATAAATAATTATTTAAATAAAAAGTCTGTTTTTAAATAGTAACCTAGTGTTTTCACTATTCATCAAAAATTGAAATTTTTTAGAAAAATACCAAAATTTCCCCCTAGGATAATTTCGATATTCCGAATCCAATAAATAAAGTCCATTTTGAAAAAAAAATTACATAATTTCAAAAAGTGGGTATTACTATTCATAACGGCTAGTTTTAATAATATTTTCATTGCACATCGTTGTTTTGTGAAACTCTTTATTGCGTACGACGCAAGATATCGAGGAAGGTTGTGATTGCATGAAAAGCAAGAAAAGATAATGTTGTGTGTAGTAAAAGATTACATTGATGATGTATATAACATAAAAACACAATATTTCTCATAAAAGTCTCCGGTGTTACATTCTAACCCCCTTAAAATTAATTTCTCCCTCGAAATTCGTCACATTGTAAGAAACTGATGAAGATACATATCCCTCATAATATCCTCATGACCCCATGTATATTATTCTAATTGGTGGTTCCTCCATAAAACTTTTACCAAGCGAGTGGTCCTGTTCCGTTGGACTTTTTCGCTACGATCCCGAATCTCTATCGGCTGTTCTTCATAAGAAAGATCTTTCTCCTGCAGTACGACTTCTGAGATCAGTACATGTGAAGGATCAGGTATGAACATTCTCAATAGAGATACATGGAACACATCGTGAACTTGAGAGAGATTCGGTGGAAGCGCCAAACGGTAAGCTACCTTCCCAACACGATCTAGTATTTTGAGAGGACTGATATACCTAGGGCTCAACATTCCCTTATTTCCAAATATCATTACTCTCTTCCATGGAGATATTCATAAGAACACTTTATCACCCACTTCAAAATCTAGGTCTTTTCTTTGGTTATCGGCATACCTTTTTTGTCAACTATGAGCTGCTCTTATGTGTTGTTGAATAGATCTGACATTTTCTGCCATCTCATCAACAAGATCAGGTCCTAAAAGCTTTCATTCCCTAACTTCATCCCAGCAAGTTGGAGTCCTGCATTTATTTCCATAGAGAGCTTCATAAGGATCCATCTGAATACTGGAGTGAAAGCTATTATTAAAAGAAAATTCCACCAAAGGAATGTGTTGATCCCAACCACCTTTGAAATCCATAGAGCATGCTCTCAATATATCTTTTAGAGTTTAAATTATCCTCTCAGACTGACTGTCTGTCTGAGGATGATAAGCAGTGTTGAAATTCAACTCTGTATCTAGAGTATGCTGAAGACTTCAGCAGAACATTGAGGTAAACCTTGGATCCCGATCAGATATAATAGAAAGCGGTACTCCATGAAATCTTACCACTTCCTTTAAATATATCCTATAAAGCTGATCCATAGATAAATCCTCTCTAATAGCGATGAAGTGTGCTGACATTGTAAGACGATCAACTATAACCCAGATAGCATTATTTCCTTTGGATGTTTTAGGAATTCCAGTGAAAAAGTCCATAGTGATGTTTTCCCATTTCCATTCAGGTATGGGTAATGGTTGTAACATCCCTTTAGACTTCTGTCTCTCAGCTTTAACTTTCTGACAAACCAAGCATCGAGAAACATATTCAGCAACATCTCTTTTCATGCCATCCCACCAGATGTACTCTTTCAGGTCCCTATACATCTTCGTGCTTCTAGGATAAATAGAGAATGAAGAACTATGAGCCTCATCTAGCAGCTCCTTCTTTAATTCAGGGAGGGGAGGATCACAAGCACCATTCCTGAACTTTATTATCCCATCACAATCAAGGTTAAATTCAGGAACATTTCTAACCTTCTGTTGTAACTCTACGTCTTCCTTCTGTGCCTCTTTAATCTTCACATGTATAGATGGTTGAACATTCATTTGAGAAAGATATGATTTTTCCCCTTTCATTATAATTCCAAGATCCATCCTTTGTAAATCCATAAATATTGGATCTTTTGTGATCCTCTTCATAGATAAGGTAGCATGGTCTTGTCGACTTAATGCATCTCCCACCTGGTTTGCTTTCCTAGGGTGGTAATGAATTGAGCATTCGTAATCCTTAATCAGCTCCAACCATCTTATTTGCTTCATATTCAGCTCCTTTTTTGTGAAAATATATTTTAAACCATTACGATTAGTATAAATGTCACACCTTTATCCAAAAAGATAATGCCTCCGAATCTTTAATACAAAGATTACCGCAGCTAACTCCAAATCATGAGTTGGGTAATTTTTCTTATGGATATTCAACTGGCGTGAGGCATAAGCTATCACCATATCATTTTGCATAAGAAAAAACCCCATACCCGTCTTGGATACATCACTATAGATCACAAACATTTCTCCACTACAAGGAAGTGTGATTACAGGTGCACTGCATAACCTTCTTTTCAGCTCCTTGAAATTCTCTCCACATTCCTCCATCCACACGAACTTAACTCCTTTTCGAGTCATCCTGGTGAGTGGATTAGATAATTGTGAAAAATCTTTCACAAAACATCGATAATATCCAGAAAAACTAAGAAAACACCATATCTCAGTTACTATTTTTGGTCTCTACCATCTTCCGATAACCTCTGTTTTTGCTGGATCCAAAGATATCCCCTCTGTTGAGATTATGTGACCAAAAAATGAAACTTTTTGAATCCAAAATTCATACATGGTAAATTTGGAATAAAGCTTCTCTTTCTCAAGGCCTTCAATACAATTCTCAAGTGATATTCATGTTCTTCCTTGCTCTTTGAATAGACAATAATATCGGTTATAAAGACTACCAAAAACTGATCAAGATAGTCTCTAGAGACACTGTTCATCAGATCCATAAAGATAGTAGGGGCATTAGTAAGACAAAATGGCATTACTATAAATTCATAGTGTCCATACCTTGTACGGAAATCCGTCTTTGGTATACCCTCCCTTTTGACCATTAATTGATGATACCCTGAACAAAGATCAATCTTGGAAAAGTATTGAGCTCCGCGTAGTTGGTAAAATAAGTCATCAATGCGTGGGAGAGGATATTTTTTCTTGATAGAGATATTGTTATGTTCTCGATAATCAATCAAGATGCTCATTGATACATCTTTATTCTTAACAAACAAAACTGGTGCTCCCCAAGGGGATGCACTTGGGCGTATGAATCCCTTATGATGATTCTCTTGGAGTTCCTTTTTCAATTCCTTCTACTCAATTGGGTCCATTATATAAGGTGTATTTGAAATAGGAAAAGCACCTGGTGTAAGTTCTATTGAAAACTCTACTTCAAGATTTGGTGTAAGACCCAGAAATTCCTCCGAAAAGACATCATCAAACTCCCGTACAATGGGAATATTCTTAATCGTGAGTTTCTCTCCAACCATTTGAGATAAATAACCCTCATTTAGTGGAATCAAGACCCATAAGATGGAAGAAATTTCCACTGGAAGATTATGTTCATCCTTGCATCGATAGATGATCATAGATTTATCTGGAATATGAAATGTGACCTCCATTCATTGGAAATTGATATGGTCTCCATATAATGAAATCCAATCCATGCCAAGAATCACATAAAATTACACTATAGCAAGGAACACAATATTTGCAGGAAGCAATTTCCCACAAACTTCAATCGGAGAAGAATTATAAACTTTTGATGCGACTGTTGTGCCATTAGGGGTTGTCACAGCTAACTCAACATATAATTGTTGAGGTAATATGACAATACCCATAGAAAATTATTCAGAAATAAAATAGTGGGTGGATCCAGAATCAAATAAAACATTTTCTACTTTAGAGTGGATGGTAAGTCTACCTTTCACCACTTTGTTATCATACTCCACATCGCTGATAGAAATTGCATGCGACTTTCCTTTGTCTTTAGACTTAAGTGTTTTTTGACGACGATCTTCATCAACAACCCTTGGATTAGGGCATTGATTAGCATAATTCACCATTTCCTTGCACTTGTAACATTGAAGTGTAGGAGGTGCACTCTATGTATCCTTTTCTTTTTTTCATCACTATACATCTTCTTCCCATTATTACGGCATTCAAATGCCCGATGACCTTCCCTTCCAAATTTGAAACATTTACTTGTCCCTTTAAGAAAACTCCCTCCATGATTCTTTCCACACATTGAGCATAAGGGAAAACTCATCTTCTTTTCAGTGTGATCTTTATATTTTCCTTTAAATTCCTTTTTCCTCTTCTTATCAAACCCATATGAATGATGGGTTACTCCAATCTCCATCTCAACCTTGAGAGCACATTGAAAACTTTCCTCGTATCTATTGAAGTCCCTTATGGCTAACTCCCTTCGAAGAATTGGTTTTAAGCAACTAAAGAATCGATCGATCTTACTCCTAGGTTGGATAATATTAACAGAAGCGTACCTTGAAAGTCTTGTAAAATTTTCTTCATAGGTACCAATAGATTCATCATCCTTTTTATTTAGTTCAAGAAACTCCTTCTCCATCTTTTTTCTAAGAATATGAGGGAATTACTTTTTGAAAAATAAGTTATTGAACTCATCCCATTCCATGGATTCAATTTCACCCTTTACCTTGTATTCTTAATAAGATTCCACTATTGATCAGCATCACCATCCAAACGATATACTGCTAAGATGACTTTAATGTGTTCAGAACATTGAAGAACTGAAAATATATTTTTAGTGGTACTGATCCATTGTTCAACCACTAATGGATCTGAAGACCCACTGAATGAAGGTGGATGCTCCCTCGTGAAGGATTCAACAAAATGTTGATCCTTCCTTTTCTCGTTTAGAAGTCCTGCATGATTCATAGATTCAGAAAGTTGTGTGAGCATGGCTATAAGATTTTTCATTCCAGATCCCATAATGTTTGGTTACACAGGAGGAAAATCATTGCATTGCTCGTCGCATTCCGCATTAACACGGTTCCTTTGGGTTCTATCCATTGACTTAAACCAAGCAGAATAGTTTGAGCAACACTAAATATAATAGGAAAACCACATAATCAAGAATAAAATTTTACACTTAAGGTCTTATCATTGATTGTTCATCGACATTTTTAAAACACTAAGATTGTGTTCTATGCTTATACTTATCCTTACGGTTCTTACTAAGGCCTTCACATCTTAGTTTTCAATGGTTTACTATACCTTTCCTCTGATACCAACTATAACGACCCATACATTACATACATTTTTAATACTTAAAAATTGAATTATACTTATTAGAACATATAACAAATCCATGAGAGGACCATATAGGTATATTGTCTTTAGAAACTGGGAAACATAAACAACTGGTTCATAAATCATCAATATTGTCTCCCATTTATTTCATCATATCTAGAGTCCCTTTGGGCATATCATACTTAATATCCTTTATCCTGACATGGGGAAAATAAAACATACAAAAGGGTGAGTTCAAATGCTCAGTAAGGGTAAACAAAGGAAATATCAATCACATCATATTCATAAGAACATATCATTTTGGAAATCTTATACTGCAAAAGAGATCATAATTTCATAACATGGGATAAATCATAGTAGTGAAATGTAATCCCAATAATCATAACATAAAACTTGAAGCTTTTTGTAATACACACATAATCATAGAAAATCATTTCTTAGTAGTCAAGACTCATTTCCAAGACTATCATAGTGGACAATGTCCATTTCTGAACCGAGTTCACTCCTCATTTCAGTCCTGTTTCACTGAACAAATTTAAATTGCCGTTCCAGCCATGTATATCTCATGAGATATAAATTTTTACCCAATGAATTGTAGGGAGATATAGGTCCCACCCATCTCATAATGATACCATTCTTATGTGTGCCACAAAATCATAAATCATACATCATAGCATAAATCATGTAATAAAAATGGGATTCTTAAAAATCGCGTCATCATAACATAATCCATAAATGGAAATTTTAAAAATAATTCCATCATAACATTATCAAATCAATGTAAAAATATGGATATAAATTGAACCCTATATTATCTTAGATGGAAAATAATTTTGATAAAACACTTGAACTCCATTCTGGAGGATAATATCCTTTCTACTTCAAAAACATTTTCCTTTCTTAACATGTCATATAATTTTGAGCTAAAAGAATTTGATTAAAAATAAACTTGAAAACTTGTAAAGGAAGCTTCATGGAAATAATGTTTATGAATCCATTCATGCCGTATTAGTCAAATAAACAATCTTCCCGTACTTTGGCTGGAAATGTCAAAAAGTACCTCATACGAAAAACGACAAAATATTCCTTTCATATCTATTGATAAAAACTTACCAAAGCGTAAAATTGGATTTAAAAAATTGTATGAGGATATAAATAATATTACATATTGTGGAAACATGGATGTGGATGATAAATATTCCCCAGTAAATTCTGAATTATAATCAATCTCGTATAAAAATTGAGATTGCGAGACTGTCCCTTACCTTATGTACAATTTCCTTCGTAAGTTTCTGAACCTCCTATATAATGATTTAAATAATGTCATTAACTTATTTAGGAATCATTCTTATTTTTATGATATCATATATGTTCATATTCTTTGCTTTTTATTAGTAATATTTCTTTGCTACTTGTTATTCAGGTGTTTATTACTTTTTGTTCTTATGCGTGTTTTGTCGAATAAATTCTTATTCTTCATTTTAGGTTATAGATACCTCATTTCCAGAATGTTATTAGTGTAATACATATCATATTTTTTACTCAATTCATTTATGTAATCATTATGCAATGAAAATCATGTAGAACGAGTCACATCACATTGTGGAGACGGTATTCCGTACGTACGTACGAGTGATGATATCGTTCCCATAATCGTGGAATTGTATTGGATTGTATGTATAGTATTTCAGAATCAATATCAATTTACAATAATCATATATAGTTATTATTTACACCATTATACCCATCCAAGTAAGGTGGTGGTGGAAAATAGATTACACCACGGCGTGGAGACGGTATTCCGTACGTACGCACGCGCGGTGATTTCGTTTTCCGTAGGATGGATAGATGGTGAAATAGGGTTGTTTTATCCTTATAATAACATATCAGTATATGAGTGATACTGATGTTATTACTTCATAATGAAAAAACTAAAGGATAATAATTGGAAGATGAAATACAGTTGAAAGAATCGGTAACGGACATTACCTCTTCTTTGAAGTGCCTCTTTGAGACGTCCTCCTAGGGCACTAAAATTGGTATTTGAAGAAAACCAGGACCTCTAGGATGTTTCTAGGAAAGTGGAGAAGAGAATGTGGTAGGGTTTTTCCGAGATTCAAGGCTCAATGTTGTGTGAGGAAGAGAGGGAGGAGGTGCCCATTTATAAGGGAGGAGAGGGGAACCTTTGGAAAAACTAAAAATATTATTTGATTATAAAGTCATATTCGGTTTTTAATAGCTCAAAATTGATTTATTTCAATGATAAGGTGAGGATGGGTCGAAGTCATTTCATCCAATAGAATTTATACAAGTTTAAGTTTCTATTTTATCTTATGTATAACCCTATATTAAAAATGATTTACTTATTAAACATTGATTTTAACTATTTAAACCCTTCTTTAAATAAATTAACATTAAATATCCTAATCTAATCCAAGTGGGCCTAAATGGTCATATTTTATTCCTAAGATTGTTTTTGGTCGAATTACACTTATCCAATAGAATTAGTACATGTGTTAGTGTAATAATAATATCATTTTAACCCTTAATTACCCTATTTACTTTTAACCGTGGTAAAAAAAGTAAAAAGTTACTATTCACAAAAAATTATTTTCATCTCATTGAACCAAATTTTAGTCCTCGATATTAACCGTGCCTCTTGGATTTTCGAAATTCTACTCAGAGAAGCACAAAAATAATGTTTTATGTAAATTTGAAAAATCTCCTAGGAGGTGGGTAAAAGACGGTGAAAAGTTCAATATAATTTTTATATGTCTAAAATTATTATAAAATGACTCCAATGAATTTTATTTAATATATATAGGTATTATGTATCAATTTTGACCAAAAATAAATATAAATAAAATAAAAAATTATTTAAATAAAAAGTCGGTTTTTAAATAGTAACCCAGTGTTTTCACTATTCATCAAAAATTGAAAGTTTTCAGAAAATACCAAAATTTCACCCTTGGCCAATTTAGATATTCCGAATCCAAAAATGAAGTCCATTTTGAAAAATAAAATTTACAAAATATCAAAAAGTGGGTATTACTATTCATAATGGCTAGTTTTAATAATATTTTAATTGCATATCGTTGTTTAGTGAAACTCGGTATTGCGTACAACGCAAGCTATCATGGAAGGTCACGATTGCGTTTAAATCCAGCCAAGATAGTGTTGTGTGTAGTGAAATATTCCTTTGATGATTTATATAACATAAAAAAATATTTCTCATAAAAGTCTCGGGTGTTACAATATATTCCATGTATCCATTTTGATGAAGTACATATCAGACCCCTCAAACGTACTAATGATAGATTTGGTACAATTGGTAAATGATCTCTCTTTTGCGGAGTAATTTGTTAAGATCAGGGGTCAGAGAGATAACATTCTATGCAACAAGACTACTCATATAGAAATATTACTATAGTAGAACCTTATGTATAAAGGGGCATATTAGGAACTATAGTAAGAGATAAATGGGAAGTACCATAACGTTTTTTTAATAGAAATCGTAAAACGAAATTTTGAGGGTGAAATTTTTTATGAGTGGAAGAATGTATGAACTGAAAATGTTACAATGGAAATTCCCTTCACATAATTATATTATAAACCTCATAAAATCACAAAGAGAACACAATGAAAAATTTATAAATAATAAATGAATGAAATAATAGATATTTATAGAAGTTACAGAACCTATATAGATTAAATAGTTACATGATATTTGGAATAGTAATATAACCCTAATGAATATTTAACCGGCCAATATAATAGTAACATGTAACATTCAAATGTTTTTTTGAAATATTTTCATTAAGTAAATTTCATTTTTCAGGTGATTACTTTTCACATGATCAAGAATTTTAACAAACCATTAGATGCCATTAATATAAAATTACCATCATATCCTAGCTGTTAGGTTACCAGGAATAATTATAACTAACTTATGAAAATGCATTATAAATTCCATGTCTATTTATTATTTATGAAAAATATTATTCAATTGCATATTTTTATTTTTGAGTGAATTACATTTGATATTGAAATTATTGATATATTTGTGTTATATAATTAATAAAATATTTTTGATACGCATAAAAGGGATATAATAGTTATAGGGTATGAATAAAATAATATTTTATGTATAAGAACCCTTTTTAAAGAATAATTTTACACCTTTGAATGGAGAAACCATTTTAAATTCATATTTTGACACATAAATAATTTATATATGAAAACATAAACATGTTATTAATATGTGGGATATTAAAATTCCATTGGATAAATTTATGATATTTTTCTGCTAACATTCTTGTTTTAATGAAAAGTAAAAATACATTAAATATTAATTAAAAAACTTTTTCATCGACATAATTTATATGGTAAAATTATAATACTGAAGTGTTTTAAAGTATAAATAGAACATATTTTTACCATTCAACATAATTTATTTCATTAAAATTAATTTTACTTTTAATTCATAGGTAAAAACATTCTAATCATTTTCAATGTTTTAACTTTTCAATCATGTTATCTCATTTCAAAAACGTAAATAATTTTAAATTAATTACATCAACTTGTTTTGAATATGGAAAACGGATTCCATATTTGAAATTAAATGATCCAATTTTTTTGAATAGGTACCTTTTTTGGACATTATGAATATTAACGTAAGTAATTATTTTATTTATCATGGTTAAAGGAAAAATCTGGTAAAGAAGGGTATCAAAAATAATTTAATAGTAAAAAATTCCCCAAAACATGTCCCAATCTTATTGGATGAGATATTTACAACCATGGGAATCCTTTATTCGATTTTGGGACCCCATTGATTCTCTTGGATATAAAAATTACATTTTATAAGAATTAATTTAAAGTAAAGATAATTACAACATAAACATATGTCTTTTTCTAAATAAATTATAATATAGGTTTATATAACTGATCTCAAGGTCTAGTAATAGTCATTAAAAATATAAAAAAAATCTTACATCATGGTATTTTATTTATAATTTTTATACATTAGGTAAATATATTAATTTATTACACAATTATGATGTAGTGATTAGCTCATTAATGAAAAATTCAAATAAATGAATTTATAAATATTAAAATATAATTAGTTTTAACATTTTGATTCCATAAATTAATTTTTTCGATTACATTAGAATTATTGGGATGATTTAATGCCTTTTTTTATGGAATCAGGTTCTTATGCTTTTAAAAAAAATTCATGTATGAATATTATCAAAAATTTACATAATTCATAACATAAAAAATAAAATAGTTTATTAAATGATATTAAATTCCTAAAAATAAATTATTAATCCAAATGGTTAATATAAGTATAAATATGCCATAAATTACTTTTTTGGATATTATATCATGATATAAAAATTACATTATCACAAAATGTGTCAATAATATGATATCACGGTAAGATTAAAAGGGGTAAAGTGAGGGTTAAACCAAAACAATAAGAATAAAAAAATCTTGAAAACTTGTATAAAAATTATTGTATGATGGTTATTCGATCAAAAAACATATTACCTTCAAATTAAATATGATTTGTATCATTTATAATCAAATTTGAATTTATAATAAATTAATATTTTGAAAGTTTCCTGAAGTGCCCCTATCCTCTCTTAAAAAAGGTCACCTCCCCCTCCCTTCTTCACTCCATTTTGAGAATTCAATATCTTCCAATCCCCCACTTTCTCAAATTCCTATTTACATTCTATAGGTGATGGTATTCTCAAAAGACCAACAATAGTTGTTTAAATAGAAATTTAATGGAGGCATGTCGAGAAAGAGGTAATATCCTCTACTGATTCATCCAGGTTTATTAATGTTTATACTACATATTATTTATTTGTTTCATTATAATTTAATAAAATAAGTATTAATAATAAACAGATATGTTATTATAAATTTGAAACAACCATATTTAACCTTCTATCAATCCTACAAAAATCAAAATAACTGCACGTACGTAAGTACTACTTACCGTCTCCATGTCGTGGTGTAATTTGATTTTCACCACAATATTTCTTGGATGATAATAATGTTGGAAAAAATAACTATATATGATTATTATAACATTCTGATATACTATTCACAAAATACTTTAATACAATTCAACAATTTTGAGAATGATATCGCCACTCGTGCGTACAATAGACTTACAGTCTCCATGGTGTGATGCGATTCGGTATACATAATATTTATTAATCCATGGTTATATAAACTGATGGAATAAATAAATATGATATACATTATACTAAAACCATTATTTAAATGATATAACTAGAACCTAAAAATGTGAATAGTAACTTGTCTGACAAAACATAAATAAGAACATAAAGTAGTTAATACATGAATATCAACTAATAGTGAAATGTTACTAACAAACTAATGAAAATATGATCATAAATGTTATCATACAAATGATTATGATTTTAGAATAAACCAGTGACATTATTTAAATCATCATATAGGAATTTTATATTCATAAAAATAATATCAGACCTAAGTTAAGGGATTACATTGCAAGTCTATTTTTTATCAGAGATTTGTTATTGGTATGTATTTATAGGGGTATAATTATCATCCACATCCATGTTTCCTAAAAATTTATTTCATGAAATTCATTATATCCTTCAATAAAATTTTATTGTCAATTTTATCTATTGTTAAATTTTTACTAAATAGTATGAATGGAATATTTTGTCATTTTTTGTACAAGGTACATTTTGGTCTTTTTCGATAGAGGTAAGAGAAAAATGTTTTTTTAACTTGTACAACATGAACATATTTTTATTATTTCATAACTCTTTATTTTTTTTAAGCTTCTCATACAATATTGCATGATTATTTTCACATAAAATGTTTTTTAGTAAAATTGTATTGTATTTTGAGGAAGGAAAATAGTTTTTAAGAAGAAATTATATTTTCCGTAGGAATGAAGCTCAAGTATTTTATCAACATTATTTTCCATCTATGATTACATAGGTTTATGTTAATATAACTATTACTAATTTTATTTGAATTTTTAAATGACAAATTTATTTTTGGAAATCTATATAAGGATTATGTTATTATGTAATGATGTTTAATAAACCCATGTTATTTCTTGGGATATGCTATAGTGAATGTTTTTATGTTTCGTGGAGCACATAAGAATGGTTTCATTATGAGATGGGTGGGACCTATATCTCCCACCACTGCATTGGGTAAAGATTTATATAAATTGAGATATACGTGGATGGAACAAAAAGTAAATTTGGTTCAGCGATACAAGGCTGGAATGAGAAGTGAACTTGATTCAGTAATGGAATTTTTCCGCTAGGATTGTCTTAGCAAAGATAATTGACTAATATGAAATGATTTTATATGCTTATGTGTGTATGACACAGAGATTCATATATAATGTTTTGACTATTGGGATTACATTTCACTTTTATTATTTATCCTATGACAAGATATTGGGATCTTATATACATAGGATACGATTTTCAAATGTTATGTACTTATGAATATGATATGATTGGTATTTCATTTGTTTACCCATAACTAGTACTCACTCGTGCTATTTCACGACGTATTTTATTAATGGATTTTCCTTTAATAAGATATTAGTATTTATGAAAGTTGACAAGTAATAGAAATATTGAATAAATATTATTTATAAATTAATGTTGTATGATAATGGAATAGGAGTGAATAGAATATAAAGACATCATTCAAGTAGTTGAAAAAGAAAATGATAGAGTGAAAGTATATGAATATTTAAAATTTGAGGAATAATTGAATCAATTTTCATCTTTGATCACAATTACTGTAATGAGGGCACTGAAGTAAATAATTTTAGATAAATGAAAGATAATATAGTGTCTCTGATAAAAAAAATGAGAACTATGAAATGAAGTGAAATAATAAAATAGTGAATTAATGGGCTATTTCGGGACACTTCTATGGTACGTTCTGGTGGCCGCTGCTTGCGACTGTCCACTACAAATGATGCAGAAATCACGACCCATATCCAATATTCATGGGAACCTTATCTAGAAGAAAACAATTTTAAAAAATATTAAAAACATAGATATTCAATTAGAAATTATGAAAAACATTTATGGAAGCAGTTATTATAAATGTCAAGTGCAATAAGTGTTTTTCGATTAGTTTTATAAAATGGAACTGAAGCAGTAGTTGAGTGCACAAACCAAGGATATGTTTACCTATATAGTCTTTGAAATTTTCATTATAGAGATCAGAAAATCACATCTTGGATAACAGTGACCTGAAACCTGCACATTAAATGGGCATTGTATCGCCAACATTTTAAAGAGGAATGTGAAAACAATCGAATAAATTGAAAAAAAATTAAAAACATAAAAATGAATATGGTAAAGCCGAATCTATTAAACTAGTATTTCTGTTAAACTAGAAAAAATGACCCTAACATTAGTGAATATTCCAGTACTCATAAATTAATTATATGTTACAATACTGGTAAGTATTACAGTACTGGTAAACCTATTCACTTGTATGTAATTCTATTTCACTACAAAAAAAAAATAACAGTAGTCTTAGATTTGATTTTGGGTTGAATAAATGGAAATAGAATCATATTTTTTGGACAGATGGTTTATTTAAAAAAACCTGGTTGAAGAATAATATAGTAACATAACACTTTAATAGCAGACAGTGTCCCCCATAGAGTCAAACTAAATTCAGAAAACTGTACAAGTAATAACATTAAAGAAGTTGGTTTCTGTGGCACTGAGGAGGTCAAGATTAGATGGTTTCTGGTTAATAACTTTATGGGGACAATTAGTCAGTAGATTTTTCAACATGAAGAGGTGACTACAATCAATAATTTTAAATAATTATTGACATCTGTAAGTACTGTAGAATAAATATGATGGTAATGAATTGAAAAATAATATGATAAAATGCAGTAAGTATTAATCATGCAAGGTAATTGGAAATGAAAAATAACTACAATGTCAACTCCAATGAACTATCAGAACACATACCAATCAAATGAAGAGAAAATTTATTCTTTCTGAACTCCAAATAATATTGAAGGCAACATTGGCTAGTATTGTTATTTATTGAACCGTGCACTTGTTCTTGAACATTATTTAATGAACATAAGATATCACAAAATAGAAGTGAAAAACAAACAAATACCCAAAAATTATTATTACCAAGACAATGTATAAGAACATCGTAGTTTGATTGCTCATTTGTGTTGTAAAAATTTCCCTTCATTCACCTCTCAACTTAAGTACAATGACTTGTTGTACCGAAACTGTCTCGAAATATTTGAGGAACATGTCGCACATCATCCTCCATATCAAATACAAGTGAAATATTATTCTACATAAAGAATATAGTTAGAATAATTTTAAAGTACTTTTTGCAGTTGAAATCATTGAATCGCATATATTTTAATTAACAGTAGACAATTACATATCTAAAGTAGTGTATGTCAAAAATATAAAAAAACAAAACCCTATATTAATGATGGATGTATATTAACAAAAATGGAAATAAGTTAGTAGTGAATGATAATAACTAAAACATACCATAGTAGAATAAATATTTGAGGTACAAGCATCATATCTACTCGCAACGTTTTGAACTTGACAGGGAAGACCTACCAGTTTGATGCTCCTATTGTGCATGGTTGGAAGGAAAATTATAGTAAGATGATTTTTGTTTTTTATTATAGGATGTGGGAAAAAACTGAAACATATAGTACATTGATATATTCAATTCCACTACTGACATCTGAGGACCCACTGGTTTGATTTCCTTATACAGTAAAATAATGATATACCGTTGAATTTTGTATAATATAGTTATTTAAGAAAAATATGAATAACTATATTATAATACCTGATTGTATTCAAAGATGTTATTAAATCTGGTGATGTAGTAATCATTATCAACGATAAATAGCACTTTGAATATGTTCTGTTCAAACCAAAGATGATGGTTTTGAATATTATAGTTTGTTAAATCAATTGATAATAACACTTTCATGGATTTGAAAATATCTGATTATGCAGGAAAACCATACTCATCATCAGCCTAAATTACAAACGATAATCAGTGTTATGATATATAATCGAAACATATATTGAGGCCATACAATAAATCGGTTCTACATGTATCAAAGAAACTCTTAACACCATAGCTATGTTATGTATTAATTGGATGACTTGTTTGTCAAATAAAACATCTGAACATGAGTCTGTCATATCAGCCACCATTAGTTGCACTCTAAATCTGTTAAATTTAATATTTTGGTTACAAAGTCCACGATATTGAGTATTCATATTTATTATTTTTATAGAAAAAATATTGACCAAATGGGATTTAAAATGAAATTTGAAACTTTGGAGTACTGGTGTTGGAAGATAATCTACAACTATGTCACCATATTTTGTCATCTAATACTTGTACATTCTTCATGATAAAGTTACATGAATCGAGATACCAAATGTGATTACTTGGAATTATTATTATTATTGCTGCTATTCAGCACCGTGTAGTCTTTAGAAGAGTTCGTACATAATAATAAACTCATTAGTAAATGACTAATGTAAACAATTCAAAAAATAATTTATTGTATTTTTGATTAAAAGGATGTTATAGTTACCTCGATAGAGCTTTTCATTTTTGATATTTTTTTCTTGTTATTCCAATACAAGACTTCTGTAGTGGGGTTGTCGTTATTTGATGGTGGGATTTGTAACTCTGATGTTTTTAATAGCCCAAACCTGGAAAATATAGAATGATAGAAATTAAAATAAAAAATAAGAACATTTTTGTATTACAATTGTGATGCACAGAGTATAAACATGTAAAAATACAGAACACAGAGTATGTATAATCTTACCTCTATCTAAAATTTTCTACATTAGGAATGTGAAGATTGGAATGAATTTTTGTTGCATTTATAGTAGTTGTGACAATAACAGAGGATAAAATGAGATTGAAGTCAAAGAACACATAATTTGAGAGTCAGGTGGTCATGAAACATATTTTAGGAATTATTTACAAATAATAGAATTATATTATAAAGAAAAAAACCATACTGCTCAATCACTTCACCCGAAAGAGTAGTAATATCATAATGGTAGACGAGTGCTTGTTTTTTTCCAAGTAATCCGTCATTTCATTTATGTAGTCACCTCAAAAACTAATGGTTAGTTGCAAACCTCTATACTAAAATTGAGTAACAATATGAATACATATAATTATTTTGCAGTAACTTAATGTAACTTTAATAAAATATTGACCTGTCATCCTCTAGAGTTATTTGCATCTGTGGTTGGAAGGACGAATATATTTCACTCTTTTGTGTATTGAAGAAGTCCAATATTTCTATAATATAGGTGAAAAAAAGAGTCTTAAATTGAAAATAATATAGAGGAAGTATAAAATAATATAATGTTAAATCTATTTAACTTTCCTAGACTGAAAAGTAACATGCACTTGGTAGTGGAATGTACCTATTAAATGTTCTTTGGAAAATTTCAATTGAATAATATCATCATATAATGTAAAATCTAAACTAAAAAGAAGAATTTCTACATCATATGGACGAACATATGTTTTTGAAGTGAATAATAGTCTACAGGCATGTCTACATCCCAAGTAACTGCCATGGTTTGATGCTATCTGGATTTTTTGTATCATATAGCAAAGCCCCTCACACAATAGATTTTTTTACATAGAGATAAGCTGGCGGGTAGTGATTGTACAATGAATTTTGATTACCTTAACATATCATGTTAAAACATAAGAGAATATATTAAAAATTTAAATTTGCAAGGACAAAAAGATAATTTTAATGTATTGAAAATTGTATACATCGAAATAGGATGATAGGGTGAAAAAATCATACATTAGCCCTAAAATGTAAACTGACCTCTTTATCAGTAAATATTAGATCAAAAGAAACAAAAACATTAGAGCAGTTTGGAGACATATTGAACCACATGTTTAAAATGTTAACCTCAATCCTTAGTGTTTAATTATCCTCTAGTGTAATCGCATTCAATAGTGTAATTGTTCTGGAAATTTTGTTTTGACTGTGTACAAATATGATTAGTGCTGAAAAAATAATATAGTAAGCAGTTACACACTTTAGGAATTACATATTACAGTCCCAAACAACAGTAAAGCATTTGATGTGTTATTTGAAATAGTACCTAATAAAGGTTTTCAAATATTTCTTTATACACAATAATATTTTTGTAATGAGATGATGTGTTACTGTTATCATAAATAACAACTTTAAAACCACTAGCTGATGTGAACCTAGAAACTGCAACATATAATTGACCATTAGAGAACACATGTTTGCAGAAATATAACCCAACAGAAGACAATTATTGTCCTTGACTTTTTATAATAGTTATTGCATAATAAACAGTAAAAGGATATTCACTTCCTTGTAATTTGAAAGGCCATCTAAGATCAGAGTGTGTCATAGTTAGTCTTGGAATGAATGTCGAATACCCCGAATGAAAACCAGTCAAAATCTTTGCTCCAATGACATTATCTCCTAAGTGTGTAACAATCGTACAAGTACCATTACATAATCCAACAGATTGATCAAAATATCTGAATAACATAATGGGGACACCAATCGTTAATGAAATTTTATGGGCATCCAAACCGGAGACGTTTATGCCATTTAACATCTCAGAGGTATATATGTTTTATGCCCTATAAGTATCAAAACTAGCATTTCAGACTAAATCTGAGCTGAATTAGACATTTTTTCAGAATTTGTGAGAGACAACATGAAATCATTTACTTCTTGAACAATATCACGGGTTGGAGCTAGAATGGAATGCTATTTAAAATAGGAGATGTCACTATATTTGTCACTGAAATTAGGTTAAGTATTTTCCACAACTGCAACCATTGGATTTCTAGTTTAGTAAAGAAGATATGATGAAGGAATTTCGTAGAGCACTTCACCGTAAATAGGTTCTCCAACTCAAACATCGCCAATATCCAAAGTCCATTTAGCAAAATCACGGACCTCATTTGAATCATCAGTGGATGTAGAGGAAAAAAGTCTCATGTTCTTATTTAGAGTTAATACGTGATAGTGTTCCCAAATATATGATGACTTAATACTTGAAAATAAAATGTCATTTCTCTTACCACCTCATATTATAGGTAATATATGTCTGAAATCTCCACCCAATACAACAATTAGGCCATCGAATGGCGGATTTTTTGCATTATAATTTTTTAGACTCATTATATCCCTGTGAGTCTGGTCTAGAGACTCAAAGCAGTATTTATGAACCATTGAAGCTTCATCCCAAATAATCAGTCATGTTGAGTGTTGATGTTCAGGTACATCACTCCCTTGATGAATGTTACAAACAGATTGCTTAGTAATGGAGATTGGATTACAAAATTTAGAATGTGCAGTGTGTCTTCTAGGATGTTGTAATGATGTTATTCCACTCGAAGAAACCTCAAGTACAATAGAGACCTCAGATTGCAACAATGATGTTAAAATATTCCAAATGAAAGTTTTACCTATGCCTCAATATCCGTGAAATAATTAGAATCCTCCAATATTTGTAGATAAAGAAGGAAAAATGACCTCCATCACCTCATTCTATTCAACAGTTAGCATAGTCTCTAAATTTCTGTACTCTTTTTGTAGGTTTAGTCTATAGAAATTTAGGTCTTCTACAACTAAATGTTTTGAATGAGTATCAATTGCAGAATCTGGAACTGGCATGTGAGGATAAAATCGAAGAGTTGTTCCATTGGTCCGTAAAATCTGTTCTATTTCAAGAAGAGCATACATATGTATCTGATGTTCTGTGAGTTCTAAATCTAGAAAAATGTGGAACATTTTTTCAGAGCAGAATAAAAAACTACATGCATTGAATCAATTAATTAATAGTAACTGAAATAATTAAACCTATAGCTCATGAGAGAATTTATTATTTAGACTAAAGTCTGTATTATGCATGAACGCTAATATTTTATTGACATTAGACTTGTGAAACTATGAATTGGTAATAAATTAGAAAAACCTGATTTCTGGAAGAATGAAGTTAATGTAATAATAACATAGAAAGAAAAGTATTAAAAAATCAGCAGTAATGAATAGTTATTTTGATTATGCAATCATGGGGACCGTTGTTGACCCATTTTATTTTAATGTTTAATATCAATTTTTTCTGAACTATTATTTAAATAACCTCACATGCATTTAATACATTTTATCTATAGTAACTTGAAATGATCACATCTTTTCTTAAGACCACCCTAACTACATGGAAATGAATAAGCAGCATTTAATTTATATATAACCAATGTTTTTCAATCAATATTAATGAAAATATTATAGAAATATATTTCTCAACAACATAAGAAATAAGATAATTCTGTAATTAGTTAGTAGCAATGTGTTATAAAATATAAGCTATGAAATAGTATTTCACCTTGTAGTTGTAGCCATCGTCTGTGAGTGTGTAATATATCTTCACCAAGGATGTGACAGGTTTGTTGCGAAACATTGTCTGGACGAGAAATTTTATTGGAAAATAACATGCTTGCAAAGAGCCTACATACATTATGTCCTATTCCCCAAGACAAAACCACTTTTATAGCTTCAATAAATTTTGTGTCATCTGATATAAGTCCCAACACATAGCATGCCTCTCTAAATGTTCCATGAGTAATGTTTTTCACTATTTTGAGATCTTCATATGAAGTAACACCTTTTCTTTTTGTTAGAAGTATCTAAAAGTAAAATACGTCCCCAGTTTTTTGAGGAACGTAGTATATCCTGTCAATAGAAAATCCTTGTGTTCTTAGATGCCATGTCTTGTCATTTGAGTGATAAAAAATATAGTAGGGAATTCTACAAACAACAGAGACCTGCCCTTTGGGTACATAATATTTTCTTGAAACCAAGAGGTGAGCATTGTTTCAGATATGTTACTATGATTTAGTACATATTCAATATTATCATTCTTATTGAAGGTCATAGAATGTTTTCCGGGTAAATGGAAACCTACCCTCTCAACTGGTGGATATCTATAATGGATATCATAAGAAAATATTCACCAAGAGGCCTCCCAAGGAGATATGTACCGACAATCATAGTAGATTTTTATTTCATCTACACCTTTCTTTGAGAACTCTCTGTTGTTGCTCTCATAGAGTGCTGATGTTACCCGATCATTTCCTTTTCTAATATACTTAAAAAATATTTGATGGAAGACAACTGATTGAAAACATCAATATTTAGATGTTCTTGATACTTTAATAGCAACACATGAATGTATGGTAAAAAAAACCGATTATCTAAAGGGACTCCATTTTTTAGAACTATTTTTCCATCACCTTTTTTGTGATAGGCCATGTAACCATCAGCATCAATAGTGGTATTCCCCACAAATTTATTTGGAAAATATTTGGGACATTTACCATTTCTCATACAGGGATAAGTGTGGTTGGAATCACCGCAAGGGCCATGGATCATGAAATTATTAAGAGCTTCATGTAGTCTTTGGTAAGAACAATTATTGGTAATTTCAGCACATAAAATCCTGTTTACATTTATTGGACTATGAATTTTGTTTTCATGACAAAGAAATTTTAGTATGTGAACATGAGGCAAGCCACGTTTTTGGAATTCCATGGTCCGAACAACTACACATGAAAAAAATAGTTTGAAGGTTAATATTAGATGACAGAATATATAATAAGGAATTGAAAATATGGGATAGTGAGTTCATAAAAATTAACCTGCACGTGACTTCTCAAATAAACAACCTTGGAATAAATATTTTAGTAGACGTTCAACCACAATATTGAAAACCCGAGATAATATTTGCAGGCAATCAGTTGGATGAAGATTGAGATGTTTATAAAATCGAGTCATTTCAGTACACATCGGGTTACATGTAATTATTAAAAACTAATCTGGATACCCCGTCCAATTACATAATGAGATAGAATCTTTGTAATTCTGAATCATATACCTTGGACCGCCCATAAATGTATAAGGTAACACGATACGCTTTCCGCAGGATGTCCCTTCATGGTCACCTCGAAGCAATACATCATGTAACCCATTGTAATGTCCGACCCTTATTTTCTTCTGATTGAAGCGAATAAATGAAAGTCAGTAAGAATTAATAATCATATAAGAATAAACAGTAAACTGTTGCCGAAATCTTCTAGAATGTAGTATGATTGATGCATCATTTTCACGGAATTTCAAGTGGAATGAGATGTATTCTCTCATTGTTACCATTCTGAATGTAGTAATTTATGTGAATTGAGTAGCATGATGTAACATGATGTTGAAATATCCGTCCTAGACACCTGATAAAATCAATGGATACAACAATGGAAGATTCAAAGGGTGAATCTCATCAATTCACTATAAATATGCACTTTTGGTTTGAATGATGATATCTTGTTCTTGGTTGAGATCCCCAATGTCACCAACAATCAGCATCTCAATTTCAGATGTATTTGGTAGGTTATATGTGGCACAATGTGTTTCTCCTCTCTTAAGCAGTTGTAGCTTTAACGTTGGAACCTTCTGACGGCTAATAACCTCCCTCGCACTTATAAAATCTTTAGCCAAAGCATTGTTTTAATGATGCATTTGATGTAGGTATCCAATAGTATTGTAGTTAATAATGGAATTTTGATTGTTGTCTTCAATGTAGGAGAAATTATTAATGTTAGCATTTAAAGGTGTAGTCTTTGTCAAAGTAAAAGAAATCATTGAATATAAATGATACCTCAATCCACGAATTCTATTTTGACACTCATGTGCAGTATCATACACGTACAGTTGGGCGAACATTGGTGGTTGTCCATCAAGTGGACATAAACTACCAATGTGATGGTATTTTTGTCCGCGTAATCTGAAAATACATAGAGCTCGACCATTATTGAATGACCTATCTACCTTCCCACCCATTTGGCGTGAATGAAAACATTGCATTGTAAATATGCATGTGGTCTTGGAATAATAGAGCTTCAGCAGTTGTTTGATCGAACATGAACATCCTAAGTTATTCAGGACATTCTGTTAGTAAGTCCAATGCATCATTTCCCATTGAGAAGCACACACAGAAATATTGGTTTTGTCGATCGCTGAATTTCTTGGTTCTCACATCAAACCACAAAAAGAGGGACAATATTGGCAGACGTTAGTAGTGTCTCCCATATCATAATAACTTGTTTTTACATAAAAGT
Organism: Viscum album; assembly: GCA_963277665.1. Lineage (NCBI taxonomy): Eukaryota > Viridiplantae > Streptophyta > Magnoliopsida > Santalales > Viscaceae > Viscum > Viscum album. Next base: position 2,112,804,921 of record OY728152.1, read on the forward strand.
AATGCATAAAATGTTATTAGTAAACTTTAGTCAATAACAGATAGGATGATTTTTTATGAAGGAACCATTAATGCATGTTTAGTAATTACTCTAACCCGTGATCTCAGTAGTTTATTCTTCCATTGAATCTCCTGCAGCAGAAAGTGCTATGTAATAATGGCCTTGCATAAATAATAAAAAACTCAATAATGTTTTAGGTGAAGTGTGTAAATTAGATTAACTCTATAGTTTTCTGTACAGTTAATGTTAATATTTAGGTTTTCTTGAGCCTCGAAGTTATTCGCTATCATTTCTTCTCGAAAAAAGGATTGTCGACCAGTACATAAAAGTTGTTATAAAAAACAACTCAATAATCTACAGGATGTGTAGTGGTATATATATGTGTGCGTGTCAACTTATAGCGTACATGATAGCTGCTCTGGATAACGTAATGTAGTTTCCTTGAGGAGGAGTTAAGCTGCATATGTTTGTATAGTGAAGCAGAAGAAATATAACTGGAAGATCAGAAAACAGTAATGTGTACATACAGTAGTCATTCTTACTGTGTCAAGGTAATAGGTGATGAATTTGAGATAGTATTTTCTTTATCCATTAAAGCTATGAAAAGTGATGTCAGAAATTATATAAGGGAAATAGAAATGTGGTACCACATAACATATTGGTGTGAAATAAATCTGTTATCATACTTACCGAAAGGCATAAGAAAATTTGTTTGTACTCCCAGTCATTTTTTCGTTTGTTAGATCTAGTAATCAACGTTTACTGAGGTGTAGATGTTTCAGGAACTGTTGACATAGAAGTAGTTAAGTAATAAAAATCTGTGTTAGTGAGAAATAAAGTGTGTAGTTCAATGGGTGATACATGTAAATTTAAACAGAACAAATTATTTTAAGAGAGATATGATAAATTCATGTGTGTGATATCACTCGTGAATGTAATTGTTGGTAGAGTTTGAGTGTTTGGGGTTCGAAACAGACTACCAGCTGCCACAGTTGAGTTTCCAGTTCATGTAGCCACTATTATTGATGTAATTTCAATGAATATTGATAATATGTAAATGTAAATAAATTGAAAAATTAAAAGTGATGGTTTTAGAAAACTCACCATCTTTATGTCGCTCCTTCATCAGCAGTCTGCCTTGTAACCATGCATATGTACATTTTGATGGGAAATACAAGTTTTTATTCGACCGAGCAGACAACTGTTCAGGAACTGTCATAAAAGTAATTTAGAATGATGCATTCCATTACTCTGATATGTAGTTTGATACATCACAAGGATTGTAATGCTTAATGTATATGGAACTAAATGTTGATACATAGATTAGACAGTGGCATCTGTGTGATCTCACCTGTGATGTCACCTATTGATATTGGCATACATGATGGAGTAGTAGAGTCATTGGTAGATGACATAGAATAGTTTTGACTATTTGTGGGCACAGATCATATAGAATGTATAATTATTGAAAATACTCAATAGAGGGTAGTAAAGACAACATTTCCAATGGTACTAAATAGAGAACTCACAAACTGCTTGTCTTTCAATAATAATTTTCCTCTATTGCAACCTTGCATCTCTAGAGTTCGACGAACAATTCATATTGGTGTGGTTTTTCTTTATAGATTATAGTCAAGGTGTGAAATGTGACCATATAATGCATAGAGGACATAACAGTTACTGAATTTAATATACAAAAGGAAAATATGTAATAAGTTGTAACATACAATAGTAGACATTTATATTTCATTAAGTAAATGTAATATCAGAAAACCAAATATGTGGGTCGATATAAACATGGATAATGAAATTGTATCTGGAAAAAATATAAAATAAATTCATAAATCGGATGGTAGTAGAAGTTTATATTTCCATAAATGGTATTCTAAAATCAAACAAATAAAAATGTAGCAATATATGAACCCAAATAGTTATAGAACTGAATTAGAACCATGCATGTTGTTTAAAAGATTTAAAACTTCCATTATGAATATATGTTCATACCTGAAGTGAAAAGATAATGCAGGTGGGAATTCAAGTTTTCGTAATTCTGTGGAGATCAGAATGAGAGTATCATTGAAATAGGAATCCAAATAATCATTGGAATACCAGAATGAAATTACAAACTGTAGGGGGTCGAATGTATGTAAATCCAGTGGATACAATCAGATATTATGGTAATAAATCAAAATTTTAGGAGGCAATGGAGGTTTTTGGACATTTACTTGGAGGTTACGCTGTTTGGTTTAAAGGGTTCGGCAAGTCAATTAAAAATGTTGGAAAACTAAGTGCACCATTCAAAAGGATAGAGGTGTACGCTGCAACAGGTTCAAGGATAAAGAAGAAGTGCAAGGGTGACAGTCTTCAAGATATCGAGGAGGTATATGGCGACCGTGTCGCGAGTCAACCGGAACCCTAGGACATCAATAAACTTACCCCAACCAAAACTGGGAAAGGGAAAAAAATAGGGAGACTACAGTTAAAATCTGGAGGAGGTGGTCGGCGAAGGATAGCTAGAAGATCTGGAGTTGGTCAATGAAATAGGGGGAATTTGAGGGATCGAGAGGTACACAGTCGCGAGGTTCTATTCAGGAGCGGTGGCAGGAGGCAGAGGGAATTATCGAAGAAGGACAACTAGTAGACCATGATTTGGACGATGAAAGAGGGGTCATTCGAGGGATCGAAAGATTCAGACACGCAAGGATCCAGTCGGTAGCGGTAGCGGGAGGTGGAGAAAATTTTCAGAATCATGGGGTGGGAAGGGGGATGGAAATTGGAGATTATGCATGGTGGGGAGTCGTGGAGCTCTGTTGGTGCGGTACATAAGAGAATTATGTCACAGATGAAAAGGAGGTTGACATGTGTATGTTGGAAATCCAGGATTAATATATATAGTAGATGTGCATTTGGAATCACCCTTTTATATGTTTATTTTCTCCAGGTCAGGAAGAAGGGTATTATGTATTATATGCCAATAGGTAGTCTAGTTATGATGAAATAAACATGAGACAATGTAGATGTTTTATGAATCAGTTATTTTATTTTTTCCAATTTCAAAATACACTATAACTATACGGACCTGTCATGGTTTTGTTATATTTTTCAATATTTATACATCAAATATGAAGTAATATCAATATATGTAAATAATGGGTCTTTATAGATTGTTTTATAAGAATGTTATAAATAAACATTGGAAACATGGATGAGAAATGCATAAGGATATGTCTATGTATAAGATACAATCCTAGTAATTTATAATTGACTTGGAATAAACTAGGAATAAAACCTAATGTTTTTTTAATTGAAATTTTATTCTTGATTTAGGGGTTATCTTATTATTATTATTGTTTCTCACAATATGATTCATGTTTTTAGTCAATGGCTTGAACCCGAAGGAACCACGTTAATCCTGAATGTGATGAGAAATGTAATTATTGTCCCCCTTATGATCCAAATTTTATTAGAGATGGAATGAAAAATTGTGTAGCCATGGTCACACAACTTTCTCAAGATATGAATCAACCAGAACATCCAAATGATCAATGGAGGGAGTAATATTCTGTTGAATCTTTCATGAGGAAGCGCCCAATTTATTCAGCGAGTCTTCTGATCCATTAATGTCTGATCAAATGATCAATACCACTAAAAAGATATATTTAGTTCTACAATGTTCTGAAGATGATAATGACATCTTAGTAGTACTTCATTTAGAAGTTGAAGAAAATCAGTGGTGGAATATTATCAAGAATACGAGGTAAAGAGATGAACTTTATTCCATGGAATGGGACGAGTTCAAGAACATATTTTTCTATAAGTACTTTCCTCATATTCATTGAAAAAATGTAGATACATATTTTCTTAACCCTCTGAAAAAGGATGATGAGTCATTTGGTACATATGATGGAAATTTTACACGATTTTCCATGTACACTTCTGGAATTACAATCCTACCTGAGAGTAAGATTGATTGATTCTTTAGTGTCTTAAAACCATGTATCTAAAAGGAATTATCCATAAGGTACATCAATGTCTTTTAGGAAATTGTTTGATGTGCTCTCAAGGTTGATATGGAGATTGGAGTAACCATCATTCATATGGGTTTTATAAAAAGATGAAAATGGAATTCAATGTAAAATCTAAAGGCCACAGTAAAAAGAAGACAAGTTTTCCGTTATTCTCAATGTGTGGAAAAAATATAGAGGGAATTGTCTTAAGGAGACTAGTAATTGTTTTATGTGTGGAAATGATGGTGACCAGGGAATTGAATGTCGAAGTGTTAGAAATAATATGTCTGATGATGTTAAGAATGAAAATGCTACACAGAATGCACCTCATACACTTCAATGTTACTAGATAATGAAAATAAGAATTATTCCAATATATTCTCTAATACAAGGTTTATTGATAATGATTGACGTCGACAAACTCTTAAGGACTAAGATAAAGTAAATTCAGAAATAATTACTATCGGCGACATGGAGTACGATAATGAAGTGGTGAAATGTACACTTACTATAAACTCTAAATTAGAAAATGTTTTACTTGATTTTGGATTCACCCAACCTTTTATTTTTTATGAATTTTCTATGTGTATCATCATATTACCTCAAAAATTAGATGTTGAGGTAGTTGTAACTACTCTTAATGGCACAAAGGTCACATCAAAAGTTTGTAATTCTTCTCCGATTGATGTTCGTGGTATATTTATTCATGAAAATATTGTTATCCTTCCTCTAGTGGAATATAATGTAAATTGTTTGCATGAATTGGATTTGTTTATATGAATCTTTTACCAATTTATGAAGAAGTTAAGTCGCATTTCTTATTCCATATCAATCTATGATCATTTATCGATGCAAGGAGGGATAAAACCTTTTGGTAGAAATTTATGCAATCTTATGGGTATTGATTCCAATAAATGAAGTTTATTTATATCAAATTGTTGGAAAAAACTCACGATTAAGAATAAACCTATTGTACTAGAATTTGATGATGTATTTATGGAGGAATTTCCAGGTCTTTCCCCAAATCGTAAAGTTGAGTTTTCAATAGAACTCATACCAGGTGCTATTTCTATTTCTAATAAACCATATAGAATGACCCCAATTGAGTTGCTGGAGTAGAATATTCGACTCCAATATAATCTTGATAAGGGATTCACACACCCTATTGTGTCACCATGTAGAGAACCTTCTCTTTTTTTAAGAAGAATGAAGGATCAATGAGACTCTCAATTGATTTTTGAGAACATAAAAATATCATCATCCGGAAAAAATATCCTCTCCCACACATTGAAGACATATTTAACCAACTACATCAAGCTCAATAATTTTCCAAGACTGATCAACGTTCAGGATTTCATCATGTAAGGGTCAAAAATGAGGATATACCAAATACCGCATTCTGTACAAGGTATAGAAGCTATGAATTTATAGTTATGCCTTTTGGTCTAACTAATTCCCTTTCTTTATTCGTGGATCTAATTACTAGAACCTTTATAAGCTATCTTGATCAGTTTTTGGTAGTATTTATAGATGATATTCTTGTCAATTCAAAGAGAAAGTAATAAAATGAAGATCACATAAGAATTGTACTGAAGACCCCGAGAAAGGTGAATCTTTATTCCCAATTTACCAAGTGTGAATTTTTTATTTAAAATGTTTTTTATTGTTTCATATAATTTCAATAGAGGGGATATCTTTGGATCCAGCAGAAAAAGGGTTTATGGAAGATGGTGGAGGCCAACAACAGTAACTGTGAAATGAACATTTCTTGCTTTTTCTAGTTATTATAGATGTTTTGGGAATTATTTTCTAGTTTTATCTAATCCACTAACCAAGATGACTCGGAAAGGATTTATGTTTGTTTGGACAATAAAATTTGAAGATAATTTCAAGGAGCTAAAAAGAAAGTTGTCAAGTACACATGTACTAACACTACCATATAGTGGAGAGAAGATTGTGATCTATAGAGATGAATCCAAGAAGGGGGTCAGGTTTTTTCTTATGGAATGTGATATGGGGATATATTATGCCTCACAACAGTTGATAATCCCTAACGAAAATTACCCAACTAATTATTTGGAGTTAGCTGTGATAATATTTTCATTAAAAATATAGAGACAATATCTTTATGGTTAAACGTGTGATATTTATACTAATCATAAAAGACTAAACTATATTTTCACACAAAAGGAGCTGAAGTTGTGACAAAGAAGATGGTTGTAGTTGATTAAATATTACAGTTGCTCAATACATTACCACCTTGGAAACAGAACAAGGTTGTAGATGCCTTGAGTCAAAAAGACGATGCTATATTATCCATGATGAGGATCACCAAAGATACATTATTTGGGGATTTTTAAATGTTGGATCTTCAAATGCTAATATAATGGGAGAAATTTTATCTTTCTCAAATTAATGTACAACCATTTATACAAGATAACATTAAATAGGCTCAAATGGAAGATATAGGTTTACAAAATAAGTTAAGAAATGTTCCTAAATTCAACCATGATGGTGATAAAATAATAAGGTTCAGGAATTGGGTTTTTACTCCTCCAATAATACAATTAAAGAAGGAGATATTAGATGAGACTCACAGTTCTTCTTTCTCTATTCACCTTCGAAGCACAAAGACATACATGGACCTAAAAGAGTACTTCTTTTCAGATGGAATGAATAGAGATGTTGCCGAATATGTGTCTCAATGCTTTGTAAGTCATAAATTTATGGCTGAGAGACAGATGTATATGGGGATGTCATAGCCATTACCAATACCAAAATGGAAATGGTAAAACATCACTATGGACTTTTTCATCGGACTCCCAAAACATAAAAATGCAATAATACTATCTTGTTTATCATTGGTCATCTTATGAAGTCAGCACACTTAATTTTAATTAAAGAGGATTTCAACCTTGATCAGTTTTCCATGATATATGTAAAGGATATGGTATGATTGCATGGAGTACCACTTTACATTATATCTGATTGGGATCCAAAGTTTATCTCGATGTTCTGGTGAAGCCTTCAGAATGCTCTCGATATAGATTTATGTTTCAAAACTGCTTACCATCCTTAAACATATGGTTAGTCTGAGAGGAAAATTCAATCACTAGATGATAATTTGAGAGCATTCTCAATGTATTTAAATTTTAGTTGGGATAAAAACATAGTATTGGTGAAATGTTTATAAAATTATAGCTTTCTCTCTAGTATTGAGATAGATTCTTATGAAGACCTATAAAGAAATAAGTGCAGAACACTAACTTTTTGGGATGAAGTAGAAGAAATAATGCATTTAGGACATGATCTTATTTATAAAATAGCAGAAAAGGTCAGATCTATTCCACAAAAAATTAGAGCAGCTCAGATTCGACAAAAATGTTATGCTTAATACTGAATAAAATACCTTGACTTTGATGTGGGTGACTAGGTGTTTTTATGAATATCTCCATGTAATATAGTAATGAGATTTGGAAGGAAGGACAAGATGAGCCCTAGGTATATCAGCCCTTTTGAAATATTAGATCTTGTTGGGAAGGTAGCTTACAAATTTATACTTCCACGAAATCTCTATCATGTTCATGATGTGTTCCATGTATATCCCATTAGAATGTACATGCATGATCTTTAACATTTACTGAGCTCAGAAGTTATACCGCTAGAGCGAGATCATTCATTTGAAGAACAACCGATAGAGATTCTGGATCGTAGAGAAAAAGTTCTACGAAATAAGACCAGTCTCTTGGTTAATGTTTTATGGAGGAACCATAAATTTTAAGAAGATAAATGTGAACTTGTAGATATGGTGAGATAGAGGTATCCTCATATTTTTCTTACAAATGATGAATTTCGCTGGCGAAATTGATTTTAAAGGGGGTAGAATGTGACAACTAGATATTTTTATAAAATATTTTATTGAAATAATTTTTATTCATCAGTAGCCTACATTACAGAAAATTGTGATTTTAAATGAACCAGAAGATTCCCTTAATATAAAATTTCCATTATAACATATTCATTAGGGTAGAGCGAATAATTATAACTAACTTATGAAACTGTATTATAAATTCATTGTTTATTAATTATAAATGATAAATATAAATCAATTAGATATTCATTTTTTTGTGAATAACATTTTGTAATGAGATTAATGATATATATGTGTCATATACATAATAAAACATTTTTAATATTCATCTAATGTATATTTTAGTTATAATGTATGAATAAAACACTATTTTATGTATAAGAATCTTTTTAGTGGTTAATTTTACACCTATAAATAGAGTACCCATTTTAAATCATTATTTTTACACATTAATAATTTTGATATGAATAAATAATCATTTTATTTTTGAAGTGGTATATAAATATTTACATTGGATAAATTTTTTATATTTTTCAGATAACTTTCACATTTTTATGATAAGTAAAAATACGTTAGATGTTAATTAAAATCAAATTTTTTCATCGAGATAATTTTGATGGTTAAATTATAATATTTAATGTTTTATAAGTATAAATAAAATATATTATTACCATTTAACTTAATTATTTTCATTATAATTAATTGAAAATTGAATTTATAGGAAAAAACATTTCAATCATTTGGAATGTTCTAACTTGTAGAAATTGTTTTATCATTTCAACAACAAGAATAATTTTAAATTAATTTATAAAAAATATATGTATTGAATTCAGAAAAAAGGATTCCATATTTTCAATCATATTTCCATATTTTTTGAATATGTACCTTTTATTTTTGGAAATTATATATAGTAAATCTAATAATTATTTTATTTACCATGGATAAAGGGTAAATCTGGTAAATAAGGGTAACTAAATAAAAATTTAATAGTATAAAACTACCCGAAGATTTGTTCTAATCCTATTGGATGAAATATTTTATACCATGGGAATTCATGGGTCATTTTTTGGACCCCATGGATTCTCTTGGATGTGAAAATGAATTTTTATAAGAATTATATTATTGTAAATATAATTAGAACATAAACATATTTCTTTTAATAATTTTTTTTTATTTTGCGGTTATATAAGTGATATCAATTTCTATTAATAGTTATTATAAATCTATATAATTTCACTAAAATATGGTATTTTATTTATAATTTTTATACATAATATAAATATATTTACTCATGACACAATTAGGATTCAGTGAATACATCATTAATAAAATATTCAAATAAATGAAAATAAATGTTAAACTAAATTCAATTTGGAAATTTGGATGCCATTGAAGAATTTTTTGGATTACATTAACATTCATGGGATGATTCAATGCCTTTGGATCCAATGAATTAGGTTGTTATTGTCACGACCCGTCCTCAGGGACCGTGCTGTGACTACCCCAAGCCCGCCTTCCATAGGCCAGGGGCTGGCGACTAGCACCAAGGTGTAAATCCTGGTAAAAAGGGAAGGCATTTCATTTGTAAAGTTAACAAACACCATAGAGCAAGAAATCAGAAGAAGTAAACAATAAGTAAAAACTGAGTACAACAGTATGTGTGGAAAAGTAAGTGGCCCAGAATACATACCCAAATTGAAAGTAAAGTAAAACTCGAAAGGGAAAAAAACCACTGAAAAGTAAAGCCACAGCGTCGAGCCGTCCATTGGAAGTCCCACCTGAAGGATGAGTACAGATAGCCTCCACAGCTCTTCAGGTCTAGCCGTCCACTCCAAGTACGTCTTTCCCAATGGTCCACCCCCAGGTATCGTTCTGCTCCGCAAGCCTCAACCACGATCAGCGTTGTCCGTCGTCTGCAACCAACACAACGTAGTGTGGGTATAGCCCGTGCAGGGGTGAGTATAAGCTACTCAGTAGGGACCCCGAGACCCCTGAAGGTCTCCCAGAATCCACGAAGGAAAAATCCACAATGGAAAGATACAATCACGAAGTCACATCCGACACTACTTAGGTATATGCCCATACATATACCTAAGTCATCAATTCTCATTCGGATCCAACATCCGAGCCCATGTACAACCCAGTACACACAAGAAAGCAAAACGTAAATCCACACAGGATAGTTCAATAGAATCCACAAAGGAAGCAAAACAGGATTCAGCTCACACAGGTATACTTCTTCGTATGACGATAGAGATAATCAGATATATCCACTGATTCATCTAAGCCATCGGACCCACAAAGGATCAATCGGTACTAACCCCCGCAATGACCCAAAAGGGATCTGTCCCACATAGGATCGATAGGTAACTAACCCCCGAAAAGACCCACAATGGATCTGACCCACACAAGATCGATAGGTAACTAACCCCATCAAAGACCCACACAGGATCTGACCCACACATGATATGTACGCACTGGCTCACACAGAACCGCTGAGCGCTGAACCACACAAGATCTGACCCACACAGGATCGGTAGCACTGATCCACGTAGGATCGCTGAGTGCTGTAGTCGTCACCGTCGAATCCACTGAGGATCTCTGCACAGTCGTTGTCATCGTCGCAGTCACAACCAGCTCTAGGGTTCCCACACACAGCAAACTCGTTTGGGAGGGTCTGCTCCACGAGCCGATAGGCTGATACATCAAAAGAAACTTAATCTAGGGTTGATGTATTCAAAAGTTCCATATCGTCAATAGGAACTCAACTTCGTAGATGGCGCGTCAATCGGATGCCCGGTCTGAGAGTTATTGGCTTTCTCGTCCCAGGGGCCCAGTTGGTTTTTTAGAAAAACCAATCCGGTTGTACTCCACCTATGTCCAAACCTCGGGCGGAGTAAGCCAAAAGATACGTCTCACTGAGAGGAATCCATCAAAGTCGATGGTACGTCAATTGGACGTCTAGTGCTCAAGATATAAGTGTTTCCGCTCCGAGGGCCCAGTTGGATTCCTGTACGAACCAACCCGGCCAAACCCAAAGTACTCTGAAACCTTGAGTTCGATATACCGGAACGACCGCCTTGATCAAAGGATCGCATCGCTGCTGACGGTGCGTCGATCGGAGGCCCGCAGCTCAAGTTATGAGAAAAAGACAGAAAAGGTCCGAAAACGGGGGGTATGGGCCCAGACCGACCCGGCCCAACCCCCCTGGGTTCGCCCGAATCAGGTCGACCTGACCCAGGTCCAGGTATGACCTGGCCGGCATGGCCCGGCCCGGCCTGGGTGGCCCGACCCGGCCTGGGCGTGACCCGTCCCGGCCGGCGCAGGCGCGGTACGACCACCAGGCGGGTCGGCTCGGCTGTTACGGCCGAGCAGCGGGCGGGGGGGCGTGCTGCCCCCGAATGAAGAAGTCGCGACCCCTCGTGGGGCCTCCATTGCCAGCAGACACAGCCGGGCCGTCGTGTCTCGCTCCTCCAGTCCCGCGTGGTCGCGGGACCGTGCTGTTGCCGTCGCGGATGAAGCCGCGGCGGTTCTCCAAGGCGGCGCGCCGGAGGGTCGCTCTACGGACCACCGGACGAGTTCCGGTGGTCGGAAATCATTTTTGTCTTCTCCAAAAGCCCTCCCAGGGTCATTCCTTCACTGCAAGGACCATACATCGCCCGTGCGGTTGATTTTGTCGACGTACGCCGTTTCATACAACAAGAACGAAATGGGTGGTGGGTTCGAACTTGCTCATTAGTCCTAACCCAACGCGTTTACAGTTTTAGAAGTCTCCCAAAAAAATTTAATAATCAAACGCCACGGGTATAAATCACAAATATTAAAAAGAATCAATCCCCTACCTCGTCGTAGTCATCGAACAAGAGTTATTCGCAGAATTGATCGTCGTGGATGAAGAGGATCGTCGCGTCGCGGAAGGGGCGTCGCGTCATCGCGGTACACAGAGTCGCGTTGACGATCTCCAAGGGTTAAAGAAAACAAGCAGATTTAATTTCACGAATTAAATCCATGTTGAGGATAAATTCCACAAAGGAAATTTAAAAGATCCTAAATCTCCTACCTCAAGTAGTTGATGAGCGGAGATTATTGCGGGGAAGAAAAGTCCCGGAAGAATCGTCGCGGGAGGAGAATCGTTGGCGTCGCGAAACACGGCGTCACGTCGTCGATCTCCGATGGTTTGGCGTTCTTTGAGTTCTTCGCATTCTTCGCGTTCTTCGCGTTTTTCGCATTCTTCGCGAAAGAGGATGAAGAACATAGAGTTTCTGTCAATCCTCTCAACAAGCCACCAACATGTGTTGGTCTTATTTTATTCTAATGCCAACAAACGAAAAACAAAGTTAAGAAACGAACCATTAATTTGGTGAATTAATGGTAATGACTTAACTGCCCAATTAATAGGGTCGTTAAGAATTTAAGAAAATGCTCTGGTTTACTTTCATTTAAAAGGGGTTTTCGCGGGTGCGTTACTTAGAGGAAAAGAAACGGTGGGGCTCGTGCGGGCCCTACCTCAAAAATATCCTACCAAGGGGGTAGGATATTTTGGGTTCCACCCTATTCGCTTCAACTTAGTTTAAGTAACCTTAAGTGGATTTAAGTGGATTTAAGTGAAATAAAATAAAGTTGTCGCATCATTTTATTTTATTTTCTTCACTTAACCCCAAAAATTAAAAACCACACTCGAGAAAACGCAACTCCGGAAGAGGCGTTTCAAAGAAAATATCGGCGCTATGATTCCATCGGTGCCCTTGGAATTCGATTTCGAGCAACAGTTCAAAAGTTAGAAAAATCCTCTCATTCGTTCACTGAACGTACCCGAGCCAAACTTCGGAAAATGATTCCTGGCACACCGGGGCTCGGAATCAGGTGCCGTTAGAAACTGCGTTCTTGTAAAATTTCCATGAAAATTATGAAAAAAAATCCCTTGAATTTTACGGGTCTTTACATTACTCCCACATCAGGGCTTTACATCCCCGTAAAGATACATCATAAACTAGGGATACAAAAGTGGGTACTGAGCATGCATCTGAGCCTCCCACTCCCAAGTGCTCTCCTGGAGGTTCCCGTGCTGCCATCTGATGCGCACTAGAGGAATCGACCGTCCACGTAGGACCCGCTCTTGTCGACCCTTGATCTCCACCGGGACCTCTGCAAAATTCGCACCATCATCAATGTCCAGCTCCCCATGGTCACTGATATGCATCGGGTCGTGCACGTATCTCCTCATCTGAGATACGTGGAAGACGTCGTGAACCCGGTGCAACTAAGGTGGTAGAGCCAGGTGATAATCCACCTCACCAAACCTGCTGAGGACCTGGAATGGTCTGATGAAGCGTGGAGACAACTTACCGCCTCAGTCAATCTCCGTAAACCACGTCAAGGTGAGACCCGCAAGAAGACGTGGTCGCCATCCTCGAACTCTAGTGGCCTCTGCCTCCTGTCAGCATAAGACTTATACCGGCTCTTAGTTGTCCTCATCCGCTCCTGGATGACCTGGACCTTCTCTGTCGTGGCCTGGACCATCTCCAGTCCCACGAGTGCTGACTCCCCAGGGTCTGTCCAGCACAAAGGAGATCTTCAAGGTTTGCCGTAAAATGCCTCAAACGGTGCCATCCCGATGGTGGAGTGGTAGCTATTGTTGTACGCGAACTCCACTAAGGGTAGGTGGTCCTCCCAGTGGCGACCAAAGTCAAGGACACATGCGTGGAGCATGTCCTTGAGAGTCTGAATGGTCCTCTCTGTCTGACCATCCGTTTGAGGGTGAAAGGCGGTGCTCAGGCGTAGCTGCGTCCCGAATGCCTCCTGAAACCCCTTCCAATGCCGGGAAGTAAAGCGAGAATCTCTCTTGGAGACGATAGATTATGGCACACCATGAATCCGTACAATCTCCTGAAAATAGAGACGCCTCATTCTCTCCAATGAGCCCTGCTCTCTGATGGGTAATAAGTGAGCCGACTTGGTGAGTCGGTTGAAAATCACCCAAATGGAGTCGTGACCTATGGAAGTGCGTGGAAGTCCATTCACGAAGTCCATAGATATCCCGTCCCACTTCCACTCCGGGACCTCCAAGGGTTGTACCAAGCCTGCTGGTACATGGTGCTCCGCTTTCACCAGCTGGAAGGTGAGGCATCGAGAAACGAACATTGCCACAACCTTCTTCATTCCCGGCCACTAGTGCTATAGCCTGAGATCCTGGTACATCTTTTCCACTCCAGGATGAACCGTCAAAAGGGAATTGTGAAACTCTCTCAGAACCTCCTCCCATAAAGCAACTGGTACCAAGGTACGTCCTCTAAAAAGGATGTCGTGCTCTGCTCCAAAGGAAAAACCATCAGGTGCCTGTCCTGAGGATATCTGCGCACACTGCGTCTCACAGTCAGCGTCCCCACGCTGTGACTCTCTGACCCACTGCAGTAGTGGAGGGGTGACTATGAGAGACTGAAGGAAGGCTGCTCCATCTCTATCTACGAAGGATATCTGCAAAGCGGCTAGCTGCTTTGTCGCCTCCTCAAGTAGTTGAATGCCCGTCCTCCTGCTGAGAGTATTGTCTACCACATTTCCCTTCCCAAGAGTATAGAATATCTCAAAGTCATAGTCCTGGAAGAAATCGAGCCATCACTACTGTCTTAGGTTCAGGTACTTCTGAGAAAAGATGTACCTGAGACTCTGATGGTCAGAAAAGACTGTAAAGCGCTCACCCATCAGATAGTGTCGCCATGTCTTCAGAGCGAAGACCACTGCTGCTAACTCCAGGTCATGGGTGGCGTAGTTCTGCTCATGTGGCCTCAAATAATGTGATACATAGGTGATCACTACCCGCTCCTGCATCAGGACACATCCGAGTCCGGTCCCTAATGCATCGCAGTAGACTACGTACCCTATCCCCTCCTCCAGAAACCTCAAGATAGGTGCGCTGGTCAATATCTGTCTCAGCTCCTGGAAGCTCTGCTGACATCTGTCTGACCACACAAAGGGTTTCCACTTCTTTTTCAAAGATGATAGTGGTGCCACAACTCTGGAGATGTCTGGAACAAATCTCTGATAGTATCCATCTAGTCCCAAGAAACTCTTCACCTCCGTCACACTCCTGGGTGGCTCCCAAGCTAGCACCGCCTCGATCTTCGCAGGATCCACAGCAACTCCCAGCTCAGAGATGACATGTCCCATGAAGTGGTCCTCACGTATCCATAACTGACACTTAGAAATCATTCCATAAAGCTGGTGCTTTTGGAGTGTGTCTAGTACAACACGCAAGTGGTTGGCGTGCTCCTCCCCAGTCGTCGAGTAAATCAAAATGTCATCGATGAATACCACAACAAATCGATCGAGGTATGGCTGAAAGATCTTGTTCCTGAGGCGCATGAACACTGTCGGAGCATTGGTTATGCCGAAAGGCATAGCAAAGAACTCATAGTGGCCATACTGACATCTGAAAGTCGTCTTCTGCATGTCCTCGTCCCGAACTCTGAGCTGATGATAGCATGACCTGAGGTCTATAATCAAGAACCACCATTTCCTTTGAGCTGATTAAAGAGGTAATCAATCCTCGATAGCAGATACTTGTTCCTCACGGTCACCTAGTTCAGGTGACGATAGTTGACATAATGTCACAAGCTCTCGTCCGCCTTCTTGGCAAACAGTCTCAGGGAAGCCCAGGGTGAAACACTGGGTCGGATGAATCCCTTTCCCTGCATGTCCTCCAACTGTACCTGTAGCTCTCGAAGCTCAGTGGGGGCCATCCGATATGCTGGAGTCGATATCGGGGTTGTCCCGGGGTATAGGTCAATATAAAAGTCTACCTATCTATGAGGAGGTAGCCCTGGAACATCGTCGAGAAAGATGTCTGCATACTGATCCACCACTGCAGGAAAACTAGGACTCTGCATGTCAACTGCTCCTAGGATGAGGCTATCCATCTGATGAGTGATGGGTTGTCCTCTCCTCTACGGAATTCCATCCTGTGCTGGGGAGGCTCCCTTTTCGCTGGTGAAGGTGAACTTACTCCCATTGGTGCGTACACATCACACCTTGCGCCTAATACAGTCAATCTGTGCATGGATTGTAGATAACCAATCTATGCCCAAGATGACGACATAAGGCCTCGACGCTGCTAAAAGAAGATCCCAGCCGAAGCCCTCGCCTCCTAGAGTAAGTTCAAAATTCCGGCACCAGTGCGTAATCATTGAGTCTGCTCCCGTAGGAGTATCTAGCTGTAAGGATCGACCCAACGGCTCTGTCGGAATCTCCGAGCTCTAAACAAGGGAAGCAGCTATGAAAGAGTGACTCACTCCTCTGTCTATAAGAACTGCAGGAAGGGTGTAATAGACACAGATAATACCACAAATCATCTTGGGCGCGCCGTGGTCGTAGGCCTCCTCTTCCTGGAGCTGTGCCTGTGTCTGCCTGCCAGCTCCCTGTGGCCGGGGTGGACCTCCTGGTGGTGGTGGTGGTAGAGCCTCAAAGCGTCGCCCACCACCTGTAGCTCGGCCATCTCATATGCCTCATCCGCCTCCTCCCTTTGGACCGCCACAGTCGACCCTCTGTCTCTGCCTGGGTGGCCCCTCAACCATCTGTGGCTCCTCGGCATGGCGGTTCGGGCAGTCATGAGCCATGTGGCCCTACCCGCTGCA
This sequence comes from Viscum album, assembly GCA_963277665.1. NCBI lineage: Eukaryota > Viridiplantae > Streptophyta > Magnoliopsida > Santalales > Viscaceae > Viscum > Viscum album. The sequence continues at coordinate 2,112,821,426 of OY728152.1, forward strand.
TGCGTAGCTCTGCCTGCCTTTCGAAAGACTGGCTCCCCACTGTGTGCCCCGCACAGCTGAGCCAATGTTCTGAGATCATCTCCCTGAGGGTCTAGTCTGCCTTTACCCATGAGTCATCTGCCGGCTGCCTGCTGCAGAAGATTATGCTACGTGCCACCCCACGGTAGGTCTCGCCGCTGGTGTAGACTCAGCAAGAAAGCTCTCAATCAAAAGGGTTAGCTCCATTACTCCTACCTGAGTCAGAATACTGAGGGAGATCTGTGACGCCCTGATCTCATGTCTCAATACCTGCTCAAAGGTCTGGGCCCAAAAGAATGGGTCTCGCACCATGTCTGTCGAGTAGCACGAGTGATCGTTAAATATCACCGAGTACTGGGTGACCGTCAAGCTGCCCTGCCGCAACTGAAGAAGCTCCTGGATACGCACCACACAGAGGGTGGCTGGGAAGAACTCTAAGCGGAAGGGGCTCTCAACGTCCTACCAAAGAAGAGATGCCTCATAGTGAACCTGGGGCATCAAGCTCCACCATCGGCCCGCTGCCGCGTGCAGTAGGCTCGCTGTGAGGATCACCATGAGGTCTGCTGGTGTCCTCACTAACCGGAAAACTCGTACCACTGCCTCCAGCCAGTCCTCAGTTGCCTGGGGGTCTGTCTCCCTGTGGAACCTGGGTGGTCGTTGGCGCTGAAACTCATGCATTGCACTAAGGTGATGTGCATCGTCAGCGGCTGGGGATGGAAGCATCGGTGGCTCAGCGGGTAGAGGTACCGACAGTGCCTCAGCAGTCAAAGGGACCTGCACCGAGGCCTCGTCGCTCGGTGGGATGTCGTCAGGCTCAACTCTCGAAACCCTAACTGGCTGACATCGTGGGGCTATCTTGAAAAGGAAACATGTGAGCCACAGTCATAACAGTATACCTAGTGAGATGACAGAAAGTAATCACAAAGAAAACATGAAACACACATGCAATCAATGTTTTCGTGCATTAAGTCGGAAATCAGAAGTGAAGGTCCTAGTGTACGGATACGCCGGCGGCCGCACCAACAGTGGAATCCATGGACTGATTAACCACACCCAATACACTTAACAATATTGCTTCACATAGAAAAAGATCAGAGTCCAAAGTTATATGGTAGAACCAAACCCCTCTGATACCAATTTGTCACAACCCGTCCACGGGGCCCGTGTCGTGACTACCCCAAGCCCACCTTCCATAGTCTAAAGGATGGCGACTAGCACCAAGGCGTAAATCCCGGTAAAAAGGGAAGGCATTGGCTTTGTAATGTAAACAAACACCAGGGAGAAATCAAGCAGAATAAGTAAACACTATGTAAAAACTGAGTACAACAGTAAGTGCGGAAAAGTAAGTGGGCCAGAATATAAACTCAAACTGAAAGTAAAGTACAACTCGAAAGGGAAAACATCAACTGAAAAGTAAAGCCTCAGCGTTGAGCCGTCCACTGGAAGTCCCACCTGAAGGATGAGTACAGATTGCCTCCACAGCTCCTCGGGTCCAGTCGTCCACTCCGAGTACGTCTCGCCCAATGGTCCACCTCCAGGTACCGTCCTGCTCCACCAGCCTCAACCACGATAAGTGTTGTCCGTCATCTGCAACCAACACAACATAGTGCGGGCATAGCCCGTGTAGGGGTGAGTATAATCTACTCAGTAGGGACCCCTAAACCCTCGATGGTCTCCCAGAATCCACGAAGGAAAAATCCAAAAAGGAAAGATACAATCACGAAGTCACATCCGACACTGCTTAGGTATATGCCCATACATATACATAAGTCATCAATTCTCGTTCGGATCCAACATCCGAGCCCATGTACAACACAGTCCACATAAGAAAGGAAAAGGTAAATCCACACAAGATAGCACAACACAATCCACAGAGGAAGCAAAACAGGATTCATCTCACATAGGTATACTTCTTCGTATGACGATAGAAATGATCAGATATATCCACTGATTCATCTAAGCCGTCGGACCCACAAAGGATCAATAGTTACTAACACATGCAATGACCCACAAGGGATCTTACCCACACAGGATCGATAGGTAGCTAACCCCCGCAAAGACCCACAAGCGATCTGACCCACATAAGATCGATAGGTAACTACCCCCGCAAAGACCCACAAAGGATCGGAGCCACACAGGATCTATAGGCGCTGGCTCACACAGAACTGATGAGCGCTGACCCACACAGGATTGGACCCACACAAGATTGGTAGCACTGATCCACGTAGGATCGCTGACTGCTGTAGTCGTCGCCGTCGAATCCACTAAGGATCTCTACACAGTCGTCGTTGTCGTCGCAGTCGCAGCCAGCTCTAGGGTTCCCATACACAGCAAGCTCGTTCGAGAGGGTCCGTTCAATGAGCTGCGAGGCTGATACATCAAATGACACTTAGTCTAGAGTTGATGTATCCAAAAGTTCTATATCGTCAACAGGAACTCAACGTCGCAGACGGCGCGTCAATAGACTCTCGGTCTGAGAGTTATTGGCCTTTTCGTCCTAGGGGCCCGGTTGGTTTTTAAAGCAAAACCAATCTGACCGTACTCCACCTGCATCCAAACCTCGGGTAGAGTAAGCCAAAAAAATTTTCTCAGTTAGAGGAATCCATCAAAGTCGACGGTACGACAATCAGACATCCGGTGCTCAAGAAATGAGTGTTTCTGCTTCGAGGGCCCGGTTGGTTTCGTGTACGAACCAACCCGGCCAAACCCATAGTACTCTGAAACCTTGAGTGCAATATCCCAGAATGACCGACTTGACCCAAGGATCGCATCTCCACAGACGGTGCGTCGATCGGAAGCCCACATTTCAAGTTATGAGCAAAAGACCGAAAATGTCCGAAAACGGGGGGTATGGGCCCGGACTGACCCGGCCCAACCTCCCTAGGTCGGCCGGAACCGGGTCGACCCGACCCGGGTCTGACACGGCCTGCGTGGCCCAGCCCAGCTTGGGTGGCCTGGGCGCGACCCGGCCCGGCCGGCGCTGGCGCGGCCCGGCCTCCAGGCGTGTCGGCTCGGCTGTTACGGCCGAGCTGCTGGCGGGGGGCGCGCTGCCCCTGCGTGAAGAATCCGCGGCCCCGCGTGGGGCTACCCTTTCCAGCGGACACGGCTGGGCCGCCGCGTCCCGCTACTCTGGTCTCGCGCGGTCGCGGGACTGCGCTGCTGCCGCCGCTGCTGAAGCCACGATGGTTCTCCACGGCGGCGCGCCGGGCACCACCGCCTCCTACCGTCGGCGCTGTCGTGCCGGCGTGGCACGCAGGCGGTTCACTTCACGGACCACCGTACGAGTTCCAGTGGTCGGAAATCCTTTTCATCTTCGCCAAAATCCCTCCCGGGGTCCGTCCTTCATTGCAAGGACCTTACATTTCCCATGCGGTTGATTTTGTCGATGTCCGCCGTTTTGTACACCAATAATGAAAGGGGCGGTGGGGTCGGACTTGTTCGTTAGTCCGCACCCACCGCGTTAGCGGTTTTAGAAGTCTCCCAAAAAATTTTAATAATCAAACACCGCAGGTATAAATCACAAAGAGTTAAATGAATGAAACCCCTACCTCATCGTAGTCGTTGAATGAGAGTTCTTCGCGGAATTGATCATCGTGGAAGAAGAGGATCGTCGCGTCGCGGAAGGGGCGTCTCATCGTCGCGGTGCACGGCTTCGCATCGACGATCTCCGAGGGTTAATGAAAACACTCAAATTTAATTTCACAAATTAAATCCTTGTTGAGGATAAAATCCAGAAAGGAAATTTAAAAGATCCGAAATCTCCTACCTCAAGCTATTGATGATCGAAGATTGTTGCGGGGAATAATCATCGCGGAAGAAGTGTAGTGGAAGGAGAATCGTCGGCATTGCAAAAAACGGTGTGACATCGTCGATCTCCGAGGGTTCGGCGTTCATTGAGTTCATCGCGTTCTTCGCATTCTTCACGTTCTTCGCGTTCTTCGCGAAGGAGGATGAAGAGCTTAGAGTTTCTATAAATCCTCTCAACAAGCCACCCACATGTGTTGGTTTTATTTTATTCTTATACCAACAAACTAAAAAAAAGTTAAAAAATGAACCATTAATTTGGTGAATTAATGGTAACGACTTAACTGCCCAATTAATAGGGGCGTTATGAATTTAAGAAAATTATCCGGTTGAATTTCATTTAAAAGGGGTTTTCGCGGGTGCGTTACTTAGAGGAAAAGAAACAGTGGGGCTCGTGTGGGCCCCACCTCACAAATATCCTACCAAGAGGGTAGGATATTTTGGGTTCCACCCTATCCTCTTCAACTTAGTGTAAGTAGCTTTATGTGGCTTTAAGTGAAATAAAATAAAGTTGTCGCACCACTTTAATTTATTTTCTTCACTTAACCCCAAAAATTAAAAACCACACCCTAGAAAACGTAACTCCGGAAGAGGCGTTTCTAATCTAATACCGGCGCTACGATTCTATCGGTGCCCTCAGAATTCGATTCCGAGCACCGGTTCAAAAGTTAGAAAAACCCGCTCGATCGTTCACTGTACGTACCCGAGCCATACTTCAGAAAATGATTCCGGGAAGACCGGGCCTCGGAATCAGGTGTCTTCAGGAAATGAGTTCTTTTAAAATTCCCAATAAAATTAAGAAAAATAAAATTCCTTGAATTTTACGGGTCTTTACAGTTATGAATTCTTTAAAATGTCATGTATGATTAGTGTCCAAAATTGACATAGTTCATAACTTAAAACATAAAAAAAATGATATTAAATATATAAAAATAATAATATTCTTCCAAATGGTTAATATTAGTCCAAATATTCCATATGTGACTTTATTTTTTGCTTTTTCCTTTATATGGTAATTACATTAACCCACATTGTGTAAATAACATGATATCACAATAATATATAAAAAGGTTAAATAAGGGTTAAACACAAAATATAAGGATAAAAATAATATTCAAAACATGTCTAAAAATTATTGGATGATGGTTATTAGAACCTATGTTATATTTTCTTTGTATTAAATACGTTTTGGAGAATTTTTTTATCGAAATGTAATTTATAATATGTTAATATTTTGAGAGTTTCCAAAAGTGCCCTGCCCCTCTCTTATAAAAGGGCACCCCTCCCTCTATTGTTCACTCCATTTTGAGCCATCAGGCTTCGCCAAACCCTATCTATTTATTTTTTCAACGTCCCTGGTAACGTTGTAGAAGTTATGGTATTATAAAAAGTCTGACTCGAGTTCCATAAGAGGAAATTTAATGGAGGCACATTGAGAAAGAGGTAATCTCTTCTACAGATTATTTCAAATTTCATTCCTCTTATATTTCATCTTATATATTTGTTTCAATAGAATGTAGTAAAATAATAATTAGTCATATACTGATATTTTATTATAGATATTATACAATTTATTTCACTTTCGGTTAATCCTATGAAAAATGAAGTCACCACGCGTACAAACGTACGGCTTAACGTCTCCATGCCGTGGTGTAATATATTTTTCACAACCACCATACTTGGATGGGTATAATGGTTGAAAAAATAACTATATATGATTATTGTAACTTTATAATAATTATGAAAAACATTATACTGTCCACTTCAAAACTATTCATAAATTATTGGATTTATATTGTCGCTCAAGTGTACGTACGACATACCGTCTCCACAGTGCGATATTATTCGTTCTATATAATCTTTATAAAAAAAGCTTATGTAAATGAATTTAATTAATAAATATTATTTTTATTATACTGATACCATTATGTAAATTATATAACTAAAATCTAAAAATTATAATTATAACTTTTCATAAAAAATATACATAAGAACATAAAACAGTTAATTTTTGAATAACAAGTAACAATGAAATGTTACAAACAAACAGATGAAAATATGATCATAAATTTAATCATACAAATTTTTAGGATTCTATAATAAATCAGTAACATTATATAAATAATTATATAGTAGTTTCAGATACATACTATGAATATCAGACCATATGTATGGGATAACATTGCAAATCTCTTTTTTACCCGAGATTGTTTATTTATAATTATTTAATGGTGTATAATTATCATCCAAATCCATTTTTCATAAATATATATTTCAAGAAATTATTTATATCCTTAAATAATTTTTATATTAAAATTTACCCATTGGTAACTTTTTAAAAAATGGGATGAATGGAATCTTTTTTCTTTTTCGGTACGCGGTACTTTTGGACATTTTTGAAAAAAGTAGGAGAACAATGTATTTTATCATGTACGACGTGAAATTTTTTTAAAGATCTCATAATTCATTATTTACATGAAGATTACCCTACAATATTACAATGTTATTTTCACATTAAATGTTTTCCTGTAAAATAGTATGGTTTTTTGGGGAAGAAAAACATTTTTTAAGAAGAAATGATATTTTCCTATGGAATGAAGCCCAAGAGTTTTATCAAAATTATTTTCCATAACATATTACATTGGTTTATGTTTCAATACCTATTATTAATTTTAATTTATTCTGTAGATAATTTAGTTATTTTTATGTAATCCTTATATGGATAATGTTATGATGGAATGATGATTATGAAACCCATTTTATTTCATGGGTTATGCTATAGAAAATATTTTTATGTTTTGTGGCTCACGTATGAATGGTTTCATAATGGGATGGGTGGGTCCTATATATTATTTTAATGAATTGGATAATGATTTAAATCTCATGAAATAGACATGTATGGAATGATATGTAAATCTAGTTCAGTGATACAAGGCTGGAATGAGGAGTGAACTCGGGTTAGTAATGGAATTAGTTTTTTATTATGGTCATGGAAACAATCCTTGACAAATATATAACGATTTTATATGATTATATGTGTATTAAAAAAAGATTCATATCCTATGATTTGAATATTGGGATTACGTTTCACTTATATGAATTCTCATGTGAAATTATATTTTGATCTTTTATATGCAGAATAAAATTTTCAAATGTTATGTTCTTATGAATATGATATGATAGATATTTCCTTTGTTTACCCATACTGAGCATTTGATATTTCCCTTTTATATGTTTATTTTCCCCATGTAATAAATAATGGTATTAATTATGATATTACAAAAGAGGGTCTAGTTATTATGAAATAAAGGAGAGAAAAAGTAGATGTCTTTTGACCAGTTGTTTATATTTCCTAGTTTCTAATGACACTATACCTATACGGTCTTGTCATCATTTTGTTATATGTTATATGAAATTGACTTAAATTCTGAATTAATATCAGTGTATGTAAATAATGAATCTCTATATAACCTCACCCATGAAAGCAGAAATAAAACTCATATAACATATAAAAATATATGATATTATCATATAATAGTATTTGATAACATATATATGAGAAATTATTCATTAAGTGATGAAATTTTCATAAAACATAAATTTATATTTTTAAATTTATAATTAATATAAATATTTAAAAGAAGCATTATTTTAAGTAAATTCATTCATTAATAAATATTTTCTTGTCTTATGGTTATAATATAATTTTATTAGACGATGATAAATTTTTCAAAGTGTTATAAAATTAGTTATAATTTTATCATGGGTTTTTACCAAATAAAAGATGATTTTAGTTAATAAATAAATTTATCATATTTATAAAATTATTTTCAATTAATTTAGAAACTTTTATAATTCTACACATCAAAATATTGTTAGGGTGATTTTTTTAGATTTTTATAAATAATTGGATTTTTTTGTAAATAGTAAAATACAGAGATTTAATGTATAAATATAGAAAATAATTTTTTAATAATGATTTAGTCATAGATGATGTATATAACCATTTTTTATAATTGATATGAATAATTATTTTATTTAGACAAAATAATCCTTTCTATTTCTTGTCACGAGACAAATAGTATTCTAATAAATAAAATAATTAGAAAATACCCCTCCCGTCCTACACAAATACCACCCCTCAACACATATTCTCGTATAACATCTAATGTTTTGAACCTTGTAAAAATCATACTCAAATATCATCCAAATAACAACCCCATGTCTAATTTCATTTGGTCTGAAAAAAATTCCAAAACCAATTTCTATAAGGATATTCTAAACAAGGAGATTTCAAGAGGTAAAATCATCTTTATTTTCTTTTAATTTCATTTCAATTTATTTTCTATTTTTATTTTATCCAAATGTATCTTTTTTCAAGTTTAATTTTCACTAAAATAACTCACATATAATTTAATTTGACTATGTTTTTGGGATAATTCCATATCAATTTCCCCCTCTTTTTTATAAAAATTAAAACATCCTCTCAGATGTGTCAATTTGTTATATTCAATAATGAATAGTTTCCAATTTAATTTACCATTTTCATGGATATTATTGAAACCATCATATTAGATGAAATATATATTTTTTGTTTATTTTAGAACCCTATTTTTTTCTGGATCTGACATATATACATAATACTAAATAATAAATCAAAACGAGCTACCTGTGATAAAAAACCACCAAACTAACCGATTATCACTAACTAATTATCTATGGATTTATAATTATATCATATAAAAACAATATATAAAGGATATTTTAATAATATTTATTTTATCATGTAAAATATAATTTGCATATATGAATAATATTCTCGTTTTACAAGATTTTCTTACATGTATACTTGTAACTGATCATGAAAACCCACAAAACCAATGCTCCCGAACGAAAAAATTTAATTTATAACTCCTCAAAATTTAATTAATGACCATAATAAAATTATAATAAAGTAAATAAATGCAAAAATAGTTATGAATTAATTAATTAACAAATATAATTTGAATATGTAGGACTTTAACATCCATTGCAGAATAGTTTCATATAAAAAGTAAGGGATTCTTTCCAAACCTCCACTTCTTATTCAGGTTAATCTCTCTATTTATCAAAACCAATGTTATTTTAATTAATATTTTTTACCTCTTCATCATTATTTGTAAATGTTTCAAACACAAATATCGTGATTAGATCATCCTTCTATGATAGGGAAATATATGTCTTAAAAGTCTCCCTTCTCAGTTCTTCTAGATAAGCAATCCTGATTCGATGGAAAATCAAAATTTTATACTCATTTTAATGTTATCTCCCTAATCTGATTTAATCCATAATTATTTGTTATAAATTTAATATTTTCATATATAAAAATTATCTTGGTTCATTTCTGGTTTATTACAAAAAAATGAATTCATCGATTTAAAGAATCATTAATATTTTCCTTAAACTGCAATAAACTGTTTTATTTATAATGTCTCTAAAACACCAATTTTACACGAATTCACTAAATTTTGACAACACCTATCATGATATTTTATTATTTCCCTTATAAATATCCATGTAAGATTTAAATGAATTCCTTTATGGAAACAATTATGATATTCCCTTATTTTATTCCTTTTAACATGATTATGATAACAAATATTTTCCACGGGATACCCTTATAGTTATGTTTTGTTGCTTATGAATTCTTATTCGTGTTGAAAACATATTCATGAATATGTTATTATGGTTGCATCCATATATTTTTCAAATGCATGAGTTAAATTTTTTCTCTTGGTAATTTATGTTAGGAGAAGGATTGAACCATATTCCATCATGGGAATTTTTCCACCAGGTCTTGGTAGCTATCCTTGGGAAATTTTAAAGTCATATTTTATGCTATTTCCACTTTCCCATGATTCTATGATTATATTTTACAATGTTATACATGTTATAATTCCTTATTTATATTCAGCATTCAAGCTTTTTATTATATCATGTCATGTCTTTTAACCCATGTGTTATGTTTATTCCTATTCTTATCCCCTTACTGGTTTTATCTCATACATTTTATTCATGTATTACCTAGGTTATAATATGAAGATATAAGTGCTCATATATTGTTAGTAGATAATTGTAAAGATAAAATAAAACAATTTTCCTTTTTATTTCTTGATGATTAATTATTTATGTAAACTTACAAATACACTATACTTTATAATCCCTTGCTGTATTTGTTGGAAAATTATTCTTAAAATCATGTATTTATTTGTGGAAATGGTTATATCCACTATATGTTATTTTTTTCAGAAGGATTTATTGGTGGGATAACAACTATAACTCCCATTTTTTTAAGATTCTAGTATCAATTTTAATGAGGCTATGGTTTATATGGACTAACTAAATAATTTCTCAATGGGGGAAAATTAACTATATAAAATTATATAGTTCCATATTATTCTTGGGATTGGATATATTATATAACTTGAACAAGTTTCAATTTTTTATATTATTCACTTCAATACCATAAGTAGATCCCTAATCCTAACATTTTATAGGAGTAAAAAATATAAAAAAAGTCCATCCATAATAAAACGAGCTTCTATTTTTTAAATATCACAATAAAATCACTATTTTGTGATGGTATGTTAACAATTGGAGACACATATCTTGTATCTCAAAACAGATTATGGAAATATTCAGAAATAGATTCTATAGAATATCTTTTTAATAATTAAATGTGGGTAATTGGGATTTAGAACTACATTAACAGAAACATGGATGTTAATAAAATGATTCATCTCTTTATGAGACAACTATAATAAAGTATCATTTTATGAAAAATAAACAATTGAATGTCATGCCTCTTTGAATAGTTATGGGTAAATGATAAATGGTTTTGATTTTTCAAAACTATGTGATTCATGGAAATGTTAATAAAAAAATTTCTAAAATTCTTCCTTGAAGATTCAATCAGGTTCATATCCTAGTGTTTGGTATAAATAAGGATGTATTGGATTTAGTTATTCACTACCTAGGTATGTGACTCCTTTAGATGGTTCATCACACACTGAGTATTTGAATAGGAATATGGGACTGCTAAAATCCATATCTTTGGGGGAATAGCCTAAATATAGATTTTTTGGACTGGGATAAGTATATAGCTTAGGGATGGGTAGTATTAAAAAATAGTGGTTTCAACATTTCATATTTTACAGATGGTTTTAGACATTTTAATTTCATCAAAATATAGTTGGAGGCTCCCCTCCATTGAATAAATCTATGAAAATAATATAATTTCATTATTATAGGTGTTAAACAGGATTTGATGGTACTTATTAATATTTCTAAGGTCCTGGAAATTTCCCACGGGTTGTTCTAGAATACAATGAGAGAAGTTTCTTTAAATATATAGGGGATTGTGGTTATAACCCATTGATGGAGAGAATTAAACATCTTTTATAATTCAAAAACTGTTAATGGTATATTTATTAGTGATATAAATATATTGTTGACACTGATAGATCAATAATTGTAGTTCATAGGTTTTATTATGATAATTATATAAGTAGGAATTTTTTTATCCACTATAATATAGTGTATTAATTGATTTACATTTCACTCAATTAGGTTTACCAATTTTAATTGCCCTGAAAATTCATTTTTTTGTACATATTTCTCATTTTAATGTATTTATTATAAGTTACTGACCTAAAATATTATATAATGTTGTGTATTATGTTAGGAATTAACTCCTAAATGTTTAGTATATTTTCTTATCAAAGAATTAGTTCCCAACCGTTTCAAAACTAATTATTATATCCTAAGGTGGACACATGCACTCAATATTCATTTTTCCTACAATACAAAACTTTTATAATATAAAAAGTTTTCTTTTCACGGAATATCCTCCCAATTTTAATCATAACCTCATAATTATTGCAAATAATCATTAAAAACTATGATTTTTTCTAAAATGTGGGGTGAATAAAAAATATGAGTAGAATACATATAAAATTAATGATGTAAACCAATTTATCGTTGATTAGTGAAGAATATTATCCCATTTGAAAATAAACATTATTCCCAAATAGATAATTTCTTACATAAGAAATAAACTATACATCCCAATTATTTTCAAAAAGAAGTTCAAAATAAATCATAAATGTAAAATAAAACCAATATAGGATTCTTTGTAATAATGGATATCTCATATTTTTTACAAAGTTATACATTACACCTTTAAGAAGAAATGCAAACATCCCATTAAACAAAATCTAAGTATATTACCATGTAAATTCTTATTATTTCCATTAAAATCCATAGAAAGTAAAATTATAATAATGTAAAAAAACGTAGTAAATAATTTTTCATATCACCCTTGAAATAAATCAATGAAATGGAGTATCCTACTAGATTAATCACAATAAATGTTTAGGAGAAAACTAATCGGATAACTTGGTCTCGTTACCAAATGTAGTGGTGATCAATATATTGATCCCCCTTTATCATGAGCTATATAAAGATCACCGATAGTCATTTTCAATGCTCAAGAATCATCATAGAAGCATAATATATAAAAATTTTCATTTCCTTCCACATAGTCATTACGATATTCTTATAATCCATAAGATTTTATTTTTATTCTAAATCATACATTCCATTTAGAAAGCCTTTTAAAAATATATCTAACTATTATAATAATTGGTAATTTATTGAGTGAAAAGTAGATTATTTTAAATTAATACAAACCTTAAATAATATTTATATTTTTAGGAAAATCTATTACAACCATATACATTTAAATATAACAACCCATTTGACCTTTTAGAGTAATGTGAAAATGTTGTGTAAAAATATTTATTCTGAAAAACATATAAATAAAGATAAAAGTTACATGAAAAATACCTTAAAATAATTGATCCTAATATAAATATATCCTTAAAATTTTAATTAATAATAAAATTGTTTAATTATATTTAATGAATATTTCTTATCAACATTAATTATAAGAGTTTTAATGTAAAGTGTCCCTTTAAACGAGTTTTAATTATTATGTATATTACATATCATACTAAATAATTTACTTCTATCTATTATATACACTAGTAAAAAAATAAATAATGTTTATTTAATATTTTTTTAATTTCCAACATGTTATATATAATTACTTAATTAGAAAATTCACGTCATATGTTTTGATGATATTCAATTCACATATCCAGAATTACATTGTTAAGTTGAGTATGGTAAAATTTTCTATTAGTATATCATATCTATAATATTAATAATTATATAATTGTATTCTATATACAATTATTAAACATTTAAAATTATCCATGAAATATTATTATTAAAAATGTTTTATGTTACAATAATGGAGACAATAGTGCATACACAACCATGAATAACATTTTCAATTTTCAAAGGGAATGATAGAAAGAATGTATGTATAATATGATAATTATTTAATGAATATTATGTAATATATATAATTATATTTTATATAACTCATATATTTAATCCATGTTATGTTGTCAAGGAAAACAAATCACAACGCTTTATAGTGGTGGTAATCCAGATATACACACAAATGACATTAAAAAAATTTCATTTCAGGGGATGGATGGAATGGATTGAAGGAAAATGATATATTACCATTCAAAAATAATTATTACATATTGAATATTACATAAAGACATTAAATACATAATTATAATATCCAATCATAGGTGTTGATGGAAAAAAACATCTGTCTTTGAGGACATTGTCTGCCATTCACATGAATAAAGCTTTCAATTCCAAATTGATAGGAGAATGAGGTGAATATAGGTTATGAAAATAACATAGAAATCAACGTTTTTGGAATCTAACAGTGTATTTTTTTATTCATGTTTGAAAATATATGTGACGGATGTTGAAATATAAATAAAATAAAAACACATGTTTATGAACTATAGATTTTCTATGAACACCCTATTTTGGTTTATACATAAATACTTACAAAATAGTTATTTAATAAAATATTGGACTCTAAAACATATAGAGGGATGTAAGGAAGTGATGTGGGATACAATTTAAAAAAAATTGTATTTATGAATGGATTGAAGAGTAGAGAAGGAAACCTTTTATAAGAGGGGGAGGGGATACACTTGTGATTTTTTTTAAAATAAAATATTTTAATGTATTATTCAATAAAAATGGATACAAAAGGGAAACTATATAAAGCCTATAAGTTCTATGGTTTGCCTATTTTATTCTAACAGAATTTAGGAAATCCTTTGGTTCATTTTAACCCTTATCCTGAATTTTCAACCCCTAGTAAACATGTTTTAACCTAACACATAGTAACTATTGTTTTCTATTTTTACTATTCAATACAACAAAAATAAGTGCAACATGTGACATAATATTAACTATTCTGATTCCCAATATTTAACCCATTTTAAGAAATTTAATTCATAGATGTTTCATAATTTAGTTTTCAATTAAATCGGAAAAATGGTGAAATCATTTTTCAGAAATATGACTTTATAAATATAAAAATGTTTAAATATAAAATTCTTGTATAATGATAATTTAAATTATATTTATTTGATTAAATGTAATTAAAAAAAATAAAATTATAAAATTAAATATATATTTTTCTTGTTAAAATACTTAAATCGAAATGATAGTTGCTAATAAAATCTGTATTTTCACTAGTTATTGAAGAATGAAACTTTTCAAAAAATTATGGTAGACTCGTCCTAAAAAATTGAAATGATGTACTAAGAAATAAGAAAGAGAACTAAAAATAAAAAAAAAATATTTTAGAAATAAATATTTTTAATAAATCAGTATAATGTATAAATGCCCAATTTTTAGAAATAAAGATTTTCTCTTTTAACTAATTTTTTTTTGAATATCGTTATAAGGAATAGGAAACTATAATTTATAATTAAATAAAAATAATAAGACATGAAAATGAATTTTATTAAACTTTTCTTGGGTTTTCTCACTCTCCACTCAAATCTCAAATAACATATTAGAAATTTTATTCCTTATATAATCATGTGGTGATATTTTTCCTTCCCTACATTTTCTGATTCCTGTGATTCATATATATCCATTTTCTATTTCCAAAAAAATTAACATGGAAAATCACTTTATACCCTAAAAATATATCTCTTTAGTCATAAATCAATACCAAATGTTCCTAATTATAAATATCTTCTTATTACTTGAATAATTTGGGAATCCAAATATGAGATAAATCACTAACACATTTTATTGACAATAAAACATGAAATACATCATCTACCTGAGATGAAATCTGAGGAAATTCTACTTGATATTCAGATGATCAATATTTCTAGTAGTATTTTCATATTTTCTAAAGAAACTCGAGAATAAATTTCTTTTCAAAAAATCTCATAATAGTTTTCTATAGAGATACATTAAGAAAATCATTGATGACTTGACTAGAAATACAGATCTTTCCTCCTATTATTCGTATACATTTCCTCCTACTGTGAGCCATCCTCATGTGATGGAAAATCATTATCACCTTCTTATCCTTTTATTATTCCAATTATAGTTACAACATCTTCCATTCACCTAATTTATACAGACAACATTTACTGTGATACCACATTTAATATAATGCTTTAAAAGGTTCCATTTTTTTACAAGAATGAAAAAAATTATTTATATAAAAATCAAAAGAATATTGATATTGATAACATAATCCATAATAATAAATTACACAATATCAAAATATGACCTCTAATTTTGAATAATTCTATATGAAATTGTATTATATTTAGGAGAAAACATTATAAGGTATATTTAATAAAGCAATCAATAGATTCCCGAAGGTTTTTCAATAATTAGTGGAAATACTATGAAAAGAACAAAATAAAATGGATATAGGTAATAATTGTAATCAAATTTTCTCTTAAACATAATGTTGTGAATTATTATCCAAATAAATATTATCTCGAATAGGAAAAAATATTAAACTATCCATTTAACTGAATATAAATAATCCATTTCATTTTATTTTGTTAAGAGGACTTTGGTAATCTAACCATATATATATATATTCCCACTTCCATATTGAAAATGAAAAAGATTATATCATTACATTTACTAATTATCATACTTATTTAACATATTAAATCATAAATCATCTCATAGAGAAATTTGAAATTTCTTTTTTCATTCATTTAAACAGGAAACATTCTTAATGGTTGTTATACATTTTTTCCAATAGGAATATAAAAAAAGATAACTATGAGCCACACTTTATAGTTATTTCATGAGACAATGGTCTTATGAAATTCATATCCATTTTATGAATCTAAAAACTTGTTCTTTATCAAAATTAAAGTAGGGAAACATACCCATCATCATAGATTCTACCTCACCCATTGAAACATTTTCTTCCATGTTATCTTTCTTAATTTTATAAACAAATACGATTTCACATAGACCTAAAACAAAAAAAACGACATTTCTTATATGTACAACATATAATTCAACATTCATCAAATTATTTTCCAAAGGATTATGTCCAAGACATAGCACATTCAATGATCATTTTTATTTCAAGTCAAAAATCAACTACATTTTTTTCATAAAATAGATAATAATGAATTTTATAGTAATAAAAAATTATATGTTATAGGAATATATTTTTTATAATGTTAAAATAAATTTTAATGAATATATAATTCATGATTATATTATCATCATATATTTAAAACATTAATCCATATAAAATTTGTCTCAAATGTTTTAATGACAACAATATTTCTAATAGATCAAGGTAATGTATTGGGAAACTTTTATCATGAGGCTTTAATATATATGGTTCACAAAAATTTACTCAATATTTATGCATTAAAAACATATTAGTCCCTTTAATGAAGAAACGATATAGATAAAAAAATTCACCATTGGTATATTGAAGTTCCAAAACTGCAGAACATACAAACATTTTTTTTAATTTGTAGAATCATTCATCAAATTCCTTTATCCAGAAAAACTAAAATAAATTTTAGTTTAACATAGAGAGTGATATTAATAACCTTGTAATTTATTTGGAAAATTTTATAATAATATCCCACTAATCCAATAAAACTATGGATTTCATTATAATTGACAGGTCTGTTCCATTTACAATCAATTTTAGTTTTAGTGGGATCAGGAGTTATTAAATCATTATTTATCATACGTCTAAGGATTGAAATCTTTTTCAATGAAAATTAATATAAATTAATTTTTATTATAAAGGATATTGTTTAAATAATTTTTTAATTACCATTTGATTATTTTATGATCCTCATATCTTTCTAAAAAACAATATATATTCATTAAACAGAACAACAAAAATATCGAAATATTTTGGGAAAACTCCCTTCATAAAATCCAGGAATACAATAGGGTAATTCATAAACCCAAAAGTCATAATAAAAAATCATATAGAATTTGAAATATATTAATTTTGGTCATAATAATGACATACTCCATCTTCTAAATTTGATGGTACCGAGACATGATATCAATCATCCAACTACACTGATCTCCCTATAGCCTTTCAAATATATTTGCAATATTACTATATAAATACATATTATTAATAATGATGTAATTTAATGGCATATAATTAATGTAAAGACTAATTGATCGATTTTTATTTATGAAATGTAAAATAAGATCACCCCATGATGACGTTGATGGATAAATTAATCCTTTATCGATAAACTCTTGTAACTACTTTTTCAATTATAGAAGTCCTTTTTGAGCCATTCGAGAAGGGGTTTTTGAAATTTTATTAGCATCTGTTACAAAGTCAACACTAATATCATATTATATATTAAGTAGAATATGAGTTAAATTATTATGAATAACATCTATATATACAATTAATTCCAACACATTATTTATTTTAAGAGTTAAATTATTTTAAAAAATTATTATAATGATTAATTTTATATCCTATCCAAAACAATTTTCACCTTCCTGATATAATATCAATATTATGAAATTATTCTTATATAAACATTAGAAATCACTTTGGAATAAAATTTCGTTAGATCTAATGTATATCCTATCCTGATAAAATGAAATCTAATCCACATGCAGAATAACATCAAATTCTTCTTTGGGAAGGACAGAACAACTATCATAGAATTGACTTACAAATGTCATGCCATATATATATATTTGTAAATTTTTTATTCCTTAACACTTCAGCATAGGTTTTAAGAAATTTTATAAAATTATTCCTTGAGATGAAATTGTCATTTTACTAGGATATGTTTTAAAAAAAGTAATTTGTAGATGACAAAAAAAGAATGACATTATAAAAAGGTAAATAAATAATTAATGTACAAGTTAGAATTTCATTAGATGGGTTAACATATACCAAATTAGTTTTAATGTATTTCTTCATACCATTTTACCTATAGTCATTCATCTTCTCATATTTCATGATATCATTCATACACACATCATCATAATAAAAAATCTCATTACATTTTAAAAACCATAATACCCCTTATCAAAGTTTGTCATACTACTAATATGTTGTTTTTTCACAGTCACTATCTATATTACAAAATTTAAAAACACTAATAAATTAAATTTGTTATATGGCATTAACCATGATGACTTTTACCACTAAAATAACAAACTAAAAACATGATTTTATTCCCTTCAATTTTTTTCGATGTATTCTTCCCATTTTCTTAACACAAAGACCTCATTTTATCCTTGTTTTCATGGAATACATGGTCATTAGAAAACTCTATTTATACCTTCTCAGCTCATTGAACATGATTTTCATGAATTTTAATGTCCTGATAGGCCATATTTCTTTGGTATATTTAATTTAATCTATACTAAAACCAATTTTTCAATACATATCAAGAATATAATATTTTTTTTACAATGATAATCTGGTGGATATTTCCTCATGTGTGTCCACTATATCTTCCTAATTTTTTCTGAATATGACTAATTTATTTTCAACCGTAAGTCAAACAACCATAAGAATATACTTGACAAGAAAAATATTTTTAAATTTATTTCATTACCTTGGTTAATTTTATTCTTTTTCTTTGGTACTCTTAACTAATGACCGTTATTTATATTCATAATAATAAAATGGAAAAGAAAATTACATTCCTTTTTAAAGATCCATACAACCCAGTACATTAAATGAAAGACAAAAGAGACATAAAATATCATTTATAATTCATTTATTTCTATATAAATAGAACAGAAATATTATTTTAGGAATATATGCGAGGAATAATTTTTTTTAGAAAATCAATCATGAAAACATTTAAAATGATGTTTTTAAGGTAATGTGTACCTAACCTCAATTCCATAAAATCAAATTTGTTCATTATCAAATGTAATAACAAACTTATGATAAAATTTTAGATTCTTGAGAACCTTTTTAATGTTTATTATTCAATTTATTATATTTATTTCCATGTTATATAAAATTACTTATTCAATTAATTTTATGTTACATATTTTGGTGACATGGGGAACAAATGTCCCAAATGAATTTGATAAAATGAATATTGTAAAATAAGTCATTATTTGATCAAATTAAGATTGATAAACATGAAAAAATTTACAATTTATATACAATAATGATTAATTTAAAAAACTTATGATACATGATAATGAAAAAATAATTATTCTACAATCAAGGGGGGATAATTGACCATACACCCACATGAGTATCAAATGCATTTTTCTTAGAGTATGAGGGAAATAAGGTAAGTATATTTATAACAACATTGAATTCGTATTATATAATTAATATAATCTTATATATTTAAATAAAAAAAATATTAGCTATGATTTGGGGTCATGAAAAACTAAACACATCGCTTATTGGGGTGGTAATCAACATGTACGGTTGAAAAATGTTATAATTTTTAAATGGATTGAATAGTAATAAAATAGATCAAATATTATTTAAAGAATTAATATTATTCCTTTTATCAAACAAATAAATTATATAATTTAATATAGTCTTATGTGTGAGTTAGTCATGAAAAAAATTACATCAGTTCATGAGGCTGTTTTCCTTCGTACAATCAAATAATGGTTTCATTTATTGTTTCATAGAAGATTGAGATATATATATACTGTTAAATTAATTTAAATAAATACCGTATTGTGAAAATATATTGGTTTTAATATATAATTATTTTTAATATGATTTAATGATTTATAAAATGATATAAAACAAAATCACTCACTTATAAACAATACTTCTTCATTGGATAATATATTTAGAATTACAAATGAAAACTTATTAGGTTTCTTTTATAAAAAAAATTATGGACACTAAGACATGGGGAAGGATTTAATAATGAGATTCATGTTTGTATGATTGTATTCAAAAGTATCTTGAAATGTGGATAGTATTGGAGAGGGGAATTAATTTATAAGTCTGGGAGGGGACATACTTGGAATTATGGAAATGATGAAAATATAATAACTACTAAATCATTCCAAATGGCTTGAAAATGAATAATTTATGATTATTAAATGAGATAAAATAGAATATTTTCAATCAAATATTATTTAGAAAAGGTTTATTATCATTTTATTAGTTATAAATTAATTTTGACTCATGGTAAGCATGATTTAACCATAACCATAATGAAATATTTTTACTATTTTCACTACACATTATGGCCATAAATTATGTTTACCAGATTACCTAATATTAAATTTTATTATTCCAAATAGTTTTCCCATTTCATAAAATTCCATTCATATATATTTTTGAATATAATTTAAAATTAATATAAAAAAATGTGAAGAAAAATAGTTTTTAGAAAATTCCCATTTGTGAATATATATGTTTTATACAAAATTAAAACCAAATATTGATTCCAATATATTTTTTAAATTATTTATAATATCAAATAACCATTTTAATTGTAAATATTATCCAAAATAGAATGTGATATTTTCAATAAATGGAATTAAAAGATATATTTCAATAAAAACAGTAGATTTCATTACCAATTAAAAAATAAAACTTTTCATAAAATTATAAAAAATTTACCCTAATATAAATTTCATGTTATGATTTAAAATAATATGTACATTTTTTTTGAAATTATAATTATGTAATTTGGAAGTGAATATTTAATTAAAACCATATAATGCATGAGAACCCAAATTTGATATAAACTATGTTTTTTCTATTATCTTAAAATTTAATAGATATTCAAATAATGAAAATTAATTTATAAACTATAATTATTAAATTTTAGTAATACATTGAAATAATTTATCTTAACATTATCATGGTTTTTATATTTATGTATTATAATGTTTATGTTATTATTTAAAAAATTAATATGACATTATTTAATCTTATGAAATGTCATTTGATGTATATGTTAATTTTTATTATGTATAATTATTATGTTAATAATTTATATATTAAATTTTTTATTATTATATTTTAATTTTTATAATTAATTTTTGATGTATAATAAATGAATTAAATGATTTTTATTATTTGTATATAATTTAATTAAATTTAGATTAGCCAACATTAGTTGGTTGATGGTTATAATTTTATTGTAAAAATTGCCTTAATTATTAATTTATATATATCCATATATATATATAATTAAATGTGAACATTAAATCACAATTAATTTATTTATCAACAGATTTTATGAATTATTAATGTATTCTCAATAGCACGATGTTCATGATTGACTCTAGAAATGATACGGTTGGTTACCCAGTAAAACATATACACTATAAATGTTTTTTTTATTCTTACAATATTAGTATATTATAATAATCAATATAAAATAAAATTTTCACTATGTTTAAATGTATTGGTGTTCCTTTTATTGTGAAATTTTATGATACAAGAATTTAAAAATTAATTTAATGTTTAGGAACTATATGTTAACATGATTATGACATGTTAATTAGGGTGATTAACAAACAATATATAAGTTAATTAACTAGAGACATGAATATATATATATATATATGGAAAGGATAAAATTCAATATACATGTTTTTTATAGAAATAGAAGGATATATTATATTAAATCTAACTAAACATGATTGTTTTAAATTCCATACAAATTAAATATTTATGTTAACCACAATCATCAAGTATGGGGGTTGATTCCAAACTAAGGTGTCCATTTTTTCATGTGTATAGATATGAGTGTAAATTAGATATTCTTTAGGATAAAAAATAATGAAAATAATATTATAGTAAATTATTAAGTATTATATAATGTGATATTCATGGTTGTTTTACCTTTGTAGGATCAAAATAATGATTTAGATGCTCAATATACAAGAGGGGGGGGGGGGTGAATTGTACACTTTAAAAATTCCTTTGGAACCTTTAAAGTTAGTTACGAATAACTATGTTTTCCTTAAGAAAAGGAAAGGGATAAGTTTTACAAAGTTAAACTAAGAAAATTCACAACACCTCTAACACCAAATAAAACTTGGAATAAGGAATGAAGTTATAAACTTCAAATCCTATGACCTTTCTTAAAACTGAAAAGAGATTCCGAAAGTAGGTTCCAGAAATATGGTTCTGGAAATTGAAACTTAACAAAAGATTACAATATGAGAATCTACCTTAAAGCGAATAGAATCTAAATGAAACTGAGTACAAGTAAGGAAGTATAAGAAGGTTATAATATCCTTATAATACAAAATGCATCGGAAATAAACGAGTAAGAAAACTACAAGTAACAAGATATAAGACTTTTAACCCAAAGAGAAGGGTATCCAACAACCTTGGATAAAGGTCCCTTGATTTATACTTTCAAGAAAGTCCGTCTTACCCACACCAGGTTAAGCCCTCGATACGAAGATCGGAGTCTCTGTCTTGTTATCCCCGCAAGCCCTCAACTTCAAGGTAGTTGGCAACCTCTGTCTTCCTCAGTAAGGAAGCCCTCGAACATCAAGGTAGTTGGAAACCTCAGTCTTACTATCCCCAGAAGTCCTCGAATGTAATCACCAGCATTCGGAGTCGCAGGAAGCAAAAACTGAATGAGCGGTTAAGTACGCACAAGGCATGAATTGCATTCTCTCTCTACAAATCACCTTAGCAGCGTGTGGTCTCTATATTGTTTAACTTCATTGTCTATATTGAGCTCTTTCAAATGAGCTCCTATTTATAGGTAAGGTCGGCCTCCTTCCCAACGGTCATATTTTCCTTAAAAATTGGAGGGACCTGTACACGTTTCACTTAGCCAACGGTCAGTTTTATAACAGAATAGACCACATCGTTTTATAACAAAACAAGTGTAACAGAATATACGACACCGTTTAAAATCTTACTCAAAAGTTCGGAGTGAAGATTCAGAGTGAATGTTCGGAGTGGGAAAAAAAAATATTAAAGAGTAGACAGATTATAAAAATGTAAGAAAGATGAAAATTCTGAGTCTAACCAAAAATAATTTTTGGAGTCTAAATAAATTCGGAGTGTATAAAACAAAGTGCATCAGATTCTGTTTAATAGGTGAATTCGGAATGAGAATTTGGAATGAGAATTCGTCATCAGAATTCGTAATGAGAATTATTTATCAGGATTCGTAATGAGAATTCATTATCGAACTACATAAGGATTCGTATCCTGAATCTGGTGTAGAACTTAATTAGAGTTCGTATCCGGAGTTCAGAATGAAACATTATTTCAGTTCTCATCTGGATTTCGGAGTGAGACTTTATTACAGTTCTTGTCCAGAATTCGGATCCTAAAACAGAATACGTCATATCAATGTTTTGAACAATTCTGAGAAAAAAGTAATGAATCCGAATTTTATACTAAAGAAAAATATGGATGAAAATATGATAAGAATAATTTTTCTTACAAAAGCAATTTTCCTTATAAAATCAATTTTCCTTATAAAAGAAATTTTCTTTAAAGATAAGGTGTTTGTGATTTTCAAAACAAGAAAGAATGGAAAATTCATAAGGAAAACCTTATTGAATCCACAATCTCCCCCTTTTTAGAAAGCACAAACATCCTTATGAAAAAGAAATTCTAAGAAGAAATAAAAACATTAAGGCTTATCTCCCTTTTCTTTAAGGATATTGATGAATACGACTAACTCCCCCTTAGGCTTTGAAACTCTAAGGATCGTATTCTAGATTTTCAGAGTGACATTTCATTATGAATAAGAATGTATTCTTTAATGAAAAACTCCCCCTTAGATAAGCTCTTATTAGAGGTCTTTTTCCTTAAGGATCTTTTCCTTCTCCCCCTTTGTGATTTTCAAAATGAATTCGAGGGAATGGAAAAAAATGAATTACCTGAAAAATTAGTTGTAACAACAAAAGAAACGAGCAAGCACAAATTTTCATTAAGTTTAAAAAACTCAACAACAATGAAATTTAGATACAATAAAAGATCGGATCTGTCTATTTTGGATAATTTTCCTTTGCCATGAGACCCTTAATAATAGTCTTTGATTTCATCAAGTCTTTATGGTCTTCTTCGGCATGCTTCTATAAGACCACTATTATTGCACTTTGAGATTCAATCTTTTCTTCCTGGGGTTGGAGCTTTTCTTCCTGAGCTTTAATCATTTCTTCCTGGGCCTTCAATTTCTATTCAAACTCAATCTGATGATCCCTTTCAAATTTCCAGTTTTGAGAAATAGAATTCAGCTTCCCATTCAGATCTCAGACTTCTTGAATCTGGAAGTTCTTTTCATCTGTCAGCTTTTCTTCAAAGGATGAAGTAAGCTCATTTATCTTCCTGTCTTCTGTCTCAAAGGCATCTTTCACATTGTCTTGGAATTCATTAAAGAGTCTCATCTCTTCTACAGTTTTCCTCGACCAATTTTTCATCCTCTTGCAAGATCTTCTATGGGCTTCGTAGCCAACAAAAAAGCTTTTTAACTGATCCTCAATCTCAACACACATGTCCATAACCATAGATAAAAAGTCTGTTTTCTGAATCAAAGCATGTTGGAGCATCTGGCATCTTGAATCAATACTTGAGAAAGTTGGAATAGTACCCACCAACTTCTTTAAAGACTTAACAACAAAGTCATGCCCCAAAGAAGATGACTCTGAATCTGATACTCTGTTTGGAGAAGTTTCTTCTTCATCTTGGTCAAGCTTTCTCTTTAAAGAACTACCAACTTCCTTTCTCTTCACCACTACTGAGCTCGGAGTATCAGCAACAATTTGATTTCGCTTGTCTTTTTTTGGAATGGAATCCTATTCCAGAGTTCTCTTTTCACTATCAAAAACTTGCACAACATTTTCTTCCTCATCAACAACTTCCTGAGCACCAAACTTTGCATTCTCCATTTGAGCAATATCTTGTAGAATTTGTTCTTCCTATCCATTATAAGCTACTTCTTCTTCTCCTTTCTCATCTTCCATTGTTGTAGTGACTAGCTTCGATGATTCAGCTTCTGAAGTTCGGAGCGATAAATGTTCCGAAGGAGTCCCCTTATAATCATCTACTCGCTTCAACACATCTCCGGTTTAACCACTTCCTTCAGCAACAGCTTCTTCTTATTCTACTTGATCAACTTGCTCACCTTGCTCAACAAAATTAGTTACTGCCTCTTCCGGAGCAACAAAGTCTCTTCCTGGAGTCTCAGGTAGAGATTCCAAAGAAAAAGATCTTGGAAAAAGAATGTTCGTAGAAACCATCTCATTGAACTTTAACAAATCTTGAGCTACCTCAGCCTCAGACATCTTCTTCTTGAGCTTCTTTTCTTTATCTTGTTTTTCTAACTCATCAGCAGTTCTTTCCTTCAAGGCCTTAGCCTCCGCAGGATCCACGCCAAACTGAGGCTCCCCTTGCACTCTATTCTCTTTGATCTCCCTCCATTTAGCAACAACCTCATCTGGGTAAGCATTCTTCTTCTTTGGTTTTGGAGATGCGGAATGAACTTCCTTAGACATGGGATTCTCTGCTTCTACTTCCACTTCATTCAACTTTCTCTTCCTTACTGTCTTAGAGGATTTCGGATCAGAAACTTTCGGAAGTGTTTCTTCTTGAGCAGGTAAATCAATAAACTGACCAGTCTTCTTGTCAAAAGCTACATCAATTCATTTGAGTGTACCATCACTCACCAACATAATCTTGCAAACTCTTGGCTTAGATTTTAAAGACTCCTTGAAAGACTCAAGGCACCGAACTATCAACTTTGAGAGGATTACTAGATACATTATAATCTGAGCTCTCAGATTCCCTTTCTTAACATTATCAAGAATAATGAGAATGTGCTTCATCAGGTTAAACTTCCTCATATTTATCAGAAAATCTAGGATGTAGATCTCACTCTTCTTCAGACTATCCTTTTCACCCTTCCTCAGTACAATAAGACCTTGTACCCATAACTCTAAAATCAGGAAATTTGTAGATAAACTAGAAATCTTCGGAGCCTTGTCATCTGCCAGTCTGAGAGTTTATAATGCTTTTTCCTTGTTGAAGCTACCCTTAGAATCTGGCAACACATGAGATACGAATTCTGCTTCACCTTCATTATTCAGCCCTTCCAAGATAGCTGCCTTGGCATTTGAAAGTTTATAAGTCTGACCATAAGACTTAAAAGACAACTTCTCCCTTCCATCTTCCATATGAAAGGAGACTGTTTCATAGAACCCTATAAGCAAATCTGAATACACTTCATCTTGATTCCCAGGTTTTGACACCACAATATATTCCCAACCATTAAGCTTAATATTCTTGGAAATAAGAGATTCATACTTGTTGAAGAAATGAAGATGGACTAGCCTCTCTCCATAAACTAACCACTTCGAAATCATCTTAGAGGAAGACATGTCTTGAGAAGCTACTTCCACAGAAATTCGGATTTGAAGACCTCTGAGAAGTTTGGAACTAAGAAAACTGAAGTTTGGAACGGCTTTAAAACAGAGAGGCAGAGCTTCGGGACACTGGATCTTGAAAACCAATGTGAGACAACCATTTGGGGTCCCCTTTATATAGGCAATGAGAAAAAATGGTTCATCTTCTACGGTTGATAGAACGGTTGTGATAGGCTGAGATCAGATCTGACGGTCGAAAACCAATTCTCAAGAAAACTTGAATCCAATCTTTTGAGGTTTTTATTAAAATAAAGATTATGAAAACTATAATCCGAAAACAAAATATAAGAAAATGCCGGCAAGAAAAGTATGAATACGAAAACTTAAGTAAGGAAATCATACCTTTCAGATTCTCTTAGGGAGATTATTTGTAATTGGTAACATTCTTAAAAAAACCAAAAAAAATCGTTACTACGAAAAAAACTCAATACGAAAGACTCAGTATGAAAAACAAACTCAGTAAGGAAAACTCAGTACGAAAATTTCATTCAAAAATTTGAAAATGAAAAAAAAACTCATTATGACAGATTCGGTATGAAAATTCCGTTATGAAAATACTAGTACGAAATTTTCCATTCCGGAAGTTTTTAATACGAAAATTTCCATTTTAGAAGTTTTCTATATGTAAATATATACATTCCAGAAAAGTTTA
Source organism: Viscum album (assembly GCA_963277665.1). Taxonomy (NCBI): domain Eukaryota; kingdom Viridiplantae; phylum Streptophyta; class Magnoliopsida; order Santalales; family Viscaceae; genus Viscum; species Viscum album. The sequence continues at coordinate 2,112,848,757 of OY728152.1, forward strand.
GTTCTGGAAATTCCATTACGGAATTTTAATTCCAAAATGTTTGAAAACAAATTTTGAAAATTTTTGTTATTCTAACAATCAGATGTACTCCCCCTATAAAAAGGAGTTTATTGCTACAAGGAGTCTTTTTCAAAATAAAGTTAATTAAGGAGTATTACCTTACGGTTATCATTCCAAACATCTGTTTAATGTATTCAAATATAACAGAAGGAAAAGATTTTGTGAAAATATCAACAAGTTGATCTTGTGTTCCAATAAACTGAAGAACCCTAAGAAAGTGATGCCTAATATCTATGTGTTTAGAATTAGAGTGATGTATGGGGTTATTACTAAAGGAAATGGCACTTGTGTTGTCACACAAAATTTGAGTTTTAGTAAAACACAAGCCATGGTCTGTGAGAGTGTGTTGCATCCACAACACTTGAGCACAACAACTTCCAGCAGCTACATATTCAGCTTCAGCAGTGGAAAGTGCTACAGAATGTTGCTTCTTGCAGGACCAAGAAACTAATGAATCTCTTAATAAATGACAAGTTCCAAATGTACTCTTTCAATCCATTATACATCCACCAAAGTCAGTATCAGAAAAGATTTTTAGAACAAAATCATTTCTAGAAGTATAAAATAATCCTAGATCCATGGTTCCCATAAGGTAGAGAAAAATTCTTTTTACTGCCTTTAAGTGATATTCCATAGGATTAGATTGATATCTTGCACATAAGCATACTGAAAACATTACGTCTGGTCGACTAGCTGTTATGTAATGTAAACTTCCTATCATACCTCTAAAAGATGTTTGATCTACTGGTTTCCCAGCTTCATCAAGATCTAAAGAGTTTGAGGTACCAATGGGAGTACTTATACTCTTATTGTTGTCATACCCATACTTTTTAAGAAGATGTTTAATATACTTAGGTTGAGATATGTAGGTTCCTTCTAGTTTTTGAGAAATTTGAAAACCAAGGGAAAAAGTTAACTCACCCATCATACTCATTTCAAACTCAGATTTCATTAGACTTGTAAAAGAGTCGGTCAAATATTGCTGAGTTGAACCAAATATGATGTCATCAACATAAATTTGAACAATCAAAACATTTTTCTTATCTTTCTATATAAAATGGGTTGGATCTGCATTTCCCTTAACATAGTTATTTTGAAGCAAAAATCCAGTGAGTCTATCATACAATGCTCGTGGGGCTTATTTAAGGCCATACAAAGCTTTGGTAAGTCTAAAAACATGATCAGGATATTTTGTATCTTCAAATCCAGGAGGCTGTTCAACAAAAACTTCTTCCTGAACATAACTGTTAAGAAAAGCACATTTCACATCCATTGGAAAAAGTTTAAAATTAAAGAATGCTGCAAAGGCAAGTAGAATATGGATAGATTCAAGTCTGGCTACTGGAGCATAGGTTTCTTCATAGTCTATTCCCTCTTGCTGATTATAGCATTTAGCAACAAGTCTAGATTTATTTCATACTATGACTCCATTTTCATCACATTTATTTCTGAAAACCCATTTTACTCCGATAACAGATGTTTCCTGAGGTATTTCAACCAAGGTCCAGACTTTATTCCATTCAAATTCATTTAGTTCTTCTTGCATGACTTTGATCCAATCATCATCACCAAAAGCTTCATCAGTGCTTTTAGGTTCTAATTGGGAAAGAAATACTAGATGTTCTACTTCATTCCTTAAGGAACATCTAGTCCTTACAGGTTGATTTACATCACCAATGATACTATCACTGGGATGATTCTTATGAAACACCTGATTTGGGTTTTGTAAAACCTGTTCATCAACATAGGGTAGAAAGTCTTTTGGGGTAAATGTTTCAGAAGTATCTTCATGAACAATTTCCTTATCACAAGGTTCTTCTATCAAAGTTTGACAATCATTTTTTGAAAACACATCCGAGGATGTAGGTTGAGGTGGTTTCAAAAAAAGGATCTGACTCATCAAAATATACATGTACTGTTTCTTCAACAGTACAAGTATTTTTATTAAAAACTCTATAAGCCTTAAAGGTTGTGGAATAGCCTAAGAAAATCCCTTCATCAGATTTTTATGCGAATTTATGTAGATTATCTTTAGAATTTAGAATAAATACATTGCAACCAAAAACCCTGAAGTAGGATAGTCTTGGTTTTCTACCATTCCATAACTCATAAGGAGTTTTATTAAGAAAAGGTCTAATCAAAACTCGATATAGAGTATAGAAAGCAGTACTTACAGCTTCGGCCCAGAAATGTCTAGCTATAGAATATTCACTCAACATGGTTCTCGTTATTTCTTGAATAATTCTATTTCTTCTTTCAACTACACCATTTTGTTGAGGAGTTCTAGGTGCTGAGAAATTGTGAGTAATACCTTTTCTACTACAAAAAGTTTCAAAATCAGAATTTTGAAATTCTCCTCCATGATCACTATGAATAGTATTCAATGGAAGGTTTTTCTCATTTTTGACATGAGCTCTAAAACTTTTGAAATAGGAAAAAGCTTCATACTTCTTTGCTAGAAAATAGACCCAAGTAAATCTAGTGTAATTATCAACTAGAACAAACCCGTAGTATTTGCCTCCAATACATCCAGTTTGTGTTGGAAAAAAGATCCATGTGCACTAACTGTAATGCATCGGTTGTCGAGACTTCAACAATTGATTTAAAACTAGATTTATGGTTCTTTCCATATTTACAAGGATCAAAAACTTCAGAATAATCAAATCTAAGCTCCGGTAGATCCTTAACTTGTTTCTTCTTAGAGAGTTTACATAAGTTTCTAAGATTACAGTGACCTAGTCTTCTATGCCATAACCAGGAATGATCTTCCATTGCACTTAGGAAAGGTAAATCATGGCTTCTAAGGTCTTCTATGTTCATTGTGTAAAAATTATCTTGCCTATTGGCTGAGAGAATAAATTATTCCTTAGAATTGTGAACTAATAATTTATCATTCCTAAATTTCACAAGGTAACCTTCATCACATAACTGACTTTTGCTAATGAGGTTGTTCTTAAGACCCTTAACAAAAAGAAAATTTGAAATCAAGGTTTTACCAAGAAGAACAATATTACCAATACCAACAATCTCTCCCTTAGCATTATCTCCAAAAGTTACCTTTCCTCCTTTCTTTTTGATAATATTTTCAAAATAGCTTTTGTTACTAGTCATGTGCCGGGAACATCCACTATCCATTTACCATGTATTGTTGCTGGTACACTCTTTATTTTTCTGAAACCAAGAAGAAAATCAGACTTTCAGTATCCAAAAATGTTTGGATCCGAGATTACCATATTATAAAATTTTAGGAACCCACATATTCTTAGAAAAGTAAGCTTTGTGAAATCCTAAGGATTGGGTTTTGTTTAAGGAACAATTTTTGCCCAGTGACCACCACATTGACACTTGGTACAAAATGGGGCACTTTGAGGAATGAAATAATTGTTACTAAAAATTGGTTTTATATGGGTATAACCAAATCCATATTTATTTCTTAAATGTCGTATTTGGGAATACATTTTATCAAAGTTTTCCTTACCATGGGTAAAGTTTGATAAACACTTATTTAATGAAAAAATTTCGGACTTGAGTTTTATAACCAAGTTTTTATCCCCAAAATCATTAGTTTTAGAACTAGAGCTAGGCTCAAAAACATTTTTCTTAGAAATTACTTTTTCTAATTCTTTAGAAAGTTTGTTCTTCTCAGAACATACTTCCTCAAGATTTTTTGAAATACTTTCAAAATCAGCATTTTTCCTATCAAGATCTTTAGAAAGATATGATATCTCTTTTGTAAGAATAGAATTTATAGAGTTTTCCTTATCAAGTTTTTTATTGAGTCTAGAATTATCAATCTCAAGAAGTTCAGCAAACCTAGAGACTTCTTCATAAGTAGGTAAAGTATTTTACTCATCAGAAGAGGATTCTTCATCAAAAGAGTTATAATTATTAATATCATTAGAATTTAAAGATACATTGGTCAAAGATTCAACATTTCATACCATAGCCATAAAAAAATTATTATCAATAGGTAATCTGGCTATAAAACCAATATTCTTCTATCTTGAAGATTTGTAATCAGAAGATTCATTTGAAGATTCACCGCCACTAGCACTCCAGGTGTCATTAGTTTTCAGAACTTTCTTAGCTTTGGCTTTATAATATTTCTTTCTGTTCCTTTCTGAATGCCTTTCTTTTCTTTCTTTATTTTTGAGCAAAGGGAAATGTGGTCTAATATGTCCAGCTCTCTTGCATTCATAACAAGTAACTTATCCATCTTTTCTATCTTTCCTATCCTCTTTCTTATACTTATATTGGAAATTTCTCTATCCAGCTATCTTGTTCATCCTTCGAGATAGATTAGCTAACTCATTTTTGGAGACTTCACTCTCACTAGATTCGGATTGGAAAATAACTTTCTTAGGCTTGGATCTGGTTACTCTCTTAGGAGTTTTAGCTTTCATCTGATTTGATGTTGTTGTAAAAGAAATAGTACCATTTATATTCTTCTTCTTGATGTTTTCAGCATCTCTCTTCATTCTGGATTCATGTTGTAGAAGAGTTCCAAATAACTCATCAAGAGAAATAAGAGTGACCTTCATATTCTCATCTATAGCAGTTCTTTTGGATTCCCACTCATTGGGCATAAGATCAATTATCATATCCACAAGTGCTTCATCATCTAAACCTTTCTCTCCCATAGATTGTAGGCTGCTGACTATAGTCATGAATCTCTGTTGAACTTTATAGATTGGTTCACCATAAGGAAAGTTGAAGCCATGATATTCAGCTCTAAGAATAGCTCTCCTAATCTCAATCACTTTAGAAGTTCCAAAGTGTGTCACTTCTAACTTCTTCCAGATAAAATTAGCTTCTTCACAAGAAAAAATGTGGCTATATATATTTCTTGTCATTGAACATAGTAAAGTATTGTGTACCTTATAATTGAGTTTATACTCTTGCCATTCCTGGTTAGTAAAAGTTCTAACTTCCTTTTTAGGAATTTTATAATCACCAGTAAGCATAACAATGTTTTCCACTCCAGTATTGATAAAAAAAGTCTTCATTCGATCTCTCCAGTACTCATAAGCTTTACCATAAAAGATTGGTGGTCTTGTAGGATTTAGATTATCAATTGAACCAACATTGACTCCTGCCAAACTTAAAATAACCTTCGATACACAAACTTGTTAGTAGCAAAAGTTTGGAATCACAAAGTTCGGAATGGGAAAGTTCGGAATGGGAAAGTTTGAAAAGATAAAATGATCAAGAAAAACTTATTCGTGAGTATAAGTATTTCAGAGACCTTCTTTGATACCATTTGTAGGATCTAAATAATGATGTAGATGCCCAATATACATGAGGGGGGTGAATTTTACACTTTAAAAATTCCTTTGGAACCTTTAAATTTAGTTACGAATAACTATGTTTTCCTTAAGCAATGGAAAGGGATATATTTAACAAAGTTAAACTAAGGAAATTCACAACACCTCTAACACCAAATAAAACATGGAATAAGGAATGGAGTTATAAACTTCAAAGCCTATGAGCTTTCTTAAAACTAAAAAGAGATTCCGAAAGTAGGTTCTGGAAATATGGTTCCGGAAATTGAAACTTAACAAAAGATTACAATATGAGATTCTACCATAAAGTCAATAAAATCTAAATGAAATAGAGTAAAAGTAAGGAAGTATAAGAAAGTTATACTTTCCTTATAATACAAAATTCAGCGGAAATAAACGAGTAAGAAAACTAACAAGATATAAGTCTTTTAACCCAAAGAGAAGGGTATACAACAACCTTGGATAAATATCCCTTGATTTATTCTTTCATGGGAGTCTTTCTTACCCACACCAGGGTAAGCCCTCTATACGAAGATCAGAGTCTCTCTCTTGCTGTCCCCGCAAGCAATAAACTTCAAGGTAGTTGGAAACCTCTATCTTCCTCAGCAAGGAATCCCTCAAACTTCAACGTAATCGGAAACCTCTGTCTTCCTATCCCCGGATGTCCTCAAATGTAATCACCATCATTCGGAGTCGCACGAAGCAAAAACTGAACTAGTGGTTCAGTACGCACATGGCATGAAAAGATTTCTCTCTCTAGAAATCACCTTAGCAGTGTGTGGTTTCTAGATTGATCAAATTCATTGTCTATATTGAGCACTTTCAAATGAGCTCCTATTTATAGGTAAGGTCGGCCTCCTTACCAACGGTCATATTTTCCTTAAAAATCAGAGGGACCTTTACACGTGTCACTTAGCCAACGGTTAGTTTTATAACAGAATAGACGACCTCATTTTAAAATAAAACAAGTGTAACATAATATACGACATCGTTTAAAATCTATCTCAAAAGTTCGGAGTGAAGATTCGGAGTTAATGTTCGGAGTGAGAAAAAAATATTAAAGAGTGGACAGATTATAACAACGTAAGCAAGATGAAAATTCAGAGTCTAACCAAAAATAATTTTCGGAGTCTAAATAAATTTGGAGTGTATAAAACAAAGATGATCAGATTCTATTTAATAGGTGAATTTGGAATGAGAATTCGGAATGAGAATTCGTCATCAGAATTCGTAATGAGAATTCTTTATCAAGATTCATAATGAGAATTCGTTGTTGAACTTCATAAGGATTCGTATCCTGAATATGGTGTAGAACATAATTAGAGTTCGTATCCGGAGTTCGGAGTTAAACTTTATTACAGTCTCATCTGGATTTCGGAGTGAGACTTTATTACAGTTCTTGTCCACAATTCGGATCCTAAAACAGAATACTTCATATCAAAGTTTCAAACAATTCCGAGAAAATAGAAATGAATCCGAATTTTATACATAAGAAAAATATGGATGAAAATATGTTAAGGATAATTTTTCATACAAAAGAAATTTTCCTTATAAAAGAAATTTTCCTTATAAAAGCAATTTTCCTTAATTATAAGGTGTTTGTGATTTTCAAAACAAGAAGAAATGGAAAAGTCATAAGGAAAACGTTATTGACTCAACAACCTTATGTGTTATGTTATTCTAGGAATATATTTTTGTTGAGTAATTAATTAATATATATATAATTATTTTCTACAAATATTTTCAAGATTTATATATTATATATTTGATATTTTTGTCAAATTGAATGTATATGTGATGGGTGAAAATAAAAATTTAGATCAAGTATTTTTATAATAAAAATTATATCCATTTGATAAATATAATATTAATATCAATCCATTAATTTAGTTTGAATGTGTTAAATAACATTATTGATCAACTCCTTGTAAAAAAATATAATCATATATTGAATTACTTTTTATAGAATAAAATGGTGATAAATGTCACATGAATACTATATTTTAGATTAGTATTGGGATGACAAAAAAATGTTTTTGTATTATTCAAAATTTTTATTCAATTTTATAAAAATAATTAATGTAAGATGAATTATTTTATCTGGTATTAAAAATTCAACATAAAATTCTCTCTTTTATAGAGAAATCTATAATAGTAATTCTTATTAAAAAATGAATAGAAAATAATTCTTTTAATATGTCTATAATAATTATTTCCTCAATTGATTATATTTTTTAATAAAATAATTAAAATAATTTATATTATATAATGATTGATAAATAGAAGAAAATTTTATAAAATCAAAAATGGAATAAGAGGATTTTAATTATTAAGGATCAATTTCAATGTATGATGGTAGAGGGAACCTAAATTTTTAAACTCGTCTTATTATTTTTTTGATGTGGATGAATTGGAATTTTGGGATTAATATCACAAATTGATTCCTTATGTGGCTTTTATCAATGAATCATAGACCTAAACATTCAAAATATTCCCACTTAATTATAACATGAACAGTAATATTAATCATAAATCAATATTCTCAATATTTCTTCATTTTTGGAAAGGATATGATTAGGTCTGGATCATGTTCATATAATATGGTGTTAAAGGGTATTTTTAATTATATTATCCTTTGAAGAAGGAATAACTTCCATTGAGTGTTCAAAAGGAAAATTTATTATTTAAATTTAAAAATTAGATTTAGTAATGTGGGGGAAAAGCTACTATATTTATATGTATGAAATATGTAAATTAATTTTCATGGAAAACCTAAACGTGTCTATAAAATATCATTGATAGACCACTTAATTTATTTTTAATATATTAATATATTTCTCTATATAAATTTTTTTCCCCAAATGACATCATACCCAAGAATGATAATGGTTTGATAGAAACTGTGCAGCACATCCTTTTTTACTTATAAAAGAGTTTCCATAGTTAAGTGGTCCTAGTGGGTGATTGCATTTAGTTAAGTGTATTTTCAACTGATCCACATCAAGTATGATGTCTTTGGATAGACACCAATGGGTTTATTCGTGGATCCAGATACACCCAAGGTCCCCTTATCTAAGATTCATGGACCTAATTTCCATGTTAAGGTTCTCATTGAATGATTTGGAAAAGGAAAATGAAGCCCTCACATTGGACGAATGGATGGAAAATCAGGATCATTATATCATTTGGGGTGAATTATTTCTTATTTCATAATTCTATTATAGATTTTATCCATGTTTATATGTTCATGAATCCTTGGTTTATTCCCAAGAATGTTTCAACAGATTACTCCTAGATTAAATGATCTCCCATAAATATGAATGGGACCGAAATCCCATGTATATATCTGAGATTCATTCTTAACATTACACTCTTTTTGGATAGACCATTAATTACTAAGTTGTTCACAATGAAAATTTCAGTTTTAATCCATATGGGATTACGGTCTAGAGTTTATCTTTATCTTGGGTGATGAGAATAATTTCAATGTTGGGATCGAATCCGCAAGATGGGCTTTCTGCATATACCCATGAGATGAATCCTAACCCACATAGTTTGGTGTCATATTAATGGGAATGTCCCCTTGAAAGTACATGTGACAGGGACCCCACAAAGTAGTTTATCATCGTGTGCTAAGGACAGAAGTGAACTGATGTGAATATGATGTGGTCAGCGTTGAAAATCATAAAAGTTTCCAATGTTTCCCAACTAACATGGATCCAAAGTCCACATAGTTATGAAATATAGGGCTTAATAATGATATTTTCCTAGTAAATGGGGCATGATTTTGGGATTTAAACTTGAGGGAAGTCTCATTTGAGCTTAGTCCTTAGACAGGCATCCCACAAATCCTAGTTATACCACGAATTGGAGTCCATGTAGTCCAACTATCTAGTCAGTCATGTGACCTCCATGATCACAACTAATCTATAAACTCACGTGAGACTTTCTCAGAGTGAGAAACCAGAGGAAGTGGTTGATCTGAAAAATCACCCAATTTCCCCTATCTACTGGTATAAAAGCTAGAGGTTACTACCAATGAGGCCATTGATAAGTCACTTCCCTGAAGATGGTATAAGAGCTTATCTCTAATGGAGTTTCATTTGATTGGTTCTGGTAAAGGGGAGTATCAGTCCTCATTAAAGGGGAAAGAAATTGTTATCTTACCTTATTTATCATTTTCCCTAATCAAATGTAAATTACAAAGATTACACTAAGTCCCTAGAATAGGGAGGTACATGTGAGAATCCAGAGGCCTGAACCCGCATTTCCAGATGAATGTAAACATGGGTACATTTTATTGTTCTTCCTTATTATAGGGATTTTGGACGTTACTATGCTTTCCATGGGTATGTAAATACTAAAGGGAGACATGATGGACATTATGGGTTTATCATATTTTTCTGTGTATTTTGAATAGGATTTGGGCTAGTTATCTTGGATTGGTTTGTGGAGGTCCTACGAATGATATGATGGGAATAGAGGGATTTGATTTTAGAGAGAGGCTGGAACACTAGAGAATACCCTGTACCACGGGCCATTTCACTATGTGGTATGGGGTTTCCAACTCATAGAATGATTATACCTTGGTGAAGGGGTCACCACATATCGTGATAGTATACATAATTGTGTTCAGTCTGCGTAGAAGATTGATACGTCGACCAAGGTTCTGGTCGTGTTGCAAATTGCTACGCGGTGATGAGTTTTGTCCACATACTATAGTAGTACGTGGCACTGAGTTCCATCTGCATAGTGATTTTCTACATGGTGAAGGCTTCCATCTTTATATCATATGGCTACGTGGGACATCAGTTTGAATAAGGGGTATTGGTTTTGCGCTTCACAGGAAATTCATCCACGAAGAGAACTTGGTTTAAAGTCTACTAATTAGTATTATGTTTCCTTATTTAATTTTATACATAGGTCTATACCTATACGGAATTGTCGAAATATTCCATCCATTATGGTGCTCTATTATTTCACGCCTTCGATCAATCAAGTCCTCTAACAAGCATCCCTTTACTTCAGTCAACCAGGGTCCTTTTATAGTGAGGCAGAAGATCTGGACCGGTTGGCTGCCTGTGAACTTTTTCGAAATCCCATGGAAGAAAATTTACCTATGGATGACTCAGTCAACAAGGGCATGAGGTTATCATTTGTGGTGGTGAATATTAGCACCTTGTTTCTAAAAATGACATCATTTCCATCATGGAAAGCTTACATATGTTTCTTTCCCATGAACCATTTGAGTTAATGGAAGATCATATATTGGACAGATTTCTACACTTCATTCCCATGAACTAATTTGATTGCTAGCCCCTCGTGAAGTGAACCACCATGCGGAGTGGTGGTCCACAAAGGAGCTCTGATTCACATTTCATTCAGACTATTTGAGTTCCTGGAAAATATAGTATGCGAGGATGATTTCTCCACCTCCTTCCCTCGAATGACAATGTTTGTAGTGTTGGCTCCACCGTCTACCTCCAAGAAAATGTTCAGTTCTTGGGAGTCCCCATGAAGCAGATCACCATGTATAGAATAAATCCACAAAATATTATTTTCTTCATTGTCGTATTCTTTCTAATTGAAAATTTTTCTACTTTAAATGTTTTTCCTTCAATCCTTCATCCTAGTTGTTTTCATCCTTTCCCAAATTCATGGGATGTCATTGTTCATTTTATAGAGTTTCTCAAGGAAGGTTTCACTCCACTGATTCTCTCACCCACATAGTTTCCACGAACAATCTCTTTTTAGGAATCCTTTCACCTATGAACTGAACCATGCATCCACAAACTAAAAAACTTATCTCTTACAACAGTGATTTTTGGATTCCCCATAACATGGGTTTGAACGCGATTATCATTAATCATGAACTATCTATTCTCTTATTAATGCTTCATAGGAAAAATCATCGCAAGCCTTCTAGGAGCTGACAATTCATAGATGGTAATTCCTGCGTACCATTCATACATGGAGGATTAAATAGGTTTCCTTTTTTAGTCATTTTTTAAAAAAATTAATAAATATTTTTATTTTAGGGATTTTTTATGTATTACGGTATGGAGTCTAACCCTTTCTATACTATAACGACCCATACTTTACATACATTGTTAATACTTCAAAATGGAAGCACACTTATTACAACATATGACAAAACCACAAAGGACCGTATAGGTATAGTATCTTTAGAAACTGTGAAACATAAACAAATGGTTTATAAATTGTCTACAGTGTCTCCCATTTATTTCATCATATCTAGGGTCCCTTTTAGCATATTCTACTTAATATCCATCTTCCTGGCCTGGGGAAAAAAACATAAAAGGGTGATCTCAAATGCTCAGCAAGGGAAAATAAAGGAAATAAAAATCAAATCATATCTTTTTGAAAATCATAACGTGCAAAAGAGATCATAATATCTTAACATGGAATAAATCATAGAAGTGAAAATGAGATCCCCATAATCATAACATGAAACTTTAAACTTTGTGTCATGCACACATAATCATGGAAAATCATTTCTTGTTAGTCATGACTCATTACCAAGACTATCTTAGTGGACAAAGTCCCTTTCTGAACCGAGTTCACTCCTCGTTTCAGTCCTGCATCACTGAACCGAAATAACCTTCCGTTCCAGCCATGTCTATCTCATGAGATATATATCTTTACCCAATGCATTGGAGGGAGATATAGGTCCCACCCATCTTATAATGAATCCTTTCTTATGTGTTCCACATAATCATAAACCATACATCATAGCGTAACCCATGTAATAAAAATGGGATTCTTAAACAACATGACATCATAATAAAATTCATATAAGATAAAGGAATTCATAAAAATATTTCCATCACAACATAATCAAATCCATGTAATAATATGTATAAAAACAGAACCCTTTTATTATCTTAGATGGAAAATAATTTTGATAAAATACTTGAACTCCATTCTTGAGGAAAATATCCTTTCTACTTCAAAAACACTTTTCCATTCTTAACATGTCATACAATTTTAAACTAAAAGAAGTTGATTAAAAATACACTTGAAAACTTGTAAATGAAGCTTCTTGTAAATAATGTTTTAAGAGTACATTCATGCCGTATAAGTTAAAAAAACATTCTTTGTACTTTTGTCGGAAAAGTCAAAAAGTACCTCGTACGAAAAAACGACAAAAGATTCCTTTCATATTCTTTACGAAAAACTCACCGAAGGGTAAAATTGGATTTAAACTATTGTAAGTGGATAGAAACAATATTAAATATTGAGGGAACATGGATGTGGATGATAAAATGCACCCCAATAAATACTTACGAATAAACAATCTCAGATAAAAATGAGATTATGATATTTCCCTTACCTTAAGTCCGATTTGCGTTGTACGTGTCCGAAGCTCCTGTATAATGGTTTAAATAATGTTATTAACTTATTCCAGAATCATACATATTGATATGATATCATATATGGTCATATTTTTAGCTTCTTATTAGTAATATTTCATTTTTACTTGTTACTCGGGTCTTTATTGCCTTTTGTTCTTATGCGTGTTTTGCCGAATAAATTCTTATTCTTCTTTTAAGGTTATAGATACCTTATATCCAGAATGGTATTAGTGTAACATATATCATATTTATTCATTCAACTCATTTATATAATTACTATGTAATGATGATCATGTAGAACGAGTCGCATCACATCGTGGAGACGATATTCCGTACGTACGCACGAGTGATGATATCGTTCCTATGATCGTGGAATTGTATTGGAGTATATGTATATTATTTCAGTATCAATATTACTTTATAATAATCATAAATAGTTACTCATTACACCATTATACCCATCCTTGTAAGGTGATGGTGGAAAATATATTACACCACGGCGTGGAGACGGTATTCCGTACGTACGCACGCGCGGTGATTTCATTTTTCCGCAGGATGGATAGAAGGTGAATTAGGGTTGTTTCATATTTATAATAGCATATCAGTATGTAAGTAATACTGATGTTATTACTTTATCATGAAACAACTAAAGAAGAAGAAGTTGAAGAAGAAAGAAATTGAAAAGATCGGTAATGGATATTACCTCTTCTTTGGAACGCCTCTATGAATCCTCCACTTAGGGAACTAAGATTGGTCTTTGAAGAAAACCATGACCTCTAGGATTATTTTAGGGAAGTGTAGAGGAGAAAATGTCCGGGGTTGGCCGAGTTTGAGTGCTCAAATTGGTGTGAGGAGGAGGGGGAGGAGGTGCCCTTTTATAAGGGAGGAGAGGGGCACCTTAGGAATATCTCAAAATATTATTTTATATTAAAGTCAAAATCGGTTTATAATGGTTCAGAAGGGTTTTATTTCGAAGCTAAAGTGGGGATGGGTCGAAATCATATCAACCAATAGTATTTAGACAAGTTTAGGGTATTTAATTTAACCTTACCAATTAGATATAACTCTAAGTTAAATAATTTAACTTTTACCGTGTCTTTTTGTTTTCTTACACTATATGGTTAATACACTTACCATAACATGCCAAACGAACCCCAAATTGTTTATTATTAATATATATATCCTTATCTAAGTCATTTGGCCGAGCCTTAGATTTTTAAGAATAAAATAACAATTAATAATATAATCTTTGATTTAAAAACTATTTTGTGTCAATTCTGAAACTATTTGATATATGATTTTTTTGAAAGTCATAAAAAATTATATGTTCGAACCAAGTTGATTAAATCAACACTAAGATATCATAGTAACCTAGAAAATTAGTGGAATTCATAAAAAGTCTCAAATTACTTTTATTTTTGTGTTTATAACATCAATTATGTCAATATTTTATTAATAAGATAATTACTGCATCATCATTGTGTCATAAATAAATTAAAATATTTAATGTCTAAAAATTATAAATAAAATATCATTATGTAGGAAATCTTTTTAGATTTCTAATTAATTTTTATAGTCGAATTTATATTATGTATAACCCCATATTAAAAATGTTTTAGTTATTAAACTTTGATTTTAACTATTTTAACTATTCATTAAATAAAATAATATTAAATGTCATAATCTAATCCAAGTGGACCTAAATGGTCATATTATATTCATAAGGTTGTTTTTGGTCGAATTACACTTATCCAATAGAATTAGGACATGTGTTAGGGTAATAGTAATATCATATTTTGCCTTAGTTACCCTATTTACTATTAACCGTGGTAAAAAAAATAAAAAGTTACTATTCACCAAAAAATTATTTTTATCTCATTGAACCACATTTTACTTACTAATATCAACCATGTCTGTCGGATTTTCGAAATTCCATTCACAGAAGCGGTAAAATTAAGTTTTATGCAAATTTCAGTTTTTAACCTACCACTTAGTGGTTTCACTATTCATCAAAAATTGAAAGTTTTCAGAAAAATACCAAAATTTCACCCTAGGCTAATTTCGGTATTCCGAATCCAAAAATGAAGTCCATTTTGAAAGATAAAATTTATAAAATTTCAAAAAGTGGTTATTACTATTCATAACGGCTAGTTTTAATAATATTTTAATAGCATATCGTTGTTTAGTGAAACTCAGTATTGCGTACGACGCAAGCTATCGAGGAAGGTCGCGATTGCGTGTAATGTAAGCCAAGCTAGTATGTAGTGAAATATTCCTTTGATGATATATAAAAACAAAATATTACTCATAAAAATCTCGGGTGTTACACTCTACCCCCCTTAAAAAGAATTTCGCCCTCGAAATTCGTCACTTTGTAACAAACAGATGAGGATACTTCTCCCTCATCATGTCCTCAAGATCCCATGTAACTTCTTCAAGTTGGTGGTTCCTCCATAAAACTTTCACCAATCGAGTGGTCTTGTTTCGTAGGACTTTTTCGCTACGATCCAGAATCTCTATCGGTTGTTCTTCATAAGAAAGATCTTGCTCCAGCGGTACAACTTCTGAGCTGAGTACATGTGAAGGATCAGGTATGTACTTTCTCAGGAGAGATTCACGGAACACATCGTGCACTTGAGAGAGATTCGGTGGAAGTGCCAATCGGTAAGCTACCTTTCCAACACGATCCAGTATTTCGAAAGGACCGATATATCTAGGGCTCAACTTCCCCTTCTTTCCAAATCTCATAACCCTCTTCCAGGAAGATATTCATAAGAACACTTTATCCCCCACTTCAAACTCTAGGTCTTTTCTTCTGTTTTCGGCATAACTTTTCTGTCGACTCTGAGCTGCTCTTATGTGTTGTCGAATAGATCTGACCTTTTATGCCATTTCATCAACGAGATCAGGTCCTAATAGCTTTCTTTCCCCAACTTCATCCCAGTAAGTTGGAGTCCTACATTTATTTCCATAGAGAGCTTCATAAGGAGCCATCTGAATACTGGAGTGAAATCTATTATTATAAGAAAATTCCATTAATGGTAGGTGTTGATCCCAACCTCCTTTGAAATCCATAGAGCAAGCTCTCAGCATATCTTCTGGGGTTTGAATTGTTCTCTCAGACTGACCGTCTGTCTGAGGATGATAAGCAGTGCTGAAACTCAACTCTGTATCCAGAGTATACTGAAGACTTCGCCAGAACTTCGAGGTAAATCTCGGATCCCGATCAGATATAATAGAAAGTGGTACTCCATGCAATCTTACCACTTCCTTTACATATATCCTGGCAAGCTGATCTAGAGAGAAATCCTCTCTAATAGCAATGAAGTTTGCAGACATTGTAAGACGATCAACTATGACCCAAATAGCATTATTGCCTTTGGATGTTTTAGGAAGTCCTGTGACAAAGTCCAGAGTGATGTTTTCCCATTTCCATTCGGGTGTGGGTAATGGTTGTAACATCCCCTTAGACTTTTGTCTCTCAGCTATAACCTGTTGACAAACCAAGCATCGAGAGACATATTCAGCAACATCTCTTTTCATGCCATCCCACCAGAAGTACTCTTTCAGGTCCCTATACATCTTCGTGCTTCCAGGATGAATAGATAATGAAGAACTATGAGCCTCATCCATCAGCTCCTTCTTTAATTCGGGGATGGGAGGAACACAAACCTGATTCCTGAACTTTATTATCCCATCACAATCAAGGTTGAATTCAGGAACATTTCTCACCTTCTTTTGTAACTCTACATCTTCTTTCTCTGCCTCTTTAATCTTCACATGTATAGCTGGTTGAACATTCATTTGAGAAAGATAATATTTTCCCCCTTCCATTATAATTCCAAGATCCATCCTTTGTAAATCCATAAATATTGGATCTTTTGTGATCCTCATCATGGATAAACTAGCATTGTCTTGTCGACTTAATGCATCTGCCACCTTGTTTGCTTTCCCAGGGTGGTAATGGATTGAGCAGTCATAATTCTTAATCAGCTCCAACCATCTTTATTGACGCATATTCAGCTCCTTTTGTGTGAAAATATACGTTAAACTTTTATGATCAGTATAAATATCACACCTTTCACCATAAAGGTAATTCCTCCAAATCTTTAATGCAAAGATTATCGCAGCTAACTCCAAATCATGTGTTGGGTAATTTTGCTAATGGATTTTCAACTGTCGTGAGGCATAAGCTATCACCATATCATTTTGCCTAAGAACACACCCCAATCCCTTCTTGGATGCATCACTGTATATCACAAACCTTTCTCCACTACAAGGTAGTGTGAGCACAGGTGCACTGGATAACCTTATTTTCAACTCCTTGAAATTCTCTTCACATTCTTCCGTCCAGACAAACATAACTCCTTTCCGGGTCAACATGGTGAGTGGATTAGATAATCGTGAAAAATCTTTTACAAAACGTCTATAATATCCAGACAAACCAAGAAATCTTCAGATCTCAGTTACTGTTGTTGGTCTCGACCATCTTTCGATATCCTCTGTTTTTGCCGGATCCATAGATATCCCCTCTTTTGAGATTATGTGACCCAAAAATGCAACTTTTTGAAGCCAAAATTCACACTTGGTAAATTTGGCATAAAGATTCTCCTTTCTCAGGGTCTTCAATATAATTCTCAAGTGATATTCATGCTCTTCCATGCCATTTGAATAGACAAGAATATCGTCTATAAAGACTACCACAAATTGATCAAGATAGTCTCTAAAGACTCTATTCATTAGATCCATGAAGATAGCAGGGGAATTAGTAAGACCAAATGGCATCACTATAAATTCATAGTGTCCATACCTTGTACGGAAAGCCATCTTTGGTATATCCTCCCTTTTGACCCTTAATTGATGATACCCTGAACAAAGATCAATCTTGGAAGAGTATTGAGCTCCGCGTAGTTGGTCAAATAAGTCATCAATGCGTGGGAGAGGATATTTGTTCTTGATAGTGATCTTGTTATGTTCTCGATAATCAATGCAGAGTCTCATTGATCCATCTTTCTTCTTAACAAACAGAACAGGTGCTCCCCAAGGTGACGCACTAGGGCGTATGAATCCATTATCAAGATTCTCTTGGAGTTGCTTCTTCAATTCCTGCAACTCAATTGGGGACATTCTATAAGGTGTCTTTGAAATAGGCAAAGAACCCGGTATGAGTTCTATTGAAAACTCAACATCACGATTTGGTGGAAGACCCGGTAATTCCTCCGGAAAGACATCATCAAACTCCCGTACGATGGGCATATTCTTAATCGTGAGTTTCTCACCAACCATTTGAGATAAATAACCTTCATTTAGTGGAATCAAGACCCATAAGATGGAAGAAATTTCCATTGGAAGGTTATATTCATCCTTGCATCAATAGAAGATCGTAGATTGATCTGGAATATGAAATGTGACTTCCCTTATTTGGAAATTGATATGAGATCAATGTAGAGAAAGCCAATCCATGCCAAGAATCACATCAAATTCCACTAAAGGAAGTATCACAAGATTTGCAGGGAGCACTTTCCCACAAACTTCGATCGGAGAAGAATTATAAACTTTTGATGCGACTGTTGTGCCATTAGGTGTTGTCACAGCTAACTCAACATCTAATTGTTGAGGTAATACGGTGATACCCTTAGAAAATTTTTCAGAAATAAAAGAGTGGGTGGATCCAGAATCAAATAAAACATTTTCTACTTTAGAGTGGATGGTAAGTGTACCTTTCACCACTTCGTTATCGTACTCCACATCGCTGATAGAAATTGCATGTGACTTTCCTTTGTCTTTAGCCTTAAGATTTTGTTGACGTTGACCATCATCATCAACCCTTGGATTTGGGCATTGATTGGCATAATTCCCCATCTCTTTGCACTTGAAACATTGAAGTGTAATAGGTTCATTCTGTGTATCCCTTCCTTTGTTTGCATCATTAGACATATTCTTCCCATTATCGCAGCATTCAAATGCCCGATGACCTTCCTTTCAACATTTGAAACATTTACTTGTCCCTTTAAGACAACTCCCTCCATGTTTCTTTCCACACTTTGAGCATAAGGGAAATCTCATCTTCTTTTCAGTGTGCTCTTTAGATTTTCCTTTGAATTCCATCTTCCTCTTCTTATCAAACCCATGTGACTGATGGGTTACTCCAATCTCCATCTCAACTTTGAGAGAACACCGAACGATTTCCTCGTAGCTATTGAAGTCCCTTATGGATAACGCCCTTCAAAGACTTGGTTTTAAGCCACTAAAGAATCGATCGATCTTACTCTCAGGTTGGATAATAATACCAGAAGCGTACCTTGCAAGTCTTGTAAAATTTGCTTCATAGGTACCAACAGATTCATCATCGATTTGCTTCTGTTCAAGAAACTCTTTCTCTATCTTTGTTCGGAGAATACGAGGGAAGTACTTATTGAAAAATAAGTTCTTGAACTCGTCTCATTCCATAGACTCAATTTCATCACTTTGCCTCGTATTCATAATAAGATTACACCATTGATCACATATCCTTCCAAACGATACACTGCTAGGATGACTTTATCATGTTCAGAACATTGAAGAACTGAAAATATCTTTTCAGTAGTACTAATCCATTGTTCAGCAACTAATGGATCAGTAGACCCGCTGAAAGAAGGTGGACGCTTCCTCATGAAGGATTCAAAAAAATGATGCTCCTTCCTTTTCTCGTTTGGAAGTCCTACATGATTCATAGCTTGAGAAAGGTGTGTGAGCATGGCTACAAGATTTTTAATTCCAGCTCCCATATCGTTTGGTTGCTCAGGGGGACAATCATTGCATTGCCCATCACATTCCGCATTAACACGGTTCCTTCGGGTTCCAGCCATTGACTAAAACCAAGAAGAATAGTGTGAGCAACACTAATTATAATAGGAAAACCACATAATAAAGAATAAACTTTCACACTTAAGGTCTTATCCTAGGGTATTCATGGCCATTTCTAAAACACTAAGATTGTGTTCTATGCTTAGACTTATCCTTAGGGTTCTTACTAAGGCTTTCATATCCTTGTTTCCAAAGGTTGACTATACCTTTCCTCTGATGCCAACTATAACGGTCTAGAATTACTTCCAGTGGACTATATTTGATACCAATCAGGGCACTCCATGGGTGGCTACACCCCCTGGGCGGGACACACCACCATCCCCAATGGCAGCCATTTCCTCATGAAGCCCTTGGGTGGAGAGCCATGCTTCGTCCAACGCTCACATGTGAGAGTTCCCAAAGATTGGATACATTCCTACCTCCTTTGCCTCTAATACCAACTATAACGACCCATACATTACACACATTGTTAATACTTCAAAATGGAAGCACACTTATTACAACATATGACAAAACCACAAAGGACCGTATAGGTATAGTGCCTTTAGAAACTGTGAAACATAAACAACTGGTTCATAAATCGTCTACAGTGTCTCCCATTTATTTCATCATATCTAGGGTCCCATTTAGCATATTCTACTTAATATCCATCTTCCTGACCTGGGGAAAAGAAAACATAAAAGGGTGAGCTCAAATGCTCAGCAAGGGAAAATAAAGGAAATAAAAATCATATCATATCTTTTTGAAAATCATAACCTGCAAAAGAGATCATAATATCTTAACATGGAATAAATCATAGAATTTAAAATGAGATCCCCATAATCATAACATGAAACTCGAAACTTTATGGCATGCACACATAATCATGGAAAATCATTTCTTGTTAGTCATGACTCATTGCCAAGACTATCTTAGTGGAAAAAGTCCTTTTCTGAACCGAGTTCACTCCTCGTTTCAGTCCTGTATCACTGAACCAAAATAACCTTCCATTCCAGCCATGTCTATCTCATGAAATATAAATCTTTACCCAATGAATTGGAGGGAGATATAGGTCCCACCCATCTTATAATGAATCCTTTCTTCTGTGTGTCACATAATCATAAACCATACATCATAGCGTAACCCATGTAATAAAAATTGGATTCTTAAACAACATGACATCATAAAACAATTCATATAAGATAAAGGAATTCATAAAAATATTTCCATCACAACATAATCAAATCCATGCAATAATAGCGATAAAAAAAGAACCCTTTTATTATCTTAGATGGAAAATAATTTTGATAAAATACTTGAACTCAATTCTTGAGGAAAATATCCTTTCTATTTCAAAAACACTTTTCCTTTCTTAACATGTCATACAATTTTAAACTAAAAGAAGTTGATTAAAAATAAACTTGAATACTTCTAAAGGAAGCTTCTTGGAAATAATGTTTTAAGAATCCATTCATGCCGTATAAGTTAAAAAATATTTTTCGTACTTTTGTCGGAAAAGTCAAAAAGTACCTCATACGAAAAAACGACAAAAGATTCCTTTCATATTCATTACTAAAAACTCACCGAAGGGTAAAATTGGATTTAAAATATTGTAAGTGGATGGAAACTATATTACATATTGAGGGAACATGGATGTGGATGATAAAATACACCCAATAAATACTTACGAATAAACAATCTCGGATAAAAATGAGATTGTGATATTTCCCTTACCTTAGGTCTGATTTTCTTTGTACGTGTCCGAAGCTCCTGTATAATTGTTTAAATAATGTTATTGACTTATTACAGAATCATACATATTTATATGATATCATATATGGTCATATTCTTAGCTTCTTGTTAGTAATATTTCATTGTTACTTGTTACTCGGGTCTTTATTGCCTTTTGTTCTTATGTGTGTTTTTCCGAATAAATTCATATTATTCTTTTAAGGTTATAGATACCTTATATCCATAATGGTATTAGTGTAACATATATCATATTTATTCATTCAATTCATTTATATAATTACTATGTAATGATGATCATGTAGAAGGAGTCGCATCACATCGTGGAGACGGTATTCCGTACGTATGCACGAGTGATGATATCGTTCCTATGATCATGGAATTGTATTTGAGTATATGTATATTATTTCAGTATCAATATTACTTTATAATAATCATAAATAGTTACTCATTACACCATTATACCCATCCTTGTAAGGTGATGGTGGAAAATAGATTACACCACGGCGTGGAGACGGTATTCCGTACGTACGCACGCGCGGTGATTTCATTTTTCCGTAGGATGGATAGAAGGTGAATTAGGGTTGTTTCATATTTATAATAACATATCAGTATGTAAGTTATACTGATGTTATTACTTTATCATGAAACACCAAAATAAGAATAAGTTGAAGAAGAAAGAAATTGAAAAGATCGGTAATGGATATTACCTCTTCTTTGGAACGCCTATTTGAATCCTCCACTTAGGGAACTAAGATTGGTCTTTGAAGAAAACCAAAACCCTCTAGGATTATTCTAGGGAAGTGGAGAGGATAAAATGGCAGGGTTTGGCCGAGCTTGAGTGCTCAAATTGGTGTGAGGAGGAGGGGGAGGAGGTTCCCTTTTATAAGGGAGGAGAGGGGCACCTTAGGAATATCTCAAAATATTATTTTATATTAGAGTCAAAATCGGTTTATAATGGTTCCAAAGGGTTTTGTTTCGAAGCTAAAGTAGGGATGGGTCGAACTCCTATCAACCAATAGGATTTAGACAAGTTTAGGGTATTATTTTAACCTTATAAATTATATTTAACTCTAAGTTAAATAATTAATCTTTTACCGTGTCTTTTTGTTTTCTTACACTATATGGTTAATACCCTTACCATAACATGACAAAAGAACCCAAAATTGTTTATTATTAATATATATATCCTTATCTAAGTCATTTGGAAGAACCTTATATTTTTAAGAATAAAATAACAATTAATAATATAATATTTGATTTAAAAACTATTTTGTGTCAATTTTGACACTATTTGATATATGATTTTTGTGAAAGTCATAACAGAATTATATGTTCGAGCCAAGTTGATTAAATCAACAATAATATATCATAGTAACCTATAAAATTAGTTGAATTCATAAAAAGTCTCAAATTACATTTATTTTCGTGTTTATAACATCAATTATGTCAATATTTTATTAATAAGATAATTACTGCATCATCATTGTGTCATAAATAAATTAAATTATATAATGCCTAAATATTATAAATAAAATATCATTATGTAGGAAATCTTTTTAGATTTCTAATTAATCTTTATAGTCGAATTTATCTTATGTATAACCCCATATTAAAAATGTTTTAGTTATTAAACTTTGATTTTATCTATTTTAACTATTCAATAAATAAAATAATATTAAATGTCACAATCAAATCCAAGTGGACCTAAATGGTCATATTATATTCATAAGATTGTTTTTGGTCAAATTACACTTATCCAATAGAATTAGGACATGTGTTAGGGTAATAGTAATATCATATTTTCCCTTAGTTACCCTATTTACTATTAACCGCGGTAAAAAAAATAAAAAGTTACTATTCACCAAAAAATTATTTTTATCTCATTGAACCACATTTTACTTACTAATATCAACCGTGTCTGTCGGATTTTCGAAATTCCATTCACAGAAGCGGTAAAATTAAGTTTTATGCAAAATTCAGTTTTTAACCTACCACTTAGTGGTTTCACTATTCATCAAAAATTGAAAGTTTTCATAAAAATACCAAAATTTCACCCTAGGCTAATTTCGGTATTCCGAATCCAAAAATGAAGTCCATTTTGAATGATAAAATTTATAAAATTTCAAAAAGTGGTTATTACTATTCATAACAGCTAGTTTTAATAATATTTTAATAGCATATCGTTGTTTAGTGAAACTCAGTATTGCGTATGACGCAAGCTATCGAGGAAGGTCGCGATTTCGTGTAAAGTAAGACAAGATAGTATGTAGTAAAAGATTCCTTTGATGATATATAAAAACAAAATATTACTCATAAAAATCTTGGGTGTTACACATACTGCTCTAGTTTCCCCCTGCTACCCTTCCAGATGTTATTTCAGCTTCTGATGTGAAAGATAAAACAAGGTAGATTCTGTTTACAATTATATTTTGATTTTCTCATTGCATTAGTCACTATATCTAATCCATTGTATGGGCAAAAGGAATATCCAAATTCAAATAGGATTTCCATTTATGGATTTGGCCTACTAAATTTTACAACAATCCCAAATCCATCTTTGACAGACAAACTTTTATCTTGGATAATTGATAACAACACTGTCCATTTGTCTCTTATTTCATCAATGGGGAACTTTATATGAAAATAAATCACTCTCATATACTTATAAAACTATACCTCTCAGCAACCAGAGGATTCACGATGAGTTTCAGATGACAATGTGAATTACTACCAGAACATTTCACGAAATTCCATGAAAAATAAGGATTATGGTTTTCCAAGGAAGTGGGACTATAATTTGGGAGTTTAATTTGGATTATAATGGGGATGACCATTCTTTGTTCATCATTTCTATGATGAATTTCAGACAAAATTGAAAACCAGGGGTCACTATGATGTTTTTTGGGAATCCAAAACCTATTCTCAGGAAACTAAGGCCCACATTTTTCATCTTTTGAGTTGATGGAGCCCAGATACTGACCCGTTTTATTTATACAATGTGGAGGTCAGTAATATCCTCTAGGATATTGAGTTGATTTTGGGGGTTACCATCATCAAATAAATATATGAAGGGTTCCTTACAACTCATTCAACATTGGATAATGAGGAGAGGATTTTTCCCCTAGCAAAAAGCTAATTATCAAAGAAAAATCCTTTTCAATGGATACCAACCCTCACCTGAAGAAAGAAATATTGTTGTGTAATTGTATAAATGCATTATCTGTGAAATGTGGTAATGATCCCCATGCCAACAGACCCAGGGCCTACCCAACCACGAACACCCAAAAATTAGTAGGTTTCTACTATATTATTTTAATGGTGGGTTAGTTCTGTGATTGTTTATGGGATCATTTTTCTCATTATCGACCATTTGTTTTGGATGGAAACCATCCAATCCATGTTTCTGAGTGGATGTATTCTGACGATATGGGATTACAGTCCTATGGTCAAAGATATAAACACTATCATTTTCACTTATCTAGATGAGAGTAAATGTTTCAAATTTGACGTTCTTGTACTGGTGAACAACTATTGCTTGTTGGGCCTAATCTGCGAGGGGAAGCCACCCCACCGGATGGTAGGACCTTTCAAGATCATCGGGGGATGGATAAGAATGCAAGTGGGTGGTTACACATTCATCAATTATTTTTCAATTCTAGATGTCCTTATCCTATAGAATTTTCAATTTACTAGTGGGATCATGCTGTTGGGATGAGCCACTCCAGATAAGATGGGTGAGTGGAATGAATGGAACAAATGAGAATTGATTAACCGATTCAATTATCATAACAACATAAAATATAACCCATAATTTTAACCTACATGTGTTTTATTTAATGATGAATTATAATACATTATTAAAATATGATAACTCTTTTATTTGATAGAAGGTATCATTGTTGCCCGTATTGACAGAGAAATTATCTATAAGGGATATGGACCTTGCATGTTTCGTTGTCAATTTAATGGTGTTCAAATTCTATGTCTTCTTACCCTTAGTAGTAAACTCCAAGAAAAAAATTTATTACAGCCCATTATTAGTGGCTAATGATTTCCAAAGGAGATAAACCATGCAGGATTAAACTATATGGTCCTGGGGGTTTTATACCCACCCTCACAAAAGAATATGCAGATATCTAGATTCAAACATTCCTAATGATCTAGCTAGCATATCTGGATCCCATTGTCATGAATCCATCCCATCTAATTATTCATTTCCTATTGCATGGAGGTAGTGGGATTTTCAATGGTGTAGTCAGTCATTTCATGAACAACCCCCATAACTTGAGGTATTTTTTTGGAATGGAAGGTCGATTTTACCAATCTTAGTTATATGTTAGTACTTGTTGACATTTCCTATGATGACGATGCTGAAAGAGTGAATCATTACCTTCATGATGTTAATACTCTGACTCATGCTCAAAAAAATAATTTCAAATACCTTCATTGAGTCCATTCCATGATGAGGTCAGACATCAATGAAGACGGTGATAATGACAGTCACTATTTAGAGGGTGATTATATTGCTGATTTTATTGTTGTAAATAAAGTTGGTAAAATTCCAAAACAATTACCATAGCCTCACAAGCATCCATAAAATCAAGCTTCTAGTGATGTGGAAATACATATTAAGAAATTCCAATTAATGAAACCGTATTTGATTCCCCAGACCATTTCCACAACATTATACATTCCAATTGTGGTTTCATTCTAGGAGGCTTGTAGGACATGAGTGAGAGTGTTTCCAATGAGTACATATTGGAGCTATATCAAAAAGATTTCTTTGACCTTCTGAGTTTTGGAGAAGGAATTTCTCCCACAAGGATTTCTGCTAAGAAAAATCTCGGTGAAGTATCCATGTACCTGGATGATATTTACACCTAACTTCATTAATCAAAATAAATACCATATTGGGGTGATAGGTTAGCATTAATGTTAGTAATCTTATAGCCTATCGATACTAAAGGAGAGGAGGTGATATTTTATAACATCAACCTTACTTTCGATCATTTTGATGACCATATACATTATGGTTTACCTATATAAGAGACCCAGGAGGCTCAGAAGACTATAACTTATCTAGTTAACATGCCAAATGAAAACTACAGTTGGGTTTCATTCCCCATAAAATATGGTGGTTTATACAGAGTTATATCTTTGTGTTCGACATCATCTGGAAGAAGTCATAGTAAACCCCACAAGAATATTTCCCACCCAATTTTTTCATAATTCTACCACCATAGGTTCCTCTCCCTATAATTCCCCAATGCGTTGACAAGAAAAATGTCTTTCGATACATATAAAATTAGGTATTATATGTAACTACCATACCATTTTATTTGATTTCCATTCACATATGCTTCAATTAGTTATTTAAGTATCCTAATTTTTTCATAACCCTGACACGATAAGAAACAAGGAGGCCATTTCCTAGACAATTGTAGCTCATACACTTTTTGATGTAGAGGGGGTACCATCAGATGTTTCAGCCAAACATGTTGGATAAGCTAGTCCAAATTAGGCCTTCGATGGTGTCTCTAGTGACAAAATGGTTTTTTTTTCAACATAAAACAACTCATGTTCCACCAGTGAGATAATCATTGGAGGCTGGGACTTTAGCTACACGTGGCGATCCTTACCTTATAGAGATGGCCGGTATAATCATACCAGCAATTGTTTAGATGGGTGGAGAGTCTCAATTATTGGTGCAAATTAGGGTGATTTAATGTCTCTATATATAGACCATGCCAAACCAAATGGATTTTACCTCTTATAAGGGATATATTCAAGATTCAATGCACCCATGGAGTATAAATATCATGCTCTTCAAGGGGTTATGACAATAGAGGTTGTTATTTTACCGACCTAGGGAAACCTAGAACTGGACATAATCCCTTATTCAACAATGTTCATTCATGGATGCACAATATTGATGTGAGACCTTATGGGGTCTACCAAATGGGATGAGAATAATAACTCTCTACAGGTGTCTTTGGATGATCCTAAGGCCCATTCATAGATTAAGGTTGAAACATACACTTTTTCGGGCATTGATGCCTAGATAGATGCTGGAGATGTTGTTACTTTGGCAAGGGAATATTATTTTTCCACTTCTTCAACCCTTTAATTTTTATCTCTACATTCTAAAACATTTTTTACTATTATTTTATTTCATGATCACAAACATGAGTATATTTCGATGGTGGTTGACATTTCAACCATTCCATCTATAGATACTTATGTATATGTGATGAATTAGGGGTCAAATCTCATAAGGGAAATTGAATTAAGACATTTTCTTTTGGTACTCATTCTTGAGTACATTTTGTCCTCTGAGAGTGATTGTGAAGAGGAAAAAGACTTATTATTTGTCCTCCAACCCTTTTTTAGAAAGTGTTGGGAGACATGTGGAAGAAGATTTTGTGAACCACCCTGGTAAACATGTTGGCAATGTTTCACAAGATACATTGTATGTTTTCAGTTCTTAGGTATGGGTGGTTCAATTATTGTGGTTTTTACAACATTGTGAGAAAGGTGGTTTCCACCCAGGAGGAAATTGGCATGCTTGAATCTCATATTTCTATTTCATCATCTAAGAACCATCTTTCCACTACCCAAAAATATCATTATAAATAATGTTACTGAGTAGGTGGGGGCAGTTATAATGTAAAGATCAATCTCACGAAGCAGTTTTCTTTAATGGAGAAACATGGTCAGGATGTGTGGAAATGGAGTAATGAACTAGATAGAATTAAATAGGAATAGTTGAAAAAATCGAACCTATAGAAAATGGCCAATAATTATTAGATTGTGGGGAAAGGTTGGAATTGATGCAATAAAGGAATTAGAGGCATTGTGGGATGGTGTTACAGCTGAGAATGAAACATCATTGGATCTCCACCGAGCCATTGAATAATCGAATTGTATGAAGATAAAATTTTGCGTATCTACTAAAATTATTCTATAATTATTATTCCCTTATCATATAGAGAGGATCCAAATGTAGAATCCATTATTATCTTCATTTAATGGAAACAAAACATATTGATCTCCATTTAATTTCCTTCATCTTATACTACAATTTAAATAAATTATAATTGACCTTTTCTTCAATAAGATGTTCAACTAGATATTTATTTAATCACAACCCAGAATAATTGAATAATCATTTTCTATTTTTTTTATTGATTTTGGGGACTTAGTGATCATAGTTAAACTATTTAGATGGATACTAGAAAAACCCATCAAAAATTTCTCTGTTTACATTATCATCCTATGTTTTTCATAAACCTGATTTATTTTGGGATTAACAGGTACAAACTGGCATCTAGTTCAGATACCCTTTTTTAGGATTTCAACCTGAAAATATTGGTATATCTTTATAATTTTTAATTTCATGAAATTTTTTCAAAACCATAAAAATTTTAGTTTTATTGAGCTCATTCTCGACATTTTTCATTGGTTCCCATTGTAGGTTTTCATCAAGGTGAGTTTCATCTCTTTTTTTATTGCAAGTATAATTTATTTCAAACCAGACTATAGTTGTTGATGTTTTCGGTCAAACATCAATTACTGAGACTGATGTTTTATGTCCAAAAAATATGACCTCAATTTTTAGGGAAGGGTCCCCAATTTAGGGCTCATTGAACGAGGATATACCAATATATTTCACACATAAATGAGTTAATTTTCATGACTACAATTTTTTTGTTTCTTATTATAAGATACTATATGTGTCTTGGAATCCATGGGGCTTACAAAAGTAGGATAATCCAATATAGAGGATTAATTTTTCTTTTGATGAT
This sequence comes from Viscum album, assembly GCA_963277665.1. Lineage (NCBI taxonomy): Eukaryota > Viridiplantae > Streptophyta > Magnoliopsida > Santalales > Viscaceae > Viscum > Viscum album. The sequence goes on from OY728152.1 coordinate 2,112,877,857, forward strand.
AATCCATTTCATGGGAATCATTTGTAGAGCCACCAGGGAATTATGTTCATAGTCAAGCCATGGTGTTCTCTGGACACTGGCCCTTTAATAACAATTTCACTATAATTTAATAGGAATTTGGACATCTAAAAAATAGGGTTATCCTTTCAAATGGGTGGTGTTTGAAAAGAATGGGGTTATTTTTATAAGTAGTGATAATGAATGAGATTCCACTTTAATACATATTTGGAATACATAAAGGCAGGTTGAGGTATAATATAAATTAAATTCATGAAACATTGTTTCATAAGACTAATTATTTAATGTCTTTTCACTCTAACCTAAATGGGGGTAATTGGATCATACATTTCATGGTAGTCTGACCCAAAATGTTCTCTCATGTTCAGTTATGGAATGGGGGAGTGGATGTAAACTGTAATCTGGGGGTTTTCAAAACCAATAGTGAGGTGAGATGTAATCATCATATGGGTGTATAGTGGTCTAAAGAACTCTCTTACAGAATAATTTTCTATTGGATGGATAACATGTTTTGTGGGAAACTAATGTAGAGCCATCATGAAATTGTGTGCATAGTCAAAAAATGATTAATGAGGACACCGACCATCTATTTCTGATTAACAGGGATGGTAATGGGTATTCAGACGAATCGGGAGACATAGTATAGTTTGTGGGGGGGGGGGGGTCCAAACATGAATGGGGACACTTCAAACTGAAATTTCCTTAGTATGGGTGGAGAAATTCTTCACACACAACTGTGAAGAGGTTCCTCAATCAAGTCTGAACATTATATAGGAATGGAGGGTAAAATGTTCTTTATGGTTAGACATGAGATATGATATTCAAGTGTCACTATATATCCTATGTTGAGAGGTATCAAGTTAAATGCAGTAGTTTTAATTTTTAAATTTTATATATATGGGTATCTGATTTTTTCTTATGAATGGGGAATTTTTTTCTTGCATATGAGCTAACCAATGTGGAGGGATGCGTATAGAAATTTCCTATGTGGTATTATTTTACATACAAGAACATGGGGGAAATGTATTCTTTGTTGTGTTAGGACACAAGATTAAACATTGGGTGTGAAGCATCATGCAGTATAAGATTCAAGTTATTAGGAAATTGGTATAGAATTCCCATTTAAGTGGACAATAACTAGACCAGGATATCCCATCATGTCCATTATTTGGGTAGGAATGAAAGTGTAAACCATGGATCTCAGAGCTCTTGGATTATTAGATGTGATATGAGGCTCAGAAGCCATTGGACATCTGTAGGTAGGAAAATCCTATCCCAAGGGCGAATTAGCATTTGGATGATAGGACATTTAAGGGAATCATATATAGAGATACTGGGGAATTATGTGCATATTCAAACAAAGGTGTCCCTAAGAAATTGACTCTCTATTTCCACTAGCCATGGATGATTATGGGGATCCAAGATTTCCCAGAGCAGGAAGTTTGATAGATGGTAATGGTGTTTCTGGACATATTTTGAACTATTTGGTCCATTATTACACATGTAACGAATGATTTCCCTATGTAGGGAAAAGTTATATTTAGGGTGGGGTATTTTTATTTCATTATTAGAGAGTGTACGAGTTTTTTATATTTGGGTTTCATTAAATTAAAATACCTACATAAGTTTTGTCTGTACGTAGGGAGGGTGAATTTTAACTATATTTGTTTCCATTAGTGGTGGTTGGGCCTAATATCTGTCATCCAATCATCACTATGTATAATGAAACCACATGAATCGTGTCAGATATAGTTATTATGGAACTCACAATTTAATTTCATATAGTTACAACTTTGGTTTTCCCATCACAGAGGGATGATTCTTAGCATTCCATTTAATGTTGTGTTTCCAGAACTAACTATTAGTGATTTCTTTTAAATGGAATTGTGGGTAATTCACAAACTGGGATCCTAAGTTGAACCGAGATATGATCAGTGTAATAATCAAATGGATAAAATAACTTAATCTAATACCTATTCATGGTATGATCTAGTAAATTAAAATTTTATTTTCGAGGTGCTATTATGAAGCCTTACCATCATAAAACAAAGATACTTTATCATGTGGTTTTAAGGTTGTGTGATTAGAACAACTTCTATATAGCTTGAAATCATGTGGACAAGATATAGATTCCATTTTGTTTATCATTGTGCGTTTAGGACATGGATGAATCAACACGAAATAAGGGACACATTATTCTTCTTAAATTGGTATCATAAATATGGCATGTGTGGAATCTTCATCCTTTGACATAACAAGAACACAGAGAAGGGATATTTTCTATGTATACCACTACCAAATCTAGGTCATAGGATACAATAATCACTACATATCCCATGGGATGTTAGGAATTTAACAACAAAAATTTCTCCCTTAAGAGAATCATGTTTATGTCCAACACATGCAGAGGGGGAGACATTTCACATTTTAGGGTGGATGGGCCTGCGACATAGATTTGGGGAATTACTATATATACTGTATAGATAATAATCCAGTCATATATAGTTCTTTAATGTGTAATGGTAGATGAATAATTCCATAAATGGTTCGGAATATGGTGAGAATGATGTTATTCCATATAGATAAATTTCATGCATTGAAAATTCTAGAAGAACAGTTTAATATCATGTTACGGGGATTATTTTTCATAAAGATCATGAGTATGTATGGTCTAATAGTTATGGTATATTCCGAAATGCCCTGGAAATGAGGGTAGATATGAAATCATAAACCATGATTTTAGAGACCCTTTGAATAGGATGAATGATACAGGGCATGGAATCCATTGGAAATACAGAGGTAGGAAAAGCCTCTCATGAGGATAGATTTGAATATGGTTTACAATCCTTCAAGGGGAAAACATATAAGGATCCCCTCAAACATTGTGTGCATAGTAAAAAATTGAGGCCTTGGGATAATTATCTTCAATTATTGATGGACATGGAGGTTTAGGGGGATCCATGATTTATTGGGTGGTGGAGTTTGATGGATGGAAAAGGTATATCTGGGAACACCAGAAATGTCCAGGTTGATCATTCAAAAAAGTATCATTGTAGTAATAATGGCATTTGTGCATGAAATAGTGGAATTTTTTTTGGTGGCTGTTGGGCCCAAGGATGTAGAATATTGGTGTCACTACGTATCCTGTAAGGGAAGGAATCAAGACACACATAGTTCTAAATTTAAAATTCCCTTCATGGGTTTCGTACATAAGGTGGGAAAAGGGAAATTTGGTTATATATATATATATATATTTGATGGTGGGGGTGAATGGACCAAGATGTAGAATCTGGGTGTCATTATTTATCATGTGAGGGATGGGATCAAGACACACATAGTTCTAAAAGTATTATAACTATACCGGCATGACTCGGGAATATGGAGGGGCATTTTTTTTTAAATAGCGGCTTGATGAGGATATCTACTCTTGGTGTCACTACATATCCTGTGAGTGCAAGAATCAAGATAAACATAGTTTGTAAAGGATTTTCCCTATATAGGAATGTTATATACATAGGGAGAGTTTAATTTTTAATCCATTCATTCAAGTAAGTGGGCCTATCACATACCATTACTTTTTTCATGTGGTGTAAATCCCATAACACAACTCCTAAGAAAACATGAGCTATGATTGGGGTGAGAAACAAGTAATATTAGGGACCTTTCATGCCATGTAGAGGCTGTAAAAATTACAATCGAGTTATTTTTTTATAATGCGGTGGATGGAGAAAGATTTAGGATCGAGGTGTCTCTACATATCCTATTAATAGAGGGGAATCAAGTCAAAAATAGTTATATGAATATACCTCCCCACATAGGTCTAACCCGTACATGGAGTGGTGGCATTTTGTTTTAGGGTGGTGGTGGAAGAGCATGGGACATAGGGACTAGGTGTCACTACGTATCCTTTGAAGATATAAATTAAGGCACACATTGTTATTGAAGAAAGAGGGTTCCCATGTGGATCCAAAACTCATATAATAACAATTAAATTTCATCATTCTCCATCATTAATCCAACTCATGTGCGAAGAATCATTGATTAGAAATCCATGATACATATATAGTTTAGCATCCTGTGGATAAGACAACAAATATCATGCATTTTAATGTCTTATGGTTAGTATGGGAATCACCAGAAATGAATTAATGAGATGTTATGTTCTTCCGTATAACGTCTTGTGACCAGGACATCCATACTATATAGTTAAATGTCTCCAAGAAAGGAAGGTTAATCATGCATTTCATTATCATGTGGTTAAGGTGTTTTATTATGCATTTTTTAATATGATAAAGAAGTTTTATAATGTCATTTTTCATCATTTGATATGGGTGTATTATCATGAAGTCTGTTGTAATGCGATCTAGATGACTACCATAAATTTTAACATCATGTGAAGAGAATGTATATGTCTATAAGTGTATAATCATGTAGTGAGGATTTTAATGACAATATGTGATAAAAATGAAATGATATATTCTATAGTTTTACATCATGTGGTTAGAATATCGACATTATGCAGATTAATGTTGTGTAGTAAGGAAAGTTTTTCATGCAATTTTCCTCATGTGATCAAGAAATTTTATCATTTAGTTTTTCAGCATATGGCAAGGAAGTTTTGTCATGAAGTTTTCATTAAGTGATAATGATACATTATTATGCATTTTTTAATCATGTGACTAAGATTATTATCATTTTATACAAGAAATACTTTTTCAAGAACCTTTCATTGGATGGAGCTGTGGTGAGATTCCTATCCATTTAAATTAAGGAATATTCTTCATTGGAGTAGACCTTTGGTATGACATATGGTCCTTCACATTTTGGCTCCATTTTTTAGTTTTCTTCCCAATTATCATTGGGTAATTTAGGGCCAACACCATATATCCTTCGATGAAAGATAAGAGGAGAAAAATTTTGTTGAAGGCTCATGAAATCCTCTTTTAGTAAACAACCAAATGGTGCAATGTGTGTAATATTTTCTCATCTAGACACTCCAACACATTGATCCACTTTTTGGATTTCTATTCTATAGATAGATGAGCATCAATGGGTTACAATGCTCTTATCCCATATACGAATGAATTTGAGGTTCCCTTTGTGGCAGTGTGAGTTGGGGTTGGTAAGACTGTTGAGAATTGGAGATCTTTTTCAGATATGATTTCTTGTACTTATCTACCATCTTCTAAAGTATGCTTGATATATTATTATTGATAGACTCTATCTGTCTGTTTGTCATTTCATGGTTGTAGGATGAACAGCTGGCTTTGATTCCATACTCCTAACATAGAATTTTCATCTCAGCAGAGAAGAAATTGGTTCCATTATCTATCAGTATTGTATGAGAGACAAAAAAATCTGGCGATGATACTAGATTTCAAAAAAATTGATGATGCATATTTTCCCAACATCTTTTAGGGGTACAGTTTCTACCCATTTGGATAAGAAGTTAGTCAGAGTGAGGATATACTTTACTTGTTTGGTCATGGCAGGAGTGTATGGTCAAATAATTTCTATTCCCGATATGAAAAATTTCTAGTAATAAATGGTTGTGTGAAGTAACTACGATGGTTGATAGATGAAATTTGAATGAACCTGATAGGAATGAAACATTTTTGTGAATTTAGTGCAATCTTGTATTAATGTGGGTCAGTAGAATCCAAGTATTCAAAATTTATTAGAGAGTTTTTATTTTGATTGGTGTTCCCCACATGCTTTGGCATGCATTTCATAATGGTGATAGTTTCTTCTGCATCAATTCATGTGATAAGGATCCAATCATGGATTATATTATGAACGTTCATTTTTTTATTTTTTCTGTCATAACAAACAAAGTTAATTTCTTGTCTTCATATTTGTACGCATATAGCTCTATCTAGTGGGTGTTCCCTATTTTTAAATTAATCTATCATTGTATTCATATAGTTGGTGGTAGGACCACATGGCTCTGGGAAGGGATTTATCTCTTCAATTTAATTTTCATTAGACTGGAATAATGGGAAGACCATATAACGATGGAAAATGTTTATAACCATTTCATTCCTACCCATCTTGGGTGGTGTCTATATTTTCCAATGCATCAACCATTGCATTTTGTGTTATACAAACATGATTTAATTTCGGATCTGATGGTAATTATTCCTTCACCTCTCGGACATGGTCAAAAAATGGAATTATCTATTATTTATTGATTTTATAGTCACCACTGACATGGTTGATGAATAGTTCTAAGTTACCATTTATCTTCAAGTGTTCTTATTATACCGATGTACCAGATGTATCCACTCAATGTAACCTTGGTACTCTACTTCATTATTTTTGAACCCCAATGAATTTAAGAAGAAATAGGGAAGGGATGACTTTTCGGAGAAATGAGTATGACTCCATAAACCATTTTGATTATATTGGGGTCTTCCATACATTTCTGTCTCGGTCCTCTGGATGCACCATCAAAATTTATCTCCTATTTTTGGGATTCGTTTTTAACATATAACACTTCTTCATTAGGTAGTTAAGCATCCAAAGGGGCGTATGGTGAAGCTGTGGAATTCCCATTAGGTGGTTAAGCATCCAGAGAATACTTCTTCCAATTTTTCCCTAATGGTTGGATTTGAAGTTAAATTTTTTTGAAAGATGTACTTGAAGTCCTCTCAACGTTATGAGGTTGTGATGAGGTGGATTTACAAGGACATCCAACATCATCCTTGGGTCGATCACAAATCCATGGTGGCGTATGGTGAAGTCGTTCAATTCCCATGAGGTAACATGGAGAGAACATTTTATGGGGTTTATTTTTAGATTATGCTATCGTGTTTTGAAGAAAAATGTATCATGGTCTACAAAGTAGTCTGAATTTTTTTTTTCATATAACTACCATATCAAGAATATATCATTCAACCAATCTTAACAAATTTTTTTTTGAATATGTGATGTATGGTACATTGATATGTCACCCCAACATTCTTCAGTCTGATTATAATTACATTGTAGAAATGTATTCACTGGGGGGAACTGATGGTGTTGGACTCTATATATTATAAGGACATTTAAATTTAGTCATATTCTGAACAACCTCCCATCATAGAGAGATATTGATATCCACTAGTTTCATCAATCAACAATTTTGTATTTGGGATTAGGAAGTCTTTTTTTTATGGTGATGATTAAGATCCCTAAAATCAATGAAAATTATTATTTTCCCACTATTATCTTTGATTTGGAAAATATTATCAAACCTACGGGGTTATTTGGACTCCCGAATTTAGTTTCCCTGGATGACCTTGTCTACTTCAACCTCTATTTTGGTAGCATATGTATGTTTCTCCTCCTAGAAGCATTCTTGTAGAAATGATGATCTTCTGGAAGGCCCAAGTGTTGAGTGGCCACTTAGGGATCGAGACCAAGAATTTTTGTGATGTTGCAGGAGAAAAAATCACGATTCTATTATTTTATAGAGGTGTAATCCTCTTCGTCTTTGAAAGAAATAACTTCACGGATTAAAGTGGGTTGTGATTCTTCTTTTGTACCGACGTTCATTTCTGTGAGTTCATCAATGATGGTAGAGACACTATCCTCAAATTCTCAAGAGGAATCTCTAAAGTTTCTTATTATTATTCTTCCTCGCATTACAAAAATTATTCTTCCTCATCTTCTTAATGGGAGAAACAATTCCTGTTATTAGAGCTCCTAAGTGAGAGCTCCTAAGTTGAGAGGATAGTTTCAATTTTGGCATTTATAGGCTGAGGTGACTTCATCCGATTCGAATGACAGTAGGGAATTTCTGGAGTGGATAATGAAATTTAATGATAAATTTATTCATTCTCTTATACCTTAGTGGGTGGGGAATAGATCATCTAGAGACATGCATATAGGTTATAGACATTTCTAATTGAGCAATCTCCACTATTTTGGTTTCAAGAAGAACTTCTATTTGAGCATTCTCCATGTTATTTTTTGGTAAGTCTTATTGTTTATGAATTAATTTTATTATTCAATTTGTGAACAACTAATAATAATTGAAATTGTGGGTGGGAACATAAATTAAATAGACCCTCGATGAATTATCAAGTCTCATCAGACTAACTAGTTAGGAAACATTATTATATAGGTTTTTTGTGTATGTATAACCATCACTTAAATATAATTAGTATAAGGCACAGATGGCAGTGATATCCTTATTTTTGAGTTCATAATGTCTAGTTTTATTAATTTCATTTATTGTGCATTTTGTAATTATTATCCATGAGATTATGAATTTGATATTATCAATTTCTAAATTTATTCATCAACATGATGATTAACTACCATATATATTCAATTATTTAGTTTAATATTTTATGTATTTTTGATTTGATCATTATATATTCAACAGTATGCAACCATTATCATGGGGTTGAGATAACCCTTAGTTTATTTCCATTCCCTGTGATATGTAGGACTATATGAATGTGTTTCTTGGATGATGAATATTTAGTTATAAAATGTTTTATATTTTATTTCTACTGTAATTTGGTAATCATTTATTTATCTAGTTCATTAATATTTATAAATTTGTATATCCTTGGTTATGTGATCCTTATATCTAAAAAGGCTCAGGGTTACTATAGTTTTGTTTACTATTTTTGGTACCAAAGGAATATCAGTAAAAACTGTAGAAATATTATTTTTGAAAAAATATATTAGAGAACACATCCATATGACAGAATCCATGGACATGTATAAGTATAGATTAATATAATATAATTTTTATAAAGTGGAGATTAATTATCTTCAAAATAAATCCCTATCTAGATACTAGTATGTGTATGTGTATATGGCTATGGAATAGATTCACCTAGGTTTTAAAAAATGAATGGGGATGATTTGGTATAAAATTGGCTATCAATTTTTCATGGTTAATAGAACTAATATGATACAATTACCTAGACACTCCCATGTTGTTTTATTTATTTAATTCAAATGTGACATTCCATTACCATGTTTCAGTTAATAACACTATTTTTACTTTATTCTCTTTTTTACATATGGACCTCATGTTTATTCAATTATTTCTCTTTTAGAAATATTTATTCATGGTTTTCCGCATGTTAGATACTTTATAAGATCCAAGAATGTATGTTGGTCTTTTTTAGAGGGGTTGGGATAAGGTATAAGGTATTTCTAAATAAACTAGCCAGTGAGTGAACTATACAACCAATTTAGGGATTTAAGTATGATGTTCCCCTAGGAAAACCATTGGTTGGTTAATGAATCATCCTCTAAGATATGAATTGTTCCTATCCAACTAGATATTTAGTTAGTATTATTGTAGTTTGGTTATTCTGACATGGTTTTTATGGTAAACTGGTAGAAGAAAATGGATATAAAGTGACCTTGAAAGGGCCAGGAATTAGTATGTAATATATTCTTTTTGTTTTGTTCGATATCATTTTTAAATATAAAATTTTTCCCTTAAAATTAATTCAAATATAATCACCTTGTGTAATATATATAGATGAATTTGGTTCTACTAAATAAATTTATTCATAGATGAAGCAGTTTGATAATTTTTTGATTGTATTATTGTAATAGAAATATCTTTTGTGGTCCTATATCCATCTTTCTTCCATTCAATCATTCTTTTAGAGTAGGGAATTCTTTTGTCTGTGATGGATTTTTGTTTTTATTTTGGATTTTATTTTTATAATCATCCTCAATAATTTTACATTCCATATCAAAATTGGTGGATCCCATGTTGGATTGACAGTTGATCTGATGGATTTAGGTATTTGGTTTTGTAATAAAAAATTAATCAATTTAAACACATGATTCTTTTCTACTTTGAATTTATTTTTCAATTGATTTTCCAAAAATTATTTGGGACTTTTAATGAATGGTTTTTTAATGGAATGAAAGGTATTATGAAATACCTTGAGAATTTAATTTGAAATAATGAGCTCATTTATGGTAATGATCAGGAAATGAAATGAACTATTAAGGAATGGATTCAATGAAATGAAAATGATTGAAATTTTTATTGATTTTAAATTTAATGATATGAAATGAAAGCCCGAGTTTTTTGTCAAAAAAACCAATATTTTTTTTGAAATGAAATTTATGTTTTGAAATATGAACATTGGTTCAATTAAAATAATTATTTAAAATGATTTTAGATTTATTGAAAAGGATGAAAACCCAAAAATTATTTACTAAACTTATGCACTTGAAAACTTGTTTATTTGGGTAGAGGATATGAATTCTATATTAAATTTCATTCCAACAATTTAATAATGAACTAAAATTAAATAAAAATATATTGAGGGATGGTAATCATTATTTGGAGACATATTTCCATTACTCAAGGCTTGAGCCTAAGGAAATTCGGTCACATCAGGATATATATTTCAGAAAAATTTTGTAGAACCCCACAATTAGATTTATCTTACTTATTAAGATTATAAAAATGGTTGTATGATTGAAATATTTTATTACATGACATGTGTTTATAATTTGTTTATTTATAAATTTGCTCGAAATAAATATTTATCCATGCATGTTTTGATGATTTTTCATGAGTATGAATGTTTAATGGAAATAAACTATTATAAATATTTCATAAAAGGCCTGGACATTTTTTTAAAGGACATTTTAACTTGAAACCCTAAATATAATTACATGAAATTTATTTTTTAAAATCAATAATATTCAACTAATTGATTATGAATTTATTAATAAAGACTTAGTGAAATCCTACTTGGTTATTATTTCCCACACCATTCTTTTGTCTTCGTGAAATTGTATATTTTATGATTCCAGGTCCTGGAAAGGGGAATGCGCCACTCATAATAATTGCATGTTCGTGATTAGGAGACATTGAGAGTTGTAGGTTTACTGGTGTATACTATGACCAACTTGTTAGATAGAGATTTTATGTTAATGTTTTGGTTGTGTTTTGTGATGAATTCGGTAGATGTACCTTTTTTGGGATTTCAATCTATTTAAATGTGAATATTTTTTTTCATGTGGAGTGTTTTTAATACTTACTATTTATATATTCATAATTATTTCATCATTTTTTTGAGATACTCTTTTACCAAAATAATTACCTCTTTATTTTATTCACTGTTTGCAATCTAGTTTCCATCCCACTGGGATCGGTGATTTAAATACCCATGATTTTTATGATTACATTTTTTTCAAATATATTTAATATTTTTTATATTTATATTTACACAAAATAATTATATTAGCTTGTTTTATACACAATATTATGTTTATCTCATGTTACACACAACCCAATGTTTGAACAAAGCGTGGCTTACTATTAAGATATTATTATTTAATATCATTGATATACCCTTGTAGTTGGAATGGAGGGTATGAATAATATTGACTAAACTATGAAAATTATATATATATATCTGTGTGTGTGTGTGTATTTATATAAAATGATTTTCTTATGTGACTAATTAATTACATATTAAAATTAAAACTATCTCGAAATAAAGGAAATATTTTTATAGAAAACAATTTTTATGTATAAAAACGTGTTTTAACTCAATAAATATTAAAAAATAATATTCAAGATTGATTTTAATGGAATACATATGTTATATAATAAATAAATTTTTTAACCTCAATAATGTGTGTTTACTATAGAATATTTAAGTATAAATATATATTTATACATAAAAACAATATTATTCTAAATAGCAGTTTTGTTTCACTTTTCACGCTTAATATAAACTATATTTTGGTTCATTAAGATATTTTTTTAGAAAATAAATTAATTTCTTAAACCCTCGTTTAAAAATTATTTTAGGGGGAGTTTTTTAATTTTTCTCCGATGATAATGTTTTTGATGAATAGAGAAAAATATTGGGTTTCATAAAAACATTCGATTTCATTAAATATTTCAAGAATATCACAGTTGTTTCAAGATGTTTTTAAAATTAAAATTTGTTCAATTATACATCTATTTATCTGGTTTATTCAATTGAGTTCAATTTAATATTTTTCGTTTGGATATAAATGCATTTTAAATTTTTGAAAATTTTCCTTTAGATCACCACATTCTCATCATGTCAGTGGGATTAATATTAAATTAAATTTAAACACTTCTATGTAAAGGAATTTAAAAAAAATTATATATTTGTGATAATAAATATTTTCATTATATAATAAGGTGAATTAAATTATTATTACAATAAATAGTAAAAATAGATATAATTATTTACAGTTCATAAGATAACAAATGGATTACCTGGGGTAAAGCTAATGAGATAAGAGTTAAACTGACCTAAAGCATTACCAAAATAAATTTTATGAAAATATTTAGAACTAATATATTTTTGAATCAATAAATGAATTTTTTTTTCTTTTTGGAACACGGTAAATGTGGTTACACATTTTTCATTTCAAATATTTCAACTATATCACACACCTCTCCAATAAAATTCCCCAAACTCCACTCTCATATTATCATTAATAAAACCCTATGTATAGGCCAATAAATTCCCAAATATATTACTTAACTACCTAATTTAATATTATAAGACTTATTTTGGTCTGAAATCTAACCTATTGTGCCTTTTGGTTCAAATAGAATGAAGTTGTCTAAGTAAGAGGTAACCCCCCAAACTGAGCATTTTATTTTATTTATCCATAATCCTAATTAAATTATTATTAAATTATAATTATTTACTAAAATTGGTATATTTATTATTGTTAAATGTTCATATGTATACATTATAAATGAAATACTTCTCCTCTTCTATCAAATTGGTTGTGAATTCATCATTCGCGTGTGTGGAAGATTATCGCCTTGCGAACTGATGTGATTTTTTTTTCATTACCACATTTCATATATGGATATAATGATGGATTTATTATTTAAATATATGATTTAGGATATCAATATTTATAATTAATTATTATATCACAAATACCTTATTACATTTCATTTTGTGAGAATGTAATATCATCTCTTATGTTTATGGTGCACAACTGCCTTGTGAAGTAATGTTATTCATTCACACATAACATATAATATATTAATTATGTGTTTAATGAATATATATGATATATATTATATAAAAATTATTTTATAATTTTATTGTATTATTTAAATTATTTTCTATTGGGAAAATTGAAACATCCTTAATAGTTATGTATGAACAACTATCTCTACGAATGGTGTATTTGATTTTATATATCCAATATTTATGTATCCCTAAAAATAGATTTAAAATGAATATATAAGATATTTATTTAATTTTAAAAATTAATGAGGTTAAATTAACATGATTAATATAATAGATAAAATCCAAACATACATGAAAAACCCACCTATTATTTCCCAAAACGTGACAGTAATATAGAATTGTTAATAATTGGGTTATAAAAGGTCATATATAAGTAATATAGGATATGATTTATATATTTATAGTATTTTAATATATTTATCATAATCATATATTTATAATATAGGATTATATAATTTTTTTGTAGGAAATAGAGAATTATGATAAGGGATTTCAATCTCTCATTTATTTTCTATACAACACAAGTCATATTCCCCACCAGTTTATTTTATGAGGTGTATATACCAAACATGAAAATATTTTATGATTATTACAATTAATAAAATTAATATTTAAATATATTATATATATAATTAATGGTGTTTACGGTTCATGAGTTACCAAAGTGGTAAGGGATTTTTTCTTAAATTTCCTTTATGGGGACCTATGGTATATTATGCACTTTATTATTCCATGGGGTGTATAGAATAAAATGTGAAATTAAATATCAATAATATTATTATATTATTGATTTATTATATTTAACATAATTTCATTCTTTAATTGTTATTATAATTCATATTTAACAATGTGATAAGTATTTTACGTTACAATCTCATAATTTATCAGGATTGATTGTTATTATGATATCAATGAAGAAATATTTAGATCTATCTCTTATTCAACTAATAAATTTTCTTCCCCTCTAGTTTATTTTTTTAGATCGCATTCTTTCCTTTAATTGTATTCTATTTATGTATTAATGACTTCCAAATTATATTTTTAATGATGATCATCCTCAAAATATTATTCTTACAGAACAATTTTTCCCAAAAATATATAAAATTTATTTTTAACACTATTAAAATAATTTAATAGAGTTATTTTTAACCATGTTTGATTTTTTAGTATACTTTATATGTAATATTCATTTTTTCCAAACCTAATATCATTATTCTTTTAATGAAAATGTTAAAGGATTCTTTGTTTTAACATATACGAATCAAAACGAATTTCCCACCATTATTACAATTATTTGATTACAGGTTTTATTTTGATGTTTTCAATGTTATTTTCAAATAAAAATATTTTTAAATAATATTATGTTTTAATATAAGTGTTTTTCAGAAGGTAAAAAAATTATATATAGGATTTTTTTTTAAATTATTTTTAAATAATCATGTATTAGTTTTCATGTTAACATTCAATGAAAATGAAAATAAAACATATTTTATTAGTTTTTATTTTAAATAATTTATTTCCAAATAAACACAAATTCCCTCATGAAACATGCCAATTGGTCACTCCTTAAAAATAATTTTTGGTGTATGATGAAATCCTTTGATGGTACATACAATTAACTAGGGGTATTAAAAATGGAAATGATTTATATTATATCTCTGGATGGGTTATGTTTATGATGAAAATATGTTTATGAAAACCATTTATCTCCCTCATGTTATACCATGATAAAATTCTAATGAAACCATATTTTTTTTTCCATGGGTTATAATTTGAGTAAATAAATAAATGATTTTAAAAAAAATCTATACATGGTTTTTAATATGATGAATATATTATAATATTGTGGTAGACATATGTATTATTTTTATTATCAAAAGAATAATACATTATAACCAAAGATTGGTGGGACCTATATATCCCTCCAATTAATTGTTTAATGTTTAATGTTTTATTTTCAGAAAGGGAAAACATTTGGTTATTCCAAACCAAAAAAGGGTACAAATGAGGCTATCACAAGTACTATAATGCTTACATGGGAGGTTATACCAATCCCAAAGATATTACATGAGTGGTCATCCCAATCCTAAAATGTTATGAATATATGGGTGGGTGTCATTGACATAAGATATTATATGACAATGTGTAAGCTGGAATGGTATGTCTAATGCCAATGTTGTGCTGTCATGTCTCATGTACTTTGACTACCTTATGACTCAAGTCCATTGAACGTCAAATCATTATTCCCTGACTTAAGAGTATGATCTTTAATATGTAGGGTACGGTATTCAAATATTATACTAGTGGTCTAATAGCCATATGCCCATGCTATATTTACATGTATAACATTTATGACCTTACTGAGTATCAAAGATCACTGTTTCTTTATGTTTCATTTCACATGGTTATGAGGAATTTTTTTAAATAGGTTTAAATTGGGAAGAGTATTAATGGGGAAGACCACTTTAGATATATTGATGATCCATCACCAAATTATATGATTTTCATCCTAGTATTGAAAAATACTATACTATTATAGTCCTCATATGTATGTCTCTATAATTTAGTGAATATTCACCTAAAATGGAATGTTTTCATTGTTTGAAAATCCTACGTTTATACATTTGGTATTTTATGAATGGTTTAGTTAAACATTTGAAAATATTATATGAAATCATTAGTTATAACTCTAATGATATGTCTGAGGGTTTGAATAATGATCATTCAATGTATAATACAATTCCCTTGAATTTTGGTTATAGATATATCTACTGGATTCAATGAAATTATATCCATGTATGTATACTTCAAATTGGCGTTTCTATATCAGATAGTTACAAAGGGGTAATAACATTGAAAATTGAATATTGATAAGTTCTTGATCATCTCATGTTCTACAACAATGTGCCTTACTGTATGATTGGTTTTACACTCCAAAGGGATATGTTTTCTAATTTCAAAAACCCTTTATGAACCAACATGAAGGATTTAAATAAATGTTGACATTTAATGAACAAGGGTAAAACTAATGATCCAAATATTAGAAATATTTTCCTATCATATAGACATTATATAAGTAATTTTTCATGAATATGTTGTTCTGAACTATTATTATTATTGATTATAATATTATTTTTTGTTTTAGTCAATTGATATAACCTTAAGGAACCATGTTAATGCTATGTGTGAAGGAAAATGAAATATTGTTTTCCTAAGAAACAAATTTTATTGGTACAAGAATAAAGAATCTAATTTCTATACTCACACCTAACTATATCCATGAATCAATCTGAATTTCCAAATGATAAAGGGATGGAAGAAATTATTTTGGCACTACAATGAGGAAATATCCTACTACCATCAGTGGATCCACTGATTTTCAAGTCATTGAGTTTTAAGTTAATGCCATTAAAAAAATATTTTTCATTATCTTACATTTTGAAGATGAAAAATTCATTTTAAATGCATATCATTAGAAAGGTGAAAAAGAAAAATAGTGTAATATCACCTAAAATAGAACATTATGAAATTTACTCCACAAATTGGGATGAGTTGAAGATCATATTTTAAAAAAAACAAAATTCCATGCATTCTTTGTATGAATATAGAGATAGAATTCCACGAGATAAATAAATATTATGATAAAACCCTTAGTACAGATGATGAATATTTTATAATCGGTTCATGTTACACTTTTTGTTATATCTTATAACCATAATGTAATGTTGATTAATTATTTGGTTGATTAATATCAAGTCATAAAATGATGTTAGATATAATATATGTCACTAGATATGAATACATAGCATTATGTGATACAATGGAGGAAAAGGGGGTTGGAGTTATGTATCAATTTCATGTTTTTTTATAAGAATAAGAAAATTGGATGCCAAAGAAATATTTCAAATCCATTGAGAGAATGAGATTAGTTTTATTTTATGATCATAGTTTTGGAATGAACAAGGAGGATATTTTCATAAGTGGACTAGTAAATTTTTTTTGTCTTGAAGGGACGGTCATGGGAAAATTTAATGTTGATGTTATGGTAAGTTGCTAGAAAATGGTACAAAAAGAGTAATTCATCTTATAATGAACCAAACCTGCTAGAGTATTTCATTCTAATGGAGTTTGATCATTTTTAAATAAATTCCCCAATAAAATGGGTAATGTGTATAATATTCCAAAAAACATCTGAAGGATATTGATAGAGGGAAAGATTATGAAATAACAGTTGATAATGAAAATCATGATGATTAGGGAATATTAACCTTGTCAGGTTAGTTTTAGATTTCATATAAAATTTGGTATCAATGATCTCTATGAAAATATTATTGTTAATCAATTAATCTAATTTCATTTGATTTTTGAACTTTTATTATCTCCCTCAACATTAAATTTGGAGTACATGAATCACAGTTGATATTTTATCAATACATGGATTGCCTCTAGGTGAAATTGAAATTTTTGTATAAAATAAAAACTTATATAAGGGTAGAATGGTGAATAAATTTTTATGTATATATGTATTTCACTAAGATTAATTTAATATTTAGGGATACTTTCATTGGTTTATGACCTTAAGGTTGATCATATGATTAATTCCATTGACACCCATTTTGTGGTTTTACATGACAAGAGTTTTTCATGATTAAGGAGGTTTCATGTGTTATTTAGGGGATTAACACCCTATGGTTTATTGATGTTTTAGTGAACAATGTATTAAACGATGAATGACTTTACACAATGTAGATATATTATTAAATGTACTGGTAAAAATTAGGGTTTCTATTATTATGGATTTTGAAATAGTTATAGGTAATATTTGGTCGCCATAATATTTCATAACACATCATTGCTATCAAAGAATATCCCTCTCTAGATCTGATTTCTTGATCAAGCATTAATGAAGTGGTATGGTTTCATGGGTACCATGTCTAACTGTCTCTAATATGGATCTGATTTTTTTCTCAAATTTTCATTGAAGCCATCCTGAATCTATTAGTATATTGTTGAGTTTCGTCACTATTGTATCATCCATAGATAGATGCCCAGTCTTAAAATAGAATTTAAACCTTATAGGATATGCTATTATTATTTTCTATGAATTTCAATGGTATTTGGGATGAACACCTTACTCAAAATAGGTTTTATGGTAACAATATATTTCACCAAAGTATTTTTATGGGTCCTTTTAATGCATATTAAAGAAAATTACTTCATAACATCATCATATTAAAATGATGTTTCAGAATGAAATCAATTATGTTCTAAGAAATCTTACGAGATGTCAGAGAAGGTTAGCTCTATTATGTGTTCCATGCATCTATCCTAATGAATCAGATAAATGATCTATCACTGGTATAGAACATAGAGTTCATGACATTGGGACATTATATTTCTCATTAGGATAAACTGATTGAGATTCTTGATTGAATAGAGAAAAGACCAAAAAATAACAAAACCACATATCAGGTCAATATTCTATTGAGAAAAAACTAGGTTGAGGAAGCTCTGTGGGAACCATAGGATGTAATGAAGAATAATAATCCTCTAATGTTGGTACAAAAGTGATGAATTTTAAGGGATAAATTATTTTTATGTGGGGTACAATGTTACACTATGAGATTTTGTGAAATAGTTTTTTCAAATAAATTTAAAATTTCTAATATGTTTCCTTACATAAAAACTATGTTTATCTTGTATTACATAGATCAACAATATTATATTGAGTTACACAAAACACCTAGTTTTAATGGAATGTGACAAACTATTAATGAATTATTGTTTAATATGATAGTTTTCACCTAGCCATTGGAATCACATGTTGTAAAAGGATTAAATTCATTATGAAAATTTATGTTATACAAATTTATTTAAAATGGATTCTTTGGAGACCAAATGAATTCGAAATGAAAGAAAAAATTATATTGAAATAATGGTAATCTTTTTTTAGAAAACAATTTTTCTTCATGAAAATAAATTTAAACTCAATAAATATAAAAAATAATCATTAACATTCATATTATCTATTTCATAGATATGATATAATAATAAATAATATATTATTCAAAAATTGTATTTTTCTAAAAATTATTTTTGTATCATTTTATGCACTTATATTAAATTTTATTTCTCACAACAATAGTACTATTTTAGAAACTGATTTTTTAAATCAAAATATCATTATTATATTAGTTTTAATTTTTTATAATTTTATGAGAAGAAACTTTTTATGATGACTAGTGAAAAATTCTAGCATTAATTAAAACTTTTCATTTCTTATAATCATTTAAAAAATATAAAATAATATTATATATTTTGAAAATAAAAATTATTACAATTATATATATATATTAATAAAATTCAGTTCATTTACTTCATTTTAATATTGAATTGTTTTAAAACCACTTTTTTAAATTTTGATCATTTTCTCATAAAAAATAAACCATATCATTGCATTAGTGAGATTGGTTTTATATTATATTCTACCATTTATTTCATGGTAATTTGAAAAAGAATATTCCATATATTTAATCAGAATCAATAATCGGATCAAATTTGACCATAAAATATAAGACCACCAGTATTATTAGAAACAATAAATATTATTTCCTGTGGTTTGGATAAAGATGGGTTCACAGGGGTCTATACTACAAAGATAAGGGTTTAAAATTACCCAAAACATGTGAAAACACAGTTTTATGGCCATATTTAGAAATATGTACTCTAATTTAGATAATTGCCCATTTTGGATGTTTTTTAATTGTGAAAAATATGGGAACACTTTTTAAAAAAATAAAAGTGTTCCACTCACGTCACATATAAAAGGAATCCCCCTCTCAACTACTCTTCATACATCCAATAATCTTTTCTAAAGCCAATAAATTCTAATATATCATAAATACATACCTCATATCAAAATATAATCCTTATTCTGATCATTATAAACCCCCATAAATCTTCTTAGTGCAGACTAAAATTAGTTGCTTGAAGAAGTGACACCCATAATAGAGTTTTATTTTATTTTATTTATTCCTTAATATCCCTAAATTATCAAAAAACCAATATTATATAATTTCATAATTGAATTTAATATATTAAAATGTGATTATGTTAATTTAATTAATTAAATATTTCTCATAATCTATTAATTGGGTTATGAAATCATTATTTGTGTGAATAGTGGACTACAGCCTCACGAATTGAGGTAATTAATTTTACATCAAAAACTATCATGGATAGGAATAAAGATGAAATTATTTTTTATATAGGATATCAATGATATGATAATTATTATTAATTATTAAATTACATATTCTTTTTTTACATTCCATTCACTTGGAATATGGTAAGGTCCCTCATGTGTGTGGTGGACTACCAGATCACGAAGCGAGGTGATTCATTAATGACATACATAGAAGGTAATATTTATTGGTTCAATTAATATTTTTGATTCATATGACATGGAAAATATTCAATAATTCCAGTATATTATTTATATATCATTTTTTATTTCTATCTTGAAAATATTCCAACTGAACATGCATACATATGGCATATCGTCTCTTTAAATGGTGTATTTCATTTTCTATCCTAAACATTTATAGATCACTCTAAAAATTTTTAGAATAAATATATATATATTATTTATATAATTTTAATATTTTTTTATATTTTTTTAACCATGAACAATGTATTAGGAAAAAAATTACAAATAAAAACATACATGAAAACAAATTGTCTCTCAGAACCTGAATTTTACATGGAAGTTTTATTTAATAAAAAATAAAATGTTATAAGTAAATCATATATAATATTAATTGTATATATGTGGTTATTTACCATTTTTATAATTAATTAATATTTATTATAAGGGATTTTTGTAAAAATTTGATGGAAGTCATGTCTTACTATATAGGATTTCCCTCTCACTTTTATTTTCTAAGATTACTAAGCCATATTCAGTGGCAATTTTTTTATATTGCGTATATATTAACCATGAATTTATTTTATTATTATTATACATAAAATAAATAAGATATATATATATATATATGAATTTTTAATATTTCATTCACGGTTGTATTATTATTGGGTTACCAATGTGGTAAAGTATTTTTGCTAAAATTTTCTTTTCTTAGGGACCTTTGTTATGTTATGAACCTATCTTCTTCTATTAAGTGAAAATAATCTTCCATCAACATAAAATATCACGAAACTATTTATTTTAAGGTTATTATAAATTTAAATTAATGTCATTCTTTCATGGGGATTGAATTTCAATGTTACCAATGTGGGAAGAGATTAATGATATAATATCATCCTTCATTAGGACTGTATATGATTATGATTCCAATGATATAGTATTATTATATATCACTAAAAAACATAAATATTATTATCCTATGGTTATATATGTAAAATAAATTTTTCAACTCATTTTACTCTCTTTAGGTACTCAAGAGATACCAATGATGTTTTTATGAAATACAACTTTATTTATCTCTTCAAACAAAAAAAATATTTTTCCAAAACCATGTTTTCTACAAATCTGATCAAATTTGACTAACAGAACTAAAATAGATTTTTATATTCCTATTTATCCATGTTGAATTTTAAAAAAAAATTGACAAGGATTCTTCAATTTATTTTCAAACAATTCCTTTTTGGATTTTTCCAAAACATTGAATGAAATATTTTTTTGACATGTATGATATGAAAAAAATTAACAGCCACCGAAAATAATAATTTATTTAAAGATTATTTTATTATATTTAATTTATATTTTCAAAACAATTATTTTCAAAATGTTTTTTGTTTTAAAAAAATGATTTATAATTGGGAAAGGATATTTTCCTCAATAATTATTTTAATTTGTTTTTAATTTTTCTATTATAATTGTTTAAGGATATTGTTATTGAGAATTAATTAAAAAATATTTTATGAATATTTAGTTTTATCAAGTTTATTTTCAATGAATGTACATTTTCTTCAATATACAATCCACGATATTTTTTTAAAATGTTTTCTCTCTATGATGATATCCTTTGATGATACATATTATTTTTTTGCGATGTGAAATAGTGATAGCATTATAATTGTTTCTCTAGATGGTTTATATAAATGAAGACACTGTTTTTTACAAAATATACTTCTCACCCATGGGTTATACCATGATAAATTGTTATAAAACAAATTTATTTTTCTATAGTTTATTATTTGAGGAAATAATGAAATGATTATACAATACATATCTTTCGCGCAATCTGATATGATGAATGTTTTATAATATTTTATCACACATATGTTTGACTTTGATTATGTTATTTTTGTTACATTATAACCACCGAAGGGTGGGACCAATATATCCCTCTAATGCATTGGGTAATGATTATGGTTATATGAGATGAAAGGGCACACATGAGTTTATCCCCTTCTGGAAAGTGGTTACAACAGAAGTTTTATCGAGCTCAAATGTGGGTACAAATGAGGTTACACTAGGACAACATAGGTTACATGGGAGGTTATCTCCATCCCAATTGTGGTACATGTGTGATTATAAAATTTGAAGCATGATATAAATATCTTATTAGGTAGCCATAATATTTTCAATGATAATTTTAAGACACAATTCCATATCTTATTCAAATGTTGTAATTCTATGACCCCAGTTACCTAAAGTCGGTGCATTATTACATAACATTAGCATGATCACAAGAGATCAGGTCTTGAAGGATCAGTCAGTCTAGTTGCCCTGGAAGTACTAGTTACATACATAAGTTTTATATTTCATTATGAAATAGAAAAAAACAAAAATGTGTCCCCTTTGAACACACTCATATCCCATATCTTATTCCTGCAAGTGAATCATAATATACTTTTTCATATCATGCGAAAAGTAAATCATAAGAAAGGGGTGATCTCAGAGTCTATGTAAGAATAACAATATTGAGGAAACTATCATAAATAAGCATAATAATTCAATTAAATGTGTAAAAAAAAGACTTTTAAAATTAAACATTAGTATACACTAGAAAAGATAAATCAAATAATTCAATTTACTAATTCCCTTGGATATTCTAGTAGTCGAATAATCACATTTAATATCAATTGATAATTTAATAATGATGGAATGTATAATGCCAGATATCAAAACCGCATAGTCAAGGCCTCATTCCAAGACTAAAAATAAATTCTTTTCAAGACCTTGTGCCAAGACACTAATTTTTCTAATGAGACCTACTGGTGCATCGAGTGAATTTAGAAGGCCCTACCCATCACTTACTATGGGGAATGCATTCCTCATATGAAAAGGATGAAACATAACATAAAAATATTTATTAAAACTAGCATACAAAATGTTAATAATTTTACCATAAACCTTGATTGGTACAAAAATGAGACATCCACATTCAAATATATCACAAAACATTCAATACAATATGGAATATTTGTATCATAATGAATTAACTTCAATCAAGCGTAAAACCCATCAGTGGATGTTGACACATATCAAATCAATCCTAAAAATATTTGATTGATATATCTATTTCTACATTAAAATTATTTAAAAGTAAAAAAAACATTTTTTGGAAAATATTTTAATAATGATTCACGATATCCTATTAAGGTTGTATAGCAGTCCTTAATGGTTGCACCTGCAATATAAGTTAAAAAACATTCTTTCCTTAATTTTTTGAAAAGGTCATAAAGTACCATTTTTGGAAAAAGATAGAATGATTCGTTTTAAATAATTTTATAAAAGTCAAACAAGGTTATAAGTTATTTTAACCCATATTCTAGGAAAGAGTAAAAAAACTGGGAATACATTTTTAAGAAACCAGGATGTGGATGATAAAGAAGTCCCTATAGATACGTACGTACAAACAACCTCAGAAAATAATGAGATTGTGAAAATAACCCCTTTATTGTACTTTTCATTAGACTATGGCACATTAACCTCATATATAATAGTCAAATAATTGTTATTAAATTATAAAAGTACCACATACAAAAATATGATATCATATGTGATCCTTTAATATTGCTTTGTTAAAAATATTTTAGTAGTATCATCGTTTGAAGTGTTAATTGATTCATTTTCCTTTATATGTTTTTTATCTAAGTCATGTTTGTTATGGATAGGACATATTTGAATCATATCCAGAATGATAATAAGTTTTTAAAAATTATTTTTAATCATCAAAAGAAAATTATGCTTGAATGGTTATGATGGGGAACAAAATCTCATTGCCTTGTGGAGACAGTAATCTGTACGTACGCACGACCGACAATATCATTTTATTGATTGTGAAATAGTTTGTAATTTGAAATGTATATTATATATACAGAATCATTAACATGTTATATTAATTATTTACTTCAATTATACACATTATTATACCAATCAAAAAAATGAAGTGTTGAATAACAAACTACACGACAATATCGAGACGGTAAGCCGTACGTATGCACGTATAGTGACTTGGTCATTCATAAGATGTATAGAATAATGAATATGGATGTAACATATTTATAATAATATCATAGTATGTAGAAGATACTGGATTTATTATTTCTGTATGGAAACAACAAAGATACAGGAAGTGGATGAAGAAAATAACTTTGAAAGAGGTGACCGTTTTATTCCCTCTTCTTCTATAGTTTCTTTTTGATTTGAACAAATGAGATCATTAAGTTGGCTTTATAATTGAATTTATGCCTCTATGAATAAGGGAGGGAATTTGGGAGATGATTAGAGTAGGGTTTGGAAGAGAAAAATAGCTTTGGAGGTGTGAATTTGAGAGAAGGGGAAATATCCTTTTATATGGAAGGTGAGCGGCACTTTAGGAAGATCTTGAAATATTATTTTATTATAAAATAATTTTCGGTTTCTGATAGATCCAAATGAATTTATTTCAATAATAAGGTGGGTATAGGTTGAAAATATTTCAACTAATAGGTTTTAATCAATTTTAGGTCACAATATTAACCCAATCTTTAATATTTAACTCTTAGATAAATATTTTTACTTTTACCATATATTCAAGACTTATTATAATACATGGTTAATAAACATACTATAAAGTGCCAAGAGATCCTAAGGTAGTTCTTTAATGACTTATCTATCATTATATATGTCTTTTGGAAATATCATAGATTTTTATAACTATAATATAATATAATAAAATAATATTTGTATTAAAAACTCATTTATGTCAATGTTGACACTATGTAGTATTGGGTTTTTGTGAAAGTAATAAAAACATGATTAATTCAAAAAAAATCATTGAATCAACCCTATCATGTCACATTGACCTATAAAATTCGTGGAATGCATCCAAAATCTCTATTTATATTTATTTAAATATTTATAATATCAATTATTTTAGTCTTCCATTAATAAGGTAATTACCGAATCGTCATTGTGTCATAAATAAATTTAATTATTTAATGTATAATGATTATTAATAAAATACCATGATATAAGAAAAAATTTTAAATTTATAATTAATATTTATATTTTAATTTAACTTATTCATAGCCTTATATTAATAATTTATTAGTTATTAAAATTTAAATTTAACACTTTTAACTTTTCATTAAATAAAATATAATAAATGTCCTAATCAAATTTAGGTGGATCGAAAACGATCATATTTTTGTTCTATGGTTGATTTTGGTCAAAGAACATTTGTCCAATAAAATTAGGACATGAGTTCGTGTAATTAAATTATAATTTGTACCTTTAATTACCATGTTTACTTTTAACCGTGGTAAATAAAATTCATAACATACTATTCACAGAAAAATATTTTCATCTCAATGAACCAAATTTTAAGTACTGATTTAAAATTTTTCTCGCAGATATTTGAAATTCAATTTACATAAAGCATTGAAATTATGTTTTATGCAACATTGAAAATGTGCCTAGAAGGTGGGTAAAAGAGGGTAAAAAGTTCTACAATATTTTAAATATATAATCTTATTATAAAATGACTTCAAATAATTACATTGGACTAATATAGGTATTATGTCTCTATTTTTACTTTAAAATATATTTAAATTTAGAATAAATATTTAAATAAAAAGTCGATTTTAAACAATGACGCACTATTTATTACCATTCATAAAAATATATATGTTTTCAGAAAAATACCAAAAATTCACCCTAAGCTAATTTTAATATTCTAAATCCAAAAATCAAGTCCATTGTGAAAAATAAAATTTATAAAATTTCAAAAAGTGTGTATTAGTATTCATATCTTCTTTTTAAATGGCGAGTTTGATTGGTCATCTTGTGATAAAACTCAATGTTCCGTACACTGCAAGCTATTGTATTATTGAAACATAAACGTACCCTAGAAGATTGGGGAGTTACATTTTTACCTCCTTCAATTATTTTAGTCTTCAAAATTCCTATAATATCCCTGCATAAAATGATTCGGGTGGTTCCTCATCATATATTCCTTAGGTTCCCACATTGCCTCTTCTATTTTATGTTTTCCCCAAATAACATTTACTAGATGAGTCATCTGATTTCTCAACACTTGTTCTCTTGTATCAAGAATTCTGATAGTCTCTTCACAATAAGACAGATCATGTTCTAGTTCTATTTATTCATGGGTGTGTTCATGCATTGGGTCAAGAATGTATTTTCTCAACAGTGATACATTGAACGCATCATGTACTTTGGAGAGACATGGAAAATTTTCTAAACAGTAATATACAACTCCAATTCATTCCATAATTTCAAATGGTTCGATGTACCATGGACTTTATTTACCTTTCATATTGAATCATATAACACCCTTCCATGGATATACCTTCATGAAAACAGTATATCCTACTTGAAATTCCAAATCATTCATTTGGTTATGGGTACAACTCTTTTGCATACTTTGAGTTACTTAGTTGTGGGTTTTGATAATCATCACAATTTCCATTTTATCATCAAAAAGATCAGGTCTACAATTTTTTGTTCACCAACATCATCCCATCAAGTTGGTGTGCGAAATCTTTTCCATATAACACATTGTATGGTTCCATATGAATAAATGAAAGGAAGAAATTGTTATAGTAATATTCCACTAGATATAAATATTGATCCCACATACCTCGAATGTCACGTCACCAAGATATAAACAAGTCATTTAAGGTTTGAGTAGTCCATTTTGATTGTCCATCAGTTTGAGGGGGGTAGGTAGTGCCCAAATGATGTTCTGTATCCAGGACCTTCTGAAGACTTTTCCAGAATCTTGATGTAAAACAGGGATCATATTCAAAGAAAATCAATAGGGGTACACCCAAAAGTAATACCACATCATTAATATATATTCATTCTAAATGTTCATATGGTAAATCTTCTTTTATAGTAAGAAAATGTGTCGACATGGTAAAAAGATTGACAATGACCTATATTTCATCATTCCTTATAGGTGTATTTAGTATCTCTATGACAATCTTCATTGTAATATCGTCCCATTTCCACTTAGGTATGGTAAGAGGTTTCATCACTCATCTAGGAAGTTGTCTTCCAGCCTTCATCTATTGAAAAATGATACATCTTGACACAAAATCCGCAATCTCCCTCTTTATGTTTTCCCACAAAAAAAGTTCCATCAAATTTTTATACATCTTAGTGCTACCATGGTGTATAGAGAAATTGGATCTATGAGCATCATCCAAAAATTACATTTTTAGATTAGGTATATTGGGAACACAATGCCTCTTCCCATATTTCAATATTCTATCTTCATATAAGAAGTTGATCAATCTACCATCATTTAAAGCATTATATTTTTTGAAATTCCTTATAATGTGTCTGAGAACTTTTTATCCTTTATTATAAAGGTGGTTTGGAAACAATTTGAAAAGGCATTGATGTTTCATAATCCATGATTTTTCTCATATCCATCATTACTTGATCCATGAAAATAGGATCCCTTTAAACTCTTATCTTGTTCAGAACACCATGATCATTTTTTCTAAAAGCTCCTGCCTCCTTATTTTCCTTCCTTGGGTGGTTGTGTATTGTGTAATCATAATCCTTGAGTAGTTAGACCCATCACCATTTCCTTATATTGAGGACTTTTTGTGAGAAAATATACCTCAAATTCTTGTTGTCAGTATATATCTCATATTTTTCAACATAGAGATAGTGTTTACATATCATAATATCAATGAATAATGCTGATAACTCAATATCATGAGTGTAATAGTTTTTCCCTAAATTATTAGTTATAGTAACACATTTGAAAAAACTCTATGTTTTTTAATAAGGACACAACGAAGTACTTTATTTGAAAAGTCACTATAAATAACAAACCCATCAATCCCCAATGATAGATTCATGATCTGAGAACTGACTATTCTTCTCTTCAATTATTCAAAAATTATATACATTCTTTTGTCCAAAATGTTTTTACCCCTTTATGTGTGATCTTGGTTAATGGGATAGCCAATCAGGAAGAAGTTTTGGGGAATTGATGATAATAACCTATTAAACCAATAAAATTGTGTACCTCAGTTATACACATCGGTGCTAGCCATTCTTGGATTGCTTTTCACTCTGAAAGATCAATATATATTCCGTCCTTAAGTACAATATGGCATATAAAAGAAATCTCTTGAAGCCATAATTCACACTTTCTAAACATCCCATATAAGATTTTAGTTCTAAGAGTAATATGAAGGACACATAAGTGATATTCATGATCTTTGTAGATTATAGGGTATACCAAGATATAATCAATAAATACCATTAAAAATTCATCAAGATATTAATTTTAAACTCTATTCATTAGATCAATGAAAACAGAGGGTGCATTAGTCATTTTAAAAGGCATTACTCTAAAGTTGTAATACCCATATATTGTTTTAAATGTTGTCTTTTAAATGTGTTCCTTTTTCACGCACAACTGATGGTATCCAGATCAAAGGACAATCTTGGAAAAATATTGAGCTTAATAATGAAGATCAAATAAATCATCAATGCAAGGTAGGGGATACTATTTCTTTATTATTATAGCATTGATCTCTCTGTAGTCTATGATCATCCTCATAGATCTATCTTTCTTCTTAACAAAATGAAGATAGGATACTCTTTGGGAAAAACTGGTGAGAATATATCCATTATTACTCAATTCATCTAATGGTTTCTTTAGTTCCACTAATTCCACAACGTCTATTCGATAAAGGGTCATCAATATGATCCTTGAACCAAAGATTAAGTCAGTGGACAACTCAATTTCTCTTTTTGAAGAATGTCTAGGTAAATCATCTAAAAACACATCAATATATTCTTTCCCAATAGGTAAATCCTATATTTTTACATTCCTTTCCACACCCATTGTTATTTCACTCTCTTCTTTTCAAATAATTGAATTTAGTAAAGCTATTAGGGGTGGATCTATATTAGAATCAGATGGGGATGTTTCTACTCTAATGGTAATAAATTCATTTTCATCATCAAAAATTTCAACATACATCATCTTACAATAAATATTTACATAATGGTCCGAAATCCTATTCATACTGAGGATTATATCAAATTCAATCATTGGTATGACAATAATATCTGTAGATAAAAAAACCATTATATGCCTTAAATATAACTAATTAAAAAAACATTATTGCAATGATACTTCATTGGGGATTTTTTACTGAGAACTTCCTTGCTAATTCAAATTTGAAATATATAATTTTCTTTGAAAACATGGAAGATATAAAATAATGCGATGATCCAGAATCAAATAAAGAATTGGCTAATTTTGAGGAAATGATTAAAGTACCTTCCACAAAGTCATTAAGAGATTCAACTTCAGTAGTAGTGATTTCATAAGCTTGGACATTCTCTATGGTCCTTTTCTAAGGTATTTTTAATTGGTGATTAGGACAATGATTTTCATAACATCGAATTTCTCTACAATTGTAGCATTGAACATTGACAACCTATTTCATTCCCTTGAAATCACGGGCCTGGTTCCCCTTTCCCCACACTTGTAACAAACTCACATCCCCTTCATGAATGTACAATGGTGTTTCTTCCTACATTTAATGTAGGGAAGAATGTCACGTTTTCCCTTATTCCCCTTATTTCCATTTTTGTAGTGTTCAGTAGATCTCTTTTACTCTTTCTTCAATTTAATGTCATAAGACATAGAGAATTCTTTTTCAGTTTGGATGGCACATGAGACTATATCTTCATACGATGAGAAGGATTTTATGACTAATGCTCGATGAATAAATGGTTTTAACCCTTCAAATAATAGTTCAATCTTACTTCATGGGTTGCATATATAATATGCATCATTCCTAGGTAACCTCGTAAAGTCTTCCTCAAACATTGGGAAATTATCATCCTCCATTTCCCTCATACATATAAATTTTCTATCCATATCAGATTGATGTTCATGAAAAAATTATTTTCTATGAAAATCGCTTTAAACTCCCTCCATTACATATTTGAAACTTATTCATCCTCCTTTTTTGTTTTGAATTAATTAACATCATTGATATGTATCTCCTTTGAGGTGATAAACCTCTATTATAAATTTTTCCCTTTCACTACTACCCTAAGCATGAAATATTTTCATTGCGGAACTTATCCATTGCTCACCTGAAAATGGATTCATAGTCCTATTGAATGTTGGTGGTTTTTGCTTCATGAAACGGTTTAACATTGATCCTATGTGTTGTGGATCAGGGTGCTCCATATGGGTATCTTTATTATTGATAACTTCAATGAGTTGTCCTAGTATGGTTATAAGATGTTCAACAATAGATGAATCCCCATTTCCACTATAACTATCTTTAGTTGGGGTGAAATCCCCACATGTATTACGTGCATTGATACAGTTTCTATACCTTCCACTAGGATTCATTTCTAAATAATTTCATACACTATATTATTTTATGATTCATAATACAGAATTCAAAACTTTTATAACACTTAACATAAATTAAGTAGTATATACATATAATCTATAAACATAAAAAATGTTTTTATTGGGGATGTATTTACTAATAAATACTTTATAATGGTTTGTAAATAAAATGTGAATTATCCTAGCCATATCCCCTCGGAGTGAAAAAATAGGTTTTTAGTAAGGACGATTGTCATGTACCAGGATACCCCGGGTCATGCCCAAAACTCATTGTCAGAGATTTCACTCTTTGGTACATCTCTGCCAGAACCACTTCCAATTTTAGTATCCAGACAATGATTTATTTCTTTTAAAATTCAAAAAATCTCCACATTAGAAAATTTCTAGGAAGTAATTCTATAATAATACTCAATTAATATCTTAGAGTAATGTTCCCTAATAAGAGTTTTTATAAATATAGTTTCCATTGTTTATACTAAACTTCCATAGATACAGACTCTAATGACCCATCCACAATTACCCAAAGTCGGTGAATTATTATATAACATTTTCCGGATCAAAAGAGATCATGTCCAGAAAGATCAATCAGTTTAGTAGCCTTAGAAGTACTAGATATATACATATGTTTTAGATTACATTAATAAATGGAAAAAGAATAACATTGTGTCCCCTTTGAAAAAAGTCATATCTCTTACCCTATTAATGAAGGTCAATCATAATATACTTATTCGCATCCTGGGAAAAATAAAACCTAAGAAAATGGTGAGTATAGATGTACAGTAAGGAAAACAATATTGAGAAAACTATCATAAATAAGCATTAACATTTAAGGTAATGTATAAGAATAAAACACAAGCCGTTTAAACTTAAATATCATCCTAATTGGTAAAAGATGTATCAAATAATTCCATTTTATTATTCACATGGGTATTCTACTAATTTGTCTCATGAGACCTATCTATGCATCGAGGAGATATAGATGGACCCGCCCACCACTTACTATGTCCAATGCATTCATGATATGAAAAGGTTGATACACAATATAAAAATTCATATTAAAACTATCATAATAAATGTTAATACTTTAACCATAAACAATGAATGGTAAAAAAATAGCACATCCATTGTAAAACCTATCACAAAACCTTCAACATAATATAGAATATTGTATCACAATGAAGCAACTTCAAACAAGTAAAAAATCCCTCAATGGATGTTGACATATATGAAATCAATCCAAAAAACTATTTTAGTTAAATATTTCCTTCTAATTGGAAATCATTTAAAACTAACGAAAATATTTATTTTGAAAATTTTCTTATATTCTTTTAAGGGAAGCTTTGAATGTGTTATAACATCAGAAAATGGTCGTACCCACCGTATAAGTTAAAAAAAAATTCTTTCCTAAATTTGTTGAAATGGTCATAAAGTTCCTTGTTAGGAAAACAACAAAAAGATTCCATTAAAAAAATTTATAAAAGTAAAACAATGGAATAAATGTATTTATCTCATAGTTTAGGAAATAGTAAAAATGTTTTTTAAATACAATTTTTATAAACATGGAAGTGGATTAAAAAGTAGTCCCAGTATATACTTATCTATAAACAACCTCGAATAATAAAGAGATTGTGAAATTAACTCTTACCATGTACTTATCCTTAGTTGAGTGTTTTTTAACCACTGGTATAATGGTTAAATCATTATTACTAAATTATAAAAAAACCATATACATAAATATGATATCATATAGGATCCTTTAATACTGCTATGTGAAAAATATTTTAATAGTATCATTGTTTCAGGTATTAATTGATTTGTTTTCCTTTATAAGATTTGTTATGTAAATATTGTTTTTTATGGATATGATGTATTTTATTCTTCTCAAGAATGGTATTATGTTATTAAACATTACTTTTAATCATAAAATGAAAATTATTCATGAATGATTATGATGGGGAACAAAACCTCACCATGTCGTGGAGATGGTAAGCCGTATGTACACTTGAGCGACAATATAAATCTATTGATGGTGAAATGATATCTAATTTGGATGGTATATTATATATAAATTATAATTTAAATTTTATAATTATTATTTATATCAATTATACTAATTATTATACCCATCCAAATAATGATGTGTTGAATAACAAACTACACCACGATGTGGAGATCGTAAGCCGTACGTACGCATGTATGGTGACTTTTTCAATAATAGGATAGGTAGAATACTGAATATGGTTGTAAAATATTTATAATAACATCAAAATATGTATATAAAACTGGATTTATTATTTTTTTATGGAAACATTAAAGAAAGATGAAGTGGAAGAAGAAAAGAACATTGAAAGAGGTGACGAAATATTTACCTCTTCTTCAGGGGTTTCCTTTTTTATTTGAACAGAAGGGCTCCATATGATGGACTTATAATTGAAGTAAGGCCTCGAAGATGACATGAGGGTAGTTAGGAAGCAATTTTAGTGGGGGTTTGGCCGAGCCGAATGGCCTTGTAGGTGTGAATTTGAGAGAAGGGGAAGAACCATTTTATAAGGGAGGTGAGGTGTTCTATAGGAAGAGATTGAAATATTATTTTATAATGAAAATGATATTTGGATTATAATAGATTAAAATAGATATATTTCTAGGAAAAAGTGGGTATGGGTTAAAAACCAATCAACCAATATGTTTTAGTAATGTTTGGGTCACAAAATTAACCTTATATTTTAGATTTATCTCTTAGTTAAATTGTTTTACTTTTACCATTTCTTCTTGTATTATTATAATTCAGGGTAAATAAACATTCTATAAAATGAAAAAAGAACCTAAAGTTGTTCTATAATGAAATATATATCATTATATAAGTCTTTTGGAAGATTCTTATATTTTTAAGACTATAATATAATTTTATAAAATAATATTCGTTTTAAAAACACATTTATGTCAATTTTGAAACTATTTAGTATTTGGTTTTTGTGGAAGTCATAAAAACATGATTACTTCGAAACAAATCATTAAAAAACTATAACATGTCATATTAACATATAAAATGCAAGGAATGCATAAAAAGTCTCTATTTACATTTATTTTAATATTTATAACATCAATTATTTCATAATTTCATTAATAACGCAATTACTGCATCATCATTGTGTCATAAGTAAATTTAATTATTTAATGTATAAACATTATAAAGAAAATACCATGATATAAAAAAAATTATTTTTCTAATTTATATTTATAGTGGAATTTATCTTATTCATAACCATATATTAAAAATGGTATAGTTATTAAAATTTGAATTTAACACTTTTAACTCTTCTTTAAATAAAATATATTAATTGACTTTATTTAATCCAAGTGTATCAAGAAAGGGTCATATTTTTTCCTGAATGAGGTTTTTTGTCGAAAAAATGTATCCAATAGAATTAGGACATGTGTTAGGGTAATTATAATGTAATTGTTACCATTAATTAGCCTATTAACATTTAACCGTGGTAAAAAAAATTCAAAAATAATATTCCCCAAAAATTATTTTCATCCTATTAAACCAAATTTTTCTTACTGATGTCAACTGTTTCTTTCTTATTTTTAAAATTCAATTCACAGAAGTGGTAATGTTATGTTTTATGAAAATTTACAAAAGTTCCTAGAAGGTCAGTAAAAGATGGAAATAATTTCAATAATGTTTGATATATCTAATATTATTATAAGATGACTTTAACATATTAAATTGGAATAATATAGGTATTATATACATTTTTTTAGTTTATAATAAATTTGAATTAAAAATAATTAATTATATAAAAATTTGGTTTTACATAATAACATAGTGTTTTTAATTATTCATAAAAACATTAATGTTTTCATAAAAATATTGAAAATTCACCCTAATCTAATATAGGTATTTGGAATCCAAAAATGTAGTCCGTTTTGAAAAAATAAATATATAAAATTTCAAACATTGGTAATTACTATTCATAACTTCTTTTTAAATGAATAGTTTGATTGGTCGCGGTTTGCTAAAACTCGAAGTTGGGTATAGCGAAAGCTGTTGTATTATTCAGAGAGAAATGTACTATAAATTCTTGGGGTGTTACAAATGTTATACTATCAAGGATCATGTTATTTGGTTCAGTTAATGTTCATGTATTATGAAGGGAAAGTAATTATTATGTGATTCAGGATTATGATCACGGATATGAACGGTATGGTTTTCAAATGTTATGATCATATTCTCATACACTTATGTTCATGTTATGGTTAAATATCTCCATTTTTACCATTACAGATCATCTATGATAAAACATTCTTTTGTTTCCATTCACCATGTTATGAAAAAAGATTAAATTAGTGTTTTTTTGATGAAATTTACTAAAGGGGAATATGTTTATTAGATATATTTAATATATTTCATCAAATTATAAGATTGTATACCTAGTATCCCATGATAGTAAACTGTTATGGTTATAAATAATGTTCTTGTATAATGTATTTTATATTAATAAAAAATGTGTCATATCTATGTAGAAATTCTTGGTTCTCTATAATTAATCAACATTTTCCCATCTCAGGACTGGTTCAGGAACTATTTAGGTAGGTAATCATGGTATTTTTTTACAAAGCGGTATTAATGAAAATAATTCTAATTAAATGAGGAAAATATACTATTTTAAGTATCTAAGTTGACATGAGGAAGGATTATATGGACTTGATGGGTATGTCATGAGTTGATTTCTATCCATCTATCATCATTAAAAGCATTTAATCCCCTCATGTTTTCTAGAAAGTGTGACATTAAGGATGTGTTTGATATGAAACTAGTTTTTTTCAAAGACTTTATCATATTATTTTTTACCAAATTTAGTATTTATAGATATAAATTATTTTTTTGATTCTCTTGAATACTATATCATTTTTATCAATTATTTTTTGTATAATACCATTCCCCTAAAAATATGTTTGAATAGTATTCACGAGGGATATATCGGGGAACCATAGCATTTGAACCCTATAATTGATCATAACCTTGTAGAAATTATAATTCCCGATATCAAATATCTTGGTTGTGTTTTTGTACCCATTTCAATTCCAACAAAAGTTTTCTATCATTCATGTTATTATAGTAGTGTTAATTTGTAGATGTTATTTCATTAGAATACACCATCCATTCTAGGTACCAATGATCTTTTTGAGGAAGTAGATTTGTATAAAAATATCAAGAAACTCATTAAGATTTTTGAAGATTAAATATTCTATTAAGATAATGTAATTTATGTTTCATACAATTTTTCATCATGATATTAAATATATAGCCCATATACCAAATTCTACAACTTATGATATCATTCTATATAGGGATTTGATTCAAGAGGTTAACATGACTAGAAATTCATGGTTGATGGGATTTCATGCTACTCATCGTGGTATATTTTGTAGTCCAACTAAGGGAATGCTGAAAAAAATGAGTTTCATGGTTGAAAATAATGTAGTGTATTTTATTATATACCTTTTTCTAAAACAACATATATTTTTTAGAAAATGAACATTGACTTGTTTTCAATGTGGAATGGATGGGAATGAAAAAAATACTCATTTGGAGGATCCCAAAAACATTATATATTGTGGATTCTATTTTTACATTATAGATGTTTTTCAAATCATTAACAAATCATTGTGGTGTTATGGTTTGTTTCTTTTTGAGAGTATATATGGTGTAATTAGATAAATCTTTAATGAATGTACTCTAGACTGATTATCATTAATGAGGATCCTTTATGTAGTGGGTGACTCTCTATTGGGAACCAATGTAGTTCATATATTATTTAGTGGTAACATTACTATTTATCAATATTTAGTGACTAATTTATTTGATAGTGCAGCCTCTTATTATTTATTTTCCACCCACACTATTCCCATGTTGAATCCTAAAATGAAGATAATTCTATATGTTATGGAAAATTCTATGCCTCTTGGTATGAAAAGAGGGAAGGGTCTCTCATTCCCCAATTATGATTTCTCTTAACCAGTAACAGAGATTCATTGAGACTATTTAGTTCTTGATATAAAACATATAGATTCCATTACCATAAGGTATTAGTTGAGTTATTAAAAATCATGTATTAATTATCATATTTGTTGTGTCTCGTTGAGTAGTCCCATTGAGGGATTCCATGCTTTCTAGGTGGAATATACCTGGATGGTTATGCTTTACTATCCACCTTTTCCAACGAGGTGGGATGATATAATAATTTTCGTATGAGATACTACAGGAATATTCATATCCTAATAGTCCACTAGAAGAAGGTGAATAAATATATTTTTTTAATCATACATCATTGGGTTTCCACTGGTGAGGGAGGTATACTTTTTTATCGGCTTGGTAACTTATTCCCAATAAATATTTATTCATTCTTAATATTCATTATGATCTAAACTAATAGAGATAAAGAGTCCTTATTTTACTTTTTTTTACCATGGAATCATTGGAAATTGCACTTCTCATATCCTAGTACTAGTGATTTTTGACAAGAATTATTACATAACCCTTCTCCTATAAGTTGATTATGAGAACATTAATTAGTTTATAAATAAGAAAAATTACAATTTTCTTATTTTTGATGATATTTTTTGATCTGTTGAAAGGGGGGAAGTTTTTTTTGAAATATTTTTATTTGGATTTATTATCACCATCTTAGAATGAATTAGTTTGATATCTCTAACACTTCTTTCATGGGCACTTTATTATGCCTTTTTGTCAAACTAATTCTATTGATATGTTTTTTGGAATTGATGAACAACATTTTCCATTTCTGCCATGATAAATTATTTGTGGTATTTGTGGATGAAATATTTTTTACTCTATATCCTAGAAGGATAATGAGGTTTAATTGATAGTAGTTCTATTTATATTGATAAATTTAAAAATATATGCCAAACATTTTTAATGATTTATTTTTTATTTTTTAGATAATTTTTTTGGGACCCATAGTTTTTTACACATGATATTTTAGTGTATCCGGAGAAGGGTAATGATCATATGTCATTTTTAGAAGAAAAAAATATATTTGTGATCCATATTATCCAGGTATTGAAAGTGTATTACCATTGATTAATAATTTATTTCTCACATATGAATTCTGATTTAACAACAATACTCATATGGGAGTGAATTTCATATCGAATTTTTAAATCTATTCTTCCATTGATGAGTAGAATCATTGTACGACTTCTTATATATTTTTGAATCTTCCATAAATTGATATGGGAATTGTTTTATTTTTTGATACATATAGTTCTGGTTTGGGATACATACTCATACAGGGTGATCACTTACTATCTTATTAGTCTTTTTATATTCATGATCATGTGTATAACTCTCTAAACAATGATATTGAA
The DNA here is from genome assembly GCA_963277665.1 of Viscum album. Taxonomy (NCBI): domain Eukaryota; kingdom Viridiplantae; phylum Streptophyta; class Magnoliopsida; order Santalales; family Viscaceae; genus Viscum; species Viscum album. Next base: position 2,112,916,180 of record OY728152.1, read on the forward strand.
CTCCCTTATATGTGGAATTTAGATAATTGTGGTGGCTCTAGCATCTCCTACATAAGATCACCATTATTTTGTTATAAAATAATCTACAATATATTAATATATTTTTTAATATTCCATAGAGATCATGGATAGAGTTCTAGAAATACATTGATTTTGATATTTTATAAATCCCTTGTAAGGTTATTTTCATTTTTGATTATTCAAGTAGGATAACTCCATAATAATCCTTAAAAGAATCATCAGAGAAGTGGAATCTGGTCACTCATTTTTCTACTTTGAATTTTGGGTTCCAAGATGATAATACTGAGGAATTGTTTTTAGAGAATTACATTTTCCTTAATTTTTTTTATAAAAATGACATCATGAACCTAGTATTTTTGTATTTATAATAGTGGAGAGATTATCAGTGAATTGTGATTATATTTTGAGGATATCTGTTTCTTACAAAATTGGCATGTTTATCCATTCCCTGTAAAGAATTATTGTAACACTCCGACCCCAGTTACTTAGAGTCGGTGCATTATTTTAATACATTGGAATGATTACAAGGAATAAATTCTTGATGGAGCAATCAGTTTAGTAGTCTTGGAAAATTGATTACATACATGAATTCAACATTACAACTTGAAAAGAAATAAAACACTAATTTATTCCATTACAAACTTAAAAGCCTCCTAGATTATACCTACTAGTCACTCATAACATACTTCTTCATATCCTTGAAAGATGAAACAAGAGAAAGGGGTGAGATAAAATGCCCATTAAGGGTAAGTAATACAAAAACAGATAACATAAACATTAGACATGGTGAATAATTGAAAACATGTGCCTTTACAAAAAGAAAACATGAACACTTTATGGTAGAAATATGAGATGAGTAAATAATTACATAATAAAACATAGTCATGGGTATTCTACTAGTTGAATAACCTCATGAACCATCAATAATATTTTCATAATGAGGGAATATATAATGTCTTACAATCTGAAACATCTTGTCAAGACCTCAGCTAAGGAGTCTAAGAATTATTAAGGCCTTGGAAAAAACCATATATCAAATTAGGAAAGGCCTTACCCAATTCCATGTCTAATTTTCTCATGAGACCTACAGATGCACCGAGGAGAAATAGCGGGCTCCACCCATCACATAATTAGTCCAATACATTCTACATATGAAATGGTTGAAACAATTCATAAACATTCTTATTAAACCTAGCATATGAAATTTCAATATTTTAACCATAAACCATGAATGGTATAAAAATAACACATATATAGTTAAATCTATAAAAAACCTTCACTGTAATATGGAATATTTGTATCATAACAATTCAACTTCAAAAATGCTTAAAATCTATCAATGGATGTTGACATAGATGAACTGAAAACTATTTGAAAGAAATAACTCTTTCTATTTTTAAAATATTTAAGAGTGACATAATTATGAAAAATAACATTTATTTTGAAAATATTCATATAAATTTTTTTGGGAAGCTTGAATGATGTTATAACAGCAGAAAATATCCGTACCTGCCATATACGTTAAAAAAGACATTCTTACCTTAATTTTTCAGAAAGGTCATAAAGTAACTTGTTTTGGAAACAACAGAAGGAGTCCTTTAAAAAAAATATAAGGATCAAATAAGGGTATAAATGACTTTAATTGATAGTATAGTAAATAGTAAAAATGTTTTGAAATTCATTTTTATGAGAACACTGATCTGGATGATAATGAGGTCTCAGTAGATACTTACATAAAAACAATCTCGGATAATAAAGAGATTGAGAAATTAACCGTTACCTCATGTGCGACATGACCTGTTCATTCATTAATATCTTGAATAATAAGATAATGTTAATTTATACTTTCTTCAGAACCATTATCATGTTTATTTTTCCTTTTATATCACTTATTAGTAGTTATAATCATTAAAAATCATTTAAGATAATAACGGTCATTTTGTTTATATTTGGTACATGAGTCAAAAGAAAACATCTTATTATTTCATTTTGTCGATGTGGTAAAAACTAAATTATATCCAGAAATATATTAATTATTTAGATATAATAAATATCTTATATATCCCATATATATATATATATATATATATATATATTTGTACATAAAATTTGGAAATAATAAATGAATTGCATCGTTCATGAAGACGGTAAGTTGTACGCACACATGAATGCTACATTAATTTCTATTTCATATTTTAATAGAATGAATACATAATGATACATAGATATATTATAATTCTAGTAAAATATCATATATAATTTCAGTAACTCCATCCTTTATAAGTTCCACGTATGGCATGAAGGAGTCATATCACTTGGAGGGGGCGGTAGTCCGCACTCCCTCAAATAAAATTATCACATTTACCCATTATGGAAACCATAATGGAATGATAGAAATGGAAAATACAGAAGCCTATTATCAATAAAAATATAATATATATAACATATAAATAAATTTACATCTTAATGGACACCATATGAGGTGGTAGGAGATAATTGAACCATCATCATTTCGTGAGGCCTTAGTTTTCCATCCATAGAAACAATATGTTCTTTACAAATATAAGGGTGGGGTGTGTAAGTTTAGTTAAATAACTTCTCGTAAAAACATACAAATATATTTTGTATATATTTATTTGTTACAAAATAAAGGAATAAAATGAGTATAGGGGTTAGATATGTACAATAATAAAAAATAATTTAAGAGAAACTGTTACCTTTAATTCGGGTAACCCCCTTTGGTTTGAATCAAAATGTCCTCTTCAAGTTTTTTATGACTAAGGTAAGGATTATAGGAGGAGGAAAGGGATCTTGAGAGCTTATTTGAAAAAGGTTTGGAAGAGCCAAAGGGCTTGAGAGGTGTGAGTAATGGGTTATAAGTGAGGTCTTCTTATAAGGAAGAGGAGGGGCTCTTTAGGAAAGTGTGAGAATATTTTTTTATTATATAATGATTTTCAGTTTCTAAAGGTCCAAAACTTATTAAAGTCAACGATTAGATGACACATGGTATAAATAAAATCATCCAATAAAAATTGGACCGTTTTTTAATGTTATTTTAATCATTATAATCTTATCAATTTAAATCATTTATTAATGAGATAAATAATACATCATTATTGTGTCATAAACAATTTAATTTATATGATGTCTAAAAAATATAAAAAAATAACATGATGTAGGAAATATTTTTATATTTATAAATAATATTTTTAGTTGGAGATATAGCTTATATAATCCCATTTAAAAATTAATTTACTCTATGATATTTGTTTATGTCATTTTTTCCTTTACTTTAAGTTAATTAAAATAATGCGTCATTGTCACACTTAAGTGGATCCATGGGTTCCAAAATAGACCTAAATATGTCCATGGTCGTCCATGACTCATCTATTAAGGTTAGGTCTAGTATTAAGGTAATTTTGTACTATTATAATATTCATTTGACCTTGAATTACCCTATTTACCTTTAACCGCGGTAAATACAAGTCAAAAATTTTTACTCAAAAAAATAATTTTATCTTAATAAACTACATTTTAATTAATAAAAAAACTATTTATGTCGGATCTTTTAAATTAAATTCAATGAACTAGTAAAATTATGTTTTATACAAATTTGCAAATGCTCCTAGGAGGTGGGTAAAAGACGGTAAAAGTTCGGTAAAATTTTTATATATCTAGACTTATTATAAAATGTCTCTAATTAATTAAATTAAACTAATATAGGTATTATGTTTATATTTTGACCTAAAATAAATTTAAATAAAATAAATAATTATTTAAAAAAAGTCTGTTTCAACCAATTACGTAGTGTTTTTCACTATTCATCAATAATTGATAATTTTTAGAAAAATACATAAAATTCATCCTAAGCTATATTTGATATTTTAAATTCATAAATCATGTCTAATTTACCAAATTCAAATCATAGAATTTGGATTAATTAATTTTTATTTAATTCTCATTATCAAAAAAATCACATGTCTTTATGAAACAATATCTATCAAATGATCGAAACATGTTTATTTTTAATTTCATTGTGAAATTATTTCCAATGACCAAAATTGAATTACATAGTATTAATATTAAGTAATTATACTTTAAAAATAATTAAAAATTTAACATATCCATATAAATAGAATACATTAAAAGGCAGTTTTGAATTAAAATACAGTATATTCACTATTCATTAAAAAATGAATTTTAGTAGAAAAAAACAAAAAATTTACCCAAAGTAAATTTTGATGTCCTAATTTGAAAGAGAAATTTTATTTGGTAAAATTGAACATATAAAAGTGAAAAAACTAGATTTAAAAATGGTTCGCTATTAAAATGAGTTAAATTTACCTTTTAATGAATATTAGAGTATTTATGCATAAATTCAGATTATTTCTTATTTTAATCCTATGAAATTTATATTGGATAAATGTAGAAACATTTAAAAAAAATTATAAACATGTTTTAGTTAGTTCCGTTCATTCCCGCCTTTACAACGACTTGGTGTTAACTACCATCTAAATTAATATCAATTTAATATTTTTTTAGTATGACTTAGCATTACCTGTAACATAAGATTTCAAAGAAACTCATTGTTGTATATCGGGTACGACATCGAACATAGTATCCTCATTAATGTAAAATTATTATTTATTTCACAAATGAAAATGTCTATATTTTTATTTACCTGGGATGTTACAGAAATCTAGGGGTGTTACATTCTCCCCTCCTTCAATAAATTGTGTCCTCGCAATTTGAATTTTTTTGAAAATAAATTGTTTAAAATATGAAATACCTTTCTGGAAAACCCACATGAGAAATAGGGTTAATAAAATTTAGACTTAATAAGATGTAAAGGGAAGTAAAAAAATTAACTACCAAATTAGGGTTTTGAATAGGAGAACATTGATGGAAATTATAGACACATAATTGGAGGGAAAACGTAAATATTTATAGAGAGTGATTGTGGTCATCAAACAAATACAAGTGTAAAATTGTGGGCCTCAAAACCATCAATTTATGATGATTTAAAATATCATCATTTCAAAAAAACATAAGTTTTTAGGATAAAACATTTTTGGTTTTAAGATGCCATTATTTAAATTTTAAGAATTAATTTATTCATAGAATAAGGGAGGAAAATAAATACTAGACATGTAGAGTTACATCCTTTAACTAATTTCTACTACAAAATTATCATTCATTCCAAAAGATAATAGAACTCACAGATATTATATTTATCCTAATTTTATAAGGTTCAGAACATATACCATGAAAAAACTAGTTTATAATAACTAGGGACTTCCTATAGGCTAGTAGTAGATCATAAAGCCTTGTCGCACTTTGGTTGTGGGTTCGATTCCTTTAGATTTTTCCGACATGACATGATCTCACCTAACTTAGAAGTTATCCTTTTTCTAAAACTATAGTATTATAATATTCCAAAAATAATCTTATGAAATACTATCAAAAGTTAGACACAATCCATTCCAACTTTATATCTATCCAAAATAATTCTGTCCAAATTCTCTCTAAAAGGACTCTAAATTCCAAAAATCAATCGGAATATTAGATTCCCCAGACAATGTAAAGTTTCTCTTATTGTCACATACTAAAAATATGATTACCTTCATCATATTAAAACCTTAATGAAAGCAAAACTTACTATAGTACAATCCTTATATATATCACATTCTTCTAATAAACATAAAATAATTCTTGAATCCAAAAACACAAATAAATTAATTTTCCACGTCATATATAGTAAAAACATGAGCTTTTCCTTGCTCCCTTGGACATTTATTAGGTATTTTCTCTTGTCTCTTAGAACATTAATTTTTATAATGCACCATTTCTCTAAAGTTGTAGCATTCAACATTGACAACCTCTTTCTTTCCCTTACATTCACCAACAAGATGGCCTTTCTGTACACATGTCTAGCATACTTCTTTTCCTTCTATAAAGGCACTAGGGTGCTTCCATACACAATATTCATAGGGTGGAAACTCAAATATTCCCTTCTTCCATGTTTCTTTATTTCCTTTCCCATTGTGTTCATTATATCTCTTATTCTCTTGCTTTGCTTTAAATTCATAAGACACAGAGAATTTGTTTTTTGACTTGATAGAACATAAGACAATATCTTTGTACGATGAGAAGCAGTAAGAGAAAATGAGTCTGATATCATTAAACAATAACCACGCTTTTAAAACTGTGGCTATAGGTGGCTATAGCCATGGTTCTATGGCTTATAGCCACGAGTTCAAAACCATGGCTATAGGTTGGTTTTCCATGTCCAATTGCCATAGTTTTGAAAACTATGGATATAGGTCGTGGAAAAAGACAATGTTTTTTGGCCTATAGGAAATGTTTTAAAACCTTGGACATATGCCAAAAAATTTTATAACATATAGCCACGGTATTCCAAAACTGTGGAAATCGGGTTCCCATGCTTCCGCAGGGAAATTATTTCCCACCAAAATTTGGGTGGGAAGACTTACCACCCCGGTTAGAGGCTATTTCCATGGATTATAGTACCATATATATCATAATATATATTTATATACACACACAATGTTTCGTGTGGTGTAGTGGTAAGTATTCTGGTTCGTAAAGACGGGGGTACATAGATCAAAACTCGTTGGTGACATTTTGTATTAAGGCTATTGCATCTGTTTACAGAGGGTATATCCTTGATTAAAACCTTGGCAATAGCATCCTATATCCACGGTTTAATTAATTTCTACAGTTCAACTACCATAGTGGCAGTTTTTGATGCCTATTTCCATGGTTAAAACTGTGGCAGTAGGTAGGGACGTACTGCCACGACTATAGAGGCCACGATTGGCCAAAATCGTGGCCGTAGGCTATGGCCATGTTTTTAAAACCTATTTCCATTATTTGGAACCATGGAAATTGGCTTTATTTATTGTTGTTATGGAGTGTGATAATAATTCATGATGGATAAATGGTTTTAACCCACCAAAGAATCGATTAATCTTACTCCTTGGGTTACATATATAATATTTTGCATTCCTTGCTAACCGTGTAAAGTTAGCCTCCTACTTTGCGACATTCTCATCCTCATTTTTCTTCAGACTCAGAAATTACCTTTCCATATCCGCTGGATGGTCATGAGGAAAAATATTTTTCTAAGAGAATCTATTTAATCTCCCTCCATTCCACATTTGATACTTCATCATGTTCCTTTGTGTTTTCGGTCAATGACCACCAGTGATCTACATTTCCTGTGTGGTGATAAACTTCCATGACAACTTTTTCACTATCGCTACTCCCCAAAGCATCAAAAATTTTCACTAAGAAAATTATCCACTGCTCATCTAAAAATATATTTGTAGTCCCATTAAGGGTGGTTGTTGCCTCATGAAGTAGTTTAACATAGATCCTCCATGCCGGGGAACATGGTTCTCCATACGGGTAAGGTTATTATTCATTACAAGAGTTAGTTGCCCCAATATGCTGATAAGTTAATCATCACCAGTTGTATCACCATATCCAGTGTAATTATCGTGAGTATGAGGGAAATCCATACATGGGTTTCATGCTTTGATATGTTTTCCATTCCATCCACTTGGTGCCATTTCTAAACAGTGGCATACACTAGATTAGTTTATGAATCACAATACATAATTCCATACTTGTAAAACAATTAACATAAATTGAACAGTTTATGGATATAATTCATAATGACAAAAAAATAGGATGTATATACTCATAAATCCTTCATAATGGTTTGTAGAAAAAATATATTATCCTATGAATATCCACTTAATGTGCCATAACCATGAGTGCAATAAGATATGTTGTTGTGTACCCGGATACCCCAGGTCAAGCCCGAAACTCCTTGTTAGAGTTTTCACTCCTAGGTACATCTGTTCCAGAGCTGTCTCTACCTTCTCCTATCCAGATAGGGATTTATTTCATGGAAAATACACAAAATATCTACATTACCAAAATTCTAAGAATTTCTTCTATACTAATCCCCAAAGTCTATCATAGGGGTATGCTCTCTAATCAGAGTTTATATAAATATTATTTCCAAGGTTTGTATTAAACTTCTCTAATACCAACTATAATGTCCCGACCCCAGTTACCCAATGTGAGTGCATTATTTTAATACATTGTAATGAATATAAAGAATCATGTCCTGAATGACCGATCAGTTTAGTAGTCTTGGAAAATAGATTACGTATATGAATTCGACAATACAAGATGAAAAGAAATACCACCCTAATTTATTCCACTAGAAACGTCTAATCCTACTAGATTATGCATGAAAGTCACTCATAACTAACTTCTTTATATCCTGGGAAAATGAAACATAATAAAGGGGTGATATCAAACACTCAGTAAGGTTAAGCAATACAACGAAAATTAAAATTAACATTAGGCATGGTGAATAATTGAAAACACATGCCTTTACAAATAATAAACATGAACACTTTATGGTAAATATATGAGCTGAGTAAATAATGCAATAATAAAACATTGCCATTGGTATTCTACTAATCTAATAACCACATGAACCATCAATATTATTTTCATAATGAGGGAATGTATAATGCCGGACATTCAGATTCATATTGTCAAGAACTCGACCAAGACATCTAAAAATGATGATGGTTGAGGCCTTGACAATATATCAAATTGGGAATGGCCTCAGCCAATTCCATTCCTAATTGTCTCATGAGACCCATCGATGCACCGAGGAGCTATAGTGGGCTACACCCGTCACATACTAAGTCCAATAGATTTCCCATATGAAAAGGTCGAAACATAACATAAACATTTGAATTAAAACTAGCATACTAAATATAAATATATTAACCGTAAACCGTGAATAGAATAAAAATAACACATCCACAATCAAACACATCTCAAAACCTTAAATACAATATGGAAGATTTTTATCATAATAAATCAACTTCAAACTAGTTTAAAATCCCTCAAAGGATGTTGACATAGATGAAATGAAAACAAATTTAAAGAAATACCTCTTTCTACTTTGAAACCATTTAAGAGTCACATAATTATAAAAGAAAAAAATTATTTTGAAAATATTTATATAATCTAGTATGGGAAGTATTGATGATGTTATAATGGTAGAAAATAGCCACACCCTCCGTATAAGTTAAAAAATACATTCTTACCTTAATGTTTTTAGAAAAGGTAATAAAGTACCTTGTTTGGAAAAAAATGGAAAGATTCCTTTCAAAACATATAAGGTAAAAAGGGTATAAATTACTTTAACCCATAGTCTAGTAAATAGAAATAATGTTTTGAAATAAATTTTTAAGAAAACACGGATGTGAATGATAATGTGGTCCTAGTAGATACTTATGTAAAAACAACCTTGGATAATAATGAGATTGTTAAATTAACCCTTACCTCATGTCTGACTTGACCCATTCATTCTTTAATCTCATGAATAATAAAATATAATATATTTATACTTGCTCAAAACCTTTCTCAAATTTATTATTCCTTTTAAATCACTTATTAGTAAGTTATAAAAATTACGAAATCAGTAAAGTTAATAATAGTCATTTTGTTGAAATTTGGTACTTAAGTCAAAAGTTAACTTATTATAATTACATGATTTCCATGTGGTAAAAAGTAATTTATATCCAGAATAATAATCATGATTTATATATCATATATATATATATATTATATCCAGTATATATATTTATTTATAATAGTACATAACATTTGGAGATAAGAAATGAAATGCATCGTTCATACAGACGGTAAGTCGTACGTACGCATGAATGTTGATTTCATTTCTATTTATTTTTTTAATAGAATGAATACCCAATGAAAAATAGATATATTATAATTCTAGTAAAAAATCATATATAATTTCAGTAACTCCATCCATTATACGTTCCACATATGGCATGAACGAGTCATATCACCTTGAGAGGCGGTAGTCCGCACTTCCTCAAATGAAATTATCACATTTACCTATATCAGAAACCATAATGGTATGATATAAATGGAAATTAAAGAAGCATAGATACAATATAAATATAATATATATGACATATAAATACAACACCATCATAATGGCTGCCGTAAGAGGTCGTAGGAGACAATTGAAAAATCATTGTTTCGGGAGGCATTAGTTTTCCGTCCACAAAAACAGTATGTTCTTTACCGATTAGATGAAGGAGTGTGTAAGTGTAGTTAGAGTAAATCTCAAAAAAAACATTATAGTATATTTAGGATACTTTAGTTGTTACAAAATAATGTAATAAATGAGTTTAGGGGTTGGAGAAGTAAAAAAAATAATTTAAGAGAAAATGTTACCTTTAATTAGAGTAACTCCCTTTGGTTTGAACTAAAAGGATGTCTTAAAGAGCCTTATACCGAAGTTAAGGCTTCTAGAATGAGGATAGAGATCTCGAGAGCTTATTTGGGTAGGGTTTGGATGAAACAAAGGTTATGATATTTTTGAGGAATGGGTTAGAAGTGGGGGCTTTTATAAGGGTGAGGAGGGTCTCTTTAGGAATGTGGGAATGTATTATTTTATTATACAATGATTTTTATTTTATTAAAGTACCCAACTAATTAACGTTGAATATAAGATGACTTGTATTCGAAATAAAAGCATACAATAAGAATTTTAAAGGTTTTTGATGTTATTTTAATCATTATAATCTTATTTATTTAAATCATTTATTAATGTTGTAATTACTGTATCATTATTGTGTCATAAATAATTTTATTTATATTATGTCTAAATATTATAAAAAAACACAATTATATAGTAAATAATTTTAGAATTCAAAAGAATATTTATAGTAAAATAGATTTCTTAAATGACCCCATGTAAAAAGTAATTTACTGAAATATATTTGTTTATGTCATTTTTGCCTTTACTTTAAGTTAATTAAAATATAGTGTCATTATCACTCTTAAGTGGCTCAATGAGGTCCCAAAATCGACCCAAAGATGCCGATGGTCGTACATGACTAATCCAAAAAGGTTAGGACAACAATTAAGATAATTGTGTACTATTATAATATTCGTTCTACCTTGAATTGCCCTATTTTCCTTTAACTACGGTAAATAAAAGTCAAAAATTACTATTCACAAAACATTTTTTTCACCTTATTGAACCATATTTTACATACTAATAACAAAAATATATGTCATATTTTATAAATTCAATTCACAGAATCAGTAAAATCATGTTTTATGCAAATTTGAAAATGCTCCCAGGAGGTGGGAAAAGACTTTAAATGTTCAATAAAATTTTTATATATCGAACTTATTATAAAATGAATCCAATGAATTAAATAGAACTTATATAGGTATTATGTATATATTTTGGCCTAAAATAAATTTAATTAAAATAAATAATTATTTAAATAAAAAGTCGGTTTTAACCAATAACGTAGTGTTTTTCACTATTCATCAAAAATTGAAAGTATTCAGAAAAATACCAAAAATTCCTACTAAGCTATATTTGATAATATGAATTAAAAAATGATGACTATTTTACCAAATTAAAAACAGAGAATTTAGATTAATTAATTTAAATTTAAATCCCTATTGTCAAAACAAATAGCATGTTTTTAAGAAACAATAACTATCAAAAGATCGACACTTATTTATGTCCAATTTCAAAGTTGAATTACTTATAATGAAAAATATTGATTTAAATGTTAAAAATATAATATAATTATAATTTAAAACCAATTAAAAATATAATCCAATTATATAAATATATTATATTAAAAGGATGTTTTGAATTAAAATACAATATTTTTCACTATTTATTAAAAATAAATTTTATCAGAAAATACCAAAAATTTACCCAAAGTAAATTTTGATTTCTTGATTCTAAATAAAAATTTAATTTGGTCAAATAGAACATATTAAAGTGAAATAATCTATATTTAAATATGGTTCTCCATTAAAAGGTGGTAAAACAACCTTTCAATTAATATTAGAGTATTTATGTTTAAATTCAGATTCTTTCTAATTTTAAGCCTCCAAGCTTTTTATTGGATAAATGTAGATTCATTTAAAAAATATGTATAATCATATTTTGGTTAGTTCCATTCATTTCCTCCATTACAACATTTAGGTGTTAAATACGGTTTAAAATAATAGTATATTATTATTTTTTATTATGACTCAGGGTTATGTGTAACATAAGATTTCAAAGAAACTCATTGTTGCATATCGAGTACGCCATAAAAAAGCATCCCTTTTAATGTAAAATTAATAGTTAATACAAAAATGAAAATTTATTACTTTTTATTTACCCGTGAAGATACAGAAATATCGTTGTGTTACATTCTCCCCTCCTTCAATAAATTGCGTTCTCGCAATTTGAAATTTTTCTTTGAAAATAAAATGCTTAAAATAGAAATACCTTTGTTGAAAACCCACATGAAAAATAGGGTTCATAAAATTTAGCCCCAATAAGAGAGAAAGGGAAATGAAAATAAGTCACCAAAAATTTGAGGTTTCAAATAGAAGAACATTGGTGGAGATTATAGACACCTAATTAGAGTAAAAACGTAAATATTTATAGGGAGTGATTGAGGTCATCAATTACAAACAAGTGTAATATCGTGGGCCTCAAAGAAATCAATTTATGATGATTTAAAATAACATATGTTCAACAAAATATAAGGTATTAGGATAACACAGTTTTGGTTTTAAGATCCCTTCCCTAAAGTTTAAGAATTAATTATTTTATAATATGGGGGAAAATATATACTTGACATGTAGAGTTACATCCTTTAACTAATTTATAATACAAACATATATTTCACTCCAAAAGATAATAGAACTTAGAAATATTATATTTATCCTAAATATATAAGGTTGCAAACATATACCATGAAGAAAACTATTTTATAATAACCACAAGAATTCATGTTGGCTAGTAGTAGGTCATAAAGCCTTGTCACACTTTGGTTGTCGATTCGATTCCTACAGCTTTGTCTGAAATGATAGGATATCGCCTGACCTGTAGGTTATCCTTTTTCTAAAACTATAGTTTTATAATATTCAAAAAATAATCTTATGAAATACTATCCAACGTTTAATTTATCCATTAAACCCTTATAGCAATCAAAAATACTTCTGTCCAAATTCTCTCTAAGAGGTCTCTAAATTACAAAATAAATCACAATGTCAGATTCCCCAAACAACGTAATGTTTTTTCTTATTGTCACATACTGAAAATATGATTTCATTCATCATATTAAAAACATAATGGAAAACAATTACTCCAGTACAATCCTTATATATATCACATTATTCAAATAACATGAAAATAATTCTTGAATCCAAGAAAACAAATACATTAAATATTCCACTTCATCTGTAGTAACAACATTAGATTAGTCTTGATCCCTTGGACTTTTCTGAGCTAATATTCCATGTTGCTTAGGATATTCATTTACATAATGACCCATTACTCTATAGTTGTAGTATTCAACATTGACAGTCTCTTTCTTACCATTACATTCACCAGCAAGATGGTCTTTCAGTCCACATTGTTAGCATACTCCATCTCATTGTTGACAGGCACCAGGGTACTTATATTCAAAATTATCATAGGGTGAAAACTCAAATCTTCCACTATTCCATGTTTCCTAATTTCCATTCCCATAGTGTTCAGCAGATATTTGGTTCTATTTCGTTGTTTTAATTTCGTAAGACATAGATAATTCCTTATCCGTCTTGATAGAACCTGAGACAATATCTTCAAATGATGAGAAGGATTGTGAGACTAATTCTCGACAGAGAAATTATTTTAACCCATCAAAGAATCGATCAATCTTAATCATTGGGTTATTTATATAATCTACTGCATACCTTGCTAACCATGTAAATTTAGCCTTATACATTGCTACATTCTCATCCTTGATTTTGCCTCACACTCAGAAATTTCCTTTCCATAGACGCTCGATGGTCACAAGGAATATATTTTTCTATAAAAATCTCTATAAAAACTTTCCATTCCATATTTGATAATTCATCATCTTCCTTTTTGTTTTGAATCAATGACAACCATTGATGTGCATCACCTATGTGGAGATAAACTGCCATGACAACTTTTTCCCATTCGCTACTCCCCAAAGAATGAAATATTTTTTCTAAGGAACTTATTAATTGCTTTGCTACAAATGGATTTATAGTCCCATGGAATGTTGTTGGTTTTTTTCATGAAGCGGTCTAACATTGATCATCTGCGTTGTGGATCAGGGTGCTCAATACAGGTATGATTAAATTTCCTAACCTGAGTTAGTTGTCTCAGTATGGTGATAAGCTGATCAGCACCAGTTGTATACCCAGCTCCACAATAATTATCTTGAGTAGGAGGTAAATCCCTACATAGAGTACGTTTATTGATAAGGTTTCCATTCCTTCCCCTAGGAGCCATTTCTAAACAATGGAATATAGTAGATTAGTGTATGAATCGCAATACATAATTCTAAACATGTAAAAAAAATTAACATAAATTGAACAGTTTATGGATATAATCCATAATCCTAAAAAAAATTTCTTGGAGGAGGTATATACTCATAAATCCTTCATAATGGTTTGAAAATATAATTTTTATTATCCTAATAATATCCCATAGGAGTGTCGTAATCAAGAGTTCAGCAAGGCTCGTTGTTGTGTACCAGGATACCCCAAGTCAAGAACGAAACTCCAAGTCTGAGTTTTCACTCCTTGGTACATCTGTGCTAGAGCCGCCTCTACCTTCTCATATCCAGACATGAATGTATTTCTTGGAAAATACAAAAAATCTATACATTACGCAAGTTATAGGAAGTTATTCTATATTAATCCTCAATGTCTATCATAGGGTAATGTTCTCTAATCATAAGTTATATAAATCATATTTCCAAGGTTTGTACTAAACTTTTCGGATAACAACATTAATTCCCTGACCCTAGTCACCGAGAGTCAGTGCATTGTTTTAATACATTGGCATGATTACAGGGTATCATGTTTCGAAGGACTGATCAATTTAGTAGTCTTGGAAAATAGATTACATACATGAATTCAACATTACAACTTTAAAAGAAAAAAAACACTAATTTATTCTATTAGAAATATCCAATCCTCTGAGATTATGCCTTCAGATCACTCATAACTAACATCTTCATATCCTACAAAAACGAATCATTAAAAAGAGGTGATCTCAATCACCCATTAAGGGTAACCAATACAATTGAAGATAAAATAAACATTAGGCATGATGAATAATTGAAAACACGTGACTTTAAAAATAATAAACCTGAACACATTATGGTAGAAATATGAGTTGAGTAAATAATTCCATAATAAAAAATAGTCATGGGTATTATACTAGTCGAATAACTACATGAACAATCAATATTATTTTCATAATGAGGGAATGTATAATGCCATCCATTCTGAAACATCTTGTCAAGGCCTCAACCAAGACGTCTAAAATTTATTATGGCCTCGGCCAAAACCATATATCAAAAAGGTAAACGCCTTAGAAAATTCCATGTCTAATTGTCTCATGAGACCTATAGATGCATTGAGCAGCTATAGCGGGATCCACCAATCACATACTAAGTCCAACACATTCTTTATATGAAAATTTGAAACATAAGATAAACATTCGTATAAAAACTAGATACAAAATTTCAATACATTAACCATAAACAATGAACGATATAAAAATAACACATCTACATTAAAAAACATCACAAAACCTTCAATACAATAAGGAATATTTGTATCATAATAAATCAACTTCAAGAAAATTTAAAATCTATCAATGGATGTTGACATAGATGAAATGAAAACTATTTGAAAGAAATACCTCTATCTATTTTGAAACCATTTAAGTGACACATATTTATAAAAGAAAAAATTTATTCTGACAATATAATTATAATATTTTATGGGATTCTTCGATGATGTTATAATGCTAGAAAATAGTCGCACCGGCTGTAAAAGTTAAAAAATACATTTTTCCTAATTTTTTTTTGAAAATGTCATAAAGTACCTTGTTTGGAAAAGGATGGAAAGATTATTTTCAAAACATATAAGGTCAGATTAGGGTATAAATAACATTAACCCATAGTTTGGTAAAAAGTAAAATTGTTTTGAAATGATTTTTTAAGAAAAAAACGTATGTGGATGATAATGTGATCATAATAGATACTTATGTAAAATCAACCTCAGATAATTAAGAGATTGTGAAATTAACTCTTACCTCATGTCCGACATGACCCGTTCATTCATTAATATCAAGAATAATAAACATAAAGTTAATTTTTACTTGCTTGAGAACATTTTTAGAATTTATTACTCCATTTATATCACTTATTAGAACATTAAAACATTACAAAATAATATAAGTTAATAACAGTCATTTTGTTGATATTTGGTACTTGAGTCAAAAGTAAACTTCTTATAATTACATATTGTCAATGTAGTAAAAATAAAATTATATCCAGAATGATATTAATGATTTATATATCATATATAACTAATATATCTATTATATATATGTATTTATAGCTATACATAAATTTGGAGAGAGAAAATGAAACTCATCACTCATGGAGACAGTAAGGCATACGAACGCATGAACACTACTTTCATTTCAATTTCATTTTTTAACAGAATCAATACTTAATTATACATAGGTATATTAAAATTTTAGTAAAATATCATTTATAATTTCAGTAACATCATCCTTTATACGTTCCACATTTGGCATGAATGAGACATACCACTTTGAGGGGGCGGTACTTCGCAATTCCTCAAATGAAATTATCGCATTTACCCATTATGGAAACCATAATGGTATGATATAAATGGAATATACATAATCATATAAACAATATATATATAATATAAAAAATATAGTTCAATCTTAATTACCACCATAAGAGGCGGTACGATATAATTGAACAATCATCGTTTCATGAGGCGTTAGATTCACATCCATAGAAACAATATGTTCTTTACCTATTAGATGTAGGTGTGTTATTTTTGATTGAATATTTAAAAAAAACCTACTCTCTTGAAGGAATTTTTTTTGTTACAAAATAAAGGAATAAAATTATTTTAGTGGTTGGAGAAGTAAAATAAATGAAATGAATTCAATAGAAATCGTTGCCTTTAATTCGGTCAACTCCCTTATCTTTGAACCTAAGTTACTTTTTGAAGAGAATTATTCATAAATTAAGTCTTCTAGGAGGAGGAGAGGGATCTTGAGAGATTATTTGGGCTGGGGATGGATTATCCAAAGGGCTTGAGAGGTGTGAGTAATGGGTTTGAAGTTACGACTTTTTATAAGTGGGAGGAGGCGCACTTTTGGAAAGTGTGAAAATATTATTTTATTATATAATGATTTTAGGTTTATAAATGTCCAAATCTAATTAAAGTAGAAGATAAGACGACACCTAGTTGAAATAAAATCATAATATAATATTTGAAAAGGTTTTGGATGTTATTTTAATCATTATAATCTTATTTATTTAAATCCTTTTTTGTGAGGTAACTACTGAATCATTATTGGGTCATAAATAATTTTATTTATATGATGTCTAATAATTTAAAAAAATAAATTGAATTAGGAAATATTTTTATCTTTCAAAATAATATTTATATTCAAAGAGATAACATATATAATCCCGTGAAAAAATTAATTTACTAAAAGATATTTGTTTATGTCATTTTTGCTTTTACATTAAGTTAATTAAAATACAGTGTCATTATCACTCATAACTGACTCAATGGGGTCCCGAAATAGACCCAAATATTCCCATGGTCGGCCCTCACTCATCCAATAAGGTTAGGACAAGTATTACAGTAATTTTGTGCTATTATAATATTCGTTTTACCTTGAATAACCATATATACATTTAACCGTGGTAAATAAATGTCAACAATTACTATTTACCAAAAATTATTTTCATATTATTGAACCAAATTTTACTTAATAATAACAACCATGTATGTTGGTTTATCAAAATTCGATTCAAAAAATTTGTAAAATTTTGTTTTATGCAAATTTGCAGATTCTCTTAGGAGGTGGGTAAAAGATGGTAAAAGTTCAATAAAATTTTTATATATCTAAACTTTTTATAAAATGACTCCATTGAATTAAATTTAACTTATTTAAGATTTCTGTATATATTTTTAACTTAAATATATTTAAATAAAAAAATAATTATATAAATAAAAAGTCGGGTTTAACCAATAAGTTGTGTTTTTCACTATTAATCAAAAATTGAATGTTTCAGAAAAATACCAAAAATTCATCCTAAGATATATGTGATCTTCCAAATTAAAAAATAATGTCTATTTTACCAAACACTGAACATAGAAGTTGGATTCATTAATTTATATTTAATTCATGTTGTCAAAACAGATAGCGTGTTTTTAAGAAGCAATAACTATCAAACGATCGACACTAGTTTATGTCCAATTTCAAAGGAAAATTACTTCCAATGGACAAAATTGATTTAAATGAAAAAAATATAATCTAATTATACTTCAAAACTAGTTTAAAAGATAATATAACCATATCAATAGATTATATTAAATGGTATCTTGGAATTAAAATATAGTATGTTTCACTATTCATTATAATATGAATTTTATCAGAAAAATAAAAAAAATTACCCAAAGTAAATTTTGATAACTGTATTCTAAAGAAGAATTATATTTTTTCAATAGATTATATAAAAGTGAAAGAAACATGATTTAAATAGGGTTTTCTATTAAATGTTGGTAAATCAACCCTTTAATTAATATTCGTGTATTTATGCTTAAATTCCAATTCATTCTTATTTTAAACCTCTAAAATTTTTATTGAATAAATATTGAAACATTTAACAAAAATGTATAATAATATTGTATTTAGTTCTGTTCTTTCCCACCATTACAATGACTAGGCCTTAACTACCATTTAAAATAATATTATATTATTATTTTTCAGTATGACTCAGCATTATGTATAACATAAGATTGGAAAAAACTTATTATTGTGTATCAGGTACATCATCAAACATAGCATCCCATTTTAAATTAAAATATTTATCTAATTCAAAAATGAAAATAGATTACTTTTTATTTACCCGGGATGTTACATAAATCTTGGGTTGTTACATTCTCCCCTCCTTTAATAAATTTTGTCCTTACAATTTGAAATATATCATTGAAAATAAAATATTTAATATAGAAAATACATTTGTGGAAAACCCACATCAGAAATAAGGTTAATAAAATTTAGCCTTATTAAGAGGGAAAGGGAAATGAAAAATATTCACCACCAAATTAGGGTTTTAAATTGGAGAACATTGGTGGAAATTTTAGACACATAATTGGATGAAAAACCTAAATATTTATAGGAATACTTTGAGGTCATAAATAAAAAACAATTGTAAAGTTAAGGGCCTCAAAGACATCAATTTATAATGATTTAAAATATCATCATTTCCACAAAAAATAAGGTATTAGGATAAACCATTTTTGGTTTTATATTCCTTAACCTAAAGTTTAAGAATTAATTTATACATAGAATATGCTGGAAAATATATATATACTTGACATGTAGAGCTACATCATTTAACTAATTTAGACTAAAAACTCATCATTCACTCTGAAAGATAATAGAACTCAAAAATATTATATTTATCCTAATCATATAAAGTTCCAAACATATACCACCAAAAGCTAATTTATAATAAATAGGGGCTTCTTGTAAGCTAGTAGTAGGTCATAAAGACTTGTTGCACTTTGGTTTTAGGTTCGATTCATGCATCTTTGTCGATGAGATAGGATATCACCTAACCTTCATGTAATCCTTTTTCTAATACTATAGTATTATAATATTCCAACAATAATCTTATGAAATACTATCCAAATTTCAACTTAATCCATTGCATCCTTTATAGCTATCTAAAATACTTTTGTCCATATTCTCTCTAAAAGGTCTCTAAATTCCAAAATCAATCGCAACATCAGATTCCCCAAACAACCTTAATATCTTAAAATTATCACTTACTAAAAACTTGATTTTATTTTTCATATTAAAACCTCATTGAAAACAAAAATTACTCCAATACAATCCTGATATATATCAAATTTTTCATATAACCAAAAAATGCATCATGAATCCAAAAACTCAAATACATTAATTATTCCACTTCATCTGTAGTAATAGCATGAGCTTGGCCATACTCTCTTGGTCTTTTCTGAGGTTAGTTTCCTTGGCTCATAGGAAATTCATTTACATAATGACCCATTTCTCCATAGTTGTAACATTCAACATTGACAACCTCTTTCTTTCCCTTACATTCACCAGCATGATGGCCCTTCTATCCACATTTGTAGCATACTCCTTTTCCTTTTAGACAGGCACTAGGGTGCTTCCTTCTACAATTATCATAGGGTGGGAACTCAACTCTTACCTTCTTACATGATTCCTTCTTTTCTATCCCAGAGAGTTCAGTAGATCTCTTCTTCTCTTTCATTTCTTTAAAGTCATAAGAAATAGAGAATTATTTTTCCATCATGATAGAACATGAGACAATATCTTCGTATGATGACAAGGATTGTGAGATTAATTCTCAAACAAGAAATGGTTTTCACCCATCAAACAATTGATCAATTTTACTCCTTGGGTTACGCATATAATATTTTGCATGCCTTGGTAACCTTGTAAAGTTATCCTCATACTTTGCAACATTCTCATCCTTCTTTTTCCTCAGACTCAAAAATAGTTTTTCAATATATGCTCGATTGTAATGAGGAAAAAATATTTTTCCATTAAAATATCATTAAACTCTTTCCATTCCATATTTGATATTTCATCATAGACTTTTGTGTTTTGAATCAATTACCACCATTGATCGGCATATCCTATGAGGTGATAAACTACCATGACAACTTTTTACCTTTTGCTACTCCCTAAAGAATGAAATACTTTCTCAAAATAACTTATCCATTTCGGAGCTACAAATGGATTTTTAGTTCCATTTAATTTTTATGTTTGTTTCTAAATGAAGAGGTCTAACACTGGTCCTCCGAGTTGTGGATCAGGGTGCTCTATATGGGGGAGGTTATTATTCAAAACCTGAGTTAGTTTTCCCAGTATGGTGATAAGCTAATCAGCACCAGTTTTATCATTAGAACCTCTATAATTATCTTGAGTATGAAGTAAATCCCTACATGGAGTGCGTGAATTGATACGGTTTCCATTCCTTCCACTTTTAACCATTTCTAAACAATGGGATATAATAGATTTGTTTTTGAATCGCAATACATAATTCCAAACATATAAAACAATTATCATAAATTGAATAGTTTATGGATATAATCCATAATCAAAAAAATGTTTTCTTAGAGGAGGTATATACTCATAAATCCATCATAATGGTTGGTAAAGAAAATGTGGATCATCCTAAGCATATCCCATGGGTGTGTCATAACCAAGTGCGCAGGAAGGCCCATTTTCATGTACCAGGATACCCCAGGTCAAGTCCGAAACACCTTGTCAGAGTTTTCAGTCCAAGGTATATTTGTGCCTGAGCTGCTTCTACCCGCTCGTATCCAGACAGGGATGTATTTCATGGAAAAACACAAAATCTCTATATTACCAATCTTTTAGTATGTTCTTCTATACTAATCCTCAAACTCTAACTTATGGTAATTTTCTCTAATAAAAGATTATATAAATCTAGTTTCCATGGTTTTTATTAAACTTTCTCTAATACCAACTATAATGCCCGACCCCAGCTACCTAGATTTGGTGCATTTTTTTATTAAATTGGCATGATTATAAGGATTCATGTCCCAAAGGACCGATCAATTTAATAGTCTTGGAAAAATGATTACATACACGAATTCAATATTACAACTTGAAATAAAATATAACACGAATTTATTCCATTTGAAACATCAAAGCCTTCAATATTTTGCCTAAAAGTAACTCATTACTAGTTTCTTCATATCCTGGGAAAATGAAACATAAAAAAGGGGTGAGATCAAATGTTCAGTTAAGGTAAGAAATACAACAGAAGATAATATAAACATTAGTCATGTTGAATAATTGAAAACAAAGGCCTTCACAAATAATAAACATGAACACTTTATGGTAGAAATATGAGTTGAGTAAATAATTCTATAATAAAACATAGTCCTCTGTATTATACTAGTCGAATAACCACAAAAACCATCAATATTATTTTCATAATGAGGGAATTTATAATGCCATACATTCATAAAAATCTTGTCAAGGCCTTATCCAAAACCATATATCAAATTAGGAAAGCCTCGGCCAATTCCATGTCTAATTGTCTCATGAGACCTACCGATGCACTGAGGAGATATATAGGGCTCCACCTGTCACATACTATGTCCAATACATCCCTTATATGAAAAGGATGAACATTAACATAAACATTTGTATTAAAAATTTCATATGAAATGTCAAAACTTTAATCATAAATCATGAATGGTATAAAAATAACACATCCACAGTCAAAAACATCACAAAACATTCAATAAAATATGAATGATTTGTATTTTAATAAATACACTTCAACTAATTTTAAAATCCACAAAGGATGTTGACATAGATGAAATGAATACTATTTGAAAGAAATTATTATTTTTATTTTAAAACAATTTAAGAGTCACATAATATTAAAAGAAAACGATTGTTTTGAAAATATTCTTATAAGCTTGCATGAGAATGATTGATGATGTTATAACAGCGTAAAATAGCCACACCCACTGTAAAATTGTAAAAAGACATTCTTACCTTAATTGTTTCAAAAAGGTCATAAAGTACCTTGATCAGAAAATGAATGAAAGATTTCATTCAAAAAATATAAGTTCAAAAAAATGTATAAATAAAATTAACCCATAGTCTAGTAAACAATAACAATGTTTTGAAATGAATTTTTACAAAAAAAACAGATGTGAATGATAAAGAGGTCCTAGTAGATAATTACGTAAAAACAACCTTAGGTAAAAAAGAGATTGTTATATTTACCCATACCCATGTTCGTCTTCACACGTTCGTTCTTTAATCTCCTAAATAATAAACTATAGTTAATTTCCACTTTCTTCAGAACCTTTTTCAAATATCACATGTTACTACATTCTAAACATTAGAAAATCATTTAAGTTAATAATGGTCATTTTTTTGATATTTGGTACTTGAGTCAGAAATTAACTTATTATAATAACATGTTTTCCATGTGGTAAAAAGTAAATTATATCCAGATTGGTATTCATGAATTAGATACAATCTATATCTTTTATATCTACTATATATATGTATTTATAATATTAAATAACATTTGGAGATAAGAAATGAAATGCATTGTTCATGGAGACAGTAAGTTGTACGTACACATTAACGCTACTTTAATTTATTTTTCATATTTTAAAAAAATTAAAACTTATTTATACATAGGTATATTATAATTCCAATAAAATATCATATATAATTTCAGTAACTCCATCCTTAATACATTCCACATACGGCATGAACGAGTCCTATAACCTTGAGGGGGCAGTAGTCTGCACTTCCTCCAATGAAATTATCGCCTTTACCAATTATGGAAACCATAAGGGTGTGATATATATTTAAAAAAAATAAGAATAGAAACAATATAAATATAATATATATAACATATAAATAAAGTTATATCTTAATGGCTACCATAAGAGGAGGTAGGAGATAATTGAACATTTATCATTTCGTGAGGCTTTAGTTTTCCATCCATAGAAAAAGTATGTATTTCACCCATTAGATGGAGGTAGGTGTAAGTTTAGTTCAAATAATTCTCATGAAAACATCATAGTATATTGAGTATACTATTTTTGTTTCAAAATAAATTAATAAAAAGTATTTATAGGTTAGAGTAAAATAAAAGAAAAGAATTTATGAGATACTATTAGCTTTAATTAGGGAAACTCCCTTTGAATTGAACCAAAATGACTTCTTAAAGTCCCATCTACCTAAGGTAAGGCTTTTAAGAGGAGTAGAGGTATATTGAGAGATTATTTGGGTAGGTTTTGGACGAGTAAAATTTCTTGAGAGGTGTGAGGAATGGGTTAGGGGTGAGGGCTTTTAATAAGGGGGAGGAGGGGCTCTTTTTGAAAGCGTGAAAATATTATTTTATTTTATTTTGATTTTCTATTTATAAAGGTCCAACAAGAATTAAAGTAAAATATAATATATCTCATGGTCGAAATAATGTCATACAATAATAATTGGAAAAGTTTTGGATGTTATTTTAATTATTATTATCTTATTTATTTAAATTATTTTTTAATGAGGTAAATACTACATGAATATTGTCTCATAAATAGTTTTATTTATATGATGTCTACAAATTATAAATAAATACCATGATTTACGAAATATTTTTAGCTTTCAAAATAATATTTATATTCAAAGAGATAACTTATATTGTCTCTTAATACTTGTTTATTAGATGTAAAAACATTTAACAAATACTAGTTAGTTACATTAATTCTCGCCATTACAATGGTTATCCAATAAAAAATTTAGAGGCTTAATATTTATATTCAAAGAGATAACTTATATTGTCTCTTAATACTTGTTTATATTCAAAGAGATAACATTTAACAAATATTTATAGATATTTGTTAAATGTTTTATGTGGCTCAATGGGGTCCCAAAAAGCGACCCAAATATGCCCATGGTCTTCCAAAACTCATCCAATAAGGTTAAAACAAGTATTAAGGTAAATGTGTACTATTATAATATTTGTTTTACCATGAATTATCTATTTACCATTAACTACGGTTAATAAAAGTCAAAAAATTAATATTCACAAAAAAATATGTTCATATTATTAAACAAAATTTTACTTAATAATAACTACCGTGATTGTTGTATTTTAGAAATTAAAATCACAGAAGCTGAAAATTTATGTTTTATGAAAATTTGTAAATGCTCTTAGGAGGTGGGTAAAAGACGGTAAAAGTTCAATAAGATTTCTATATATCTAAAGTTAATACAAAATGAATCCAAAGAAATACATTGAAATTATATAGGAATTATGTATATATTTTGACCTAAAATAAATTTAAATGAAATAAAAATTTATTTAAATAAAAAGTCGGTTTCAAACAATAATGTAGTGTTTTTCACTATTAATATAAAATTTAATTTTTTCAGAAAAAATAACAAATATTCATCCCAAGATATTTTTGATAATCAAAATTCAAAAATGATCTCCATTTTACCAAATTCATAGCATAGAAGTATGATTAATTAATTTGAATTTAATTCCCGTTGTCAAAACAAATAGCATGTTTTTAAGAAACAATAACTATCAAAAGATCGACATTTGTCTCTGTCCAATTTCAAAGGGAAATTACTTCCAATTACTTAAATTGATTTAAATTGTAAAAATATAATCAAATTTTACTTTAAAAACAATTAAAAATATAATCTACCCATTTAAATAGATTACATTAAAAGGCAATTTTTAATTGAAATACAGTATTTTTCACTATTCATTAAAAATGAAATTTTTTAGGAAAAATACCAAAAATTGACCAGAATTAAATTTGGATTTATTTATTTTAAATAAAAAAATTATTTTTTCAAATAGATCTTATAAAAGTGAAAAAACAAGATTTAAAGAGGGTTCACCATTAAAAGGATATAAATCAACTTTTTAATGAATATTAGATTATTTATGCTAAAATTAGGATTCTTTCTTATTTTAAGCCTCTAAATTTTTTATTGGATAAATGTAAAAACATTTAACAAATATCTATAATCATATTATAGTTAGTTACATTAATTCTCGCCATTACAATGGTTATGCATTTACCACTATTTAATATAATATATTATTATTATTTTTCTGTATGACTCAACATTATTTGAAAAATTAGATTTCAATGAAACTAGTTGTTGTATATCAGGATCGCCATCAAACATAGAATTCCCTATAAAGTAAAATTAAAATTTAATTCAGAAATGAAAATTTATTACTTTTTTTAACTGGGAGGTTACAGAAATCGAGCGGTGATACAATTATTTCTTATCGTATTTATGTAATTCCTAAAGTGAGGGAATTCCAAGAAAAATAATATATTTATTAGGATGAGATATAAATGGAATTTGTGGTAGGTATTCCATGTAAACATTAGGGAGAAATATTATTTTTATAGTGATTTAAAGATTGAAAAAACTGGCTTTCATTAATACAATTCATGTTAGAACAAATGTTGAGGACATAGATCATCAATATGTTCTGATGATCATTAGGTAACATTGAGTTTAATAGGCCATTGGTCTGGATATGGTTCCACGGTTCACTACATATTTTTGGGAGATGCCTCCTGGAGGTGATTGAGATTCTAGAAATAGATAAGAGAAATGTACAATCCTCAAATAGATGGTCAGATGAAATATAATATTTTTTTTATTTTTGAGAATATTCATTGTTATTGTGTTCATAAATTTAGTGGAGAATAGAATTTCCTTTTCATACTAGTTGAGTTCAACTATACTGATACAAAATATTCATCAACTATGATGGATTCCTTTGAGGTTCTGTATAGCTATCCTGGTTGATCAGTTCTTCTTTGGATAGAGGTTTGTGATAATTTCATGGTGGGACCATGTTTGGAATATGTGATTACAACAATAAATGAGATTATTTTTCATATAATGGTAAAATTTTAATGTTGGTATACATTTTATGTAAATCTCCATGGATATTTTATGGACTTCCTAGCTGATGAAAAGGATTTTCTGAGAGGATCAAATTGGTTAGGTCATCAATGAAATGAAAAATCATGGAATTTAGTACCATAATATATGGAAACATTTTTGGTTGTTGATAAAATTGTTAATGTGGATTAATTTTTTTCTTTTCCCCATAGATGAAATCAATCCAATTTTTTTTTCATTTTCCATAGATAATAAGGTATCTTTCAAACCATTATAATTTGTTTGGATGAGGTATCATAGTATGAAACCTAATTAATCTGTGATTGAGAATCATGTTTGGATGTTGTTGGTCGGAGTGGACACTCAAGAGGGGGGTGAATTGAGTTCCAATTAAAATTTCTGTTAAAAACAATTTCTATTAAAACCCCCCAATTTCAAAAACAAATTAAACTGTAGTGAATTTATATAGATTATGAAGGTTCAATTAATTTCTCAAAGATTGATTAATTCTCAGTTAACTTAATCTTATGATTAAATTAACCTTTGAAACTAACTTACTGATTTATAACAAATATAAACACTTGCTAATTTAATTATCAAAGTAGCTTTGAAGATAGATTGTATTTCAAAGTAGTAGCAGCGGAATATGAAATTAAATATGTATAGTATGGATATAGAGTATAACTACAAACACAGTGAATTAACCAAGAGGTTCAGTCTCAAGCCGAGACTTAGTCCTCTTCCACTTGGTGATCACCTGCCACCAAGCAATTTTATAAAAAGGATCGATACACAGCCTGTATCGGGCTTTACAACAGTTTTCACAAACTGCCCAGGTTTGACAACCTCTGCCACAGTTATACGTGGGAAAACAGACAACAGCAGCAAGCTGTCCAGGTCACAAGACCTCTGCCACTATCCACAGTGGGAAAAGGGGTGTAAAACGGTTTGCTGAGGATTTACAGATCCTCCAGTGAAAGTACAGGAGTCAGTGTGTGTGTTTAATATAGCAGATAACACACACTGCTCAAAAGGTAGAATAAATCACAGAACAAGAGATGTAGAGTTTAGAAGTAGTTCTGGTGATCTCAGTGTAGCTCTTGACTCCTTTGTATTCGATCAGAAGTGAGTTTGAGTCCTCTTCTCGTTTCTGTTTTAGAAACAGAGTGTCGTATGCTCCAGGTTCACAGGTAGTGAGAATGTAGTCGATGATGTTCTTCAGGGTTCTTCTTGTATGCACATAACACTTCTCTGTGTTCTTGATGGAGCTCGTTTTTGTTTTTCTGGTATATTTTGTCCACGACGCACTTCTCTGGTTCGCATGCTCTGTGTATTCGTTGTGTATTTGGGCAGCGTAGTCTTCTCGTATTTATCTCCCGACAGGGGACAGAAAAGATTTCTTTTCAGCAGGTACGAGGTACGGGTTCCTGACATCCGACAACCTTTATCAGGTATTTGACAAATCATCAAAATGTATGATATGACCGTTAGATAAATTAAATAAATTAAATATAGGAAATAAAGAAGTTAAAACAGTGAGTCGAGAATGTATGTCACTGTTGACTTCAACTGTGGTCTTCCAACTGTGGACTTCCAACTGTGGACTTCCAACTGTGGACTTCCAACTGTGGACTTCCAACTGTGGACTTCCTTCTGACTGCTGACTTCAACAAAGGGGCTTGCTGTCTGTAGGCTTGCAATGGTAGCTTTTACTCCATGTAGCTGTAGCCTTTCTAACTGTAGACTTGTAACATCAAATTTGTAGAGCTGTAACCTTTGTCAACTGTAGACTTCGATTATCTGTAGACTTAGTAGACAGAAGCTGTCTAACAGTAACCTTGACTGTAGGCTTATGACTGTAGGCTTGTTCGACTGTGAACTTGTTCCAACTGTAGAGTAAACATTGAACAGAAGTCTTGTAACTGTGACCTTCGTCTGTGAGCTTTGACAATAGATAGCAGTAGACTTGTAACTGTAAGCTTGTATTAGTCTTCGACTGTAACCTTGTAACTGTGAGTCTTCGACTGTAACCTTGTGGTGACAGTTAACTGTATCTGTGACTTTGAAAATAAAACTCTGACTGGTAGCTAACAGTACCAAACTTATGTAAATGCTAATGTAAGCTGTTACAGTAAAGTTATGAGAGTAAGAATATGAACTGTTTAGAATAAAAAACGTTTAAGCATAGAATAATAAGATTAATGCAAAGGTTTAATACATCATAATTAATGTTTAAGCATGATTTGGGATTATCAAAACAGGTGATTCCAACAATCTCCCCCTTTTTGATAATCACAAATTATGTCAGTATGAAATATAGAAGTATCAGAGAGAAGTGTGCAAAACACAGTATTGGCAATATGAGCACAAAAATTAGGTATAATCCGCAAGGATTTCTCCTCTCTGTATAGTTTCATTTTTCCCTTGAGTTTCCCTATTTCTCCCCATTTCTCCCCTTATCTATTTCTCTTTATTTCTCCCCCTTTGTGATTAACAAAAAGAAAGACAGAGAGAGAGAAGATAAACATTGTATTAATAAGGAGTACAATACATGACCCAAAATGTGAATACATGATCCCTATCAAAAAAAAACATAAACAGACTCAATCCTCGTCATCTGGAGGTAAGGGATCTTTTCCTTTGGAGGAAGAAGATGGAGCAGGAGGTGAAGGATCAACAGGCTGAGGAATGGCAGCAGGAATGCCTGGAGGGGCAGCAACAGAGGCTCCTGAAGGCCGGTAGTGAGTAGCTTGCCGAGGGATCAGTGGTCTAAGGCTTCGGAGGGCTTCAGCAGGAGACATTATGGAAGAACCACTGGGGTTGGAGACAGGTAGGGCAGGAGGAACTATAACAGGTGTGCAATCCACATGAAGAAAAGGTAGGAGCAGATTCCTGAAATCCATGATAATGTTTCCTCCTCTGTCCATGGCAGATAAGAAGTCATCTTTGTTTTCCAAGAATTTATCCAAAGCCGGGGTCAACTCTCGTAGCTTGCTAACTTGTTCTTTGAAGGCTTGAGTTACAGGAGGCAGCTTCATAGTTTCTAGCATGAGCTTGAAGTGGTTGGTCAACTGATGCTTGGTGAAAATCCGATCAAAGTAATAATCCACTTTACTTTTGATGGCCTCCTGAGAAGCAGTAGCAGCCTGCAGGTGCTCACGAACAAAGCCACTGACTTCTCTTGTAGTAGCAAGGATCTGTAGGTCTGATGTGTCATTTGCACGGGCCTGAGTAAGCTCTTCTCTGAGAAGGCTTCTAAACTGCTCAAGGTCCACAGGAGAGCTAGATGAAGGAAGGGACTTGACTGAGAATGCCACTGTCTCCTTGAAAGACTGAGTCAGATTTCCAATCACTTTCTGAATGACAGCATCCTGATTGCTGAAGTGTTCTTTGACTGAATTCTTGAAATGCTCAAACACTTCCACAAATTGTTTGATCACCTCTTTGATGTACCGAATCTCAGCGGCCACTTGAGTTTGAGAACTGCTCATGGTAGTCAAAGAATCAACTGATTGTCTTAGGGCAACCACAGCTTCAGTCCAGCTTTCAATCTGAGTATGACATGCTTTAACTTCATTCATCGTTTCTTTTACTGGGCTTGCCACAACACAGCCCAGGGATAATTCTAAAGACTGTTCCACATTTTTCAGCTCATCAAAAAGACTGGTTCTCAACTCTTCCATGGATTGTCTTATAGCCTCCTTCATTTCAACCTTTAAGGATTCAAGGTCCTCCATGGTTGCCAATTTGTCAGTCTCAAGCATTGGAAGGTTGTTAGTCAGGATAACTGGATCCCTTGGTGGCTTGTCTTCCTCATCCGAATCTTCATAGTTAAGTCCAAGGACCATATATCCTGGATCTGATGACCATCCTTCTATATCAAAAAGTACAGAGACTGAACCAAAATGCTCCCCCTCACTTGGAGCTTTCTCTTGAGCATTTTCCTCTATCTGTTCGGCTTTGGGTAACTCTATATTTTCCTCTGCAGTCCCAGCAGGTTCGACTGTAGTTTCCTCTGTTGGTTCAGCAGTGAGGTTAGCCTCTTTCTCTGTTGAGTCAACGATGTCTTCCATATCAACAACAGTGGATGCCACTCCTGCTTCCTGGTCAGACACGGACTTAATTGTATAGCCTATTGGAGGGCTCAAACTGAGCTCTTTTTCTTTCTCTTCATCATTGTCCTCTTCTTCAGTTTCAGCAACATTTTCATTTTTCTCATTCTTAGCCCCAGCCTCTTCTGTCTCAACAGTTTCATCCTCTTCAGAGGTATCTCTGACAACGTATTGAGATTCATCTTCTTCTTCTTCAGTAGACTCGGTGTCACTGTCCCTTAGAACAGTCTCCCTACTTGGCAGTTCTTTTGGAGGGCTTGCTGCTCCAAACGTTATTGTCCTGGCAGGACTGTGAGGTAGCTCAGGGTCACTCCCATCATCAATGGGGGTGTTCTCTCTTGTAGGGTCACTAGCTTCTTCAGCCTCCTCTTCATCTGAATACACATGTTCTGGCTCATCAGGTTTTAAGCCTGGATCTCTTTTGTTTCTTGGCCTAGATGGATGAGTAGAGGGATCAAAATTCTCATAAATTCTCTCCTCATCATTCACCCATGATTTCTTCCAGGGATTCCAACTGATCTTCATGAATTTGCAGATTACCTTTGAGATACAGACACTGTTTTTAGCCACAATTACTTCTTCTTGATTTCCAGCTACACCCTTTACTTTCAGCATCACCGAAATAAGCTTAGCATGAAACAAGGCATTGGATTTTGAGCTGGGCTTAATCATATCTTCCATCTGTGCCATCAGCAACCTACATAGGTTGATCTTCCTTCCATGCTTCAGTAAGTACATCAGGAATATGTCCTGGTACTTTAGTACTGCAAAGTCTCCACTTCTGGGACTTAGTACATGCTGAACAAACTTAAACAGAAGTCTATCTTCTCCATTCATCTCGGCAGCAATAATCTTCCTTAACTTACCATCACCTGTCAGCTCTTCCAGAGCCTTCTTATACTCAAATATTCCACTATCCGGATGAGCTACTCCAGAATAGTAGTCATATATTCCTTCATGAGGAACTCTTAAACAGGCAGCCCATTCGACAGAAGAGAAACTAACTTCATTGCCGTTTACTCTGGATACTAGTCTATGCAAATCATCCTCCTCTTCGAACTTCAGGAATTCATAGAATTCTTTCACAAGTTTTGGGTAGTACGGTCCATTGTTGTTGGTGAAGCATTCGGTCCATCCTTGCACATTTAGTGCTTCCAGTACTAACGATTTGCTCGACAACAACCATTCTTCACTTAGCTCCTTTTCCGCAAAGATTTCTCTCTTGGTCAGATGCGGGTTTTCAAGTCTTGTTAGGGTATTACTGGTGCCACTGGATTTGGCTCGAGTTCTCTTCGGCATTGGTGCATCTTCGTTGACAGTCGGGGGTCGCTTTGTTCTGGCCATTGGAACTGAATGAGGTTTCGAGGTTCGGTTGAAGGTTTAGGGTTTAGGACTTGAGAGAGCAAGGGTCGAGATGAGTGGATTGAGAAATGTTCGATGTTCTCAATTTTATCATTTAGGGATTTAGAAATAAAAGTATAAAGAAAAGAAACGGTTCGAATTCCCGCAAAAATAAAATAAGATTAAACAGCGAAACACCCTACAGAGAGATGTAACAGTGAGGTACACCGGTGAGGTCTAACTGTGAGGTTTCAACTGTGAGGTTTCAACTGTGAGGTTTCAACTGTGAGGTTTCAACTGTGAGGTTTCAACTGTGCTATAATTAATCATACCTAACTCATGTTTGATGTAACTTAATCTCTCAGAATTCAAAGGCTTTGTAAAAATATCAGCTAACTGGTGTTCAGTGCCAATGAACTCAAGAGTGATATCACCTTTTTGATAATGATCCCTCAGAAAGTGATGTCTCACATCAATATGTTTTGTCCTAGCATGAGATACTGGATTTTTAGAAATGTTAATAGCACTTGTATTGTCACACCTTATAGAGACATGTTTGAATTGATATCCATAGTCTAGCAAAGTGTGTTTCATCCACAAGATTTGTGCACAACAGCTACCAGCAGCTATATACTCAGCTTCGGCAGTAGACAATGCAACAGAATTCTGCTTCTTACTACACCAAGATACTAGTGACTTGCCTAAAAAGTGACATGTTCCAGAGGTGCTTTTTCTATCTAACTTGCAGCCAGCAAAATCAGCATCAGAATAACTTAATAAATCAAATGATTGTCCTTTTGGATAAAATAATCCCAAATTGGGAGTATGTTTTAGATATTTGAAAATCCTTTTAACAGCAGTCAAGTGAGACTCTTTTGGATTGGCTTGAAACCGAGCACACATGCATACACTGAACATGATGTCAGGTCTACTGGCAGTAAGGTACAGTAGACTACCTATCATACCTCTGTAATTGGTTTGATCCACTGGTTCACCAGTTTCATCACTGTGCAACTTGCAAGTGGTGCTCATAGGTGTGTCACTGCCTTTGGTGCCATCCAAAGAAAAACGTTTTAGAAGATCTTTAATATATTTACTTTGGTTCAAAATAATACCATTTTTATTTTGAAAGATCTGAAATCCAAGGAAAAATTTGAGTTCTCCCATTAAACTCATTTCAAACTCATTTTGCATTGTTTTTGAAAAATCAACACATAAAGAATTTTTAGAAGATCCAAAGATAATATCATCCACATAAATTTGAACTATTAAGACATCTTTAGAAAACCATTTAATAAAAAGAGTAGGATCAGCTATCCCTTTAGTAAATCCTTTTGAAATAAGAAAAGAGCTGAGCCTATCATACCAAGCTCTTGGAGCTTGCTTTAAACCATATAAAGCTTTAGATAGTTTAAAAACATGACTAGAAAAATGGGGATTTGTAAAACCAGGAGGTTGTTCCACAAATACATCCTCAATTATATATCCATTTAGAAAAGCACTTTTAACATCCATTTGATATAGTTTGAAATTCAGATGAGCAGCATAAGCAAGTAATATCCTAATGGCCTCTAGTCTAGCCACGGGTGCAAAGGTTTCCTCATAGTCTATTCCTTCTTCCTGACTATACCCTTGTGCAACTAGCCTAGCTTTGTTTCTGATTATGTTACCAGACTCATCAACTTTGTTTCTAAACACCCATTTTGTGCCTATGGTAAGAGTGTCTTTAGGTCTTTCCACTAATTCCCAAACTTTGTTTCTTTCAAACTGATTTAGTTCTTCTTGCATAGCCATTACCCAGAATTCATCACTGATAGCATCATTGACATTTTTGGGTTCAAGCTGTGAAAGAAAAGCTTGATGTTCAACCTGATTTCTTAAAGAAGCTCTAGTTTGTGTTCCTCTATCAAGATTACCAACAACAGCATCTAAAGGATGATTCTTTAGAATCCTAGTTGATTTGGTAAAGGTTGGACTAGATATTTCAGGTTCATTTATAGGTTCGGGTTCCACAGAGGAAGATTCTGGAAAGAGTCCAGAACTGGATGTTTTTATTACAGGTTCTTTGGATTTGTCATTTAGGTCCAGAACAGATAAGTCTTCTTCAACATCTTCAAGAGAAGTTTTAGACTCATGTGGATCAGTCTCATCAAACTTGATGTGAACAGATTCTTCCACGCATTTGGTTTTCTTATTGAACACTCTATAAGCTTTACTAGACATAGAGTAACCCAGGAAAATTCCTTCATCACTTTTTGGAGCAAATATATCAAGGTTATCTTTAGTATTCAGAATAAAGACTTTGCAACCAAAAACTCTAAAGTAATTAACCTTAGGCTTTCTATTATTCCACAACTCATAAGGGGTTTTCTTAAGAACCGGTCTAATCAAGACTCTATTAATAACATAGCAGGCTGTATTTACAGCTTCAGCCCAAAAGTAAACAGGCAGGTCATATTCATTAAGCATAGTCCTTGCAATTTCTTGCAGGGTTCGGTTTCTTCTTTCCACTACACCATTTTGTTGGGGTGTCCTAGGGGCAGAAAAGTTATGAGAATAGCCATTGAGTGAGCAGTAAGATTCAAAATCTTGATTTTCAAACTCACGACCATGATCACTTCTTAGGGTCTTAATCTTAAGTCCACTAAGATTTTCTACAGACTTAGAGTATTTAACAAAGTAAGAACAAGCTTCACTTTTGTGAGCTAGAAAATATACCCAAGTATATCTAGAAAAGTCATCTACAAGAACATAGACATAGTGCTTCCCATTTAGACTTGAAATTCTTGATGGTCCAAACAAATCCATGTGAACCAGTTCAAGTGGTTGAGAAGTTGAAACTTCTTTCTTTGGTTTAAAAGAAACTTTGTGTTGTTTTCCCTTTTGACAGGGATTACACACTTTGTCATTTGGGAATTCAAGCTTAGGTAGGTCTCTAACTAGGTGTTTCTTAGAGAGTTTTCTAAGTGAGTGAATGTTGCAGTGTCTTAATCTCCTATGCCACAGCCAAGACTCTTTATGAAAAGCATTTAAGCAAGTAACATCATGTTTAGCTAAAGTGTTTAAGTCAACAGCATAAACATTTTCATTTCTTAAGGCAGAAAATATTAAAGCATTTTTGGAATTAAAAACATCACAAGAATTGTTTTCAAACTTGACATTGAAACCATCATCACATAATTGAGAAATGCTAAGTAGGTTGTACTTAAGTCCATCAACAAATAAAACATTGGAAATTAATACTGAGTCAGTGTTACCAATCTGGCCTAGGCCGATGATTTTTCCTTTTGAGTTATCACCAAAAGTGACATATCCTACATCAACCTTTATTAAGCTTTTGAAGCAGGAATAGTCCCCAGACATGTGTCTTGAACATCCACTGTCTAAGTACCATACCTTCTTGTAATTGCTTTTCAAACAGATTTCCTACAAAACAGATTAGACAAGAAATGACTTTGGTACCCAGATTTTCTTGGGTCCAGATATGTTAGCAATCAAGGATTTAGGTACCCAGATTTGTTTTATGGGTCCCATACAATTAATAGATGCAACAGATTTAGAGAGATATACTTTATTTGATCTACAACTATTTAAGTAACCAGTTGAGGCATACGAATTTCCAAAACTAGAACTAGCAGGATTTTTTCCAGACTTAATAAATCGGGTTTTAGCAAACTGTCTTTGTCCAGGTTGGTATCCCAAGCCAGTAGCATACTTAGGTGCAACTTGCTTTCCTAGCAGTTGGGTTAGAGTATCTTTTCCATTTGTGAATGTTTCTAAGTCCTTTCTAAGTTGTTCATTAGATAGTTTCAGTTCTGTATTCTCCTTTAATAACTGAGCATTTTTCTCTTTTTCTACATCAAGTGCAGTCTTGACACTTGCAGTAAGAGCATGCTGTTTCTTTAAAGACTTATATTTATCCTTTAGTTCATTACACGTTTCTTCCAGCATATTACAGTATTCAGTCAATTCATCATTAGACATATTTTCAGAATCAGAACCAGATTCTGCTTCACCTTCAGAATAATAAGAGTTTAGAGTGGGAGTGTCTAGGGTTACCTCAGATGTGTTTGTCATGAAACACATATTAGCACGATTTCTTTCAGAATCACTGGACTCTGATTCACTTGTGCTGTCTTCTGAAGAACTCCAGGTGGCCTTCATAGCTTTCATATAATTCTTGTCCTTGTACTCATATTTCTTCTTGAATTTTAACTTAGGACAGTCAGCTTTGATGTGTCCTTTCCTTTTACATTCATAGAAAACTATGTCTTCTTCTTTATCAGTTTTCTTCCAATCTTTCTTC
Source organism: Viscum album (assembly GCA_963277665.1). Taxonomy (NCBI): domain Eukaryota; kingdom Viridiplantae; phylum Streptophyta; class Magnoliopsida; order Santalales; family Viscaceae; genus Viscum; species Viscum album. The sequence goes on from OY728152.1 coordinate 2,112,952,682, forward strand.
CACTTACCTTGTCTATCATACTTACCTTTGTAGTTTGGTTTTCTGAAGAACTTCTTCTTCCTATAGAACTTCTTGAATCTCCTTGCTATTTGTGCCATCTTGGCATCACTGTCAGAATCTAAGTCTTCACTAGATGAGCTTTCAGTTGGTATATGCACTTTCTCCTTGTCTTTGCTCTTTGATGCAGTAGACTTAAAAGCTACAGATTTTCGTTTTGGTTCCTCATCTTCCTCTTTGTTCACCTTTAGCTCTTCTTCGTACATCATCAGCTTACCAATTAGCTCCTTGACAGGCAAAGTTCCAATATCACAGGATTCTCTAATTGAAACGGATGTGCCTCTCCATCTGTCAGGCAGACATCTCAACAATATCATGATTTGCTCCTTTGCTGGAACAATCTTTCCGAGTGAGCTCATTGTGTTGACTATCTCATTAAACCTGAGATACATATCAGAAATAGGTTCATCAGCTTTCATCTTAAAGTTATCATATTTGATAGTATAAGTATTTAACCGCATTTCCTTGACATTAGTTGTTCCTTCATGAGAAACAGCTAAGGTGTCCCAGATTTCAAAAGCAGTTTTACATGCAGAAATTCTATTGAACTCCTCATCTCATAGAGCACAGTAGAGAGCATTCACAGCCTTACAATTATTATTGTAAGCTACCTTAGTAGGTTCATCCCAAGTTGTTCTTTCAGTTTCTGGAATCTTGTATTGAGACTCTATAGCAGTCCAAATATCAAAACCCATACTTTCCAAATGAATTTTCATTTTGAGCTTCCATTGGGCATAATTCACACCATTAAAGAAGGGTGGCCTGTTAGTAGCAGCACCTTCTAGTCTATTATCCATAAGAAAATTCTAGAAAATATTTTAAAGAGATAAAATTTAGAACTAACAGAAATTTAAGATCTTTTAGATAAAACCACAATCACAGTGTAAAAACAGAGAGTTAAAATAAAACTTTGAGCAAGTAAAACAGAGATAAACACAACCTCTGATACCAAATGTTGGTCGGAGTGGACACTCAAGAGGGGGGTGAATTGAGTTCCAATTAAAATTTCTGTTAAAAACAATTTCTATTAAAACCCCCCAATTTCAAAAACAAATTAAACTGTAGTGAATTTATATAGATTATGAAGGTTCAATTAATTTCTCAAAGATTGATTAATTCTCAGTTAACTTAATCTTATGATTAAATTAACCTTTGAAACTAACTTACTGATTTATAACAAATATAAACACTTGCTAATTTAATTATCAAAGTATCTTTGAAGATAGATTGTATTTCAAAGTAGTAGCAGCAGAATATGAAATTAAATATGTATAGTATGGATATAGAGTATAACTACAAACACAGTGAATTAACCAAGAGGTTCAGTCTCAAGCCGAGACTTAGTCCTCTTCCACTTGGTGATCACCTGCCACCAAGCAATTTTATAAAAAGGATTGATACACAGCCTGTATCGGGCTTTACAACAGTTTTCACAAACTGCCCAGGTTTGACAACCTCTGCCACAGTTATACGTGGGAAAACAGACAACAGCAGCAAGCTGTCCAGGTCACAAGACCTCTGCCACTATCCACAGTGGGAAAAGGGGTGTAAAAGGGTTTGCTGAGGATTTACAGATCCTCCAGTGAAAGTACAGGAGTCAGTGTGCGTGTTTAATATAGCAGATAACACACACTGCTCAAAAGGTAGAATAAATCACAGAACAAGAGATGTAGAGTTTAGAAGTAGTTCTGGTGATCTCAGTGTAGCTCTTGACTCCTTTGTATTCAATCAGAAGTGAGTTTGAGTCCTCTTCTCGTTTCTGTTTTAGAAACAGAGTGTCGTATGCTCCAGGTTCACAGGTAGTGAGAATGTAGTCGATGATGTTCTTCAGGGTTCTTCTTGTATGCACATAACACTTCTCTGTGTTCTTGATGGAGCTCGTTTTTGTTTTTCTGGTATATTTTGTCCACGACGCACTTCTCTGGTTCGCATGCTCTGTGTATTCGTTGTGTATTTGGGCAGCGTAGTCTTCTCGTATTTATCTCCCGACAGGGGACAGAAAAGATTTCTTTTCAGCAGGTACGAGGTACGGGTTCCTGACATCCGACAACCTTTATCAGGTATTTGACAAATCATCAAAATGTATGATATGACCGTTTGATAAATTAAATAAATTAAATATAGGAAATAAAGAAGTTAAAACAGTGAGTCGAGAATTTATGTCACTGTTGACTTCAACTGTGGTCTTCCAACTGTGGACTTCCAACTGTGGACTTCCAACTGTGGACTTCCAACTGTGGACTTCCAACTGTGGACTTCCTTCTGACTGCTGACTTCAACAAAGGGGCTTGCTGTCTGTAGTCTTGCAATGGTAGCTTTTACTCCATGTAGCTGTAGCCTTTCTAACTGTAGACTTGTAACATCAAATTTGTAGAGCTGTAACCTTTGTCAACTGTAGACTTCGATTATCTGTAGACTTAGTAGACAGAAGCTGTCTAACAGTAACCTTGACTGTAGGCTTATGACTGTAGGCTTGTTCGACTGTGAACTTGTTCCAACTGTAGAGTAAACTTTGAACAGAAGTCTTGTAACTGTGACCTTCGTCCGTGAGCTTTGACAATAGATAGCAGTATACTTGTAACTGTAAGCTTGTATTAGTCTTCGACTGTAACCTTGTAACTGTGAGTCTTCGACTGTAACCTTGTGGTGACAGTTAACTGTATCTGTGACTTTGAAAATAAAACTCTGACTGGTAGCTAACAGTACCAAACTTATGTAAATGCTAATGTAAGCTGTTACAGTAAAGTTATGAGAGTAAGAATATGAACTGTTTAGAATAAAAAACGTTTAAGCATAGAATAATAAGATTAATGCAAAGGTTTAATACATCATAATTAATGTTTAAGCATGATTTGGGATTATCAAAACAGGTGATTCCAACAGATGTTTTATACTTAGATAAAAGTTCTTTAAGGAAAATATATCCCCTTGGTCAACATACATTGAAAACATGGTACTGATTGACTTGATACATGGGAGTTTGAGGCATTTATGAGAATAGTTGTGGCCTAAAATCTATGTAGACCAATATTTATTAGTGGATTTTTGGGGGAAGTGAGATTTTTTTTTTCATATCGTAAAATATTTTTATATGCTTTTATGTGTGAACATTTTTTTATTGTTGGTTATATTTTTTTTAAAATTACCTCTATATTATCTAATTTTTTTATTAATTTTAGTCATTGAATCAATTATATTTCTCCTTGTTTGATTATTTTGTGGATTTTGGGTGCGTTATTTTCCTTACTAGAGAGTCTAGTAGATGGTAATGGGGCTTTGGAATAGAAGTAAAAATTATATCATAGTTATAGTTTCTCCATGATGTCCATCGATATACTGATGAGGGCCACCAGATAGCTAGTGGAGAAACAAGTGGGATATTAATTCTTCCAAACTATGTATCCTGATAATTATACCTCATAAAAACTAAGAATAATATTTGGAACCATATACTAGGTCCTGATATGTAGATTCTATCAAGTGACTTCAACGGGGATTAGAAATGAATAGGTACTATCGCCAATTTATATTTAATCTATTTTTTCAATCCAATCATTCTCCCTCATATTTCATTTGACCATAAACACCATGATGAAACTGTATAGAGAAAAGATGTTCTCTCAACCTCGTTTCATTGTTGATTAATGTTTGGTTGTATGTTTTTACTCTATTCCAATATGTTTAAACCTGATTTAATCATTGAACATTCATTTTTCTTTTTTCAACTTTACCTAGAGATTTTATTCCTCATATCATTGATATATTTTAGTTTTTATTTAAGAATTTTGTTTTTAAGAATCCCCCATGATTATTCTTAGTTATGTCTCTCTGTTAGTGGATCCAATGTTAGAGGATTATTGATCTCTGGAACTGTGGAAGGTGATTTCATAAGGAAAAAATAAATAAATGGAAACCCTTTAGGATTGTATATTTTTAATTTTATTTCCAATTGGTATTTATATCATGATTAGATTATCTTTATAAAATATTTTTGAACTGGTCGGACATGTGTGAGAAAATCCCTCGAAGAAAACTTATTCAATAAAGTGTTGATTTTTAGGAAAAATACTCAAATCAAATTAATGATTGAATCATAGTTTTCATGATTTTAAAAGGAATAAAATTAATTATGATTTAAAAAGATAATATTTGAAATAAATGGAATGAGTTTTTTTTAAAAACCATTTGATGTTTGTTTTTACGACCAATGAAAAATTTTGAAACATAATCATGGATTCAATTTAAATATTTATTATAAATGATTTGAGATTGATTAAAGTAAATGATAGACATATAAATTTTTTATTTCCTTTAATCACAGTAGATTTTAGTTAGTTATGAAGAAGATATGCACACTCGGAGATACTAATTATATTTAAAGGATTTATTAATGAAAAAATCACTAACCTATATTGTGTATCTGGAATAATTCTTTGGGGATTTATGTAATTCCCTTCAGGATTGACCCTGGGGATGTTTGAACACATGATGATATGCAATTCATCAAAAAAATTTGTACCTATGTCATGATCTAACTAAATCTTTAGTATTATAACCATGGTTTGGTGATCAAAAAATATTTATCACATTCCCAATGCTTATGAATTGTTTATTCATTCCCTTGATAGATAAAAAATTTATTTAGTAATGTTTTCATATAAATTATTATTCATGACTATTTGTATCAAAATAAACATTTATACCTCTCATACAATAACTATAGAAATGTTTCTCTTAGAAATTTTATCACTGAATTTTGAAAATACTATTTTTCTATGTTTTATATAAAAATGAGACTATTATATTTATTTATTTTAAATTTATTAAGATATATATATGGTGATATACTAGTAAATATTTTTTATAAATCCCTACCATCATATTTTGGTGTTTGTAAATTTTCATATTCCATGTCTAGAGAAAAGATAAAATAATACTTAGGAGTGGTGGATGTTCATGATTTGTGTAATTATGAAGAATTTTGGGAATAATAGTTCTTTTGACCAAATTGTTACATGGATATTTCATATTGATTCATTGATAGTGTTTTTTGATTATTAGGGTTGACATAACATTTTATGGATTTGTATCTATATAATTCTAGTACTTTTCTCTAGTTATGTGGCATACTGAAAATTTTTCTTATCATATATAATGTATTATTGGGATAAGCTATTGTTGTAGTGAAATCATTCCCCATTGATTTTATCTGACATCAAACCTCTAGTTGCGACCATATTAGGACTTGGAATTAAATTAAGGATGTGATCAAAACAACTTCGGTATGGGTTATTTGGGTAGGTAAATGACATAACAACCCTTTTTCAACTATAATGAATTATTTTAAAATATTTTATTATTTGATGAAAATATGTTTATGATTCTAATATAATTTTTTTTAAATTTACCATTTCTATTATACATTACATAGAATATATAATATTTTTTAAATTCATATTGTTTTGAGATAATTATATATATTCTATTTTTTAGAAATAATTACTAGTTAAAATAATGAAATCAATAATCATTGACAATGTAGTGATTACCCTGTTGATAAAAACAATACAACTAGTATTGGAGAAGAGAAATTTGTGTCCGTGTTATGGTAGTTAACAAATGTTATGGAAAATAAATATACACATATAGAGAAAAAAATGTAATGTGGAATGATACACCAATATTTTTTCATTTCATATGACATATGCATATAAATTTTAGTGTAAATATTATCATAATTATAGCTAAGAAATTGATTATGTACGAAGAAAATATTTTTATGTTATTGGGGTGAAATAAAATGGAAAATGATATATTGGATGTTTATTTTCTTATTATTAATGCTGATCCATTCTGGTCATCGATCTATAAAACTAGGGATAAATAAGAAACAACCCCCAATGAGTTCAGCACTTTTAATGTAAAATTCATCGATAAATATTTCCGTCATGAGCGACGAACTAAAATTAAGAAAAGTTTAATTAACATAATAAATTTGAAGAGTAAATTGGTTTAGAGTACAAAAAAATCCTTTAAAATAAAATCTAGGTATTATATGGATTACAATATTACAATAAAAATCAATATTTGACATTTAAATTAATGGATTCGGAAAGGACATTGATGGGAATTCATTTTTCCAACACATTCATTAAATGAAAAAACTGTATTAAATTCCACACAAATTAAGAATAATGTTTCTAGATCCTATATATTCCATGTAAATCAAGATAAGTATAGGTTGGTTGAGAACCATGATGAAGGGAATCTATCAAATAATATGAGAGGACTGATGAAATTTCCAAAATGTAAATGTTCTAGAAATAAACATAATGGAAAATGCATCAATAGAATGGGATTTCATTTACAATGCAGAGACAAGGTTCATCTATATATCGAATTAATGGTGAATAAAGAAACCAAAACAATCAAGTTATTCAACTTAATAGAATTGATAAATTATTCCCAAAATTTCCCAAGAGTTAAGGGAACCTACCCAAAAGAAGCATATAGGAGAAGTCGTTGATTATAGGGTCACAAAAACTATGGTTGAGGTCCATAATGATGTTGTGGAGGGAAAATTAATTATAGAATCAAATTTACCTGTTGATTTATTTCATTCTAGATCATCACACTTCTTTATATTTTCTATGTTTTCCATAAAATTATACATTTCCCTAAAATCTCATGAGGTGTTATTTCATTCAATATATAAAGTATAAATATTACTACAACATGGATGTTTTTATTAGTTCCCATTTTGGAACAAAGGTATAACATATTAATATGTAGGAATGTTATTCATATTTTGAATTTGATTTAATATACTGTATGGATTTGATTTTAAATTATATAAAACATTTATTTTTAAGGGAATGAAAATAATGGTCTATATGAAAATGTGTAATTCCATGTCATTGGAGGGGATAAATCATTATCAAGGTCTTATAAAAATCCTTATCTGTGATCTATATAAATTATATTCCTATAGACAAATAGAAGACTCAATCTATATATGGAAATATGAATAATAAAATTAATAATGTGACAATTTTACAGAAATACATTGATTTATTTCTTGAGTAATTAAATAAATATCCCCCATAATGGAAATTTTTGTTTCCATTAATTTAACCCTAGAAAAATATCCAAATAGGGGACCCCATAGTGAATGACCAAAATGGAATTACTAGAAATAAAGAAAAAAATATGTTTAATGTGATAAGGAATTCATCTTCCCTTTTGTTTGCACTTGGGGATCCCATATTCTTTTCATTTAGATGAAATATGTATCTAATAGTCTGTATATTTATTATAGTTAAATTAATTTTATTATTATAATGAAGAAATATTTTCCACGTCACATTAAGGAGTTATTCGATCAATGTAAAAGAGATCAATATTTTTATATGACTAAACATCAATCTGGGTAACATTAACTTAGTTTAATGATGTAATATATTCTTAAAACATATAATGATATTTATATAGGGATTAAGATTTTATTATAATGGATTTTTATTGACTAATTCATGATATATGTTTATGTATGTGATGAATAATTTATTCAATGAAAAATTTAATAACTTTATTTGGTGTAATATAAAATCTATGTGGACTATGAGGATCACATATGAATCATTATAGAAAATAATAAAAAAATTATGTAGGGTAAATTTAGAAACTATGAATTCTAACATCTAAAAATTTATTTTCTTCTCTATATTGTTAGAATAGATGGAATCTTGGTATATCATATGTAGAAAATGGAATTCAATGAATGGACTACATTGAAACACATAATTTACGTATGTAGTTTACAATTATAGGTAGGATTTTATCGTCAAATTAATAAAAAAGTTCCCAATTTTATATCGTATTAACCATGATTATATGTAATTGGGTTAAGACTATTTAGATGATGTAATATAATAAATTCATTGAATAATTGATGGAGATATTTTCAATGATCTACTATTCACATTATCATCATTAAAGGACTGATTTATACAATATACATATAAATAAATGATGGGAATTTGTTTTCTCCTTATATAGACTGATATTTTTATTTCATATGCATTAATATAGTAAATGGATAATGATTAAAACAATATAACATTTGATCTTGAGTTGGAATCCATAATCACTTACTTGAATATATAGACACATTATTTTCAAGGAAAAATAAATGAGATACAAATATACCATATGAGAAAAAAAAACCATTTCTCTGAAATATAACAACATGATGAAAAGTTTTTGGATGAAGATATTTATTGATATTTATTTCTTAACATACCATGAAATAAGGAAGGAAAACAATCTTGATGATTTATTGATCATGAAATATCATGGAGTCATTATGAAAATAAATATTTTCATAGATATTATCTTCATGGATATATATATTTTGGATATACTAATTTTTATGGAAGGTTAAACATCACACATTTTTTTAAAATGTTTTTAAACCATCATAATTAGATAATATAAAACGATCACAGATGCGCGCTATGAAATTTGAAAAAAAATTAAATCTATGATGGATGGGAACTGGGAAGACATCATTTCAGAATATTATGTTCGAAAATTTATAAAGTGGATTTTTTTCCATATATAACGATGATTAAAATTGAATTTTTATACAATTATTGTATCTGCAATTTGTCCATAAAAATTGGGAACATCGTTAGGCTTAGGGATATGCAAGAACAATTTTTGTGAGAAAATATAAAGTGGAAAATAAGTAGTTATGTACATTGATTACTAATTTATAAAATGGTTAAGAATAATTGACAATATACTAGAGGTTTCTAGAAGCCTCTATATATTTCTATCTCGAAATAGGAAGACATTACTATTTACATCATCAATAGATAACTAATTGCTCATAGAATGTGTGATTCAATATATGTTTTTATTGATCAACATACTAAATCATTACATTTATTTTATATAGGATATGATATACCTTATATGAACCTCACATAGATCATTATAAAAAAATTAAAACAAAATGGTGAACCTATTACAATTGGGTTAGATCATTATACATGATTTACATTTATATTTTTTAAAATACATTAGAATGATCCTGCTACAAATAATCATTTGAGTAGGACCTATAACCCTCAAACATATGGATTGTCCAATTAGACAATAAAAATATTAGAAAACTTTTTTAGGTTCATTCTCACATAACCTTCATGTAATGTGGTATTAGTATTAATCATTGGTGGAGTAATCATATAACCATACCATCCATTCAAATATTTATGTGATGTTTTATGAAGCATTATATGGAAACAAAAATGGCACTCTAACTCATTAGGGTAATGTTAGGGAAATGACTATTATAGGATCCCCAATTTTTGAGGAAACAACCATAATGGTAAATACTACTCATTCACATGTTAAAATTTCTCAAAGTAGGAAAAAATTTTATTCAGATAACCGAATTAAGGATTTGAAATTTCATGTTGGTGATCATGTTTTCAGGAATTAATCTCCATGGATAGGTATTATAAGGTTTTATAATAACAGAAGAATGTGCCCAAGTACATTGAACCATTTTAATTTCTGGAATGAATTAGATATCTTTCTTACAATTTGTAAAACCCACCGAAATAGTTTAAATTAAATTATATTTTCCATATCTCATTGTTAATGAAGTACATTACATACTCAATGCATATTATCCCATATGTAGAAACATAATTAGATCCTAATATATCATTCTCTAAAGATCCTATCACGGTCCTTAAAACTGGATAGAAATTGTTTTCGAATTGTATCAATGAAATGGTGAAGGTACTTTGGATAATTCATGAAATATATGAAAAACTATAGAACTTAAAGATGATATGAAAACGAACCACTGAAAATCATATTGAAATTAATATCAATGAGAATTTTTTGATATAATATTTTAGGGAGAATAGAATGTAACACCTGAGATTGAATTATAGTATGTGGTAATTAAATTATAACGAAACTATAGTTCAATTCATAATTAAATATCTCTTTGAATAAAAATTATATTTATAATTAATGAATACTTATTTTTATCTTACTATTTCAAAATTATATTTGAATAATGTTTTGAATATTCTCCTTAGAAAAAAATATTTTAAAAAAATAAAAAATTTACTATTTTAGAAATATTTTATTTATTATAATAATTTTTAATAATATGTATAAGTTAAAATTTATTTATTATTGACTTGAAAAAAATTTATAATAGATCATTTGGAAGTAAAAGGTATATTTTTCAAATAACTATTTATATGTTAATAATTTTATCTATTTTATTCAAATAGACTATACAATAATAAAAATGATTTAAATGAATCCTATTGATTATATAACTATAAATATGATTTTAATTTCATATAATTATGATAACTAGTCATATTGTAATTGTAACATCAACTTATGCATGAAAAATGTTTTTTTAATGATTATTTTCCATCACATTTGAAAATAATATTTAAAAAATAATTTTTATAGTTATAGGAATATAATTTGATAAATGTATTTCTATATTTAACATAATATTTTTTGAATTTTTCAATGATTTCACATTCAATTATGGACACTATGAATAATAAAAACAATTAAAAAAATTTACCATGGTTAAGGGTTAATTGGTTATTATGGTTAAAAATAAATGGATAAGGTATATAAATCCCAAAAATATTCTTAATCCTCATAGGTTGATTTAATTTTTTCCATACTATCATAACCTTCAAATATTTGTCATTTGGAGTGATTTCTTTTATTACGGGAGTAATATATTATAGTCTTTTTAAAACTAATATGTGGTTCTCTCCCTCGATTATTAAATGGGACATCTTCCCCTCACTTATTCACAACAAATAATTAATTTTGATCAACTATAGAAAGAAAAATTATATCCCCAACATCAAAATAAATGTTATAAAGGTCCAGGTCTTCTTTAACTAATAATCCTAGTGTCTTTAAGGGTATATCTAATGGAGCTTCTTTAGAGAATAGATTATCATATTCACCGATCACATCAATTTGTATTCATCTTTCACATCCCTATATTATTTCATTATCACTAAAATATAATAATACATGTATCTGAAATATAGAAAATTATTTTTATGTTGATTTAGAAATATTTATTTGTCTCATTGTATATCAATTGCAAGAAAACCACCGCTCATGTTCACGGTGGACTACCTCCTCACAAATGAAATTTATTCATTTCCTGTAATAACCTAACATGGATGGTCATAATTATGTAAAACAATAATATTTATGAATTAATTATTATTTTGATAGTGTAATATATCCAATAACTTATAACTATTTCAAAAATTAGAAAATAAAAATGACACATGGGAATATATGTGTACCACCACCTCATTGAGCTGATGTCATTAATATTTCAGGTCTTTTTATCATGGATGATATTAAATAAGTACAATATATATAGATATATAAATATATATAAAAATTAATCAAATTATTAAGATAAATAAACTTTAACCCATGTGTAGCACCATCGGTTTGAGGTATGTGGCCATTTTAAATGCATATTTATGTGTTTAAAGAGCATGGGATGAGTTGGGAAGAGGTTGGGAGAGTTTTTAATGGGTTTGGATGATTTTGGAGGCTTTTAAAGGGGTGCACGGTTGGAGCACGGTTAGTGGAAACCATGCGGATTCCCCAGGAAACCGTGCAAGGGATACATTAGGCTTCACACTACCTAAGCACGGTTAGCCAAACTGTGTGAGGCAACCAGGTAGACCCTTGCTCCCGAGGCAGTAGCGTGCACATGGTTAGCGCACGGTTTTCCAAACTGTGCGGGCTAACCATGCGGCCAATTAAAAATAGGTTTATATGTTCCGGGTTGCCTTGGGGTTAACCTATTTCATTCAAATCTTTTTCCCACTCGAACCATGGTCAAGCTTTTTGGTTCTCAGTAGTTAAGGGTGCTCTCCCACTTGATTTAGAAGCATTTCAAAGGGTTTTCAAGGCGGTTTAAAGGTGGATTCTCTCGGGTAAGTCTCTCCTCTTGTTTCTCTTGGGTTTTCCCCTAGATCAACATCCCTCTCTTTCATGGGTTTCTAGATCTATAGTGTTTGTGTGTAGATATAGGTATGTGGCTTCCGTGGATGTTAATATTAAGGATTGTAGATGTTAGCGAACGGTGATCTAGAGAGGTTTCGGAGGTGTGTTTACCAGATTCGAGGTGTGGTGTCTTGTGAGTCGATTTCTCGGGATCCCTAAAGGTAGGTGGATTCTCTCTCGACTCCACTTTCTTAGATCTAGGGGTTCCTTGTTACAATTAATTGTTGTGCTGAAAATTAATTGTGAGTTGTTATGGAAATTTGGTTGTAAATCCCTTAGGTGATGTTTTAGGGATGTTTTGGAAAAATATGGGTTTGTGGTGAAATGCTATTGTTTTGATTTTTAAAATGGATATATTAACATGGGATAATATGGTTGAATTTTGAAAATGATTGATGGAAATGGTTTTCAATAAAAAGGGTTATTTTATTGGAATTTTTTTTGTCATGGAAAATGGTTTTCAATAAATGGGTGATTTATTGATTTGGATTTATATGTAATGGAATTGGTTGATTGAATGAGGTTGTGACCATGATGGGTTATATTCTTGGCGTTGGCCTGTTTTGAATGTTGTGTGGACATGGAAGGACGTACCACTATAAAAAGGGGACGAATAGTGGACGGAAGGGCCATCATTAATGGTAAGTGGACGGGAAGTGACACTAAAGTGTGAATGGGGGAATGGATTGGACGAAAGCTCCACCGTTTGGTTGTTAGGGTTGTTTTGTTATACATTGCTTTGAAAGGTAGAAATGGTTGTGCTAATGTGTCAATGATGAAATGATTTGTGGCATGTTTGGTTAGCTTTCCTTAGGTTTCTTGGGTTGGGTGTGATGGCTTGGTAAGGGCATGTTTGGCTTATGAAAATGGTTGAACTTGTTGTTTAATTTATATAAACTGTTTTATATAGTTTTGCTAACGGTTTTATCATAGTGGAGTGTGTAGGGAAGTCTTTTGGGGAAATCCTATTGAGTTTTAGTACCTACCCCCTGCTTTGGCATAGTGGTGTCTTTGTAGATATCGTATACCCTGACGTGGGAAATGGTAAAGGAATCATCCTCCTTTAGTGGAGCATTGTGATCCCATGGTTGAGCTTGGAGCATGGTGTGGAGCAGTGGTGGTGTCATGGCGGGTTGTGTTTGGTTGTTTAGATTCTACAGTGTACTCAAATGTTTTATGGACATGTCTGGCTGTTTTGATTTTGAGTTGTGTTGTGGAACAACATAGTTGTATTTTGGGAATGCATGGTTTGGAAATTTATTTTACATGTTTCTTATAGTGGCTGTTAGTGGATGGTTTGGTTGGTTTTGTCTTAATGGAAAATCATTCCCCAACTTGATCTTGAAGCCATCGACATTTATTTCTAGCCTTTGAAATCTTCTGAATGTTTCTTAAGGCCAATTAGCCCTCACTACCTCCTCAAGCCAATGAGGTAGGGGTAGGGTGATAGAAGTGGTATCAGTTTGTTTGGTCCTTTGGAGTTGATTCTCAGATTTGGTGTCGACATTCGTTATGGTATAACCCTTGAGTCGAGATGGTAGCAAGGCATAAATTTGATGGAACATGGAATCTATAGCATAAAAGGATGTAGCTAACCCTTTTATGCTGAAATTCAAGTTAACAGGGAGTTGGGTACATAAGTGTTTTGGAGACACTTATAGGCCTTAGAAATCTCATGGTCATGGGTGTAGCCATTGAGGTGAGCATGTCATGCATGGTAGAAATGACTTCCCACTAGGATGCATATTTTATTGGGGTATAATGATCTATGGGCTTAATTGAAAAATGTTTTATGAGGGAAACTGTAATGTGAATAACTTTGATATTTTGAAAATGGTATTACTCTCAAAATGGTGTAACATGGGAAATGTGATCTTCTGGAAATCCTTTTTATGAAAGTGTTGTGTAATGTGATTTGAAATTGGATTTCGTGATGTCTATGGAAGTGAGACTCATGGTTCATTGTTTTCTGTTTAATGTAATGGCACCGGGTAGGCGTCGTAGAGACCAACTGGAGGAGGCTGCTGAGAATGTGGAAGCACATGTGCCTCAGGTGAACCAACAGATAGTGCAAATCATAGTGCAATCTTTCCAATCTATGGAAAGTGGAAATAAAGTGTATGAACCAAGGCATGTGGATCATGCGGTTCAGTTTCAAAAGCAGAATACATGCATATCCATGGGTGATTTAGATCCGGAGAGGGCATAAGCATGGTTGAATAGAATGAACAAGATCATTGAGTTCTTGGGAACGCCGGTAGAGCAGAAAGTGAAGTTGGCCATGTATATGTTGGAAGATCATGCCCTTCAGTGGTGGGAGTTGGTAGTCCAAGTTGGGACGGACCAGGGAATGATGAGGGAAGGCTTTGAGGAATTTTTTAACAAAAAATTCTACCCACATACGTTTAGAATTTAGTTTATGAATGATTTCTTCAGTTTGAAGCAAGATCTTATGTCTATGATGGAGTATTAAGTTTAGTTTATCAACATAGTGCGGTTTGTACCCGAGGTGGTGGGTAGCACATAATTGAAGGCAAGGATCATTGAAGAGGGGATAAGGAAAGAAATCCATTCAAATATTGCAGTAAAGTTTATAGATGATTACATAGAGATGGTGAATAGAGCCTCCGTTGCTGAGCATGATTTGTTTGGAGCTCCGGGTGGGGAAAGCATGGTGGTACCCATGGGTAATAGTGGGAACTCTAACGCTGGGTTTAAGTGGAAGAGGGACACTTATTCCCAGGGTGGGAATATGCCATATAATCCGACTGCTGGATAGGTAAAACATTCTTCGAAGCCCCAGAGAAAGTCGGGATGTTTTCAGTGTGGTTCTACGAGCCACATCAAGGAGGATTGTATGGAACAACCTCAAACATGTCATAATAGTAAGAAGATGGGGAATCTACAGCTTTATTGTCGAAATGCTCCATGGTTGGTTGTGCATGACATTCCTCAGGGATCGCAGACGTCGTATACTTCGACGGGACATGGATAGCAGAATACCCCTCATTTGTAGAGTAAAGTGGGTCATGGTGATTCTCGGAATACCACTACACCACAATAGAGAAATAAAGAGCAGAGTGTGGCAAGGAAACATGTGTTTGGAGCTAAGCAGGTTGTGGTGGATGATCAGTGGAGACCATCCATAGTGCGAGGTGCTATTCTATTATATTCTACCTTGATGCAAGTGTTGTTTGATACGGTTTCTTCACACACTTTTATTACTACACATTTGGTTGATTTGTTGGGTTTGAGGGTAGAAATGATGACCTCAGTTTTGAATCTTCAAACTCTTCTCGGTTGAAGAGAGTGTCAAGCCTTCTTTTCTAGAGAATGTTGTATCTTTGTGGGTGAGGATGAGATAGTGTGGAATTTCTCAATGATTGATATGGATGGGTATGATGTAATCCTGGGAATGGATTGGCTGGTGGAGTTTAAAGCCCACATTGACTGTGATGAGTGAAAATTATCTTTAACGACACACGATGGTGTTAGACATCTCTTTAGAGGGTAAAATCATGAATGTCAGGGTGCAATGGGTTTGTTGGCACTAGTAGTGGGTATGTTATCATATCAACTGGTGTTTTTGTCATTGGAATTGGTAAGGGAGTTGAGTAGAGTGTTCCTCTAGCAGTTGTGGATATGTTCATCGATGTTTTTCTGGAAAAATTCTCTAGGTTACATCCCATATGAGAAGTGGAGTTTACGATTGATCTCTTTTTGGGGACCAGTCCTATCTCACATTTGTTTTATCGGATGACACCAGGTTAATTGTGAGAATTGAAAATACAGTTGGAAGAGTTAGAAAACAAATGGTTTATCCGGCCTAGCACGTCGATGTGGGAAGCACCAGTGTTGTTTCTGAAAAAGGCGGATGGAACTTCGAGGATATGTGTTAATTATCGTAGACTTCACAAAGTTATGATAATGAATAGATAACCACTTCCATGAAATGATGATTTTATCGAACAAGTGAGGGGAGCCCAATGGTTCTCCAGGATCGACCTGAGGCTGGGATATCATCAATAGCGAGTGAGGAAGGAGGGTATTTCTGAAACAGCTTTCAGAAGTAGATATGGCCATTATGAATATGTGGCTATGCCCTTTGGTCTAATGAATGCGCCAAAAGTGTTTATGGAATTAATGAATTCAATATTTTAGAGATATCGTGATTATTTTTTGGTTGTGTTTGTAGACGATATTCTGCTGTCTTTAAAGACAAGGGTGGAGCATGAGCAGCACTTGGCGACAGTGCTGGGGATCATGAAGGATCATCGGTTGTATGCCAAATTTTCAAAGTGTGACTTTCGGATAAGGGATGTTCATTTTCTTGGCCATGTGATTTTTGAAATGGGTGTTTTGGTGGATCTGGAAAATATAGAGGTTGTTATATTGTGTCAACTGCCAAAGAATGTGTTTGGGATACGAAGTTTATTTGGTATAGCTGGGTATTATTGGCATTTTGATCGTGAATTTTCACGTTTGGCTTTGCCGATGATAGCTTTGACAAGAAAGAATGTTTCTTTACAGTGTAATGAACAGTTTCAGAAGTGTTTCGAAGAGAAAAAGGGTCGTCCTACATAAGCACCAATCTTGGTTTTTCCAGAATCAGGAAAAGGGTACATGGTGTATTGCAATGCATCATGATCAGGGTTGGGGTGCGTTCTCATGCAAGGGAATCATGTGGTTGTGTATGGACCACTACATTTTACAGTACATGAGAAGTACAACACAACTCATGATTTGGAGTTGGAAGCAGTGGTCCATGCTTTGAATGTGTGGCGTCATTATCTCTTTGGTGATAAATTCATTGTATATATAGAACATAAGATCTCGAAACACATTTTCTCACAATGGGATTTGAACTTCAGGCAAAGGAGATCGATGTAATATCTCCAGATGTTTTTTTTCACAAAATGTACACATCGGGTAAGGTAAATTCGGTGGTGGATGCATTTAGTAGAAAATCATATGCTCAGGTGGTGAAATAGGCATCAGACCAGTGGCAGTTGATGTCAGGTATAGCTGATATGCGGTTGGAATTTGAGGACTAGTGTGATAGGGCTATCTTCATTCCAGTTTTGTAGATTCTTGACTTGGTTGTCCTAGTTAGAGAGGCACATATATCTAATTCTGAGTGTGTTACCATGTGGTCGAGAGTCAATGGTGGGGTTACCATTGATGGTTGGACACTGAATGGAGATTCAGTTTTGTGTTTTCATAATTGGATGGTTGCACCAATTGATTTTCAAGAGGATCTTCTCAGGGCGTATCATTATTCTAGGTGGGCTATTTATCCTAGAATTCAGAAAATGTATAAAGCATTGATAGTGTAGTTATTATGGGCTAGTATGAAAAGAAGTGTGGGTGAGTTTGTTTCGAGATGCTTGACTTGTCAGCAGGTCAAGGCAGAGCATCAGAGGCCAGTGGGAATGTTGTAGACTTTACCAATCCCTATTTGGAAGTGGGATCACATAGCGATGGATTTTTTCAGAAGTCTCCCAAGAATGGTCAGAAAGCACGATTCCATTTGGGTGATAGTGGATCGGCTAACGAAG
Organism: Viscum album; assembly: GCA_963277665.1. NCBI lineage: Eukaryota > Viridiplantae > Streptophyta > Magnoliopsida > Santalales > Viscaceae > Viscum > Viscum album. The sequence continues at coordinate 2,112,970,402 of OY728152.1, forward strand.
TCGGACCATTTTATCCTGATTTATGAATGTCATATAGTGGAGGATCTATCCAAAATCTATATATGATAGGTGGTAAAGAGGCATGGTGTTCTAGTATCAATCATATAAGATAGAGATCTGAGGTTTACATCTCATTTTAGGAAATCCTTGCAGTAAGCCCTAGGGACACAGTTGACTTTGAGCACAGTGTATCACCCTCATACGGATGGTCAATCTGAGTGGACGATACAAACTCTAGAGGATATGTTGTGGGATATTGTCATTAATTTTGGTGGCTCATGGGAGGAGAACTTGTTGTTGGTTTAGTTCTTGTAAAATAAGAGTTATCAAGAATCCATACAGATGGCTCCCTTGAAAGCATTGTATGGGCGGCCATGTCGTTCTTCACTATGTTGGGTGGAAACTACTGAGTCCTCGATGGTTGGACCAAGCCTTTTCCAGGAGACTATGGAGAAGATCATGTTGATCAGTATGAGAATGGAGACAGCTCGATGTCATTAAAAATCGTATGCAGATCATCGTCAACGGCTATTTTCGTTCGAGGTGAGTGATCATGTTTTATTGAGGATCTCTCCTATGTTGGGACGTAGTTGGTTTGGGAAGCAGGGAATGTTATCGCCAAGGTATATTGGGACTTTTGATATTATTGTGAGGGTTGGTGATGTGGCTTATCATTTGGCCTTGCCGCCATGGTTTAGTGTGGTGCACAATTTGTTTCATGTGTCGTAGTTGGAAAAGTATCACCCGGATCATGACCATGTGATTTGATTGGATCATGTTTAGCTAGAACTGAATGCTTCATTGGTGCACGTGCCAGTGTGGGTTGTGGATAGAAAATAGAAAATCTTCTATGGTAAAATCATCAGTTTAGTTCGGGTTTTGTGGAAACATTTTCAGATTCAAGAGGAGACTTGGGAGTGGGAGAAAGAGATGGTCGAGCAGTGGCCCAAGCTCTTTCGGCAAAGGGCGGGTTCACTATTTCCAAGGACAGAAAGTCCAATGGTGGAGAAAATGTATCACCCCCAGTTTGACGTATGTGGCCCTTTTTTATGCATTATTTTGTGTTTAAATTGCATGGGATGAGTTGGGAAGATTTTGGGAGAGTTTGTAATGGTTTTGGATGATTTTGGAGGATTTTAAAGGGGTGCACTGTTTGAGCACGGTTAGTGGAATCCATGCAGATTCACCAGGAAATCGTGTAAGGGAGATAGTAGGCTTCGCATGGCCTATGCAATGTTTTCCAAACCGTGTGAGCCAACAGTGGGGACCCTTGCTCCCGAGGCAGCAGCGTGTGCATGGTTAGCGCACAGTTTTCCAAACAATGCGGGCTAACCAGGGAGCCACTGAAAAACAGGGTTATAAGTTCCACGCTCCCTCGAGATTAACCTATTTTACTCAAATCTTCCTCCCACTCATGCCTCAATAGGTATTTTGGGTTCTCATGGGTAATGGTGCTCTCCCACATGATTTGGAAGCGTTTTAAAGGGGTTTCAAGGCTGTTTGAAGGTGGATTCTCCCAGTTAAGTCTCTCCTCTTGTTTCTCTTGTGTATTCCTCTAGATTTACATCTTTATCTTTCATGGAATTCAAGATCTAAACTTGTTGTGTGTAGATCTAGGGTTTTGGTTTCCTTGGATGTTAATATTAAGGCTTGTGGATGTTATAGAAAGGGGATATAGAGAGGTTTCGGTGGTGTGTTCACCAGATTTGAGGTGCAGTGGCTTGTGAGTCGATTTCTCAGGAACTGTAAAGGTATGTGGCTTCTATCTTGACTCTACTTGGTTATAACTAGTGGTTCTTTGTTACAATTAATTGTTGTGATGAAAATTAATTGCAAATTGTTATGTATAATTGGTTGGAAATCCCTTGGGTGATGTTTTGGGGATTTTTGGGGAAAAGAGGGTTTTGTGGTGAAATACTATTGTTGTGAGTTTTAAAATGGATATTTTAAAATGCGATTCTATGATTGAAATATTAATATTATTGATGGAAATGGTTTTCAATAAAAGGGGTGTTTTATTGAAATTTTGTTTGGCATTGAAAATGGTTTTCAATAAATGGGTGATTTATTGAAGTGGATTGATATGCAATAGAATTGGTTGATTGCATGTGGTTGTTACCTTGGTGGGTTATATGCCTGGATTTGGCCTGTTTTGAATGTTTTATGGAAGTGGCGAGAAGTACCACTATAAAAAGGGGATGAATAGTGGGTGTAAGGGCCACCATCAATGGTAAGTGGATGGGAAGTGCCACTAAAGTTTGAATGGGTGAACAGGTTGGACGGAAGCTCCACCTTTTGGTTGTTATGGTTGTTTTGTTGTGCATTTCATTGCATTGGGGAAATGGTTGTGCTTATGTGTGAATGATGAAATGTCTTGTGGCATGTTTGGTTGGTGTTCCCTTGGTTTCTTGGGTTGGGTGTGATGGCTTGGTAAGGGCATGTTTGGATTATGAAAATGGTTGAGCTTGTGGTTTAATTTATATAAAATATTTTATATAATTGTGATAACGGTTTTATCCTAGTGGCGTGTGTTGGGAAGTCATTTGGGGAAATACTACTTTGTTTTAGTACTCACCCCCTACTTTGGCATTGTGGTGTCTTTGAAGATGTCATGTACCGTGACATGGGAAATGCTAAGGTATCACCCTCCTTTAGTGGAGCATTGTGCTACCTTGGTGGAGCTTGGAGCTTAGCGTGCTGCTGTAGTGGTGTCATGGTAGGTGGTGTTTGGTTGTTTAGCTTCCGCAGTGTACTCTGATGTTTTATGGACATGTCGAGTTGTAATTTTTATTAGTTTTGTTGTGGAACAACTTAGTTGTATTTTGGGAATGCATGGTTTGGAAATTTATTCGACATGAATCATATAGTGGTTGTTAGTGGATGGTTTTTTTGCGGTTGTCTTAAGGGAAACTCTTTCCCCAACATGATCTTGAAGCCCTCGGCATTTATTGACAGCCTTTGGCATCTTGGGAACGTCTCTTAAGGCCAAGTTGCCCTCACCGCCTCCTCAAGCCAATGAGGTTTGGGCGGGGTGTTACACCATGAATAATAAATGGAACCTTAGTGACTAGTCGTGCATTATAAAACTAAATAGTTAACACAAGAAATGATGATAATAAAGAATGATTATGATTAGAAAACTGAAAAGATGTTATATATTTGTCATATATGACATTATAAATATGAATATTTGTTCCTAATTAATTAAAAATAAATGTATAGATATTTTATATGATTTTTGGAAATATTCAACATAGTGGAAGTATGAGGTAAGAGATTTTGTCTCAATTATTACACCATTAAGTAAGAATTGGTATTATGATATTATTTAATTTTTCTATGGATTGTATAATTCACTTTTATGTATTTAACATGAATCTATGTTTATTAATTTTTATGACCTTTTTAATTATTGTTTACTCATAGGAGGTGTGACAATATAAAATCTACAAAAGTTGTAAGAATTTATTTTTCAATCATATATTTTTTAAATTGATTACGTTATTTTGAATTAATATATCTTATATTATTCATAGAAGTGAAAATATTTCTTATATTCAAGATAATTAAATAGAACCCATATTTCATTAAACTATTGCAATCATTTTTACTTGAATCAGGAAGATAAATGTTTAAAATAAAATCTTATATTATTTTAAGTTTTTAATGGGTATATTTGTCTTTTATATCTATAGTTTTAAAATTTGAATTGAAATCTTTATTTTATCTAAAAATTATTTATATCAATTTAAATTAATGTTATACATTTTTTATTATGTTTTAGACAAAAATTATATCATTTTCATAAATGGTAATTATTGAAAATATTTTCTAAAACCCAATAGGAATATTTTCTTACATACATGGTGTTTATATATTTTCTAGTTTCAATACCAATTTATGGATATATAGATTGTTCTAAAATTATGGTTTTAAAAAAGATAAATTTTAATTAAATTTTTTATTAAATATGGTTCTTCTATTTTATTCTAAAATCCAAAAGACATTTATAAACTATGACATAAAAAATTATGACAAATATATGTTTATATCTCATATCTTGATTTATTTTTTGATCACTAATAATTATTTGGAAATATTAAATTTATAGTGATCATGTTTCTTCATATATTGAATTAATATTCCATATCTACATTATATATATTATGATAATTATAATTTCATTAAATTCTAACCATTTCTATATATGAATGTATACTATGAATGTTATTTTATTAATTGGAAAATAATAATTTTAATTATTCATTACTCGATATATTTAGTAGTTTATAATGAATATTTTTTATGAATTAAATTGATCAGTACATAAATGATGATATATTTTGATATATAGTGATTTCTATGTACCATAATTACATATCCCATATATAAATCCGCAATATCTCAAGACACACTAGTTGGAGAGCCTTATTATGTGTGTTTTTGTGGAATACCTTTCCTTCCTTTAAACTATATTGATTTAGGCCCCTAATATCAAATATATCATGTTTTTTGAGATCATGATGAAAAAAATTAATTATTTATTTCATTGTAAAATTAGTGATTATTATCAAATTAATTATTACATTGACATTATACCTAGATTCATATCAACATATATTAATTGATTAAATGGAATGTGTTTTTGTTTATTTACCTTATCATATTGATTATATTCTATTTATTTATGGAATATTCCGCTGTACATAATTCTTACTAAGTATTCAAGGTCTCATTTTTTATTTTATTTCACCAAGACATTAATAATGTATTTAAGTATTAGTTTAATGGATTCATAATATTTAGCTTAATAATGTATAATATTTTATTTCTAATATAATATTTCAATCATGTAGTCTATAGTTCATCAAAATTAATTAATTAATCGATATTTGGTGATATAATCCCTTGTTTCTAATCAAAATATAATAATGTAGAAACTTGATCTCTGTTACTAGTATTGGGGTTTTTAAAACTAGAACCATCTAGTAGTGGTCTAGTGATTGAGTATTTGAACAGGTCTTTAGGACCGAATCAAAGTAGATTTTTGGGGATGTTATTTAGATCCCCTCCATACATTTGGTTCAGGGAGGGGATGTTTATACCATGGGTATAGACCCTAGTGCCCCCAGATGGAATACATTAATGTAGTGAAAAGACCCTTGTGATTTTGTTACTATAGATTCCACTACAAATTTGTACTTATTATTATTGAATTGTAATGTATACTTATGATGTATTGGTTAGAACTCTATAGATCCTATAAAAACTATTACCATTTAAAGGATAATTTTAATAAACACAACTTTGGTATTTATGTCTATGACAGAGAATGGGACCAAAGGTGGGGAATTCATAGTTATACCCTCACAATCTAGGATGGGTATCAACCAATGTTTCTAGTCTAGTGTTGGAACAAAGAGGACTAATTTAAGAATATTTTCCTCCAATTATTTACTAGTTTCATGATGTTTTTCATGATGTTTTATTCTTAATTTTAAGTCAATAAATATGTTTATTTTACTATAAATCTTTTGTCTAGTATGTATTCATATTTTTATTATGTATTAGAATATTTATTCAACGAATCATTGATAATAGAGTGAGTAATTATCGTACATGGAGACAAAAGGATTTTTTTTACTTAGTACATCTCACAAGGGTTCTATAACCCAATTCACAATGAATGTGGACTGCTTATTGAGGTTTTGTATGGCGTATCAGAAGCATAACTATGATAATATCAAGAATCAATAGCTACTCTACCACATAAACTATTTATTTGATTTGATTATCGGTGGATTAGGGTTCTATATGATTATATAGGGATCATTTTATCAAATGTAAAAGTTGATACATTTGTACATAACTCTTATAGAATTCATTCGATGGTATTTTTTTGTGAGAAATTATTAATGTCATTTGGAATAATAAACATATCGATGGTATATATGGAATTTACGAATAAATTTTATCCAAATATAAGTAAACATGTCTGGTGATTTTTATTAATGATATCTTGATGTACTCAAGGTGATTGTAGTAACACATTAAACCTTTGGATATTTTTCTAAGGACACTTATAGATTATTAGTTATATTCCATTCTCTTGAAGACCCACTTCTAGAATAATTGGGTTCACTTCCTGGGGCATGTTATATCCTAGGAAATGATATCATTCGATGGTGATGATCAATGTAGTGGGTTTGTTAGGATGAATATAATATAATTTTTTAGATCCATATAATTTTGGGTCTTGATAGTTATTATTTGATTTTTATTCAAGGATTATCTTGTGTGGATGTATTGATCCCATTCCAAACCATGAAGATCTTGAAATATATCTGGGATAACACTTGTTAATGATGTATTGAATAATTTAAATTTATGTTTTATAAAAAACCAATGAGTATGTTATTTACTATGATTTATTAAGAGTTAGGCTGGGATATGTGCTAATGAGAATGAACAAGTAGTTGCATATGGAACAATGTAGTTGGGGTTACATCAGTGGAACCACCAGATTCAAGAATTAGAGATAATTATATTGGTATATTCATTGAAATGTTTGAAACATTACCTTTTGGGAAAGAGAACTATGATGTATACCGACCATAAATGGTAGAGGTACATTATCATAGAGGAGGAACAAACCATTTGGTGGAGTATTTAAGTCATTTATTTATAGTCTATTGAGTTTTATCTCTCAAAGAACCCATTTATGGGGTAATTGTTTTTTATAATCACTGTATGAGATGACATATATTCACGCGGGGAAATATTCTAGTAGTTCATACTAGATGATTCCTTGCTTTGTTGAGATGCATCTCGAAATTTTGGATTACTAAGGTCATTTCACCCACGCATTGATTCTTCACCCCATATAAGAATAAAGTTAATATAGATTTTAGATATTTATTTTTTTGACATGATGGAATTCATATATTGTGTGGAGTAACTAACATAATGATCTCATGATGTATATTAGATTCTTTACCTTAAATGTATCATTTTGTTATCTATAAGAACACATATGGAGTCAATGGTTGAATCACACGCAATAGTAATGGTATTATAAATGTGATTTACAAATGAAGTGGATGGACTTATTCAAGATGTATTAGTGGATTGGGATGAAAAGAGGCACTAAGGGATTTTTTGAACTATGATCGACCTATCAACAGGTGAAGGATTGGAATTATTGACTCACATGTTTACATAGTGACTAAATATGTCTAAAACATATGGTCTAAAACACCATGGTAATTATGAATTGGTTTCCATGGGATACCTAATCTAGTTATAACATAAGGTTATTGTTGATCATTAGACTAAGTTATCCCATTTATTACATATAAAAGAATGATTTTGTGTGGATGATCATACCTTGATATATGTTTTGTATATATTTTTATTCCATGAGTTTCCTTGGAGTTTCATCACAGACATAGAATTTTTTTACTTCATTATTTTATATATGAATATATAAGTCTCATTTAACATTGGTGTATCTATGTGCTTATTACCACTATTAGATATATAAGTAGTACATGTCTACTATCTAGATTATAGAGAAAATGCTGAGATCATGCGTCATGGAACATTGAGATTATTAGAAGAAAAAAATTTCCTTGGTAGATCTAAAATAAAATAATATCTCTTTTGAAATGAATCTAATAGATCCATCTAGGGATTTATATCGTACTAATTTTCATATTACCATATATTATCATTAATTGAGTGATTCAATTATTGTTGTCACTAGTCATATGTAGTCGTGAAATGAGAATATATTATTTATCTAGATGTTTTTAGAGACTATTTTGAGTATAAAAATTTCACCTACTAACTGAACATTCCATCATCTAGAGTTTGAGGTGTGAAATAATGTATTTTTATGGGTTCCACCTTGATTATGACAACACAATGTTCAGAGGAAAGGAATGTTGGTTCCCAGTTATATGGTTCCATTCATGAACATAGTGGGGAATCAAACTATGTAATACTATTCATTTCTACAATATAATTCAAATTCTAGGAATTTTGTATTCCATGTATAATATATTTGGTTGTATTTTAGGGGATTTAATTGAACTTCATCATTTTAGTCATCCCTAGGTCCTAGTTTTTATCATCTCCAAAATAAAATAACATTGATGATAATGATGATGATACTAATGTTATAGTGATTAACCATGATTCGTCTTTTGAGGGTAACTAATTTCATATATTAGATTAAAATGAGAATATCATACATAAATAATAGATTTATATGCCATGAGTGAAGCAGATGAATGGATGTATCCTAGAGGAAACATAGAAAGGGGAGTTTCTAATGTTGGCCTAGTGTCTTAAGATGTACAATAATGTGTCATGATGTCCTTTAGGAGTCTAGACTGAGGAAAATATTAAATATAGTATGGAAGTATTAAAAAACCATTTATGTTATAGATCAAATTCATTTTTAATATATTGTTCTATTATTTATTGTTATCTATTTTATGAAGTGTTTAGGGGGATTTTAAATTATCCCAATGGTTTTTAGTGGCGTGTGGGCTCGAAGATATAGATACCAATATTTTTAAGTTGGGAGAATGGTTAGAAAATAGGTAGTGAAAACTATGCACCCAAAACATGTGAAGGGTGATTGGGACTATTACTTTTTTTGAATGTTAGTTCATGGTCTATATTACCATATGGGGAATCAAGGAAACCATGTGAAATATGTAATAAAGTATAGAAATAGAAACCTGGATGGTGTTTGGTTCATTGAACATCACATCCTAATCTTGAGGGATTAGGGTAAATCTTATATAACAAATCACATATTGGTATTCATGTTATGAAAACCATATATCCAAACAATGTATCATACCTCGTTACAAAAAAAACTGAAATTACAAAATTTACCATTGTAATTTAATAACCTCGAAACTATTATGTCCCTTCTAACAATTGACCAAAAACAATCATAACAACTATCATTTCTTCTTCACTATATTATTTTGGTTGTTATAATTTTTTTCTTGGGTTTAATTAATTAATTTTTTATTCCGTTAGTAAGATTGAGGTATGGATAACAATTCATTTTTATAATTTTATGAATTTCTTATCTATTTAGATGTTTCTAAAATTTTTCTTTGATGTTTCATTTCAGTGTTTTCATATGTTTCCTTGATTCCCACCATTTGATGTATAAATAGTGATTGATACTAGGTTGCTAGATTACTAAGATTAAAAGGTAGTATATCCTTAAATATCCTATATAGAATTGATTTTTTTATAATTCTAGTAATGTATATATTCTCCGACCATTTTCACATATGACATATATTCTTTGATGAATATGAATATTCTTATTTGTTTGTGGAAATTTAGGATTTGAGTTTTGAAAACCAAGAATGAATGATAACACTAAATGTTTGGTCACTGATATTTTATTAACTAGATTATGAAGAAATGGTAATTTAAGATATGACATCATGGGTGCCTTGGATTAGAATGTTGTAAAAGATGAGATGAGGCCCCTCGATCAAATGTTCATACATTTAGAATTTTATAATTTCATGGATTGAATTAATTTATATTTGAAATATAATTTTAAAATGATATGTTCACACAAAAAATTGGATAATACAAGATTTCATGTAATTAGTATTGATATCAGTACTAGTTTTTTAGAGGTGTGTGTCATCGGACATTTCAGATTACTTTTTTCATATTTCATGCCATGGAGTGTCTTCCATGATGTACAAATAATTTTTCATTGTTGTTTGGAAAGGTGGTTCTTCCATGAGAACTAGATTACTAGTTCCTATTTAATTTAATTATGTGCCTTGCAATGGTTTAAATGAATGGTTCTAATTTCCATTTTGGATGTCTGATCCCTTAGTTCCCAATAATTTTTTTTTTTCAATTATTGCAAGGTAATGTTTTCCCCATATTCCAAATGATTGGTTCTTGTGTCTTTATGGGGAGTGTTTAACCGAGAACTATAGATGAATCATTCTTATTTTTTGTGTGGGTGTGTGAATTAAACAATGTTCAATATGAAAAAACATATTCTAAAGATATTCAAAACTAGTTAAATCACATATGGTTGATATTAAGTTCCATCAAAGAACCTAAATATTGACATCTGATATTGGTTATATTCTATTTCCCAATTTTGAAAATTTCATGAACTCTTATTCAGATTGGTTGTGTTTATGTATATAATTGTATATGAACAACTGAGTTATACATGATACCTTCTTAGTTAGTCATGGGTACTTGAAATGAAATAATATTTGATGCAATGGAAAAGGGAAAATCACATATGATTTATTGTTTATTATAATTAATTATGATGTTTAATTGGTGATGATGAAACATTAAGAATCATAATAATTTTTACAGTTTTTCCCAATTTTTTTATTATTTTTGGAAATAATGAATTTGAACCACACACAAGGGATCCATTTTTATTTTCATTTTATGACTTTTACCACATCCATTTTGACATTGGTCGGGGTATGTTTTTTTTATTGAAATTTTCAACGATTTATGATCCATTATTTCGTTAAAATTTATATTTTTTATTATTTTAAAATTATTTCACACAAATAAGATTACATAATAATCCAAAAAGATACCATTTACCCTCACTACAATCCAAAGACCATTCCCATACATGGAGGATCACATGAGGTCATGTTAAGACATACTCTAGGAACATGTGAGTGGTCTCTGCCCAAGAAAATTTTTAAAATACAATAGTATGTTTCTCTTCATAAAAACTACTACCAATATTGTTTTTTTACTTCCTATTACTGAATCATATAAACTAATATAAATTTATTATAATTCTAATATCATATCACATTTCATCTACAACATATGAAACTATAATGTCATCTCCTTGATTTGACATTGCAATATGAACATTTATCATTATTTAACCATACATGAAAATATGTTGATGTAATAGGGAATGAAGAACCACTATCACCTACCCCCTACCAAATAAACAACATATTATTTTAGTAAAATAAATAATAACACCATTTCCCAATTAATGAAATGATATACTTCTAATAGGATATAATTCCTTCGACACATATAATTAACATTCATTCATCAATAATGGTCTATAGAATAAACAATGATATATTTTATCATTATAATGATAACCCTCCTCTTTAACAAAATTTATCTCTATAGTATATTAATATCACCCATCAGTCAAAATGATTCAAATTAAAATGAGTGTAATATTTTTAGGATAAATGAAAATTAATAAAAAATGGTTCACAGATCAATTGATTGATGATTAATCCATATCATAAAATATTAATTTCATGTTTCACATCTATATATATGTATCACATAAGGAATAATTCTCTTCATTGTGGAAAATGATATTGAGAAACATCAATATTTTATATTATTTCAAAGATAATACTCAATACCATAATATATTCTCAACGTGATTATATTTTATTAAACAATTTCTATATTAGAATATATATTTCAATAAATAAAATTATAAAAAATAATAAAATTCTATTTTATAATACGTTAAAAATAATTTTATTGTTATTTTATTCATAAAAAATATGTTGAAAATTTATAATTTAAATAAATCTTAAATCTTAAATAACATAATATATCTATATAGAAATTTTACATTATAGTTAAATCAATCTCTTAACACTTTTTCCATTTAAGAAAAATTATTTTCCAAATTCCAACTCAAATAACTCAATTAATAAATTATATTGAATTTTAAGTTAACTCATCATAAAACTCATTAGAAAATATATATGAATTAATATTACATATGTTTTTCTATCCAAAAATATTTATTCTATCTTTTATAATAAAATTTATTATAATTTAATAACTTTCTCATAAGTACACCTTTTACATTAAAGAAAAATGGAAGAAAATATTTACTCACCTTTTGAACATGAATTAATTTTATAAGAATATATATTTGTAAATATAAATTACTATTCCATTAAGAATTTTGTGAAAAATTATTATTAATAATTTAATAAGTGTTTTTTTATTTTAATTTCATATTTGATTAATGTTAAAAAATTAACGATAAAAATAGGATTTTACATCATTGTGTATAATAAAATAAATGAAATTAAGACCAAAAAATTTTAAATACATTTACATCATTTCCCCTTAATAGACTAAAACAATTTTTCCATTATAATTTAACATTCACACATCAAAGAATTTGAAAACAATATTACTTCCATAATAATTATCTTTCATGGTTTTAAAACTATCATCACAATATTAAATAGGAATGTTCAAATTACAATGTTTAATAATTTATTTAATCTATTTTTCTTCTCCCTAATGAATAAAATCAAAAAATTCTTATCATTCATAAAACATTAATCCTTGGAATCAGAAAAAATGTTACAAATTATCATATATATTAAAAATAATAAAAATACAATTATTTTATATAAATAGTGGTAATTAAATAAATTTGATCCTACAACTCCTTATATAGTTTCCTTGTCATAATACAGGGTAAAATAATAGTTCCATATAGTGATACATAAATGGGTTTTAGAAAAACAATAACATTAACCTTTTCAGAAAATATTTTATTACCAGTGATTTGGAAATGAAGTAATAATAATTTACAAATATATTTTCCAAAATATTATTAATTATAATTTAATTTAATGAATATGTCAAAATTAATTTCTTTTTCTTAGATTTATAATATTATCATTGGAAATTATTTTTTTCACATTGGATTAGTAATATATAAATTTCCCCATGAATGTTCAAATCATAATCTAGGAAATTATTCAAAATACAAATAATTTTAATTTTGATACATTAAAATTAATATTTTTAGTAAAATATTATGTAATTATTAATGTTATAGATGCTATTTCATTTATCATATTTAAATACATAAATAAATAAATCAACAAAAAAACCACATAAATAATTCCTCTTATACACACTAAACAAATATTTTTTTAATGAAACAAATTTATATATAAATTGGAAAAATTAATATGAACTATAATGAAATGAAATAATCAGGTTACTTTAATATTAAATAGTATATTCTAATTTGATCACACTAATGGTTAGTTCTTCACAATCTCTTTGATATCATTTCTTATAGTCATTTAATATAAATGCTTCTTATTTTAAATCATGTTTTATTTAAGTAGAACTAAATTTATATGTATTAATAGAAATATACAACTAACTCCACTTTGAATGATTTTTACCATTATAAAGAATTATAATAGAATTAAATAAAAACACTATATCGTATTATTTGACTTATATATATATGATTAGTTCATCAATAATAGACATACCCTCAATAATATATAATTTGAAATTCCCATAAACAATACCTATAAATTCTTGAATCTCTATAAAATAAAAATGTATTTATATAACATCATCTAATAAAATCATATTATAGTTATCAATAACCTAATATACTTTATTCTCTAGTTTTAACTAAAAGTGTAAATCCCTCTCATGCAGAAGATTATAGGTAATGAGCCCTAATACATTTTTTAATAATTCTATATAGGTAAAGGGACCATAATACAATTATTGAATCTAATATCTCTAACTTTGATGAACCATTTTATTTCGAATATGATTAATCCCTCAATTGCAATCCACATACATTATGTTATTAAGGGGAGATAATATATCTACACAAAATATAAAATTAAATAAATCTTGAAAGAAACATAAAATGTCATTTTAAATTATGGTATCCATTAATAATGATTATAATTGTTTTTAATACAATCACAATAAATAAATGGCCCTTATAAAATTCAAAAATATATTGGGAAAAACAGTTTGAAGGTGTATATCATCAACCAACCTATAAAAACTATTTATAGTGAGAATGATATAAAACAATCCCTAATAATTAGTGATATAGAATTTGAAATTTATACATTATATAAAAATATTTTATTGAATAATAAAATATTTCATTTTATTTTATTTAGTATAGATTTTCCTCTTTGAATCCAGCATTAGTGGTATGATTTATATTATAAATAAAAGCATTTAAAATGGATGTCTAAAACAATCCTAAGTTGAAGGCATTTGATAACGTCATTTGTGGTACCAATTTTCCACCTAAACAACTAGTATATACAATTTTGAAGAACCCTTCTCTATTTGAAAAGAATCTTTTTAAAAAACTTTTACTCAATATTTCCCTATAATTTTGTTTTATCATAATCATATTTCCATGAAATAGATATTGACCTGATTGATCTATTATTTTTAAATTTATAAAAAAATTTATATGATTCAATGTAATTAAAAATGACTAAAAATAGTCAAAACTTATCTCTAACCACATGATAATATTAATTAAGGGTGGATTCTTTAATGTGGTGGAAATCTATGAATTTATATCCTAGAATACTATGAATCCTAATTTTTTTGGTAATAAATTAAATCTCAATTCCATATTCAATATTATATTTCCAAATCAAACTCTTCAAGATGTAAGTTCCCCCCATTACACTTTGACATAACTTCATTCTTCTTTTAAATGATATCCTATAGAGATATTGAAAAAATAAATACAATTTTTATCCTAATAAATTAGACATAAAATTATGTTATAAAAATATAGTTTCCAAATGATCTATATAAATGTTTTAATATTTTTAAAACTCAATATCTACAGTCTTATAATAATAAGACATCACATGTGGGTTCATGGGATCTTTCTAGAAAAAAATATAAAAAGAGAATTAATACATTGTAGTAATATAATCAAATAGAAAATCTGACCTATGTAATATTATTTGGGGGGGTAAGTCTATTTTCAATGACTTAACTATATTTTTTAAGCATTTAAAAAACATAAAATGTATATATTTCTAATTCCACCAATAGAGTTAACGTGAAACTATACTGAATTTTTTCACAACCCATCTATAAAAAAATAGGATGTCTTAAAAAAGACAACACCTCTACAAAATTTATAATATATTTTTATGAAGATATAACATCTACCTTTTACATTTACACATGAATTATTTTAATTAGAATAATATTATTATTTATTGTCCCTCTAGAAACAATAAATGAGAAATTATAAAAAATATATAAATTTTACTAACATATTTACTATGGATAAAACCCTTAGTCTAATGACTCATTGAAATGGTAGACAATAAAATATAATGATATTAATGAAAAAATTTGTATAATTATTCAAATAAACTATAATCACTTCCATCATAATCTTACGGAAGGTCACTATATGATTTAATAATCTAAGGAAAATTATTATATAGGGGAAATAAATATGTTATAATTCAAATAAGTATAATCGTAGTCCTTAGAAAATTTATTAGTTTCAAATAATCTTGAATACCCCTTCAAAAATGAATAGTAAAACTACCCAAATAGTTTTTCCACAATTTGGAAGTATAAGTTAAGTTAAAATTTAATATTTTATTTTCACCTATATTCATCATTACAAAGATTATATAAACTATACCCAAATCATTCAGTCCATGTTGAAGTCATTGAACTAGCACTTTTCATAATAGTGAATCAACTTTTTTAAGAAAATTCTAAATTAAGATGAAATATTAGATTTCTATTATAGGAATGATAATTAAATGAATAATAAATTTTGTTATCCCCATCGTAACACAACCTAAAAAAGTTTGATTCAACCTCATTTAACATTTCCTAATAAACTAGGAATCCTCATCTAACAAGCTCCCATTCATAAAAAAGGATGTGTTTATCATCAGTATATCATTTAAGGTATAACCTAATAATAAATTATTCTCTCTAAGAATATATGTTTCTTATATTTTCAATTATAAGAAAAAACCATGGTATGTGGAATAAATAAGTTTATCATATTATTTAAAAAACTGATTACTTTTTATTTTATGGAATGTGATTCAACTAAAAAATGATATATTACGAACACTAGGAATCATTGGTTAATATATTTGTAATTAATTTAACATAGTGACCTCAACTGTTATAAACACCAGCGATTAATTTATAAATTAAATAACAGTTTTGAATTGACTAGTTTTTTTTCATTATCATACTCAATAAGTACAATAGATTTATTTTAATAGTTATTAAATATATCAAATTAAAAATAAATAAAAAAATGTAAGAACATCATAATAATTATTAAAAATTGATTCATAAATGTTTTATCAAGAAGTAAATGACCATATTCAAATTGTTCTAGTGATATTTTAAAACATGTAAATAAAAAATAAAAAATATTGAAAAATCAATCAGTCAAACTAACATGGAAAATGAATAATTCTATAATATATGTGTTAAAACATTTTAATGCTAAAAACATATCTACCAAACAACCTTGAAATTTTTCAATAATTGGTATTTTTCTATAGTTTTAAAAACGATATATGAAATATTATTTGTTCATGAAATATTACAATATATAACTCTATATTTAACAAATAATATTTTTTTGAGAACATAATAATTATAACCCTCACAGATAATGTTTTAATCAATCTACATACCTTATAGTGCTCTTATTTCCGAGATGAATAATACTTGTTGAGTTTTTCATCTCTCTTACGTAAAAAAGACAAGATAAATTTTGGGGTCTTTTTAATTGATGATTTCAAGTGAGGGATAACATCCCAAAGCTGGATCTCACATAAGATATAATTATTTTTAAGGATTATAACATCCTTGAATTGTGCATGTAATTTTATCTAGAGGATAATGGATACATTTTCCCATGTTTAATCTTCCATCCTATTTTGGATTCTATCAATCATACTCATCTTTTTAAAACATAACATATTTTTTTAATTTAGTTAATTATATCTCATAAATAAAAACTTATAGAGACATTATTATTTCTCCCTAATATCTAAAAATTGATATTATTTCAATTTACACTTGTTCGTTATGGTATACATTGTGTAAACGTTGATATAAAATTAGGAATATAAGAATAAGTATCCAAATGTTTCTTTCCACTCTATTTATAGATTTGTATTCATGATTTTCTATTACTCTTTAGTTAATATTAATTTTAACTAAAAATATCTTTTGCATTAAAAAATAGTCAAATGAGTTTTCTATATTCATCGAATGGAAAAAATACATGGACTATTGTCACTATTTTTATGTCATAGTTGAAAATTTAATTATATTGGTAGTGAAAATAAATTTGTCTCTCGGATCCTAAAATTTCTATAAAGGTATATATCAAGAAAATTTATGTTATTCAAAATTTTATGATTTTAGTATTTTACCCATTTATAAAAGAAAAGATTTAATTAAAAACTATTTTAATTAATAATTTTATTTAGAGAAATATTAAATCATAATTATGATTATTCCAAATTTCATTCATGATGAAATTTATATTCCACATTATATTACAGTAGTGTATTATTTGGTCTCTCATCTAGTGGATTACAATTATCATGGTAATTTAGGACAAAACAAATTGTAATTGATAAATACCAAAATTATGATCATGTTCTCTCAGTGTGTGTAATACTCATATATCTATCTTATTTTCTTTATATAAGTGAATGAAATCATTTAATAAGACTTTTATTTTTTCATGGTTCACCAAAACTAGGATAGTCCATGGAGCATGAAAATTACATGTAATGATACACCAAAAACACAACAAAAAAACATATTATTTTGTACAAAATAGAGTGGTCTCACTGATCGTTCGAATCTATTGTTCAAACCATTATGGGAAACACAACCTATAATCACTGGTAAGAAAACAATTATACATAAAATAAGAACATAATCATTATTATAAAAAAATATGGATATACACCTAGGATAGTGTGTCATATATTATTAATCTAATGATTATTTAGTGAGATAATTATTATAGAATTTCCTCTTAGTTAATCACTATTAATACTTCAATGTATCAAGAATTATATATTTCATTCATTACCTAGGATAATTTTTTTAAAAAGTCATTGGTGTTTTATTTATTTACTATAATAGGAGAATATTATGTGATGTTATAGAAAACTAAACCTCACTAATTTTATATAGTGGGTGAATTCAAGAAAATCGTATATTTCCATCATGAGATCAAACCTTGTTTACATTGCTCATAAATTTAGTGTTTAAGGACCATTATCATTCCATTAAATATCTAAATATTCTATATCAACATCCCAATAAAACCTTTATTATTTGACTATATGTTATTTGTTGTGGCATCACCAAATTATCTATAATTTGGAATCCTCCTCTAGAGTAACACAATAGTATGTCCTTCTATACTATGGTGTAGATGATCTATTCAATCAATTTAAATTGTTATTGTATTTTGTTCATAAATGTGTACTGTTATATTTGACTAAATTAAAAAAAACATGCTTTTAATTTAATGAAAAAAAAATCTTTTTATTATATCCTTAAACATTACTCTAATATTAATAAATTAATGTTTAATGATTGTAAATGATACATCATAAGAATTGGTAGAATTTGAAAGCACCAAAATCATTATTTTCATTGAATTGTTACCTTCCATCACGCAAACAATAAATTAAACATAAGAGTTTTATATTCAACAGTGAAATAAAATAGAATATCATACACAAAGAAGGATATTGAGTCTCCAAAATACACGAATGTTCTCATGCGTTATTTCTTCAATGTCGTGGTCCTAAAATTTGTTTCATTGCCTAAATAAACCATACTACTATATAAATAAGTCGACTATAATAATTTTTCACAATTAGCATGAATGACTCTTAATATATCATTTGAGTATGAATTGAATTTGTGACCTCCAGAAGCCTCTCATTTCATTTATCTATTTAGTCAAATTCCCCATCTAGTTGATTTAACATTTATAAGAAAAATTTTAATAGTAATGTAGATATTTTAGATTCTATAAAATGAACTAAAATAATCATAAATCCTAATGAAAAAAACAGTAAAAAATCAACAGTTTTCATGAAGTTTAGTTTAAATCATCAAAATATATGGTACATGGGATATAATCATAAAATATGAGTAGTCCAAAAATATCCCCCTTTTTATATTCATGAACCTCATTAGTCATTAAAATTAATACTTTTAAATGATTTATAAGATTTTCTATAAAACTAATGAATTTATTTATTTATTTTAGAATTTTGGAATTACCCACTTTCTTATCCCATATAATGAGACACTTATATAACTATGTTAGACTTCCCACCCATGGGTAAACTTCTTCATACATGGTAAAATAACCCAATTTTTAAAAAAATTAGCTAAACATATAATAATATTAGATTATTAATAAATATAAGAATTACGTTGAAAAAAACATAATTATCACTTATATAGAAATATTGGTCATGCGTAGTGTAAAACATAATGTGAAATGTGGAAATAAAAACTGTAAATAAACAAAAAAAAAAGAAAATTAAGACAAATAATGAAATAAATTATTCAATGAAAACAATATATTAGATAAAAAGAGAAAAAATAAATTAAATGAAAAAATCACTATGATGGTTAAATGAATCAAATAATGAAGGGATTCAATATTTTTCAACATGTGTAAAAAAATATAGTCAATCAATAACCAAAAAATTTACATATACCAGACACTAACAAGATGCATTTGTATTATGTATTTGGCCAAACTGAGAATACGTTTTGGGTGGGATTATTTCGAATGATTGATATGTCCTAGAGTAGTGTGACGATCTATCGCTACTATCAATACATATTTCTCATTATATACAGTGTATTGGTCTGTAGAGAAAACTGTTGATCTATCTATTTGATAGTGAGTAGGTGTTTTAAGAAGTCTTACAAGATTTCCTATTGAAATATTGATACCATAACTACAAGTATGGATTAAATAAATGTTCTATGATGTTTTTGATGGTGGATATTATTTACCCGAACAATCAAATACAATGTCAACATGCACCTAGGATTCATCTTTCCTAAAAAAGGTCATTGATCAAAAATAGATTCTATTATTTATATAATACCTTTATGTGTATCTAATGGAGACCTTCTTAGAGTTATTCTTCCTCTTAGATAAAAAATATCAACACATATAGCAATCTTGTTGAAGATTTTAGACATGTCAAAATCCAGAATATTAGTATATTTCAGTTTCTGAATTTGGGTATCTAAAGAGAGTCTATTGGTTAGAATTTTTGTTAAGGGAGTCAAGATCAAAAACGGAAAACATTAGATAAAACTATACAATTTATGAAATTGAAAACTAGAAAAATAATATGTAATCTATGAATAAAACATTTGTAGATTATGGTTGATAGATCTGTGAATATTGACGAGTCTTCCATCCATAGAATATACCTTAATTTTATATAAAAATAAATATTCTTCTAAACATTTATCTACTGTCTCTAATACACTATTTGGTGGGTTTTTAGTTGATATATTCGTAGTAGGTTCCATTTTAGTGGCCACATATAAAACTAGATAGGTTACATTAGTGAAAACTATTTACAGAAAATGACAATTCTATAATCATTGTAATAAAAAATCTCTTTCGCAATGCTATCAATTGGAACTATCTACATTACATAATTCTATGGGTATCATCAATCCCACTAAAATTACATCCCTTCAACATTATAATAAATTATTACAAACTTATATGTATAGTGATGATTATTTACAGTTACTAGACTAATTGAACTAGATATAATCCCCTTATTATCTTAATATACTTCTTAGATATATTTTACCTTTCCTCCAAATAATTCATCATGATAACCCAATGATTCATTATTGGACATGTCAGTTCAAACACCAAGATTAATAATAGTTTATCAGGTTCCCATGACCTCACCCAAAAAATCAGTCTTGAAATATTGCATTCTAAGAGGTATGAGAATGTCAAACTTAAATTATTGAATATGATAAGATAATAAATTCAAATCCAATATCATATAATAAACCTAGGATTTAGAATTAGGAACCACATATTATGAGGATAAAGTGGATGTGTTAGTCATTTGACACCTCTTATGGTACTCAAAATGAGTTACAACTTTACTCTTTAATGTAATTTTTTCCTTTATTATATAAATAAAACATTGAATATTATAAACTACAGCCTAATAAATATCAAATTTCACCGTAGGTATATTTTGAATCATGTTTCAATGAAATGAAACTATCAATAACTACTAATTAATTTTTTACATGGTTACACATGAATTTTTTACCCCACTAACTATGGATTCCAACTCCTCAAGATCCTATACACCTATATAAGTGTAAAACAAGTTTCACAAAAGAGACAACATGATGATTCATAATTATTTTTCATAGGTTTCCATCATCCCAAAAATGTTTCGAGAAACATATTTTTATAAATAATACTCTTGAGTTGTGTGATCCCATCCTAAGAGGATATAAGTTCTTTATTCTGGTAATTATAATCTCCACTAAGATTATCAAATTGAATTATTATAAGAGATGAAAGGATTGTATTTCATAACTATTATAGTGTAACCTAAATAATGTGAAACATTATGTACATAAGGTGGAGGTGAATGAATCTATGATGTTTGATAATGATATGAAAATTTAATAACAACAACTCTGGTTCTATCATCACTAGATGGTGATTCATGAAGTATTAGATCAACATTGGGGTGCTTCAAAACAGGGTAAGATATGTCCATTGAAAATGAAATACATTGGACCATTTCAAATGGATGTTCATTATGAGGTATATTATATATTAAATTGATGGATAAAAAATACAAAATCCTTCAGAATAATGAATTACTTATGAATCTTGGATTATAACTATCAACTATATAGTAAGATTGACTTCAAGAAACTGAGGCTCTAATTTGGTAGCTAGTGTCTGTTGAACATCCATAATTGGAACCTTCTCAGTCAGAATTTCATCCCTTGGTGGTGTGTTTTTTGATGATCAAACCTAATAAAACCCATCATGTTCAACATAATTCATTAAATTTCATGTGTCATCCTAGTAGAATTCAATTTTCTTCAAGTTAACGACATATATAATATTAATTTTATAGGATTTTAGTTACTCTCCCTCATTGATATCCAACTACTTCAACCTTAGAACTGTAGAGATAATCCTACCATAGGTTTAAAAATTTAACATATTTTTACGTTTACAAAAGATATGAAATAAAAATCATATATAACATGGATGAATTATATTGTCATTTGTAATTAGGATATATAGTTGTTACATATCATGAGCTAACATCTTCTCCATTTCACTATCTCACTAAAAAAATCATGGTTTCCATTTATTTTATAAATCATTCATAGGATCATTTTAAAATGTATAGGTTCCAAACATGAATATGAAATCCTTAGATTGTCATAATACCATCCTAGAAACTAGGTTTAAAAAAATTACAATCCCAATTATAAGGATAATGAAATATATAATCCATTTCTACTAAAAAACTAGAAAAACATTTTAATTGATATTTGATGACAACCCATCCTCTGCTTCCCCTAACAAGAACTCTTCATTCCTCATGAACTCATTCTCATATTACTAAAAAATAAACATTATTTTCCATGAAAAAAAACACCCAAACATGAAACTGATGTAATTTCTTCTAAAAAACCTTTATACTCTTCAAACAATCCATATCAATGGATTTTCTAGTAATTATATTTTTTGGAATAGAACCTAACATCAATTTGTTATAGGAACCAAAACATCCATCATCTCCAGTATTTCAATTTCACATAGTTTAATGTAAGTATAAATTGGATAGTGAATCATGATATATGATATAAGAAAATTAATTATTGTTAAAATTCTGATAAAATATATATAATCTAGGAGGAAAAGGATTGATTCTGGATTCTAACTTTGTAGGTTATGGACATGAATTACCATAGTGGTACAAAAATAATTTTTGATATTAGGTTCAATTTTGAAAAAGAATACTAAAATATAATTTAAATTAATTCACCTTAATTTCAAAATAAACATCTTGAAAACATTATGGTATAAAATGTAGTAATGTACTTTAATTCCAATATATCATTTAAAAAACTAGGAAAAATAATTCTTATATTTGATTTTAAGAAAATAATTTGAACCGTACATATTTAAAATAAAAAAAATGCCAAAAATACTTTCTAGACAATCAAAAAATTCACACTCATGGGGATTAGTAAAAATATTTCGTAACTTAATTTCATTATAGACAAATTTAATGGTAATATAACATTTTAGAGCATGATCTAACATGATGTGATTCATTAGGTTTTTTTCTCTAATGATATACAACATTATTTTAAATGTATATATAATAATTAGAGTGAAATTTGGTTTATTATAGATTTAAATTGAATCGAAATACAATAATTTTTTATATAAAAAAATCGTGCACAAAAACAACCTACAACTATATATTTTTCAATGATAGTTGAAAAAATTCATTTTGGTTTCTTAATATAATAGAATTGAATGAAATTACCTAGAAAATTTATGGTTCATAATGAAATATTCCAATATAATATATAACATCCATATTACACATTTGTAAATGAATTCAAATGTAAATCAGATGATTCTTAAAGTATGTAATGATAAATTATTCATTTTCAATACCTTAAATTAATTTTCACCCTCTAAATGAGTTTACAAGGGATTATATTAATATCTACAACATAAAAATATTATAAACATAATTTTTGGATAACTAATAGTAAGATATAATAGAGTTCTAATAGTTCCCTTGAATTTCATGTTTTCAATTAGTTTCCCATCTTTATCATGGTCAAGATTTGCACTTGAATACAATAGAGTTTCATAAATTTTACCATATTAGTTTCCAAATAATAAATGTAATGCATGTATTTATTTAATCTAATCTAGAACATTCCCAAAGCCATTATGTTAAATCTAAAAATGTAGAAAATAATTTTACCCTCCCATAATGCTCATTTCAAAATATTTTTTATATGATATAGAAATTCATGAAAATTTTGTTTTTTATAGAACCAAATATCACATCATAAAAAATAGATCTGAGATAAACAAATAACATAAGATGATGGTTTCTTGAAAATATTAGGATCATACACTCCTTTATATAATATATTTGATAAAATAATATAACAATATTGTTCAAAAGTAACTCTTGTAATCACACCATGATTATCCTAGTTATTCATATGACCCAATTTTTTTATATTACAGCAAATGTAGAGGCCTTATTAACCAAATATTAGAAATTATTTTTGAACAAATATAATTCTTCATTCATTTCTAAAGAAAATTCTCTAAAACAGAAATATATCCAATATTTATTTAACTTCATATTGAGATACAATGTTTTAAAATCTTACATGTTTTACTAGACTCCTTCTTATTCTGATCCCTCCCTATAAAAGTACAAGATCAAATTTTATGGGAACTTTTAAGGGTTATAGGATGTCTAAGAAGAATAATTTCTTATACACTAGTAAATAGACATTTATAAATTATTCCACCCAAAAATTTCCTAATCATCCTTCTTTTTTTCTTATTGAAGATAATTTAATGCCTGATCTTCACAAAGTAGTCTATTATGTCATCATCTTTTATGATTTTGTGTTAAAATGGTTAATTTCATTAAATTTAATATGATTTGATACATAAACCCTCATTGACCATTAGTATGAAAACTCTATATGCATTAAATATATTATAACAGAGAATAATAATTACATCATCTATATTTTGATAACATTTACCAATATTTTCCTTTCTGTATAGAATATAAACCTTGAATCTTGGAACATTTATTAATCCGTCATTTTGATGTCTATTATTCCATATCTAATATGGTGTTTTCTTTAAAAATATCCCTAATTAGAACTCTGTTTATCACATAATATGCTAGGTTTATATCCTTATTCCAATAATGAGTGTGAAATCTATAAATTTATTGTAAATTACAATTCATCATTTCACGATCATAATTATATTGATGAATCCCAAGGGTAGAAAAATTTAGCATGATTCTAGGATTTGATAAATATTGATTGATATCAAACTTTTTAAATTCTCCACTATAGTCACTTCGTTATAATATAATTTTGGTAACATTCTATTTTTTCCAGATTAGAAAAATTTATAAATACTAAAAGATATTCACACCTAGAAAATTATTTTCAGGGAAATTTGGTATTCCCAATATAGGTTGTTTCTTTCAATTTATGTTTAGGTAAATATGAAACTAATTTAATTTTAGAATGTTTTCCCAATGGGTAGGAATTCATATTCTCTTCATTTTAATGATAAATCCAAGATTAATATTTTTAAAATTTTAATTTATTCGTTTTTTATACTTTATGAATTATGATAGGGATTGTATACATTCTCTCTTTTGATCCCTTAAAAATATGAATTTTATTTTTGAAAACTAGACATTGATTTTTGGAAAAAAAATATAAAATATATTTTGTCATATTGTTTTGAAATACTTACTATTTTTTTCTTCAATTCTTTCTTACAATTATCTTAATTGGTGTTTAATATGTTTGGAACTCTAATGTATCTAAATTCAAAAATCATGCATTTTTAATTTTCATCAAAAGTGATGTATCCTTCATTAATTTTTATTAAGGTGTATAAATTAAATAAATATCCACTCAAATGTGTTTAACATCCACTATCCACACAAAATATCTCTTCGATACACTTATAAATATTGCATAAAAATTTAATTCATTGATGAAATTGTTTTGGCGTCCATATTTTTTTGGTCCATTAATGTTAGATACTAATTATTTGGTAACCCAAATCTATTTCTTATATTGAGAAAATGAAAAAAATATTCATTTTTATTGATGAAAAATGTTTTTGACTCCAAAAAACTGTGATTTTAGAAAACTACTATTATTTGAATGGTTCCCTAATTCCTTACTTTGAAAACAAATTGCTATATAGAGGTTATTTTCTTATAACTAGGGAATAAATAGTTCTTATGATGCTTTAGATTCTAACATAGGATTAATATTTCAAATTTATTTTAATTTGTTTTGTTTTTTTCAACAATTTAATTCACGTAATATTGTTTATTTTTTAAAAACGTGCATTTTTTTACTATCATTAACTTTTTTTTCATATTTTTAATTTTATTATAATATTCCGCACAAGAAACTGAATTATATTCCTTATTGGGTTTTAAATCTAATATTTGTTTATTTATGTCAGTTTTTCCAATTATAACATCATTATAATATTTTTAGAAGGATTGAGTTTTATTCTTAAATATTTCAAACATTATTTGTAATTTTGTACAATATTCATTCAATTCATTATAATAGTAGTTTTCGTCATCATATTTCGATTCATGCTCAGAATAAAAATAAAAATTTTCCTTAACTACGTGTGCTAGAAATCACGTATCATCCATTTGGTTCGAAATATCAGCTTTGAAATCTGAATATGTGTCATTAATTGAATATTCAGAAGCACTCAATGATTCATTGATGGATTTATTAAAATTATTTTGATTTCCAACATTCTTAAAATACTTTTTCCAAATATTTAGGTCTTCCAGTAACTAAGGGTGTCAGGATTGAAGTTCCTGAAATTCATATGTTTAAAATATCTACCGTTATTAGTATTTCCATCATGATTTTTAATTAGTTAAAATGATTCATAAAAACCATATTCTTATTATAGAACTTTATGAATATTATAGTATTGTGAGCATTCTAACTGCTTGAAGAAGAATGATTTCATCAAATGAATCAACCATTTGTATTTCGTTAACTTTTTAGTATTCTTTCTAAGTCAAGACATTCAATGAAACATTATCCCTGTAAACTAATTTACCTTTCCCAACGTATGCTTCCTTATAAGACTCATACATCATAGTATATCCAATATTAATTTTTATTTTAAATTTTCATATATCAATTGATTTCATAATGGAAGTCGAGATTCAAATCTATCTACATGGTTGGATTTTGATTATTTTTAAGGCATAATCTAGTTCAGAAATAGGGGATCCTAAAGCTAAAAAAATTTATATCTCCATTAACAATTCTATTTAGTTGGTTAATAATTTATCTACCATGCATTCTGAAATTAGGAAAACAAATTATGTATTATTATTTTTGAGATCTCTCATATTATTACCATATATGCCACTATTATGGTTGATGAAATTTCAAGATAGTTTCTACATTACAAAACATGGTTGAACTCATCATGACTTAAACAAAATAATATTGTATTCATAAGATTTATTTTTAGATCAGATATGACTTTATTATCATCATTCCATAATTTTGAAAATATTATTTTAATTTCATATGTCTTCATTACTTTTAAATAATACTATAGAACAAGGTTCTTTAGATTGATGCTCATCTACACCTTCCACCATCCATAATTGTTAGCATTTATGTATTAAGAAACTAACATTAAAATACCTTATTAATTTTTGTTCATAATATCCATTATAATTAACATCATAAGACTTCAATCATTTAATGATGAGATCCCCAATGTAAATTCATAATATACAAATTGATGGTTCTATAAAATTTTCACTAAAAATCAATTGGAGATTAAATTGAGTTCTTGAAATTTTATACTTTTATTAAACCACCTTTTATATAGTTATATTTACATATGGTATTTTCTTAAAACATTCATATAGTTGAACTAAATGTATAAATAAAATAGATCATACACCAAATTTTTATATTGGTTATAGGAACAAAAATCCCATAGTAAACTGACCCAATTCTCGAATATAAGAGTTTGATGATATTCCCAATATGATTCCTTTTACCAGGGGTCTTCCATTCCATTTTACAAAGATTGCATGACTAAGTGACGGTAGTCGACACTTGGTAAAAAACAATGATCTTATATCCAGGATTGAAAATGACATTATAAACACTATCCATAAAAGTTATTATACAAGGAACCTTCCAAATGAGTGAGAGAGAATTAATAGGGTGTTTAAAAATGAGTCTCATAGTTTTATGATTAAAATGAAAAGAAATTTGATATTTTTATGGGAGATGAAAAAAAACATTAAGATATTCCTCTAAAATTATTGAAAATATTATTTTGAGAGAACACATATAGAACATGAATATTCAATTTCATTATGATTAAAATAGAGCATTGTAGAATGATATTTAAGAGTTTTTTCCATGTTGATAGTTCAAGTTCTTCTCTACTTTTATATATTCACATATTTTCCAAAGATCAATATACATAGATGAAGAATATTTTCATTAAAAAAATTATATTCTTAATAGCATGGGTTTCAATATATATTCCACACATCCATTTCTTATATATACCATGGAAATAATTATAACATTTAAATTATCAATATATTATCTTATTTTCTTAATACAGAAAATATTTTATATTTTTTATCATATCTAGAAATTAAAAAATTTAATGGATAAATAAATCAGTATTTCTATTTTAATGTACAACAATGATAATAAATACAATGTTATAAAAGGAAATTGGAAATTCTAGGTCACCATGTAACTGAATTCTATATATATCAATTCATGTAGCCAGATTGATCTATGTAGATAAAAATTCAAAAGATAATTTTTCTACATAGAAAAAATTTAATTGGTTTTAATCAAATATCAAAATTTCATAACATATAAATAATGATAAAATATAAAAATTTGATGCATCTTAATGAATTATAAATCAGTTTGAAACAACATATTCCTTTTATAAACATATCAAAATCAAATAGTTGAATACTTCATGTAATTATTCCCATATCTATTTGATCAATTAATCTGATTTATCAAGGAGGAGATTCACAAACATAGGTGATTTCAATGTAACTATGTTAATTATGATTCCATTTCTCTTAGAAAATCCATTCATGTAATTGATTGACAAAACTAATTTCTCAACATAGAAGTTTTTATACACATCCAAAAGCTAAAGGTAATAAATTTATTTTAGCTAGTTAAATTTTCAATAGACTTATGAAATAATATATTTCATCAAAATGAACTAAAATAATCATAAAACCCAATGAACATAGTCAAAAAATCACATTCTCCTATAACAGTTTTCTGAGATCACAAAATATTTATGTGCATGAGAGATATGGGATCAATATTTTTATTCCAAAATCATGTTATTCTTATATAATTTGAATTTATTACCATTAATAATTAGTATGAATTTGTGGTTCAACACTTCTACAACTACAAATCATTGAGAGTGAAACAATCTAGTGAAAATCATTCCCTTAAATACTTATTACCATCTCTTAGTATGGATATTACCCTAAGGGGGGGTTAAGATTTTGATGGTATAGGGAATTCACTCTAAGAATATGTAGGCAATTAGGGTTGACATACAACTACCAAACACATTAAATTTTAATTTATAACTCATTTTATTTATTTGAACTAATTTCACCATTTTAGAATTTTGGATATTTAGTAATTCACCCTCACAACATTTCATTTTTTCTATGATAATAATTTCAATTTAAAAAATCCTAGTGATTCTATCACAAAGTGAGATCAATGTTTGAACCTACTATATGATTTATCAAATATGGATGAGTTATATATTTTCCATTAATAAAAATTTCTAAAATTACATGTGGAGTGGGATGTTTATATACAATTCCTACATTAGTCAAAAATCCAACCACTTGAGGTATTTCCGATGAAGAACCTTCTAACCCTATATGAATATAGGAATTTTTTATAAAATATCAAATAGTCTTCATTCATTCGGCTAAGAATTCATCCAAGATATAAATTCAAGTATAATGTATCTTCTTATATTAATAACAACCAGGTCATCCCTATCATATTTTCTGTGGAATAAACTTTAAAACCACTATATTCCTTGACCATGTACATCTCTAAAATCCCCAAGTTTGTTTTTGACATCATATTTTCATCTTTCCAAACATTATTATAGATTCATAGAATGTTCTCAGTAGTTCTGATCTTGGTATTCATGTATTCCCATCATAGACCCTTCTTTTTATCCAATGATTGGGCTTGGCCAACAACATTATCTATTTTAGAATCTATAGCTCTCTTATTTATTGTCTATTTTTATACATGACTCTTATTTTGTTCCACCATTTATATATCCATTCTAACTCAATATATATGTATAAAAGACATGATTATTTTAGAAATTCATACTATCTAAACTCTTTAATTGACCAATTTTAATATAGAATGATTGTAAAAGGATTTTACATGTTGAAGTATTCCAAAAAATAGAATCAATAAAATTGAACTCGTCCTTATATCTAATAATGAATCACAGAATTCCCTTTGATGAATATTTATCTTTTATTTTCTATTTTATCATCATTATAATGTTTGATATTATAATAAATTAGATTTTATTATAGCATCTTTAGGGAAATATTCTTCAATTGAAGTCAAAAAGTTCCTTCTTGGTCTATATCTCCCTCAACTAAATATTATGAATCCTTTATTAGATAAATGATTAAATGTCAGTATTCATATTATTTTAGTAGTCTCCATCAAAAGCACCATAATTCAGATTGAACATTGAATAAAACATTTTATGGTCAACTAAACAACTGATCATCAAATCATCTAGCATCAGATGTTATAATCATCAATATTTTGATCATCTTATGTTCTGATCAACATTTACTATATCATACAATAATTTAAAAATTTATACATCAGGTCATCTTCATCTTTATATATTATATCATTCCCATATTCTTATACAATCTGTGTGCTAGCAAGCCCGTATACAAGTGGTAAGGGATCCTACTTGGCATCCAAGAAACCCGGGTTCAAAACCAGGTGGAGGCGAATTTCCAGGTACTATAGCAGTAATGTAGTAGTAACTGTTCGGTACTGTAGCAGCCAGAACTATTCACCTGATTTGGGCCTTCGAGCCACAGGTTTGGGCCCACGGGTCTCCAGGGCCTTCGGGTCATCAAAGGCCTTTGGGCCACAGGGCCTTCCGGTCACATAGACCATGGAGTAGCCCAAGTTCACACAAAATACGCACTATATGAAGATCAGAGCAATAGGAGAAGTAGCCACCAGATGAAGAGTAAACCGGATTGGATGAACGAGAGGGTATGGTAGCTACCATTGGGACCAGGCACTATGCAGCTTTGTATGGGGCAATGCTAGTCGATCCGCAATGCAAGCTGGGGAACTAAAGAGATCAATGATTCAAGACACTGGGGAGGGGCAGTTCTAGTGGGATGGGCCTACAGGTCATGTATAGGCATGGAATGCCTCCGGGCCTTCGGGTCATGTATTGCGGGTCATGTTGGGCCTTGTACCTTGGGCCTATGGGTCATGTACGGGTTCCCCTTCAACCCTTAAAACGGGTATTATATATAATAAAAATAAAAATAAGGCCTTTGGGCCCTTCGGGGGTTATAAAATATGTGAGACATTGAATTTACATCAACCAAATTTTATCAATATAGAACACATTCTTTAATTAAAGTTCATTGACCTTAATTCCTACATATAATCAATATATTATATTTCGATCAACCTTGTTTTAAAAGAAACTCATAGTCCCCCACCACTCATTCATACGGTGTTAATAATTTCTTCAATTGAGGTTATATCTTCTTATTAAATCAAAATGTCATGATTTTTTATATAAATCTTAAACTTCCAATGAACACGCTCTTATAAATTAAACACATCTTGGATTATAGTTGTTCTTCTACCAAAGTTATGTTCTCCTAATGAATGATCAATCAATCATCGGATAACCATGTTATTCTTAAATTATTTAGTCATTTGATTTACTCATATTATGTGTCTGTAGATTTTAATCATTATGTTACATCATCTATAGTGATTTTATTTTGTTAAATCACAATGATACATCCATGATCTACTTTGAAAAACTCATGGTGTACCCTAAAACACATCATTATTTTATATTTTACAATATACTCTGCAACATAATCTTCTAGTGAAAAATTAGAATATTATGTTTATAATATCTTCAAATGGGTTCACTATTCATTCCCATTCCATATTTATGAAAAAACTTATCTTATATTGTTAAATCCACATTACATTCCTCATGGGTGAATCCTAGAGACACTACGAGAAAGTAGTTATTTAGAGAGATTGGAGACCATCTCTCTATAAAATCATGAGAAACGTGTGTTCTGTAATACCTTGATCCCATTTCTCATGGATGGCCTATTTCATGCACCAGGAAGATTATAATCCCATCATTTCAAGAAACAATATCATGTTTGGGGAGGATCTGTTGTTGTGAAGAACGAAGGAATATCGAACGATGGAGTTATCAACCATTCAATTATGGGTAGAACAAACGGCATCTCTTTCATAGATGCCCTCAGAGGTATGGAGCAGAGAAAATATCTTTTATCAACTGGGCCTCTTCTTATAATGATGTAGGACGATGGTGGTTACTCAGTGGAAGTAGATCTATAGGCTCTTCAACAATGTCTGGTGCTTTGAAAAATATCCATCATGGGTCATGTCTCATACATGAATGGTGATAACCCTTGGACTCTAATAGACACAAAACAAATAATTTCACATGGTTGGGGTATATTGAATCAACAATTGGTACCCATACGCCATAGTTTCATTCACATTCTATTCAATTTTCAATATGACCTTGACATATTATGGAAAATAGGTAACATTCACATTAAGCCTAACTTGAATTGGATTTATGAATGGGAATATACATTTAATTAACACACCCATAAGAATACGATGGCCCAAATATGGTTCATATTTCATGGATTAAATTGTTATTTTGGGAATCCTAAAATCCTAAATGAAAGTGTTTATTGTATTTTGTAGCCCCTAAAATATAAGCAAATACATTGTTCCGCAACGAGGGAGGTGGGAGGACCGACGCACCCGCTTGGTCGATCCTACGGAGAGATGACTTCCACTCGATCACCCAGGTTGGGTATATCAGTCTTCGTTTCAAAACGCCCAACAGTTCCATATCCTACGATTTGTGGACCTGCTTTCCAAATGTAGGCACTTACTGGTCGATTAGTCAAGTGATCCTTAAGAACTCACATTGGGTAAGAGGATGGGAAGTTGGGCTCATCGCACCCTTTTGTGGGGAATTATTTCATGTTCTGGGACTCTCTTATAGATTTAAGACATATTCATAATTTTGCGAATCATTGGTTTATACCTAAGAATATTATCCACTGATTACTCCTAGTTGGAAATGGTTAGCTGAACGCAGGGATTTGGAATCATTTAGGCCTGAGGATTACCATACCACATTGGATTAATGACTCCAAGGAGTTTGAAATCATTAATATGGAACTGGTTTGAATCCTTATAACCAGGAACTCTTGAGTTTATTGTCATCTAGGGGGGACAAATAATGGCTTGAGCGTTTGGATCTATCCCATGATATGGGAATCCTACGTATCCTCATGAGAGGAATCAGAATCCACGTAGTTTAGAGAAACTTGACAGGACACATCGACTTTTAAGGTCATACGACGAGGACCCAACCAAACAGTTTAACATCTTGTGGCAAGGAAACCCGAGTGAGAGATGCCCGGTCAAGGTTGGTGAGGGAGTTACGCCGAAGCGGCCCGAAAGACCCAATGGAAGTAATTTCCTAGGTCTGAAGATGGACCTTTTAGTGTATAAGGACATGGTCGGATAGGGACATATGTGTATCAGACATAGATATCAAGTTTTCACCTCAGGGAGGTTTCCTACGTATCCCTGTTGGTTGGGGATTGAAGTCCAAATAGTTCTTAAAGATTATGGCTTACATGTGAGATTTGCATGTTTTTGGGATTGAACCTCGAGGAAGAATCCTACATACCCTTCTTATGAGACAGGGATCAAAACCCACGTAGTTCATTCTGAGGGGCATGATTGGGACTTACACATGGTTAGTGGCCTGAATTTGGATTGAACCTTAGGGAGGTGTCCTACGTTCCCTATTTAGGAAACCGGGATCAAAACCCACCTGGTTCGTTCTAAAGGTCGTCGGTGTGCGAACATTGTGACCATCACTAATCTCTAAGCCAACGTGAGTCATACATGGTGTGAAAAAACAAGAGAATGCAACAGAAATGGAAAGCCTCACACATTCTCTCTACCGAGGGAAGGTGAGAAAGATGATGGGTGGAGGAAAAGGCCGGGACCACTTGACTCTCCTTCTCCCTATTGTTGGATAATGGTAGAAGTCGCACGGCAGAGCAATGAACCATCCACAATGAGAGGGGAAGGGCTATTGGCTTCCGGCGAGGATTGGGTGGGGATTAATCCAAGAGGGATTCCCTACCACTCCCAGGAGAGGGGAGAAGTGCTCATGTTGGAACTCATCAAAAGGAAACGTGAGTGCGTTCCCTCAATCCTGACAATGGGTGAGGAAGAAAGGGAACTCTCAGGCTCAGACCCAACACTACCATGGGTATGTGGACCCAATAATTTTTTGGGAGCCCGGTCAAGGTCCAGAGAAACCCCATTACCCTCACCTACCATTGGTATGTGAACTCAAAGTGGAGTGCTGATGCACCTGGAGAATGCATCATACAGTTCTGGAGGCATCGGTAGGGGCCTTGGATCGGGGCCAATGAATATGCCAATGAAGGGATTGCGAAGGATTACGCCGGATGGGAAGGATTTTATCTAACTCGGGGAATGGGAACACCGGAGGAGTTGGCCGGTCACATGGATGTATGAGGAGGGGTTCCCTTTGCGTATGGGGGTGCTACGCGGCTAGAGTGGTCGTCCACTTACCAGGGTGGTAAACGGACTGATAGGTATCCCACGTACCAGGGTGGTACGCGAATTTGAGTTCGGCCCACGTACCAAGTTGGTACGCGCTAGAGTTCGTGCGAGCAATTGTGGCCATGTGCGACGGCGGTTGGGGGTTCGTCGGCATAGGACGGTGCTACACGGTGTATCGGATTGAAAAAGCAACATAAAATCCATGGTCCACAGGGATTACATCCAATGAGGGGCCATGGCTCATGGTCTTATTCTTTTTTTTTGAGTTTGTGGTTCACCAATTTGTTATGTGTTTTCAGTTCCTTATTAATTCATTTCCAAATTCGTACCTGTTCTAGTTCGTGAATTGGAACTTCTCTGTTTGTGAAATCAAAAAATCCTTCCTATGAAATCCTTCGACCTGAATTTGATCGATCCCTCTCTTCTCCTCCTCGATTTCCTTTTATAGAGGGGGTAAAGAGATGTATCTGTGGTCATGCAGCACATTTTGTGGAGGCCCATGACCGGAAAACTTGTTTATGGATGACTTGGTTAATCTGCAACTCACAGGGGGCATTGAATGCACCTTCCTCACGAATCAAATTAGTTAGGGGCGTGCTTCACTGATGTGCAGGGCTTCACCTCTGTTTTCGAACGACAGTACACGCGGTCTGAGCAGGTTGACACGGTTCGTGGTTGGGGCGGTTCGTGATGGTAGATTGGACTAGCAACTATCCTGCATCGTGCCCGCAGAGGGTTCCCGCCTCTATTCTGTGAACAAAAATTGTCTGTGGTGGGGCGGCTGGCTGAACCAACCGCGTACCATCACTATTGGACCGGTACGCAGACCGGTAGCTCCTTTGCCAATTTCTTGAGGGTTTTCCATATTTTTTCTTAGTTCATTGAAGGAAATTGGGTAGAATCTTTTCCCAAATTACGTGTTCCCATTCTCTTTTGCGTATTTTTTTTAGGACGCTACAAATGCCCGCCATCAGAATGGGGTCCAATCAGAATGATGATGAGACTATTCCGATGTAGAGTGGTCCTGAAATGTGGACAGTTTGCATTATATGAGTGGAGCTAGTATGGGACCACGCCTATAAATATAGGGGGGACATCCCTTTTCTTTTACCGAATTCCTTGCGAACACGGAGATCCTTCTATTCATCTCAGTGTGCTTGCTCCTACGCGAAACTTCTCGTCCATGAACCAACTTCCGTTTCCGCAAACCATTCCTCGTTCTCACCAGCATTTACCCGCGGACCAATATCCCAGCCGCAAACTAACACTTTTAATCAATTAAAAAGTAAGTTACGATGGGACGTGTAGGAACTTGCTACATAGTTTACATGGTCTGCGGACCAGAAATCATCGAGACATTAAACTTTTCTTAAGACTTCCGAATATAAACATTTAAATCCAGGATTGAGATTCCACATAGCAGCCGGGTTCATGGTTTTCTGGCCAATGCTCCGTGGACTAGAGTACCACAAACATCTTCTGTGTAGGGTTGGTTCGCTGGATGCAGCCATCACGAACCACCTTTTGAGGCCTACTCGCGGACCTCATCATTAAGGCTTCTTGAGTGAGTCCTTTTCCAAATAGTTGGTGTTTTTGTCCAAATTTTATTAATTTGGACTAACCATATATATGGTTTCCATGATGTAGTGGAAAAATATGGTTCCTCCTCAACCTGCGATTAGGCCTGCTGCCGAGCCTCTTCCTATTGGTGATCAATGCTTAAAGGATGTTGCCATATCTGTTCAGGATGGAATACACCACTCTCTATTGAACCCCTTCCTTACAATACTTGCTCTCCGACTCACAGCAGGAGTACCCATTTTCCAATAGCCTTCATTCCCACGGGTTTGGTTTATTTTCCGATACACTGAATCCAGTTCCATCTCGCGACAACAATCCCACAGCGTGAATATCGACTATTACTATGAATCAAGTTGTGATAAATACTAGAGGGTGGCCTACCCTAAGGGATACAACTTCTGGGTCTGTGCTAAATCACCTTCCTGTGTCCCTGACATGAGAAAAATGTTAGCAGGATGGGGAAATTCATTGTTATCAGAGAATTGCCCGCAATGCTATGGTAAACAACTAACATGGATGGTCAACGGACCGAGACATCTGGCCCGGAGGGGAATTTAAGTCATTGGATTAGGGGTGGACCTTCTGGGTTTGCAATAGTTTTGTGGATTTTGAAGTGGAATTGCGAGCCTTAGGTTTATATGGAGCCTCCTAGGTGTCCCAGACCTATACCCATCGACCCCATGCCCTTGCCAAGTAGCTTATAAGCTATTAGAGTCTGGATACCAACGAATTCCAACTGGTCCATGGGGAGGTGGGTATCAGTCTTTAGGAGGTCTTCTAGATTTTAGGGGTCCCCATTGTTGGAGGCATGTATGATTAATTCCTGACTACCCCTTTTATGTGGGACAACGTAGAGAGGACTCCTACCTTGGTGAAGCAGCTCATTGATCAGGCTCGACAGCATTCAAAGGAAACATCTCCGAAACAGCTTGTCCCATATCGTGAATGGATCAAGGATTTTTACAGAGAGAGATAGTCCATAGCTCTTCCACACATGCCCACGACCTATCCTATGATGGAGTCCCGAAGGCAGAGGTGATGCTATTGGTTGATCCTGGAGGAAGGCCAGTTCAACAACTTGGGCTGGGAACTTGTTCCAGATGTTGATCAGCAGCTTCGTCTGGTGGCGTTTCTGTCCATGTTCTTGAGTGGCTGGATCTTTTCCGTACACAAGATTGGCGGCGTGCTGGTCTCTACTTTTGTTATAGCGGCACAACTAGCCACCAGAAATGTCATCAACTCAGTTTTCCCTATACTGGATAGGATTTATCAATTGATTGGAAATATTACTGAGGAGACTCAGCCAATATGGGGAGTCGGCCCCTTTCAAATCCTCTAGGGATGGTTGGGATCGAATATTAAGAATTGTTATACTTTCATCAATCCTTTTCAGATTCTAGGCACCGTAGTCCAGCCATATTTTCAATTGATCAGTGGGTTTATGCCTGAGGAGTGGGTGGTCCATGAGAAGGATGGAAAACAGACTGTTCAAAATATGCGTCTACTGTCGAGACGAATCTTGAGCTATGATCATTTCAATTTCCAACCATATCCCTCCTCGGCAGGGGCAATCATGAACACCATATCAGAAAAATTTAGTAAGTGGGGATACCTCTTTTCCCTCTCAGAGGGTATTCTGGTGGCTCGTATCGGGGGGGAACTGATTTGTGAGGGGTATGCGCCTTGCCGATTTGGACGTCAATTTGGCTGTGTCCAGGCGTTGTGTCCTCTTACACTCAATGGAACCCACAGGAACCGCCATCTAATGGTGGCCAGAAAATTGTGGTTAATGTTCACCTGGGAGGATACTGGCTGCCAGGTTATGACCCTCATGCTTGCAGACTCCATGCCTTTTTATCCAAAAGCTATGCTGACTCCTAGGTTCAATCATACCCGAATGGTCAGTTAGGGATGTGGGTACCCACTATCTCAAGACCTAAGCCATCAAAGAGCAAGTGGAATCAGAAGGGGGATAGTGCCCCAACCAGGTCGGGAATGGTCCTTCATAACCCTGCTTGTATCATGCTTCCGAGGAAGGTTTTAACGGACATGGGTGTCTTCTCACATGCCCTCAGAGATGCCTGGAGAGAGATGGCCATTCCTGCTGATGCTGCCTTCCAGACAGCATGGGACCAATGGGACAAATTCAAAGGCCAGTCATCCTTTTGCAGGTAGTACCCACGTTCTATGTGGAAGCAACTCCAAGAATCATAAATGGCATTCGACGGGCTGGGCTACATATTTTCTTCGGCTGACATCCTTTATGATGGGGACCTAGAGAGTGTAAATCGGTATCTTCGGGAACATGAGGCCTACATTCATGCACGTCAACATTCTATGGTGTTGACTCATGGGGTCCATGATCTTCTACGTTTGGTGACTGGTGAGGCGGAGGAATAGATTGATCACATTTCATGGGTGATGATTCCACTGGTTCCCCTGTTGCGGCTGAGGCAATGGAATTCCCCCATGCCCATGTGGTCCTGCCCAAAAGTATCTCCCGAGAGTTCTAGGGTGGAGACGATATCTAGATTATAGTCAAGACTATTAGAACCTCCACCAGCCCCTGTCACTTCCCAAACCTCTCAGATCGATGCTCCTCGGTCAGAAATTCCAACAACAACCGCATTTCCGGACATGTGGAAAATTTGGGATGACCTAAGGGCCAGTGGCTTAGTTGAAGGGGTTTGGGTGTTACTCCAAACAAGATCTATCAAGATTTAGGGTATTGGGACTATCCTTTCTCTGCCTCACATGATATTGGAAGAGGATTAGGATGAAATAGTCGCCTCATTGAAGGAAATGGTCATGTACGTGCATTCACTCGGAAACTGGCTTTATGGGTCTAATCAGGTGTCCATGATGATAAAGCTTTCTGAATAGTCCGGTCCCGAGGAAAAGGTTTACCTATTCATCCATCCCGACCTTCTTTCATTTTTACTGTGAAGGTTCTAAAGTTTCTTCCCTTTATGCAGGGTGCTGAGGAATCCCAGGGGGAAATTCCATCCCTGGGCTATACTCCCCAGGGTACTGTAGAAGGGCGAACACGCGCCTTCGACTACAGGGGTCATTGAGGAGGGGTCTCCTGGTGCAGTTGAGCACATGGAAGTGTCCATCGCGGACCCAACTAGGGTCTTTCCTCCTCCAGCTCCTCCCAGTGTTCTGAGAAGAGAATGTCACCTGGGAAGATACAGAGACGTCGGTAGGCATCCCAACTATCGAAACGGCTCAGACAGGGAACGATGGGTATTCATGATTCTATTTTCCTCAATTACCACCACCTATATTCCGACTCTGCCAGTTATTAACTATTTTGGTTCAATGATGTAGGGTCAATCAGTGACCGGACCGTGGCTGTACAAGCGGTCATACCTTCTACCTCTTTATTATCGTAGGGACCACCTACATCCATACTTGAGCATGAAGAGATGACGGGACCTCCTGTACGGGCTAGTGTAATAGACTCTTTCATTCCATCTTCAACGGTCGAGGATGTTTCGGAGGAGGAGCAACTGGAAAGAGAGACTCCCATTGATCACACATCCTCTATAGCTTTGGGGTAGGATGGGGCACCCGTGATTACCGAAGAGGCCCCAGATCTGACGGGGTCAGTTGTCTCAGACCCGATAGATCCAATGGTGATGGAGGAACGACCTATTATCAGGCCGGTTGTTGGAAACCCAGAGCAGCCCATCATTTTATTTTCTGAGGGAGTAATTTCCCTGAGCTTGATCTCCGTAGATGACTGCTTGGGGACAGCTTTGGGTGTTTCTGGCCTTGGGTCTGGCCTTAGGTTCCAGAAACCTCTGGGGGTTTCCAGGTCTCCCTAGTCTGTTGAAGATGTAGCATCTTCCTTGAGTGACAGCGGTGGCGTAAATCTTGAGGTCACCGATGCCATGATGATTGGGGGTAAGCTTCTAAATCACTTTCCACTGACTCCTTTTTATTCCCTTTTTTGATTAGGGATACTTATCTTCCTTATCGGATATCGGGTTTTAGGACCAAGACCTTTGACACTGGAGATTGTGTCGTCGGATCCAATCTTGCCTGTGACCACAACCACAGGGGGCGAAGTTGTCGCGATGTCAGAGTTTGAGGGTGAAGACGCATCGGGTCCCTCCTTGGTGACATTCATCCCAAAGTATGTATCTTCATCCGAGAGTAACTCCGAGCCTGATCAATGATTCCCTTCCAGTCCTAGACTTTCTTGCCAAAGGGCATGGGAAAATATTTGGAAGCTGATTTCTCAGATGCCCTTAGCCGAGATGCTCACTAATTTGCCGAAGCTGCATGACCTGTTTATGCTGTTGGGATTTGATGGCTTTAACTACCATGGAATTTATGATATAGTCAAGCAGGTTTTCACTAATCGAGAGAGGATTGGGGGTTTTGAATATTTCATTTCTTCTTCTCAATCTAAAGCCCACATCTCTTTGACCAAACAATATTTTCTAACAGAAGCTCATGATCATGTCGGGGTAGTCGCGAGACTTTAGGGAGAAGTCATTAAGCAGCGTTCACGACTGGAGGTGCTGAGTAGTGACATACAACTACTGCAGTAGGAGGAGACTAATGTCACAACCATAATTGAAGAAGGGGAGCAGCAGATGGAGGAGGAGATAAGGGAAAGCCCAAAGGCGGCACATGACATGGAAGCATTGCGAGCTTGTGTAGAAGATGAGACAGCCTTGCTACAGAATCTCTATCAAGCAATCGAGGATCCTCATCAGTGCCTAATACAACTTTTTGAATCTACTGAAAGTCTCCTGTAATAACCTTTCATGCCATAGGAGGTTCTAGATTGTGGAAGCCCTTCTCATCAACTTTGTTATGGAACAAAGAGATGTTTTTCCTTAGCACTCTTTCTGTCTTCTCCCGTGATGGAAATTATTTGTCATGATTGCTAGATATGATAATTCACCGAATGTAGAATAATTATAGTTAAGGACAATTGATAAAATAAAAACAAGATCTAACTTTTTCCTGGATCATAGGATCCAGCGAGCATAGTTTAACAATATCTAGGGTTTTATAGAAAAACCCCACACACTTTTTTTCTTTTTCTATAAATACCCTAATTTTTCCTGGGGCCATATGGTGTGTACCCAGTGGGTATGGCTCAGATTTTTATTAGGTCAAAATTTTTGGGTTTTTGGCCTAATGGGATTTTCGGATTTTTTGTGAGTGGTTTAAAGTCCCAATGACAAGACTATCATTACTGATATTTTAGGTCGAATAGCTTTGACAAGATATGTTGGGGCGAGGGCCCCGATGAGGTTTGATTGATTAGAAGATGTATCAATATCTTTCAGACAAATGTGGGGAGAACATGTTTATATTTGAACAACATGCAGGGCATGTCACAAGGCATGGGAGCCGTATCAGCGTGCAGAGGTAGGAAAAGCATTGCCTAAGGAAAAATTTCCTGTGTTAGATGGGCCAGGGGAAATCAATATACAGAGCCGCTGAGGGTATGGTATGCATAGTCATGAAAAGGATTCCTTATGTCAATGACTATCCATTTCTGATTCCCTGAGGACTTCATGGAAGTCCAGATTATGGAAAACATCGTGGGTGGATTTGAAAGGGTATGTGATGTTTGAAAGAGTTTGGAAACATCTGTATTAATCAAGAGTGCGGTTAGGAGGCCACCTTCCTACGCATTTAGCTATTGTAAAGGATGATTTTAGCATGGTTTAGTTTAAAGTCATGTAGCTAGGACATTCTTTAAAAATGGAACGACTTCTGCTGGTTCTCGGTAATCTCTTCAGAGATGTTCCAGCATATTCAGGCAGGGTTGTGAAAGAAGTTGGTAAACTGTAGCTCATAGGTTTCCAAATCCCGAGATGGACATGGAGCTCAGAAACAAAGAGTTATATGGATAGAAGCATTTCCTATAGAAGTCCTACCTTTGGTAGATGGGCCAGGGGATATAAATATGCATATCCATTGAGGGAATGATATTCATAGTCATGCAATAGTTTCCTCAGGTCAATGATGGTATTCTCCCGATAGCTGAGCGGCTTCAGGAATGTTGAGACACGGGACCCTTAGGGGTGGCTGATGAGAATTCAGATTCTTTATGAGTACAGAGTATGGTTTATGAAAAGTGGGTGCCTAAATATGGGAGAAATATCTAGGATAAAATTCCCGGGAATGGGTGAAGCCATCCCTTCTCACGCTGGTGTGAGACAGTGATTTGTGCAGGTCTGGCCCGTACACTAAGGGACATGGGAAAGCCTCCATTCCTAACTGAACCCATGACTTGTTCGACCGTGATGTTTAACGACATTCGACAAGGATGGAGGGAATTTTAAATTCCGTGCAGTTTAACGTCATGTAGTAAGGACAACATCCGTGTAATGTAATGTCATGCAGTAAAGATAGGGAGCATTATTAAAGATAATGTGTAGTTTAATGTAGTGTAGTGAGGATAGGGGGATTTTTTTAAAATCTAGAAAATGATTTTAGTTGGAGGCATTTCCCTAGATGATTAATGCTTGGTCTTTGCAGCATCACGCTAGGTG
This sequence comes from Viscum album, assembly GCA_963277665.1. Classification (NCBI taxonomy): domain Eukaryota; kingdom Viridiplantae; phylum Streptophyta; class Magnoliopsida; order Santalales; family Viscaceae; genus Viscum; species Viscum album. Next base: position 2,113,013,304 of record OY728152.1, read on the forward strand.
GAAAAGACATGTTCTGTGTAGTTTCAATTGTCATGCGCTAGGGACGTAGTTGAAAATACTACTCTTGATTAGAATGTAACTAGGATTGAATATCTCGGCATGTCCAAGACATGGAGAGGGGTTGATGGTGTACATCGTGGTTTCGAGGCTTCATGGATCAGGGGAGATGTTATGGGGGCTCTGAGGCCAGTAAGTGTTTGGGGATATGAAGAGTATCACCTTAGAAAATTTTCCATTGGAAGACGGGCCAGGGGATATCAGCAAGCATAGCCACTGAGGGAATGGTATTCATAGTCTTCCAATGGAGTTTGTGGGTCGATTAATTTCAAAATTCTATGACCATGAATGATTATGAGAATCTGCGATTGTCTAGGCCAAGAAGAATGCCATTTGGTAAGGAATTATCTGGACATGTCGGGGATATTCATCCCTGGTTGTTGTTAAAACAAGAAGAGTTCACCATGCAGATTTATCTTGCACATGGGGTATACCTTTACTACATGTAGTTTAACGTCATGCGGTAAGGATGAAGTACTCTTACTTTAACAGTCGTAGAGTTCGAACCATTGGGTGACTATTGCTACAATTACCCAAAGGAAAATTGAGTTAGGAGGCTCTGGTATACATTGAACATGTGTGAGGGAATGGGGGTGTAAACTATAACTCTAGGGTTTCCCGGATCAAGAGGTATGGTATGGGGGCTCTGAGGCTAGTAAGAGTACGGGGCTAGGAAGAGTACCGCCTAAGGAAATATTGTCTTTCGTAGACGGTCCAAGGGTTATCAATATAGAGATCCACTGAGGGAATTGTATGCATAGTCGTTCAAAGGTGTCAATGGGTCGATAACTTTCCATATCTGATGGCCATGAATGATTATGAAAATCTGGGGTTTCTCACATTACAGAGTTCAACATAAGTGGATAATTATGTCCAAGCATACACGAAACATCTTCACCACGATTTCCCATCGGGTCAAAGTAGCCTCACCCTGACATGATGTTTGTAGATGCATATCATCATGTTACCCTTAGGCGGATACATAGGCTTACCAGGTAGGGATACCATGGCAACCTTTGGATGTGAGAGGGGAAAAAACTTGTAAACCACTGCTCCATAAATTTTTGGATCAGGAGATATGATATGGGGGACCTGAGGCTGATAATCATACGGATATAGAAAGATTACTACCTGAGGAAATCTGGCCTTTGGGAAATAGGCCAGGGGCTATCAATTTGCAGAGCCGCTGAGGGCATGGTAAGCATAGTTGTTCAAAGGTGTCTGTGGGTCGATAACTTTCCACTTCTGATGGAAATGAACCGTTTTGAAGATCTGCAATTATTCGAGTCCTGGAGTCTAATGTATGGAGAGGATGCATCCAAATGTGCTAGGAGTATTCCCATCACGTTTCTCTATATATCTTAGGTGGGTCGCGATGATGTCCGTGCAGTTTTAACTTCTAGCGGTGAGGACAATGTCCGTGCATTTTTAATGTCGTGCAGTGAGGACGAAGTCCGTGCAGTTTTAAAGTCGTACAGTGAGGACAATGGTGAACTGACATGAAAATGGGAATTACATGTAGTTTAACATCATGCGGTAAGGACAAGGTGTACATATACATTTGTTTTCTTATATCGTCGGCTGAGGTAGGAGGTAAGATCCTGACGTTGCTACGTATCCTGCGAGGGAAGGAATCAAGCCTCATTTAGTTCTTTTGGACAATACACCCTATGCGGGTCTAGTCCGTATGGGGTAAAGAAGGTATTTCTAGCTTCATTTGGGGTGGATGGCCAAGGTTGTGGAATTTTGGCGTCAATACGTATCCTCTGAGGGCAGGAATCAAGCCGTACGTAGTTATCTTAAAGGGATACACCCCGTGCAGGACTGGTCCCTAGACGGGGGAAGAGGGAATTTTTTTATTTCATTTGAGGGTGGTTAGGCCAGGATGGGGGACCCTGGCATTGCTACATATCCTGAAAAGGAACGAATTAAGCTTTATGTAGTTCTCTTGAATATAATACCCCTCGTGTAGGTCTGGTCTGTATACGAGGGAAATTGAATTTTTACGCTTTATTCTGAGGTGGCTGGGATAGGATGGGGGACCCTGGAGTCGCTAGGTATCCTGCACAGGCAGCAATGAAGCCATACGTAGATCTCTGAAAGGGACACACCCTGTGTAGGTCTGGTCCATACACATGGGAAGAGAACATTTTCAACTTTATTTCGGGATGGTTGGGCCAGGATACAGAATCCTGGTGTCACTATATATCCTGTGAGGGCAGGAATCAACCCATATGTAGTTCTCTGAAATACATGCAGTTTAACGTCATGCAGTGAGGAAGAAGTACTCTTAGTTTAGGGTCATTGAGTTTGGACCATTGGGGCTTGGCAGTTTAACATCCTACAGCTCGGACGATAACTGGTTTTGATTATGTGAAATACATTTTTAGAAATCGTGCATTTGTTGGAGCGGTAGTGAATTTCCCGTCCTTGGAGATTATGGAATATGCCCTATTGGATTAGACCTTGTGTATAACATATGGTCCCTCCGAATTGGGCTCCAGCTTTTGAGGTTTATTTCTGGATATCATTGGGTTTCGAATGACCAACAGCAGTTATCCTTCCAATAAAGACCAAATGCAAACCTTTTTATTGAAGGCCCATGCGATATGGTTCTAATATACCTCTATATGGTGCAATGTGTGTAACCGCTTCTCATCTAGATGTTCTAATTCACCTAGTCATTTTTATAATTTCTCATCATTGGATAAATGATCACAAATGGAAACACGGCGCGAGGGAAATTGGAGTTCAGTGGGCATGAATTCTACTATTCAGTATACTAATGAGTATGGAGTAGCCTGAGTAGCGGTGCAGATTGTGGTTCGGTGAGCCCAAAATGCATGAAGGACTTTATTCTTAAATGAATTCTTGTCTATGTCAACCATTTTTTGAAGATTGTTGGACAGGGTGTTGATGAATGCCTCTATCTATCCGTTGATCGATGTATGGTAGCAGGATGAGTGGTTATCCTTGATACCATATTCTTGGTACAGTTTCTCCAATTTAGTCGAGCATAAGTTGGTGTCGTTATCCATCAATATGGTTTTCGGGATGCCAAATCTAGTGATGATATTGGTTTTCACAAAGCTGGCAATGTTTCTTTCCTGGACTTCCTTGAGGGGCATATGTTATTCCCATTTGGAAAAGAAGTCGGTTGTTGTTAGGTTATACTTCAATTGTTTGGTCGTGGTAGGAGGATATGGTCCCACGACGTCCATTCCCCTGATGGAAAACGGCCAGGAGTACTTATCTTGACGAAGTTACTCTGGGGGTCGGTGTATGAAGTTGGCATGAATTTGGTATGAGTGGAATTTTTCAGTAAAGTGCTTGCAATCAAGTGTCACGGTGGGCCAATAGTACCCAAGCCTCCAAACATGGGGGGAAAGCATAGACCTTGACTCGTGTGCTCCACATACTCCAACATGCACTTCAGTCATGACGACAACAGTTTCTTCTCCATCAATTCATCTATGGAGGACTCTGTCGAGGCCTCATTTGTAGAGGACCTCTTGCTGACTCGTGCTACCGTATAGGAAAAAGTTGATTTCCATTCTACATATTTTCTCTCGTTCATCCCTGTCTGAGGGATGTTCTCCACTTTGAAGGTAGTTTTCAATGGGGGTAATCCTGCCAGTGGCAGGAGCATATGTCATAGGGACAGGACTGAGTTGGTTGATTTATTTTTTCTTAGTCTGAACAAACGGCAAGACCATTTGATAATGATAAATACTGATAATTGTTTCATCCTGATCCATGATGGTGAGGGATGTGGCCACATTAGCTAATGCATCGGCCTCGGAATTCTGAGACTGGGGAATATAGGTTAATGTTGGGTCTGTGGAGAATTCCTCCATTAACCCTTGGCCATGGTCAAACAGGGGAATCATCTCCTCCTTTTCAATAGCATAGTCACCATTTACTTTCTTCATGACCAGTTCTGATTCACCTTTTCTTTAAGGTGCTATACTTTTTCCTGGAGTGTGAGCTCCAGGCCTGAAATGAGGGCTTTATACTCTGCCTCATTGGCCATACATCTCTCTAATAGTAGGAAGGAATATGGAAAGGCTGCCTTTTCTGGGGACATGAGTATTATCTCTAAACCCACCTTGTTAAATTTGGGATCCTCCATCCTTCTCCCTGACAGGCTTTGGGATGCGTCGTCGAAGTACATTTCCCATGTTGGGAACTCCTCTTGAACCGAGAATATGTCCTCATCAGGTAACTCGGCATCCAGTGCTGTGGTCCCTGTCGAGGGGTGCTCTGCTAAAAAATTTTCTAATGCCTGGCCTTTGATGGATTTCTTGTAACGAACCAAAGTTTCATTAATGGAAATCCCTCTTGATCTAATTAAATTTCTCTTTATGAAAAACGTTTTTATATGATGTCAACTTATTTGGTTTTATTTTACGAATTTTTACCATTGCTAATATAGCCATTGAACAGTGATCACATGATTAGTATAAATATAGAACTTTAACAAATCCAATTTACTCAGACAAAAGAAGCGATGGCCTCGTCCAGTAGAATTTCTCCATACGAAGCCCATTTGTCGGAGCTTGGAAAAGAGGTGGCATCCTTGGGCTTTTCCATTGACCATTCCCAAGCTGAGCTTCATCATGTCAAGCTCGAACGGGACCGTCTACGCGAAAAGTGGAAGTTGATTGAAATTATCACTCGAGGGATGTTATCTAAGCCACCCCAAGAGTCTGTAACCATTGCACACCTTACCCTTAGGTCTTATGCGACTATTTGAAGGGGTTATGTAACAAATAAGTAGTACAATGGTAATATACATTATTTTTTTTTGTATATAAGAATGAATATAATTTCTAGTCATTTTTGATACATTGTAAATAGTTTTTAAAGTACTAATGGTGTTTTTAGTTATTATTTAATTAAGAAATCTATTTTATTAGAATAAGGGATTTTTGAATTATAAAATATTTTAATAAAATAATATTATTATTATTAAATTAATTTTTATTAAATATAAATGATCTTATAATTTTATGAATGCAATTAAAATTTTTATTATGGTTTGAAAGCCATTTCTGTCAAAACCCGTGAATTTTTTATAAATGATGGTTTTTATTTGAAAAGTGAAAATTCACATACATAGAAAATTATTTAGATAAAATAAATGTTATTTTTAGAATCGGGACGTCGAAATTATCCAACGGTGAATTTTTCATAATTTTCTGAGAGTCAAATTTTTGGGTAAAAATTAAATACCGTTTAAATATATAATGTGTTTTATGACATCATAATGACCCAATGGTGATGTAATAAAATACCATAATCCCTATTTTTGGACAATATATGTTTTATCATTAAAATACTGTGATTTTGGGTTTGTTTGACTTACTTTTCAAAGCATTAATGGACCCCTCAAGACATATTCAACACTTTGCCTTTTTAAATTAATTTCCATGGGAGTGTGACTCACCTCCACATAACCAACCATATTATTTTAAGAAGTTCGGACGTGGGACTTATAAAATATTGTTTTTTTCTTTCCATTGCCAAAAACCATGGGATGTTTTGTGGTTTGAACTAATTTAATGTAACTGGACCCAAACCAAAATAATAAAGAATTCCCTCACCTTTCCTATATAAACCCACCCAAGCTCCCACTTTCTCCCCTCTAAAATCCCTTGGAGTTCATCCAACATCTGCCTTAATCTCTCTAGAATCCTCCCAGGGTGCCCCAAGCTCCCAAGAATCCACTGAAAAACCTCTCTCTAGCCTTTGGAATCACACTTCCAAGTAAGGGTTTTTTCTTCCTTTCTCATTTTTTGTAAATTTTCATTAAGTTGTATTGCCCTTTTAATTTCATTTATGAATGTTGGGGTATGGTTTCAAACCTACCCCATACTTCCCTCTTATTGTTTGAATGATGGGAGACCCCTTTCTCTCTCATTAAATTCCTCCCATGTACACCCGTTACTATGCCGAAATTCCGAAAGGAACTTTTCTCTCTTCTTTTACATTCAAGCAATACTTTTGTATCATGAATCTAAATTCCATTTCAATTGTTGGGACATGTATCTATATTACCTACTTACTATCCATTACATGTAAATATGATGAGTAACCCCTTCTCTCTCATCAACCTTTTTAATGAATTCTTATGTCACACTGTTGCGCTGTCGAAATCGCACAGATTTTCTAAGCCAATGTCATTGTGTAGTGAATACCATGCCCATTTCTCCATCAAGGGTATTCACCTTTATGCACATTTAATTATTGATTTTAATGTTTCATGTATGAATTCCACATTCCTTTATCGTGGAATAAATTATTATGTTTTATGAATCCATGTTTTATGATCCATGTGGCACACTTATGCATGAAATGAAATGTTTAAGAAAGGTGCGCCCATATAGCGCTCCAATGCATTGGGTAAAGTATAGTATCATGATACGTCATGTGAAATGAGTGTTGACTCATGCTAATTCATGTTCCATGATGGTTTACTCGTGCTTTATGTTCAATGAGGGTTTACTAATGCTCCTTGTGCAATGTGCTTTGGCTCATGCTAATTCCATGATAAGTGTTGTTGCCACATCTCCATGTTATGATTATAATGCTTTATCATGCCTTTATGTTCATGTTTCTTTTATTCACTATTGATTATGCCTATTGTCTAACATGTCTTGTACTCATCATGTTATTCCATGTGTACTCCCTTACTGGGCTTTATAGCTCACCCTTTTCTTATGCATGTCCTCAGGTTATCCCATGCAATGCTAAGTACGAAGGAATGTAGTGGCCATGAAAAAGAAGTTTTCCATAAAGATGTTGTATTTCATGTTTTCTGTTTTTATGTAATGATCCTAATCCCCAAAGACACTAAACCTCTCAATCTTATTTGTTGTATCAAGTGATGTTTTATGTAATAAATCATGTTTAAGTGGTAATAAAAAGCAGGGTTGTCATAGTTGGTATCAGAGGATAGGTTTAGTTATTTTTGGGACTTGGAAACCCTAGTAAATCCTCAGATACAAGACTAAGTACAATAAAAACATCCCTATGTTTTGTTAAATACTATGTAAGTGGTTTATCAAACAAATACATCCCTGTCTGGATACGAGCAGGTAGAGGAGGCTCTGGCACAGATGTATCCTAGGGGTAAAACCCGAAAACACCACTTTGAGCTAGACTCGAACGGGAACTGGTGCATGACAACTGGCCTTGATGCACTCTTGGTAACGACACCCCCGGGGGATATGTTTTGTTAAATTCACAATCTTAGTATGAACCCTTATTAAGGGAAAAATTCCACTAAGAATATATGTTAGAAAGTAGATCATGAAAAGCCTAGATTAAAGCCTATAGACTCATGAGTTAAGGAAATAAAAGTTTATTTATAAGTCATCAACTTTTTTCTTTGGATTACCCTTTATGTTTTACCCTTAAATTTACTTTTATTCCAGCCAATGGCCGATAATAGGAGGACTCGGGCTAACAACCGTTGTGAAGGTCAGTGTGATGATTGTACTAATGAGATGCTCAATCCAATGGGAGAGGGAATCACGATCTTTGTCACACTTCTCTCTCAGCTAACTCATGTTTTTAATTGAAACACAGGTCAAGAGGAACATTCAACCCCCATAAGAAAGAACAAGTCACTATTGAGAGCTTTATGAGAAAAAGGACTCCTACTTTTAGTGGATCATCTAATCCCATGATTGTTGAACAATGGATCAACTCCATTGAAAAGATCTTCTACATATTTCAATGTTATGAACATGAGAAGGTTCTCTTGGCTGCTTATCGTACAGAAGGTGAAGCTGATTAATAGTGGATGTTGATCAAAAATACGAAGCCTGAGGAGGAGATCGAGGCTTTGGAATGGAAGGAATTCCATAAGATGTTTTTCGTTAAATATTTTCCGCGCACCCTCCGACTTAAGATGGAAATGGACTTCCTTTCCCTCAAGCAAAAAAGATGAAGAATCTGTTGGAGCGTATGAGGAAAACTTCAAAAGGCTTGCACGATACGCTTCCAGATTTGTCGTTACCCCCAAATGCAAGGTTTACCACTTCTTCGGTGGGCTGAATCCTAGCTTGCGGAAAGCATTAGTGATCCGTGACTTCGACAGATATGAGTAAATTGTCTGACGTGCCCTCAAGGTCAAAATGGAGATCGGGGAATCACATGGGTATAATGGGGACAAGAAGCATAAGGTGTAATTCAATGCTGGTGGTCCAATGGATAAATCCAGTGGCACTAAGAAGTTTCAGCACCCCACTTTCCAAAATTGCGGAAAGAAGCACCCTGGAAATTTCCTTAAGGGGACGAGAAAATGCTTCAGGTATGGAAGAGAAGGGCACCTAGCTGTTAACTATTGGCAAGAATGACCCGCGACTGCGACAGAGCAGATAAATGCTCCGTTCGAACCTCAACACGTTGTTCAATGCTATAAATGCAAAGAACCGGGTCATTTTGCAAATCAGTGCCCTAATCCAAGGGTTTTCGGAGGCAACCAAAAACCTCCAAGACAGCAAGGAGGAGCTTTTTCCATCACTTCTACCGAAGTGAACCCCGACAGCCAAGTGGTGACAGGTATTCTAGTTATTCATTCAAGAATAGCGACTGTACTTTTTGATTTAGGTTCTACGCATTCTTTTATATCTTGAAAGTTTAGTAGAACAATCCCAGCACCACAACAAATCGTGGATGTAAAGATGTTGGTGAGTACGGAAAATGGGGAAATCTTTGCATCCCATGAATATAAGTCCTCTCCTGTTATAATCTGTGGATTTAATTTCTTATCGAACCTCGTCATACTCTCTTTGGTGGAATTTGATGCAATTCTTCGCATGGATTGGCTTTCCTTATATAGAGACAACATAAATTGTTGGGAGAGGGAAATCACACTCCATATAGATAATTGACCACCGATTCATTAAATGTTTCAAGAGGAAGATGAATCTCCTTTAGCTCCATCATCTAAAGCATAGATATTACTTCCCTATGAGCATGCATATCTGGCTCAGATGATTGATTCCAAAGAATAAACCATCCTTGAAGAAATTCCTATTGTGAGGGAATTCACTGAAGTGTTTCCTGAGGAACTGCCTGGTCTTCCTCCAAGAAGAGATGTTGAGTTCTCAATTGAACTTATACCTGGGGCACTACCGATATCCAAGAATCCATATAGAATGGCTGTTTTTGAGCTTGAAGAGATGAAGAAACAACTAAAGGAGAATCTGGATAAAGGGTTTATACGGCCAAGTGCTTCACCATGGGGTGCACCAGTCCTCTTCATCAAGAATAAGGATGGGTCAATGCGGCTTTGCATAGATTATCATGAACTTAACAAAATCATGATAAGAACAAGTATCCTATCCCAAGAATTGATGAATTGTTTGATCAGCTGCGTGGAGCACAATACTTCTCCAAGGTGGATTTGCGGTCGGGATATTATCAAGTAAGGGCGAAGAAGAAAGATGTCCCCAAGACTACTTTTCGTACAAGATACGGTCACGATGAATTCACATTAATGCCTTTCGGACTCACCAAAGATCTATCAATATTCATGGACTTAATAAATAGAGTCTTTATAGATTACCTAGACAAATTTTTGGTAGTATTTATAGATGATATTCTAATATACTCCAAAACCAAGGAGGACCATGAGGAGCATTTAAGAACTGTAATAGAGACTTTGTGCAAGGATAATCTCTATGAAAAGTATAGAATGTGTGAGTTCTGGTTGAAGGAGGTCTCATTCTTAGGCCATGTCATCACAAGAAATGGGATATCTATGGATCCCTCCAAAACAGATGCAATTGAGGGATGGCTGAGGCCAACATCAGTAACGGATATCCATAGATTCTTGGGGTTAGCTGGATATTATCGAAGATTTGTGAGAAATTTCACATGATTTCCAAACCCTCTTACCAAGCTAACTCGAATGGGAGTAAAGTTTTCTTAGAGTGATTAATGCGAAGAAATCTTCAAGGAGTTGAAAAGGAGGCTTATCACTGCACCCATTCTCACTTTACCCACAAGTAGGGAGCTTTTTTTGGTATTCAGTGATGCTTCGAAGATGGGCTTAGGATGTGTGCTGATGCAAAATGAAAAAGTTATATCCTATTCCTCGAGGCAGTTGAAAATCCATGATCAAAACTATCCAACGCATGATCTGGAGTTGGGGGCTGTGATCTTTGCCTTGAAAATCTGGCGGCATTATCTCTATGGAGACAAATGTGAGATATATACTGACCACAAGAGTCTTAAATATATATTCACACATAAAGAGCTTAATATGCACTAGAGAATATGGATAGAGCTCATCAAGGAATATGACTGTTCAATACACTACCACCCTGGGAAAGCGAATAAGGTGGTAGATGCCCTAAATAAAAAGGATCTAGTGATTCTATCAATGATGAGAATTGAGAAGGATCCAATCATATTAGACTTAATGAATATGGATGTGGGAATTATAAGGAAAGGAACATCATCAATCCTTTCACAAATTATTACTCAACCATCTCTTTTTGAAAGGATAAATGATGCTCAAAAGGATGATGTGGGAATTCAAGAAAATGTGGAAGCTATCAAAAAGGGAAAATCCTTGGAGTTTAATGTTAATGCGGAAGGAATTGTGTGGTTTGGGAAAAGACTATGTGTTCCATCATGTCCAGAGATGAAGAAGGAACTTTTGGATGATGCACATAGTTCAAATTTATCTATTCACCTAGGGATCACAATGATGTATCGAGATCTCCGAGAAAACATTTGGTGGGATAATATGAAGAAGAAGATCGCTGAATATACATCAATGTTCCTAGTGTGTCAGCAAGTGAAGGCAGAGAGGCAGAAGTCTGAGGGGATAATGCAACCGTTGCCCATACCAGAATGGAAATGGGAGAACATCACCATGGACTTTGTCACCGAACATCCAAGGACATCCAAAGGCAACAATGCAATCTGGGTTGTTGTGGATCATCTTACAAAGACTGCACACTTCATTGCTATTCGAGAGGATTTCTCTTTGGATCAACTGGCACGTATATATATCAGGGATGTAGTAAGGTTGCATGCAGTATCACTATCTATTATGTTTGACCAAGATCCAAGATTCACCTCTATGTTTTGTAAGAGTCTTCAACATGCTCTAAATACTGAACTGAAGATCAGTACGGCCTATCATCCTCAAACTGATGGCCAATCTGAGCGGACTATCCAAACACTTGAGGATATGTTGAGAGCGTGCTCGATGGACTTTAAAAGAGGATGGGATCAACATCTTCCTCTATTTGAGTTCTCTTATAATAAAAGTTTCCACTCGAGCATCCAAATGGCACCATATGAAGCCCTGTATGGGAAAAGGTACAGAACACTTGCATGTTGGGATGAGGTCGGTAAACGTAAGCTGCTTGGACCAGAAATGGTCGAAGAAATGGTGGATATGGTTTAAACCATTCAGCAGCATATCAAGGCAGCCCAGAGTCGACAAAAGATTTATGCATATAATTGTCGACGATTCCTTGAGTTTAAAGTTTAAGACACGGTGTTTTTACACATATCTCTGTGGAAAAGTTCATGAGGTTTGGAAAGAAAGGGAAGCTAAGTCCATGGTACATCATCCCCATTCGATATTCTTGATCATTTTGGGGTTGTGGCCTATCGACTAGCACTTCCACCCACTATGGCCAAAGTACATGATGTCATTAATGTATCCCACTTAAGGAAGTACATACTAGACCCTTCACATGTACTCTCTTCTGAGGTGGTACAATTTCAAGACGACCTTTCTTATGAGGAGAAACCAGTGAAGATATTAGATCTTAGAGAACAAGTTCTATGAAATAAGATAATGCCCCTCGTCAAGGTGTTGTGGAGAAACCACAAGTTTGAAGAAACGACTTGGGAATCAGAGGAAAAGATGAAGTTGAGTTACCCACATCTGTTTTAGTGTGGGAAAAGGAAAAATTTCGATGGCGAAATTTCTTAAGGGGGGAATTTTGTAACGACCCAAAGATTCATTAATGGAAATCCCTCTTTATCTAATTAAATGTCTCTTTATGAAAAATATTTTTATAGTATGTCAACTTCTTTGGTTTTATGTTAAGAATTTTTATCGTTGCTAATATAGTCGTTGAACAGTGATCACATGATTAGTATAAATATAGGACATTAACAATTCCAATTTACTCAAACAAAAGAAGCGATGGCCTTATATTGTAGAATTACTCCATAGGAAGCCCATTTGTTAGAACTCAGAAAAGAGGTGGCATCCTTGTTCTTCTCTCTTGACCAATCCCAAGCTGAGCTTCATCATGTCAAGCTCGAACGTGACCGTTTACGGGAAAAGTTCATGTTGATTGAAATTATCACTCGAGCAATGTTATCTCAGCCACACCAAGAGTCTGTCACCATTGCACACCTTACCCTTAGGTCTTATGCGGCTATTTTAAGGGGTTATGTAACTAATAAGTAGTACTATGTTCATGTACATTAGTTTTTTGTCTATAACAATGAATATAATTTCTAGTCATTTTTGTTACATTGTAAAGAGTTTTTAAAGTACAAATCGTGTTTTTAGTAATTATTTAATTAATAAACCTATTTTATTAAATTAAGGTATTTTTGAATTAAATAATATTTTAATAAAATAATAAAATTATTATTAAATTAATTATTATTAAATATTTATTGTCTTATAATTTTATGAATGCAATTAAATTTTTTGTTATGGTTTAAAAGCCATTTCTGTCAAAACCCATGAATTTTCGATAAATGACGGTTTTTATTTTAAAAATGAAAATTCACATATTTAGAAAATTATTTAGATAATATAAATGTAATTTTTGGAATCAGGATGTCGAAATTATCCAACGGTGAATTTTTCATAATTTTCTGAGACAGTCAAATTTTTGGGTTAAAATTAAATACTGTTTAAATATATAATGTGTTTTATGATATAATAATGACGCAATGGTGATGTAATAAAATACCATAATCCTTATGATCGTAAAATATATGTTTTATCATTAAAATAATGTAATTTTTGGTTTGTTTTACTTACTTTTCCAAGCATTAATGGACCCCTCCACACATATTCAACACTTTGCCTTTTTAAATTAATTTCCATGGGAGTGTGACTCACCTCCACATAAGAAACCTTATTATTTTAAGAAGTTCGGACTTGGTACTTATAAAATATTTTTTTACTCTTCCATTTTCCAAAAACCATGGGCAAAAACCATGCGATGGTTTGTGGTTTTGATTAATGTAATGTAAGGGGACCCAAACCTAAATAATAAAGAATTCCCTAACCTTTCCTATATAAACCCACCCAAGCTCCCACTTCCTCCTCACTAAAATCCCTTGGAGTTAGTCCATCCTTTGACCTACTCTTTATATAATCCTCCCAAGGTTTCCCAAGCCCCCAAGAAGCCTCTCACAAGCCTCTCTCTAGCCTTTGGAAGCACACATCCAAGTAAGGTTTTTTTCTTCCTTTATCATTTTTTGTCAATTTTCATTAAGTTGTATTGCCCTTTTTCATTTCAATTATGAATATTGGGGTATGGTTTCGCACCTCCCTCATACTTCCCTCTTATTTTTTAATGATGGGATACCCATTTCTCTATCATTAAATGCGTCCCATGTACACCCGTTATTATGATGAAATTCCGAAAGGAACTTCTCTCTCTTCTTTTACATTCAAGCAATACTTTTGTATCATGAATCTAAATTCCATTTAAACATTTGGGACATGTATCTATATGACCTAATTACTGTCCATTACATGTAAATGTGATGAGTAACCCCTTTCTCCCTCCTCATCATTTTTTATGAATTCTTATGTCACGCCTTTACGCTGCCGAAATCAAACCGATTTTCTAAGCCAATGTCATTATGTAGTGAATACCATGCCCATTTCTCCATCAAGGGTATTCACCTTTATGAAAATTTACATCTTGATTTTAAAGTTTCATGTATTAATTCCACATTCCTTTATCGTGTAATAAATGATTATGTTTTATGAATCCATGTTATTTGATCCATGTGGCACACTTATGCATGAAATGAAATGTTTAAGAAGGGTGTGACTTTATAGCGCTCCAATGCATTTGGTAAAGCATAGTATCATTATACGTCATGTGTAATGAGTGTTGAATCATGCTAATTCATGTTCAACGAGGGTTTACTCGTGCTTTATGTGCAATGAGGGTTTACTCATGCTCTATGTGCAATGAGCCTTGGCTCATGATAATTCCATGATAAGTGTTGTTGCCACATCTCCATGTTATGATTATCATGCTTTATCATGCCTTTATGTTCATGTTTCTTTTATGATCTATTGATTAAGCCAATAGTCTAACATGTCTTGTACTCCTCAGGTTATTCCATGTGTACTCCCTTACTGGGCTTTATAGCTCACCCTTTTTTTATGCATGCCCTCAGGTTATCCCATGAAATGCTAAGTACGAAGGAATGTAGTGGTCATGAAAAGGAAGTTTTCAATAAAGATGTTGTATTTCATGTTTTAAGTTTTTATGTAATGATCCTAAGACCTAAAGACACTAAACCTCTCGATCTTATTTGTTGTATCAAGTGAAGTTTTATGTAATAAATCATGTTTAAGTTGTAAAAAAGCTGGGTTGTCATATTTCTGAGGCACAAACCAGATATCAATCTTTTGTAGGATGACTACCCATCGGGATAGGCACTCGGTCAGCATTGTGCGACTGAGGATGTACTTGAGTGGGTTACTACGTGAGACCAAATGGACTTCATGATGCTACAGATAATGTCACAATTTTTGAATGGTGAATACCTAGGACAAAGAACCCTTCTCGAAGTCTTAGTATCGAGTTTCCGCATTGATCATGGTTCGACTGAGGTAATAGAGACTTTTTTCACTGCCGATGTCATTTTTATCTGCGAGGAAGGCTCCTAGTGACCATTCTAGGGTTGTCACATAAAGGATGAGAGGTCTCCATTCAACCGAGGGGTTGAGCACTAGTGGTATTAATAGGTACTTCTTTAGTCTATCGAATGCCTCTTGGAAATCATCTGTCCATTGGTATGTAACCCCCTTTTTCATTAACCTGGTGAAGGGAAAACATTTGCCCGACAGGTTGGCTATGAACCACCTAATGTATGCCAGGTGTCCTTGGAATCCTCTCAACTCAGTGAGATTTAGGGGAGGTGGCAGACCAAAGATAGCCTTTTTCTTTTCAAGGTCGACTTTGATGCCACGATGGTGTATGACAAAGCCAAGGAATTTCATGGAGGTAACCTCGAAGGCGCATTTCAGGGGATTCATCTTCAAGCTATGTTGTCGAAGTTTATTGAAGACGGTTTCATGGTCTGATAGGTGATCTAAGCACAATCATGATTTGACCACCATGTTATCCACATAGAATTCAATGAGTCTTCCCATGAATGGTTTAATGATATGATGCATGGCGCTTTGATATGTGGTGCTAGCATTCTAGAGACCAAAGGGAATGACCATGCAAAAGAATATTCCTTGAGGGGATCTGAAGGAAGTGGTTTATTCGCCTTCTCAGGACATCTAGATTTTATTATACCCAGAATAACCATCCATAAAGGATAGAGCCTCATACTCGGCCATTGCGTCGATTAATAACTCGGTAATCGGGACATGGAAATCATCTTTTGGGAAGTGCCGATAGAGATCTCAGAAATCGATGCAGACGTGGATTTGTCAATTTTTTTTCTTGACGGGGACATTGTTGGATAGCCAGGTTGGGTATTGGACCTCCCAAATGAACCCTACTTCAATAACCTTATCGACTTCAACCTCTATTTTGGTAGCATGTGAGGGGTGCAACCTTCTGGCGGCTTGTTTAAAGCCCTGATGGTCTTCTGGCAGACCTGAGTGGTGCGTCGCCACATCTGGATCGAGTCCCGGCATTTTTGTGTAATTCCATGCAAAAACATCTCGATGTTTCCTCAGGAAATAAGTATACACCTCATGATCATCTGGATACATGGATGTACAAATGAGAGCAGGCCTCGGGTCTTCCTCGGTACACATGTTTATTTCCCTAAGCACATCCACAGTGGTGGAGATACCTTCCTCGAATGCGAGAGTTTCATCCCTGAGATCTTCATCCTCTTCTTCCCCCACATTCTCATCTATTTGATTTGACGGGGGGAGAGTTCCTGGCATGGGCTCTTGGGGGTCCGGAGGCGAGGCATCATGGGCATCCCTTCTAAATTTTTCACCCCTAAATTGAGGGTTAAAGGAAATTTCCCCATTTTCATGCTCGTTCGTTATAGATAAAGTCCTGAGGACAGTTGAGTGTGTGTCCTGGATTGAATTTTTGCTCTCAACATAGTTGATGGTCAATACGTAGTCTCCACTGAGCTGCTTGAGGCAGTCATCCGGAACCATTTCTAGACCATTTGGAGCGGGGATCCAGTCAATACCATCGAGCGAAGGTTTCTTTTTTCCTTTTCTTATAAACCCTGGTATCAATGTAGTGTGACTTAGAGATCTCGATAGGGGCCTTGTCATTGTGCAATGTCCCACTTTTTCCATTGACGCAATACTTGATACACTGGTGGTAAGATTATGGAATGGCCATGTGCTTATGGATCCATGGCCTTCCAAGCAGGGCATTGATTGATGTGTTTTGCCGGACCACTAAGAAATTCCAAGTAGGCCACAAGGTTGCCAAAATGGGTTTTAAGCTTGATTTTTCCCATTGGCTTCTGTTCACTCTTTTTGTAACCCAAAAAAGTTGTGGCTGAGGGTACTAGGTCATCCTCACTGTATCCCAACATACGGACTGTCCATAGGGGAAAAAGGTTATCTCCAAAGCTGTTGTCAATAAAGACTTTCCAGATCTCAACATCATTTAGTGTTCTGGATCCATATAGTGGTTTGATATGTCCTTGAATGATGTCATCTTATCCTGATCAGTGAAGGAAATAACCGCATTGCATTAAGTCGGGCCAATCTTTTTTCGATAAATCTCGGTGGCAGCTAACTCGGCTTGAAACACCTGGGGGATGAGCAAGGCTTCTATAAGCACCTCCCTGAGATCTCCTATCAAACAGAGGGCATCCATGATTTAATGTTTGGCTGGTACCGACGACAGCTGCTTACGGATGTCATATTTCTACTTCAGCGGCCGATGCTTCTCCTTTGGTGGGAGAGATTTAGTAGGCACTTTGGAGGCTGGAGTATGTGATGTGGAATGACAGGCCATGGGGTCAGATATCGGCGGTGTTCCTACGTTCTGGGGACTTAGACCAGCTGTTCTGTTTGTGCGCACAGGACAGCTAAAAACTTCTTTCTCCTCTCATGGGTACCACTGAATGACTGGGCCAGAGTGGCCACTTTTGGAGGTGGAGGGATATTATTTCTCGTATTGAGTCTGTTAATGGTATCTTCCATGGTTTTCCATGATATTAATGGTTTGAGTCGTGGTAAAACCATAGGGTTGTTTTCGGCAATGACTGTGCCTCCCCTGGAATCCCCTACTTCGGTGATTCCTCCTCTCGGCCCCTTGGGTTGGGAACTCGGGTTTGTAACCATACCCTTCATCATGGAATGATTCCATTAGATGGAAAATGTTGATGGAACCAATGATTAGTTCGTTGTCCTGTGACAGGTCAACCTGGTCGGTTTTCCCTCATGGTGTCATTTGGTGGGTCGGTGCCCGTGGTGCCAAGTTTGGGGTCATAAAAGCCACCAGTTTGGGGGCTAACTTCAGCCTCGTTGTGGACTACTCCTCTTGCGATTGTCTCCTACCTCCATGATTACGCCTGGATGACTAGATCGTGGAGTGTTATGAGGCCGATATTGTCGACTGTGCAGCATTAGGGGCTGTTGGTGGCAACAACGACTGCTGTAGTTGAGCTCAGAGCATGACCTAAGCTCATTTGACAGTCTTCCGAGTCATCCATTCATCAAATTTCATCCCCTTCTTGCGGGTGACTTCCTGCCACCGATCCCCTTTATCAAAGTCAGTTGTAGAAATGTACATCACACGTTATGGGGGTGGTCCTAGCTCGACCTGCCCAGAGTCTACCATCCTTTTAAGGAGGTATTTGAAGATGAAGATTTATTGGATATTTTTCCCCAACATTCGATGGTAGGGATTGTAGTCTGGCATGTCATTGCGGACAACATCGTAGGGATTCCTTGGCTTCAGAAGGTGGAGAAAGTTGCAATTCATGGAAGTGATGAAGTAGCCTCAGACTTGGTCCTCTCGGAATGAGTATACTTTGTGTCTCCATTCCTCGAATAGGTTTCACATCGATCCTATTTGATCTCCCTGCTTGGGTGGAGGCAACCACTGATATACATGGGGCCCTTGAGGATTTTGTGGAGGCCTAGACAGTGGAGCAGGCGCAGGGGATGTCTTGAGCATGACAGAGAACGCTTCAGCTCTAACTGTTCTCTTTGTAGGAGCCTGTGAGGCTATTCGGGACTACAGATTAGTCCACTATAGGGAGTCTTAAATTCTCTGGGTAATGGCAGAGAGATTGCGGAATCCATTAGTGCACTCCATTGGTATGAGCATTGTTCGCAGCTCATCCTTAAGGTTATTGATTCTTATGGAAGTCATCTCGTCTTGGGGATTTGGCATGTTCATAGAGTAGTTAAGACCCTTCTATATGGTGATGAAATCTAAGGCCCTCTCATTCTCCCTCACTTTTCAATTCATGAGGTCGCTGACCGTTGTTTTAGGCAGTCTTGAGCTGATGTGGAATAGGAACTGCTACCAAAGGTCTTCCCAACTCATTATAAACTGAGCTAGTATATGTGTATACCATACGAAGGTAGATCCTTGCATGGTCCGTATGAAGCATCTGAGCTTCACTGCTTTTGTTGCTCCAGAGATCCTATCATAGTGTCGTAATAAGACGCGTTTTGCATCAAATTCTATTCCGGATCACTTGATCCATTGAAAATAGGGAATACAAGGGTCCCGAAATTGGGTGGGGGTGGCGTGTTGCTCACCCAATCTAGGTAGGGCTTCCGATCTGGCTGTATCAGAGTGCGTTGACCTACTATTGCCTCCAATAGAGCGATCAGTTCCTCGATGGTGCTGGCGAGTCCCTAGTTTACATCCTGTTGGGCCCAGTCTTGGACAGGTGTATCCCGATGCATTTTCTAAGGGTCTGGATTGGCCATTGACAATGCTTTATATTCCGTTTGTGACACCTTTATAGGGTTCATATATACTCTCTCTGTTTCCTTCTTAAGTGCAGGGAAGTCTTGGTATTCACCTAAATCCATGTTCAGGTAGTTGGATGGACCTGGAACCTCATCGGGCGGGATCCCTAACCGCGCTTCATTTGTCAGGGAAAACAATGGTATTTGAGGTGCCCTTGCTGGGAGTGCAAGGAAAGGCTCTTCATGGTAAGTGCTTTCAAAAAGATGGTTCCTCTGGAGTAGTTCAGCATTAAGTCACCCAAATTCTTTCATTTCCTCTTCATGCTGAGAGAATCTCACTTCGATCAGAAGTGGCTTGTTTTTATCAAGAGAAATGGACGGGTTAAGAGAAACCGGTCATTTTTTCTTATCCTTGTTGGAGGCTTTCAAGGTAAGAAGAGGCAGGTTATCTGGAAGGGAGACCATATTTAGGGAGGCCCTCTGGTTCTGGGTGTGCACACCTGGTGGTTTTTTGTGAGTCATACCCTGACTGGAATCATTGTTTCCCAATCCATCTGGATTTTCATCATCTCTAATGTCACTATTAGGGTAATCCTCTATGGTGTTGATGGATGCATTTCATGGGGTGGTGGATATGTCATCATCCAAATAGGTAGAGGATCTCTCGTCCCTTTTAATAGTCCTCCCCTTCCTATCCCGGTTATGCTTTCAAACTCCTTGACGACGAGTGATGCGGAAAGCTCCTTAATATGACCTCCCGGTACGCCTCCCTCTTGAAGGGTGTGGTGATTCAAAATACAGGATAGGGAAGAAACCTCCTCTTCTGACAGTCCTCTATAGGCAAGAGAATACTGATTCTCATGGGCGAGGATGTTGTTGAGGTGGTAAAATGCCCCCAACCCTAAGGGCTGGGGTTGGATCCTTTCCTCGGACGTTGAGTCTCTTTCCATTTTTATTTTTCCTATGGGGGAATTTGCTATAAAAATTCCCCCAGCCCTGAAGACTGGTGTTGACCCTAGATTACAGCACTGGGTGGTACTATCGCTACCTGCCTGATCTTGCATGCCCCAATTTGGGGGTGAACTGGATTTAATGTTGATTTCAACTTTGAATCAATCCCCTATGGGGAGGCAAGCAATGATGGCTGATTAGCCTCTCTCAGGCGAGAGGCAAGTTGTATGCTTTCAGTGGCCTAATTTAGGATTTCTTGAATGGATTGTTCCCATCTGGCCTAGAGCATCTGGGACTTACTCAAGGCATGTCTTTGTTGGGTGTGTTTCCTTTATCAAATAAGGAGACCACTTGATTGATATCTTGACGTGATGATGTTGCAAAACATTACACTGAACTGGTTCTTCTGGGCGGGGAGCGGAGTGAAATGTATAGCTCCATGTTCTCCCCATCCTTTGATATGGACTCATGTCGAAGTGTCACCAATGAGGCGGAGCAACTGGTGAAGTTCATGGAGGCAAGATAACTCCATGTTTCTTTTACGCCTCTTGGGTCATTGTTGTCGCGCCGAAGGAAGAGCTTCGAGGTCGATGTGACGCAGGAGGTCTCCTATTGTCTTTAAATGGTCTACAAACCCATAGTAGGGTAGGAATCTTGACTGCAGCCAGCGGAGGGTTGTCCATATATTAGAGTGGATGTCATGCACACATTCTTCTGGAATCTTTCTAGGTATGTCGAATAGAATGGTGGCCGTGGGCCAAAATATAACTGGTACATCATCTTTGGCCAGTCGTTTCCTCAAGTGGAACATGTCAGAATATTCCTCCGCTAGTGATTCCTCTACCTAGTCGGCCCTACTGAGACACTTATCGATAGTGTTGTCAGAGGTAGTGGGGCTGGAAGGTATTCAATTGTCATGTGGGTGATTTCGAGGTGGTTTAGAAGATGAACGTGTCCTCGGACCATCTCCTTGTTGAAGAAGGGTGTCGTTCGAAACTAGCTGGGAATCTGACATGCTCGATCCTGTCCTTCTGAGTGCCTCGGATTATGAGGGCTTTTTTTGTGCTTGATTTGGTAGGGAGAGGACCTTCCAGTCGATATGATATGTCATTACGGGGAGGACCTTCGCAATGGTGGCCTCAATGGCAAGGACTACCATTACAGGTGCCGCAGGGAGAGAACCTATGGGGAACACCCTGGGGAGGTCCTTTAGAATGTACCAAAAGGAGGGGAGGGCCTTCTCATTTATCGGCATCTTGGAAGGGAGGGAGTCCTCTATCTGTGTTGTAATGGTGAGGGCTACCATTATTACTTGATGCCTCACTGCATAGAAGAATGTTTCACTACATACCCTGGGGAGGACCTCCAAGGCATATTTCAGCAATGGGAGGAACTTCTGGCTGCATAACGTTGTTATAGGGAGGTCCAACGCAATAACTACCATCATAGTGAGGATGACCATCTTGGTTTGACGTCTGATGTGTATCCTAAGGTGGACCTTCGAGATACACTGCGACAAGGGAAGTAACTTCTTGTTTCTTGGGGCCATTGTGGGGAGGACCTTCGCAATGGTGGTTGTGGTGACGAGGACTACCATAACAGTGGCCTCAGTAGAGATGACTACCATCACAACTGCCCCATGGAGAATGTCTATGGGGAACACCCTGGGGAGGGACTTCAAAATGTACCACAACGAGGTGAGGGCCTTGTCGTTGCTTGACGTCTCTATAGGTAGGTCCTCCGTTATCAGAGTGGCGAGGAATGCCACCATGATCTGATGCCTAGATGCATCAAGTATCGTTTCAACTGATCCCCTTGGGGAGGACCTTCAGGGTAGGACATGACAAGGGGAGGGACTTCTTGTCATGATGAGACATCATTGCGGGGAGGGCCTCCGTAGTTGCGACTATGGTAGCAAGGACTACTTTGATAATCTGTGGTCCCACTGCACGAAGGGTGTTTACAGTGTATACCTCGGGGAGTACCTTTAGGGTTGACCGCAGAAGTGGAGGTCCTTCTTGCTGCTCGATCTTCTAGCCACGTAGAGGGCTACCATGACATGCATCAAATGAGAAGCTCTCGTGATCGATCAATTAATGCCCATGGGGTATGCCCCCACGGGTGCTCTGGGGAGGAAATTTAGAGTTGCTGGTAATGACATTGTGGGAAGGACCATCACAATTTCTACTGTATCTCCCATAATAATGTAATGGGTGGGTAGTGTTCTGAGCCTCTGATATGTGTTTAGTGGTATTGGGAACCGTAGCTTCCAGAAGAGTAGAGTATTAAACCCACTATTTATTTTCTGGCATCCTTCGGTGCGTTCGGGGTGCTTTCTTATGGGCAGCGGGGACCGTCTGCTCTTGGTAATGGCCTTCACCATTGGGTCCCTTTCTAATTGGGTCTCATGATTCTACAGAGATATGATGACGAACATCTAGACTTTTAGCAGGGATATATTCCTGCTCTGGAGCATCCACCGTGATGGACAGGTGTCCCCAAGTTGGAACGAGTGAAGCTGCTCGATCCAGTTTCCTTTTTATCGTGTAATATGAATTAAGACCCTCTTGGGTGGATGCAGGGATGTAGATCTACTCTAAGGTGGCTATATTTTCACTTAAGTGAGTCGCCTCAATTGGGGAGAAGGGATCACAGGCCAGAGCCATGTTGTTTCTGCTGATGCAATTACATTCTGGCAAGTCTGCAAGATATGATCTAGGATCAATACCTACTCCTCTATCATTGATAAGATATGCAGAGAGACATCTCTTGGCTAGAACGGGTATGAAGGCCCATTCTAGTATCAGAGTAGGAATATCATGCTCCTGTCCTCCGGTGGTCAGTGGGTACTGACAATTCTCCTATGTCGGGGCAGGTGAACGAATCTGCCCCTGTGCTGGGATATACCGGTTAATCTCTCCATTTTCCATCACATCAGGATGGCAGACTTTACTTGCATCCATAGGGATCGAGCACTGTATATGTTGGTTCCCCACCGTATCGAGTTGGTGGCCTTTGTTGGCAGGGAGACGTGCCCGCCTATTAATTGCCGCCTCATCTGGATGGAAGGCTTTGTTAATCGCCACCACATTGGGATGGTAGGCACCATGATCATCTGATATGAGGCGGTTATATTGGTGCTGGGTTGCCACCAAATCTGGTTTGTGGGCTTCATGACCCTGGGCAAGGAGAGGTGCTCCCAGGTAGGTGTCGTCATGTGTGAGTGACGGGATTGATGGAGCTTAAAGGGAATGCACGCCTACTTGTATGATGCCACCATGTCTGGATAACAGACTTTGGAGGAGCGGGTAGGTGTATATACCTGCTCGTGATATATCTCTGTGACTGGGCAACGAAGCTCCTCCTCCAGGACAAGGGTGATGACTGGTCCCTGGATGTATGTTTTCTGCCCTTGTCAGGCAGTCCGAGGGGCCGGAGCTCGGAGAGCGTGGACCTGGATCCTGGGGGAAAATCCACCGTAGCATGAGGATATTCATTTGGGGCATAAACGTGACGATTCCTTCTAGTGGGTCCCTTAGAGAAGAACCCCCATTTAGCAGGGATTCCATCCTCAGTGTCGACCTCATCCGCCTCCCCTAAGATAATGGAGGTATGCGTTGTCTCGTTCTGGGTATAAAATCCAAAAATGGTTTGAGACAGCTACAGGAGCCGTCTGGATCTGATTTCGAATTCACTACTAGGCAGGCGATCGGTAGTTCATGGAAAATTAGAGGGCGCGCATGGCCGCCTACAACTTTTGGAGAGTACCATTCTATTGGTACTCTCGGATCATCTCATTTGAGACCTAATGTTGAAGATGCTTAGTAGGTGATGAGGACCTTCATTGCTGAGGATGTCCGGTCATTTAGTTGTTTGATGTACATGTTTGTGAGTTCCTTCATGATGCCATTGGATCGAAGGGAGTTCTGATAGTTACCTGTAAAAATATTTTAATAAATTCAATTAGAAAACCCGTTAAAGCAGCATCTCATGATCCCATGCGTAATTAATGACCTTGCATAGCCCTCCTGGTGAGTATAAGGGGGAACATAGTGAGATTTGGTTAACTATTGTCATGATTGGTTAACGATTCATGTCGACGTTCACAATTTATTGTTACGCAAAGAGGGAGGTGGGTGGACCGATGTCCCCAGTGGGTCGATCTTGTGGATAGATGAGTTCCGCTCGATCGCCCAGGTCGGGTATATTGGTCTTCATTTCGAAACTCCCATCAATTCCTTATCCAACGATTCGTGGACCTTCTTTCCAAAGGCAGGTGTTCGCTAGTCGATTTGGCCAGCGATGCTTAAGAACTCACATTGGTTAAGAGGATGGGATGTCGAGCTCATCATTCCATTTTGGGGGGAATTATTTCATGTAATGGGACTCTCTTATAGTATTAAGACTTATTCATATGTTCGTGAATCTTTGGTATTTACCCAAGCATAGTATCCAAAGATTACTCCTGGTTGGCAATGGTCAGCTGAACACAGGGATTCAGAATCATTTAGGCCTGAGGTTTACCATCCCTCACTGGATTAATGAATCCGAGGAGTTTGGACTCATTAATACGGCATTGTTTTAAAGCTTTATAACTTGGAACTCTAGAGTTTATTGTCATCTAGGGGGGACAGATAATGACTTGAGAGTTTGGATCAAACCGGTGATACTGGCTTCCTACGTATCCTCGTTAGGGGAATCAGAATCCACATAGTTCCGTGCCACTTGACAGTACACATTACCTTTTAGGGTCGTTCGACGAGGACCCAACCGTACAGTTTAATGTCATGTGGTAATGACACTCGGGCCAGAGATGCCCAGTCAAAGTTGGTGCGGGACTTATGTCGAAGCGGCCTGAAATACCAAAAGGAAGTGATTTCCTGGGTCTGAAGATGGTCCTGCTGGAGTATAAAAACATGGTATGATAAAGACGGTAGTGTGTCAGACATAAATATCGTGCTTGCACCTCAGAGAGGTTTCTTACGTATCCCAGTGGGATGGGGATCAAAGTCCACATAGTTATTAACGATTAGGGCTTACACGTGAGAGTTGCCTATTGTTGGGATTAAACCTCAATGATTCATCCTACGTACCCTTATTAGAAGGCCGGGATCAAAACCCACGTAGTTCGTTCTGAGGGGAATGATTGGTACTTACACATGGTTAGTGTCCCGCATTGGGATTGAACCTCGGGGTGGCGTCCTACATACACTATTTAGGAAACAGGGATCAAAACCCACGTAGTTTCTTCTGAAGGCCATATTTTTGCGAACATCATGACCATCACAAATCTCTAAGCCCACGTGAGTCATGCTCGGTGTGGGAAACAAGATAATGAAATAGACTTAGCAATCCTCGCACATTCTCACTACCTAGGGAAGGGGAGAAATATGATGGGTGGAGGAAAAGACCGGGACCACTGGACTCTCCTTCTCCCTGGTGTTGGAGGAAGGTAGAAGTCATGTGGCAAAGCAATGAACCTTCTACGATGATATGGTAGGAGCCATTGGCTTCTGGCGAGGATGGTGTGGGGCTTACTTTAGGAGGGATGCCCATCCACTCTCAGAAGAGGGAAGAAGTGCTCATGTTGGTGCTCGTCAAAAGGAAAGGCGAATGGGGTCCCAAAATCCTAACAAGTGGAGAGGTAGAAAGGGAACTATCGATCTCGGACCATGAACTACCATGGGTATGTGGACCCATGAAGGTTTTGGGAGCCCGCTCAAGGGATGGACCATCCCATTTTCCCTCGCCTGTTGTGGGTATGTGAACTCAAAACGGCGCGCTGATGCTCCTAGAGATTGCATCATATGGGCCGGGTGGCTTCGGTAGGGGCCTTGGCTTGGGGCCAATGAATAGGCCAATGAAGGGATTGTGAAATATCAGGCCGGATTAGGAAGATTTTATATAACTCGGGTAATGGGAACACTGAAGGAGTTGGCGGGCCACATGGATGTATGGTGAGTGGCGCCCTTCGCGTAGGGGGTGCTACGTAGCTGGAGATGTTGTCTGCATACCAGAGTGGTACGCGGACTTATAGGCATCCCACGTACCATTTTTGTATGTAGCTTCGGGTTCGGCCCGTGTACTAGGTTGGTATGCTGTGGAGTCCACACGAGCAACGGCTGCTAGGGGTGATGCCGGTTGGGGGTTCACTGATCAGGGCTTCACCCGTGTAGGAAGGTGCTACGTGGTGCGTCGGATCAAAAAATGGTTATAAAATCTTTGGTTTGTGGGGAGGACATCCGCGGAGGGGTCATGGCTCGCGGTGTTCTTTTTTTATTTTGAGTATGTGGTTCATGAATTTGTTATCCATTTTCAGTTCCTTATTAATTCATTTCTAGTTTCATACATGTTCTAGTTTAGAAATTGGAACTTCACTGTTTGCGAAATCCTAAGCTCCTTCCTCTGAAATCCTTCCACCCAAATCTGATCGATACCCCTCTGCTCCCCCTCGATGTCCTTTTATATTTGTGAGAAAGAGATGTATATGTTGTCATGCAGAACCTTTTGTGGAGGCCAATGACTGGAAACCCAGTTTACGGATGACTCGGTCAATCTGCAACTCACGAGGGGCATTGAATGAAACATCCCCATGAACCAAATTGGTTTGGGGAGTGCTTCACGGCCGCGCAGGGCTCCGCCTCCATTCCGCAAACAACAACGCATGTGGTCTGAGCAGGTTGACACAGTTCGTGGCAGGGGTAGTTCGTGGAGATGGATCGGCATGGCACCTGTCCTTCTTCGTCCCCGCGGAAGGTTCCCGCCTCGGTTCCACAAACGACAATGGTCCAAGGAGGGCCTGCTTGCTGAACCGGCCACGTACCATCACTTTTGGACCGGTATTCATATTGGTCTCTCCTTTTCCAATTTCTTGGGTATTCTATATATTTTTGTCCAGTTATTTGAAGGAAATTGGGTAGAATCATTTCTTAAATTATGGGTTCCAATTCTCCTTTGCAGATTTTATTCCAGTACCCTATAAATAGTGAATGATAATTTGGGCGTCTTTGTGAGGATAAATATATATTTTAATATTGTTCCCCCTATTACTAATTCAATAAGATTCAATTCCAAATAATATAAAATATAAATTAAGATATAATATGAAAAAATCCACCATATTGTGAAATTTTCAAACTTACTGACCATACAATAGAAAATTGTTGGGTGATTAAGAAACAAGTGGTCTAACCACTAGATATTGAATGAAAGGAAATTAAATATAATTGTCAAAGGTAACCCATAAATCACAAAGATTCTCGAATCATCAAAAAAAAGAATGAGGTATGGGGGAAGAAGTCTAATAAATAAATAAATATATTGAACAACATAAATATATCATGGGATAATATTGTAGAAGATAAAGAAAACAAGGATGAACACCTCCATAATGAACTAGAATCCCTTGTTACGTAGGTATGTAAAAATCAGTTCGAAAATGAACATGGAATGAATGAAATAGGTGATGTATCCTCGCACCCCATTGGTACTATTACTTCAAATCATTCTGATTCAGGTGACACTCCCTTGAACACAATCAATATTATGAATGAAAGTAATGAAAATGGAAATGATATTGGGAATCTTGTCAGTATACTGACCAATGCATGAACATAATCCTAAGAGGTTTCCCCATATTGTAGCCACTTGCTCCCATCTTTGGGTTTGGGAAAGAAGTCAAGCTCTACTACAGGGGTTCCCAAAAATGTTCTGTCTGGTGGCCTGCACATCCCATTTAACCCTACAATAAAAATATTGACTACATGACTGTCTCCTCTATACTCCACTAAATTTAAGGAAATGAATCATTATTATAGTGAACATAATAATGATTTAAATATTTCTTATGGTTAATTATTTTACACTTCTATTCCTTTAGACTTGGGTAAAAAATTGGTTGTTACACTACCTGTGTCCAAGTATATTTCTATGAATGCCTCTTATAAGAATCAATGAAAACCAGTTCTAGGTTAAGACTTGGGTAGTGGTAAGTTGAGTGGCTTAGAGAAACCATATGGTAAGGATAGTACCCTCACCAAAGTATCAATACCTGAAACTCTGGATGCTGCAAAGTTTTCCCTACCCATAGAAAGATACCTAGATCTGGATGAGTTGGGCCTACAAAAAAAACAGATGGAACTTCAAATAAAATGGATTTTCAATAGATACATATGAACCTAGAGGACACACCAACACTGCCATCAGGTTTTGGAGAGAAAATAGATAAATCCTTAAGTATATCAATACATGATATCTCTTCTGCAACAGTTTCAGGTACAACTTCTTCTCACATTGACAATAAATCAGTAGGTATATATCAATCATTTGATGTTACTGTTTTTTCGATGAAGGTTGTGAACATGAATACTCAACTTTTTAATGACCATAATGTCAACAATAAATTCACTATGGATTCACCAGTGATGGTTAAAATTATAATAGATAGTTCAAACAACCCACCTAATTATTCTAAAAGTTGAAAGGAAAAGAAAAAGAGCCCAAATACTACTAAACATATCAGAAGATCTTTTAAAAACAAGGGTCCGAGAAACCAAAAAGGGAGTCCTAACTCCAAATACAGGTTGAAATGAAGATTATTTTTTGGAACAATTAGGGTATTTCTATCTCTGAAACCATTTATGTCTAAAAAAGAATGGTTAATTCCCATTTTCCTATGTTATTTTCTATTTTGGAACAAAAAATCAATTTCTCTTCCAAGTTCTATCACTTATGTAAAAATTCTATTCTTTTTCTAGTTTAAAAATGAACTCATCCTTGGTTGACTCTCTATGGATTTTTTTTACTTTTATTTTCAGAATGTAAATATTTTTAACATAATAGAGAAATACTTCACATATGATTTTTTAGGGAACTTTTATTTTTTCTCATTCACTTATTTCAATAATTGATACCAAGATATAAGGCAACTCTAAGATTATCTTACATTTCTAGGTACATACATCCACACACCTTGGATAGTAATTATAGATTTCAAAGATATTCTCAATTCAAATGTGAAAAATTGGTCATTCACATGCTACGATCTCCATGAGTGAATTGAAATCCACTATTTAAGATAATAATATAATTGAGATAAATCTTACATGTGCCAAATACACTTGGTATATGAAACATTACCATTATATAGTGGCCTAAAAACATGATAGAGCCTTTATGAAAGATCCTGCTTTATATTTTTGGAACTCCATTACTAGTACCAAACATCAGAAGCTCTACTCTGATCACCATATTATTTTGGATGTTGTCTCCACCGACACTATGAAATGTCCTCTACCTTTGAGATTTAATAATTCTTGGTTCACTAACACTGAATGCCCTGACATCATTAAAAAGTTTTTTCTATCCATGACACATTTCAATGATTCCTTTTCTTTCTCTGTCAAACTAAATTATCTTAAAAAGATGCTCAATGAATGGTGTTGCTTGAATTCCTTAAAATCAATAAGGATTTCTTACTAACTTTGATTTTAGTATTGATCCAAATAAAAAAAATCAATACTTCATTAAATTTCAACTCTCTGATCACATTAAATGAGAAGATAAGGAAACAAGCCTTCAATGTTATATGGATTTTTGATGGTAATAGAAATACAATGTTCTGAAACTCCCTACAAATAGCTCTAAAAGATTTTATGCATCTTGCCTCTTTAAAATATGGAGACAACATCTTAGACAATTATGATGAAATTTATAATAATATTTTATCTTACTTTGAATCATTCGTTAATGGCCCTAAAAACTAAAAGGACCTCTTACCGAAGATCATTCTGATGGTTGTCAATGATAAAGATAAAATATTTCTCATTAACACTCTTATAGACCATTAAGTTATAGATATTATCTTTATATTAAATCATGATAGTTCTCATGGACCATATGGCTTTAATAATGGTTTCTTCCATCACTTTTGGGATATTATTCAATATGATGTTTGCAAGATTGTCAAATATTTCTTCTCTAATAGTGTTCTTCCTCATGGTCTCAATTCCAAATTTCTCTCTCAAATCACAAAATTTGAAAATGTTTTTTGGGATGCACTTCATTAGACCCATTTCTCTCACCAACACCCTTCATAAAATCATCACTAAAAGAATTTCTAGTAGGATTTAATCCATCACTGACAAAATAGTCTCATAGAATCATTTTGGGGTTTTCAAGGGAAAATCCATCTAAAACTGCAATTTTCTTTTTTAGAGCATTTTTAGTCTTTAAATAAAGCCAACAGATGATGTAATATTTCTGATAAACTTAGCATTAAAAATCCTTTGATACCATGGTCTAGAATTTTATTTTCAATGTGATTCAATCTTTTGGTTTTAGTAATCTCTTTATCACTACTATTAGAACCCTATTCAATTCATCTTACATTTCTATTCTGATCAATAGTTACCCCAAAGGATACTTCAAATGCAATGACAGTGTATGATAGAGGGACCCTCTAATATCGATAATTTTACTAATTTTAGAGGATTGTCTTACCTATTTTATCACTTGTCTTGTCGATCAAAACATACTCAAGACTATTCATGTTTAGAAAAATTTAAATTCTAACAGTTACATATTGTATGCTGATGATATCATTGTTTTTCTTCAAGGTGATAAAAAACATACAAAACCTCAAAAAAGCACATTCCCATTATGAGGAGATATCTAGGAAACTGATTAGCTAGAACAAATTTTTTATCTTCATTGGGAATTTTTTTCCCTAAATGAAAAAACAACATTATAAGTGACATAGGTATAAATTAGGGATCTCCTCCATTTCAATACCTTGGTCTCCCTATCTTCTGGGGAAGACCCACATCTTTTTATTTTTCTGAATGTGATAATCAAGATATAAATTAATGTTGTTCTTGGAAGGGAAATATATTTCTAAATAAGGCTGAATTTGTCTTGTTAAATCTACAATTGTCTCTAAAATGGTTTACTCTATGATGTTCTACAATTGGAATGTTGGTCTTATTAAAAAAATAAATACCTCTATCAAAAATTTTGTTTGGACAGGTAGCTTGGTTAAAAGGAAACTTGTCACCATTCATTTTTAAACTTTTTGAAAACCCATTGATAATTGAGGCATTGACATCAAAAAATATTAAATACTTTAATTAGGCTCATCAAGCTAGTCTCACATGGGATCTTATTTATAATAATTATAATTCAACAATCATCCTTAAAAATATATTTCTTAACTCTATAATGGAGACTCATATTTTCTTACCTCCTCTATCTGGCCATCCATAAAACAGAATATTCCCCTATTTTAAATAACACTAGGTGGATGTTCTCTAGAGACTACACAATGAATTTTTGGTTGGATAACTGGACTGACACTCCTTTAATCTCTATAATTTATCTTGAACAAATTCTCAAGAACAAGAACCTTTCTATCAGAGATGTCCTATATTCCCAAAATGATTATTTTTCTACCACTATCATGAATTTAATTGATACCTATTCATTCACTATCATAGATGAATTATTAGTCTAAGAACCTACTCACAATGGCAGGAATAATTTAAAAAACTCTTGCAACAACTATTTTTTGTATCTTTGATAGTGATTTTGGGTAGATAAATAAATTTGAAAAATGATGGATAAAACCCTCAAGATTTAATCTCATCTGGAAACTTTCTCACAACATGATCCCCATAAATGATCTCCTTCAATCATATGGTATTCAGCTCTATTGTAAATGAAATATATGCTATTAACATAGGGAAGATACCAATCATCTCTTTCTTTCTTGTTCCACTGCTTCTGGCCATTGGTGTTATATTTTGACATTTTTGACTCTAGGTGGTTAAAACATGACTGTGTAAAATATCAATTAAAGAGATATGAGGTTGTGGATAACTCTCACCAAGATTAAGAACATTTTCCTTACTACTGCTTCCGAGCTTCACCATGTGATTTGGTATGATAGAAGTTCCCTTATTCGAAAAAAATTCATATTCAATCATAATTAAGGGAGAATGCGAATTCTCATTTCTATTCGTGAAACTTCTTCAATTCAAAAGGGACATTACAACAACATAGTGCACAACTTTCGAATTTTTTATGACTCCATATTGATGGAATCTACTACCAGCCTCATCGAATATTTATGGTTTTTTGGTGCACCCCTCTCCTAGGTTGGGTAAATGCTAATGTGCATGGTCCTTTAAAAGGAAATCTGTGCCCAGCGGGTTGTGGTGGAATCATTATGGATTATACTGGTCAGATCATTGGATACTTTTATTATAGTTATTGAATTGAATCTTAAATGGAATCTACAATGATGAGTTTGATTCATTCTGTAAATTTTTGCAAACAACCTGGTAGAAGCATCCATTGGATTGGGAGTGACTCGACCACCATTGTGCAAGAAATTTAGAATGGTGTGATACATATTGCATGTCCGATCACCAGCCGTGGTATGGGCTTCATCTGCACTCTTCTCGACGTCAACTATACCATCAATCAATTATATCATGAATCTAACATTGTTGATGTTGCCCTTGCGATCAATGGGTTCAATCAAGTTATTAACTGGCTTGATGATATTCTTTCAGATCTACTTCCCTTTCATAACAAAGATGGTAATATGTTTCAGTATTTTAAATAATTGAAACAACTTTTTTTAAATAATAATTATGCTAGGGTTTTATGTCCAGCCACTACCATCTTCAAAAATTAATGGCATTATCAATTCATTATTTTGACTTATCATTTTGATGATTCATGTTTTTTAAACACCACTTGTTATCTTATGATGGATTTACCTTCTATATTTACTTCATCAGTAGATATTTTTCAGAATATATTTTATTCTAAATATACAATATGGTATTCATTCTTCATATCATCTAGGTTAATGGTCCTGTAGTTTATTTAATATTTTTTATTGATCCAGTACTTTAATATTTTAGATCACCAAATCCTAGAATCTGAATAATTCAATTTCAATTTGAGATTTATATTGATTCTTCATCATTTTGTACTAGTCATGAAAAAAGTGAATTTTTTCGACTATCAGTTATTGATTTTGGAATCTATCAAATTTAATTATTTCCATTATTTCTCCAAATGGGTGAAAGCCTAAACTCATTAATCTTTGTTACAATTGAAAAAAAGAATACATTCATATCTAACCATTATGGTGGTTTTTTTTCAAATTTTTTCCTCAATATAAAATATATTCTCGTTGAGTAATTTATCTATAATAACTATTTGGACAATTTTTTATCTACTTACTCATTGAATTTTTAAAAAACTACTTGAAAAAATAAAATATATCATCATCATCATCCAATGGGAATTTTAGTTTTTCTCTCTAGATATGATGTCAAAACCCATAAAAACATAAAATAAAAATACATTTTTCCCATTTATAAATAAATTCAATCTACACTTTATTTCATTCTTATGATATCTATATATGAGGCTCCTTCTACATTTTCATATTCACCCCTTATGATATATTAAATAGAATATAATACTTTTTCCTCTTAAGAAAAGGATATATTCAATTTTCTTAAAGAAATATTCCCTAAATCAGGAATCTATCAGTCCACATGAGAAATTATCATTGTAGAAAACAATAGTTATTACCCCATAAATTAAATACATTCAAAAAAACAATAGTATGATAAAATTTAGAAAATAATATTTTGGGGGTTTGTTTATTAGATTTTAATTCAACTTATCATCATCAAACCATTTCAATGGATATTTTAGACAAATTCAATAATAAACAGTAGATGTATATACATTTGAAAGAAAATTAGTAATATCTCAAAAACAAATAAACACTTATTCAATTGAGTTAAAAAATAATTTTTTATATAAGGATGGGAGAGTATAAAAAACATAGCTGAAAGATAATAGAATCATTGATTCTCTAATATCTCGTTCTCCAGATCTAGATATTCATCTATATCATGTTTTGATGTATTTTGGAACATATATCTTCAATTCAGGGATCAACATAGATCACACCACATTTGATTCCATTTTCAATAATATAATTTGGATCATTTTGGAATTGTATGGTCACCAGGACATGTTTCATGTAGATCCTAGGAAAAAGAATGTATCATAATATGGTGAAAATGTTTATTTGAATTCTAGATTCCACATCATGCCTTAGAACATTTTAGATAATTTCATTTACCTATGTCTTTTTAAGCATTGGGTGCCCTAATAAAACTTTGGACTCATATATATCTTGTAATTATAACATTATATAGATTCACCATTACATTAATTTGAGATGTTGTCATATAAATTAACTTATGTATCTTCATTCACCATTATGTAATATTTAAATGATTTTCTCCGTATATAAATAACTACCCATATGTATTATATGTGACACTTACACACTCATACTCATATCTTCATTTAATATTGGTTGTCAAAAATTAATCAAACTATATCATCCTTCATGTATATGGATAGAAAACATGACTCATTCAGACTTAGAGAATACAATATTGAGAGCTCAAATTTTAGTTTTATGATCAACCCTGAGTGAAAAAATCATCATCATATCTTTTTTGTCTCCCTTTGAGAGTCAATTAGATCCTATTTTCACATTCGATTCTGAATTTTTAATCTTCCTGATGAAGTTCATACTTGATATTTATTATTTTTCTGTAATCTATAACCCCAATATAGTTCACTATATTCAACCTCCTAGTTGTAATGAAATCACCATTTCAGTGATCTTTACATAACACATTTCATATGATCATATCATCCTATTATAGTTAACTATATTCCACTCACTCTATCCTTCACAAAAAATCATTGTAATTTTCAAATACATTTAATCATCCGTATACCTATCCTTAGACATGTCTTTAGGGATTTCAATACGGTCATATCATCCTATTTTAAAAAGTTAATGAAAAAATTTTCTCAGATACTATCATGATAAATCTAGGATTTCAATTTGTGGTTATTAGATATTTGTAGATGAATATTCATTACATTTCACGATCATACACCTGATCAATATAATATTTTAGTTCATATGAAAACATTTAATACATTATTTTAATATTGTGAATGATAGTCTATATTCCTTATAAATAAAATACCATTGAGTACTGAACATATACATACCCTATATAAATCCCTTCTCCATAACCTAGGTAATTGAAAGATAAGAAACATAGAGCTTAGATGCTTTGTAGGGGTAAATAAGGGAGATACATAATCATAACATTAACATAAGGGTATGAAAAAATGATCTTAAAATTTTAAAACAATACCCTGCATATCAAATATAATAATCTTGAGTTATAGCATAATGCATGGGAGTTCAGAAGATGTTAACACAATGAAATCAAAGAACATGAGCCATGTAGGAATAAAATTGGTTTATATAATGTATTTTTGTCATCAAAATTATTTTATAACATTGAGAACATGTATAAATATTAAAAAGTTAACATATGTTGTTAATAATATGAAATAAGGCCCTATCCTAAACCCATGGAGAAGTAACTCGGTCCTCATGTATCATAATAGACATGAATGATAGGTCTGCACATAATGTTTGAACATGTAAACTGATCCACATATAAAATTGTGAATATGTAATCATGTTCAATCATAACATTATTGAGCTGAAATAAATTTCTTAATATAAAATAATACTAGTTGATGTTTACTCCCATGACGATCAAATTGTAAAAAGTCACATACTTAAATGGGTTTAATCTCTGGTATCATATCATATATCTCAAGGGATATAAATATTTACCCATTGAATTAGAGGTGGATATTTTTCCCAGCTATCCAACAATGAAAATCATAAAATTTTTTCATGATATCACACACATAAATAATATGAAAACCCATAAATTAAATAGATTTAATATAACCTTTCCTCATATCATAACATGTTAAATAGTGATATGTTTTATAATTATTTCATCATATCCTAAAGCATACCCAATGAAAATAATTAATTATTTTAATAAATATTCTATCATGATATAACCCAAAGAAGAGAGATGGGTTTCTTAAACATTTTTTCATAATAAAAAATTTACATAAAAAGTAATAATGTTATCCTTGGTTCATATCCCCATTAATGCATTGTAAAATCAACTGATGTAATCTTAGATTGAAAATAATTATTGAAGATTACATGAGAAAATAATTGAGGAAAATAAAATTAATTTGAAAAATATAATTGTAAAACGTATAAATTTTTTAATAATAATTTAAATGAATATAAATATGAAAATTTATAAAAAAAATTATGAATAATTTAAGGCAAATAACCTTTCTTCTTTAAAAAATAATTTTTGAAAAATAAAACTCCATCAAAAATGATTTTTTAAATGTAACTCTCAAAAAATTAAAAATAAACTTTGGAATAAATTTTAGTTCATCACATTTTTAAATTTCATTCCTTCCTCACAAGTAAAAATATTGAGTTCATTCATATTTTCATTAAAATCAAGGTGGACATACTTTGGAAAATGACATGAGGATTCTTTAAATATTTCTATATAAAATTTTTGATATTGGTAAAAATATATTTTTTAAATAGAAATAGATTAATAAAATATTTATTATATCATTCTCATAAAATATTGTTTGATTTAATCATATTTCATACCGAATATATAAATTAAGACATATTTCCTGCATAAAGTTTTATTAATTATATTAGGTAAAATGTGGAAAATGATACCATTAAGTGATGATATCCTGAATAACCATTAGATTAGAGAATTAATGAGAACACCTAATAGTTATATCATCATAATACAATATTGGTGATTTGAACATAAGCATTCAAAATAAATGATGAGATTGTTAAAAAAATCATTAAAAATTTGTCAACATTGAATCATAAGATCCTAGAGGGATTATGGTTAAATTAAAAAAATATCATGAGGATGAACATATTAATGATTTTATATGTAAAATGGGTTGTACATACACATAAACAATGAATATAGAAGTATAACATATCGTACGTCTCCAAGAATAAAAATGGAGACTAAATATTTTACCCCTTTTTAAGCTTTTGAAATATAATACCAATGAATATAGATATTCAAATGGATATGAAAAATCCCAAACCTATTTTGGATAATAATAATAATATATATTCATGGGATTTATATGCATCACTTAAAATTAATTGAGGGTGGAGATTGTAATCCACACATACACGAATGATGTTATCATCCATATGTGAATGAAAAAAATGATATATCATCCATAAATATTGATAAATATTTCATTAATAAATCTTTTCTACATTAATATAAAATATATCCATTAAAATTTTCTTTATCACATTCCATGTTATGTTTTCATGAAATATGGATCAAATCATTTGGGGTTGCTGTAGTTTTCCAAACAAAATATTTCAGTTATCGTATTTCCAATAGAATAAAAGGTAAAAGATTTATATGGTACAATTAATTCATTGGAATAAACATTTCATAAATATTATAAATATAATATATATCCCTAATATATCCCAACGGTGAATGGTTTAAATTGAAGAACAAATGACATTAGTTTTGGATGAGCATGTTAGTAGTACACAAAAAGAATGATTTTTTAACCCATTTGATTGGAGTGGTGATGATTGTAGGTTATTTCCTTATTATGAAATTTAATAAAAGTTTATATAATATAATTATTTTTTATAGAAACATGTTTTTTAATAATTAAAGGAAGTAGAAAATGAAATATAATAAAGATGCTCATGGAAGACCACTACATCTCATTTGGTTATCCTCCATAGGTTTTCACTAAAGCCTTACAATGTTCAATTTATGATTAAAAAGGATTCTAGGATTATTGGAGGAAACT
Organism: Viscum album; assembly: GCA_963277665.1. Taxonomy (NCBI): domain Eukaryota; kingdom Viridiplantae; phylum Streptophyta; class Magnoliopsida; order Santalales; family Viscaceae; genus Viscum; species Viscum album. Next base: position 2,113,051,294 of record OY728152.1, read on the forward strand.
TTTTTGTTATTTGGGAAGGTATATCATAAAAGAAGATGTTTTATAGTGTGATTATGGGAGTAGAGTGTTATTCCTTATATAAGTGTGGGAGAGGGAAAACATGGGTTTTTTAAAAAGAAATAAGATCTCTAAAATTTTTCATCTTTTATATGGGTTTGAGTTATAAAATTATCAAAACATTGATATTTTATGGTAAAAAGTTTTCAATAAAATATTTTTTATAAAATTTTAAATCTCATTTAGTTCCATATAATTTTATTTTTACCCCACCCCACAAAAAACACATTTTTACATAAGAGATATAATTTATTTTTTCTTTCATTAACAATTAATTTCGATAAAACATTAATTGTTCATTATTGGAAATTATAAATTATTATTATTGAAAATATTTTTTTCATTTCTCCAAATTCAATTCACATTTGAGAAAAATTGTAATTTAAAATTAGTCTCCTATAAGTGATCATAAGTAGGCTTTTATAGAAAAATGATAAAGAGTTTACAAGGATTTCATATCAAGACTCATTATGAAATTGATTCCAAGGTCTTGAATTATATTAATGGATTTATAATTGAACCAATATAATTAAAAAATGAATTTAAAATATTTATTAACATTATATTTAAATTAATATAAAAGGAACTCTTTAATTGAAATTTTATATTTTCAGTAATCATCAAAAAATACAACTTCTAAAAAACTTCAAAAGATATATCCTATGATAATTTTTATAAGATGATATAAAATGATGTTTATTTTATGAAATTTAATTTATAAAATCTCATTAAAATTATATTATAATTATACTTAAAATGACATAAGAATCAATTTATTGAGAAAATAATACTGTCAATATATACAAAACATTTTTATAAATGAATAATTTTTTATCAATATGTTTTTTATAAAACAATTATATATAATATTAATAAATTAGTTATTAATAATCATACTTTAATGTTTATATAATTTTTTATAAATATTGTGTTAAAAATATGTCATGTTATTATTAAAACAAAATACCATTTGTAACACAAGATAACGAGATGTTGAGTCTAAGTCAATATTTACCTTGTGTTTGGGTGTATCAAAGTAAAAACACCATGTTTCATGTAACACAAGATAAAATAGATATTTAACGAATATAATAATATGTAAATTTTTATTTTTTATGATAAAAATCTATAAAATCTTGATGTGTTATACTACAAAACATTGACATTTGTTGAAATTTATTCTAGCAATAGAACACATACTGACAGTTCTATAAACAAGCATTAGTAATACGATAAAATAATCTAAGAAATCAAAATTTCAGATATGATATTATTAAAAATATAAAAACATAAAGAGAAAATAAAATAAAATATTATAAAATAATAACTAATTCAATTAATTATTTATTATCAAAATTTAAAGATAAATTATAAAATGTGAAATCAATAATGTAAAATCTCATAAAATATTTAAAATAATTATTTAAATTATCAATACAAATTATATAAAAAAATTAAATTGAAATATATGAATTTACAAATTTAAGATATTGTAAATTAACTTAATGTTTCGTTGACTATATAAAAACATGTTATATAAGTAAAAATTGAAATAATAAATCTGTAACATAAAAATGAAAAAATATATAATTTCTAATTAAAAAAGAATATTGGAAATTTAAAAATTTATAATTTTACTATAAAAATAATAACTTATACATAAAATGGATATATTTGTAAATCCATGACTAAATTTTCCAAATTTATATAATTTAAATTTGGAGACTCATTTTATTGAATAAATCGTTGATATCTTAATAAAATGATGTGGAAAAAAATGTGAAATTAATTCCACATAAAATTACCCCACACATAGAAATTTTATTTTCATTTATCTATCAGTATTAAAAAAATTATTGGATGAAGAGAAACTTTAAAAAGTTTAAAAGTGAGTTTCCAATATAAATAAGTTTTCTCAAATATTATTAACCTTTTACTATTACAATTAGAAAAAGATATTTCCCTCTAGAATCAAGAGGATTGGTAAAATGCATGATTTAGTTTTATAAAAGATAATGAAATTTAATTTTTTTAAATTTAATATTATTACATTATATTTCACTACAACCAGAAAATGTACAATAACCTCCTTGAGAAAAAGCACAAATAATTAGAATGAAGGATAATTTAGATAATATGATTGTATGATCATATTTAAAAATTAAAATAAAGATAAATAACTCTTCTAAAACACTATATAATTAAACTATAAAGGAGTGATGAAAATTTATGAATAACCTAATTATTATTATTTCATACCCCAATTAAATTCATAGCCTAAAGGTTTAAATATTAGATAAATTTTCTAAAAAGGATGATGCTTTTAAATATGAATCATAATAATTATTCAAAAAATCTTAATAAATAGATTAATGAATTTATGATGTATATTAAATACATTAAAATAAGAAGAAATTTACCTCCTAAAGGTTGTAATTCAAATCTCAAACATTAAGAAAATTCAAAAACACTGAAAAACAATGTTGAAAAATTAAAAGAATTCATCTATTGAATAAAATTAATTGATTTTTTAAATTTTCTATATAATTATACCATTAGGATATTTTGAGAACACCCTCTCTCCCATTTTTATATAATAATTTTTACTCAAATTTAAATTTAAATAAAAAATTATGTTGTTAGGCATTTCTATTGAGAAATGCATTTCTATTCAGTAGTTCAGTGGTTATAAAAAATTTCATATATCATTTTCAAAAATATCCATAAATATTCCAAAAGATATTACAGAATATATATTCTTTGTGATTATAAAAATTAAATAACTTTTTTCAATTTAGAAAATATAGATGCCTGTTCATTAGAGACTTCAGTCCAAAGAGTGTTTTTTCAATGTTACACTAAGGGTCCGAAGAATTCAATTCTGAATTAATCAAATATATTATTAGAAAAATATATTAATGATATAATTACACACCCAAAAAATTAATGTGGATTAATATGAACCACAATTCCAAGGGGCATAACCACCACATATAATTTTTTACTGTTGTTATAGTTTCAATATCAGAATTTAAAAATTCAAGCATCATGGAATAATGAAATGATATTTACTATTATATATTTTTTAATAATTAAATTAAAGAATCCCCTTAAATTTCTTACTTCATTTACTTATGATAATCCATGTGATCACCCACATACCATTTTATTGTCAACATGTTTTATTTAAAAAAATAATATTATGTAAAAAAATCCCAATTATGAAAAAAGTAATGACAAAAAATGGATAACCAAACAATTAGGGGAGTGAATGGTATTAATAAAGACATAAATAGACAATTGAAAGGTTATGGTATTCCCAAAATAATTCAATTAATTTTTAATAAAATGAATAAAACACAAAAATGAAGAAATTTTGTTGAATCAATAGGTTTCCTTCCAAGATGTGATATATTTATATTACCCAACCTAAATCTCCGGGGAACTAGATATTGTAACTAACAAGATATTTGGTTTAATAAAGAACAACCACATGTTATTTAATAATTATTTTTAAATTATTATTGATTATTATGGGATTCAAGGCTCCTAAAAAATAGTAAAACCCATTTTAGCATCCATATACCCATGAAAACATCCTCTTCCAGAGCTAATCATTATTATTCAAAATTAAAATAATAATTAAAAACTATTTTTTTAGTTTTCATGAATATATAATAATGAATATAATTCACTAATGGGTGTAACCTGATCCAAAAATAAATCATCTATATCAATAACCTCTATATTATCAAATAGGATTCCCAAGACTATGTTTTCCAAAACATATTTTGGAAGAGGTTTTTTCAAAATATTAAAAAAATGATTGAATCATGACAAATAATCCATGTTTCTTCCATATATAAATATAGATCTAATTTAAATTTTATCACCCATAATAGTTGAGACAAATTGAAATAAAATGAATTTATGACTTAAACCCACGTAGAATGATTTCATTTTATTTTTATAGCTTTTTATTTTCATCTGTTGTTTTAATATTTTGTCATGATACTAAATTAATCTTATAGTGTAATAATTTCCCTTAATTTATATTAATGTTTTTTATATCATCCATTTATTCTCTACCACAAACATTTCATCCCACAAACAAAAGGGGAAAGTCTTTTCTAATCAAAATCAACCATTTGAAAGGAGAACTCAAATTGAGTCTCATGGAAGATAAAATATGGAGATTAATAATATAGGTTACTTATCTCATGTTATAAAACATTTTATTAAAATTGATAATTTAATATAATTAGGGGATCATCTTTAATGAGGGGAAAAATAAATAAACTTTTTCATAAGTTTTTAACTCAAAACCCACTGCCACTTATTATTCTTCAAAAAATAGATTATTTTTTGGAACTATCTATTAAGAAATTAATATTTTTATATTGAAAATATGTTCTATGATTTTCAAAAAAGAAAATAGAATTCTCATTTCTTAATATAAATTTTGCTCATGTTCTAGAAGAATATTATATTAAATTATATCAGTAAAATAGATTTGAATAATTTTAGAGTTCAATTGAATTTTTTTATTAAAAAATTAAAAAAGAGAAACTACACTCTCAATTCTCATATAAAAATCCATTTCAATCATATAAACCATGAGTATTATAGGGAATTTCATTTCAAATCTATTTGTATTTTTATGATAATTCAAATAATTTCTATATTAAAACCTAATATTCTTTTTTCTAATTGAATTTATCATTTAGTGAGTTATTATTTCATTTTTTTATTAAATAAATTCAGAATTATTTGTTGTAGTGGGATTCTTAATAATTTTTATTTTAGGAGGAAAATTGAACATGGGAAAATATTTTGAATCCTTTTAAAAATCATCTTGAAGAAATTGTAAATATCTCATTAAACTTCTTCTTTTTCAAGTATATATTCAGATTATTTATATTTATCCACACATTCCTTAACATACTCATTTTAAAAGCTTTCTTTCCTTTTAAATTCACATCCCAATTCTATTAATTCTTCATTTTATAATCATTCATTAATTTTATATGTTTTGGATTTCTAGTTTTTCATTCCATAAATATATGCTTCTTTTTATTCAAAAAAATTACCAATTTTTTCTATAAGATTTCATTCAAATAAAATTGGTCATTATTTTCAGCTTCATAAAATTCAAATGATTCTTTATATGACCTAGACATCCTTTCTCTTAATAAAAAAACTACCATGGAGTGTTCCCATTGAAATAATAAAACATTGAAAATTTAATAAAGTTAATACATTCCACATTAATATTCCATTTTATTAAAAGATAAAAAATGAAAAATAGACAATTAAAACTTTCAAAAACCAAGTCCAAAACTAGTGATAATTATAGTCCTGTATAGATACCACAATAAAAAAGAATCTATAATTTTATAATATACAATGATTAAACTGATAAATAAATTATTTATATTATAATTTGTTTAATGTTTTTTTATATGGTTTGTTTATTTCTTAATGAGTTACACCACGAGATCAATTACAATATTTCAATTGGGAGAGGTCATCATGGACATTTAATTGTAATTTGAATCCTATAGTACCATAATTGCAATGGGTCGGTCCACATGAAAGGATGGTGAGAATAATCATAGTGATAATTTTGATCTAAAAAAATCAATACATGGTATAAAAATGAAAATGAAATATTATCATGTAATATAAGGTTAGTGAATTAGGTGGAGAAGTTGTTTTAGAATTATTAATCCTAACAAACATTAGTGGTAATATTCATTCCAAAATATTTGGATGTTTATCCAGCTGGGTATATTTGAAAATTAATTATTCTCAATAAAATATAAAATCTATATAATTAAAAGTCATAATTTTCTTAAAAATATGATCCCATCCATCTAGGAAATATACATCAAATTTTTCTATAATACAATATATTTATTTTAAATTATATGGAAATTATTCATATTTTCTGAAGTTACTCTTCATCTCTTTGCTCATCGTGTAAAAATAATAACTAAAGTTAGTGTCTGATAGCTATGATTAATGAGTTTCCAAAATATAGAAGAATGATGATAAATATAAGATGAATAAAAAGAAATGACTACAATTCCCTCAATAGTTACACAAAAATACCTTCCAAAAATTCAAGTTCAAACAATATCATAACAAGGATAGAGTTCTTAAAAAATATGAGGATGATAGATAAATGATCTTATCTATTTTGAGATGAAGTTCATATACTCCAAATATATATTTAATATCTTCTCACTATGAATCATTGGATCCTGATTTGGAATGTTATCATTTACCACATATCATCTTAGGAGATCCACTTTGATTCATCCCCAAGTATTTTTGAGATTTAGGGAATTTATAATTACTGTGTCTAAAATCGTAGAATCATAAGTCCACCTTATCCAATTTCTATATTTTACCTTGAATAACTATAAAAATGAACTAAATTATTAAAAAAAATTATATAACTAACCTCACAGAATTAGTCACATAATTTAATCAGTTTAAAGTTCTTGAAGTAGAGAATTTAACATTGTATCTAACAATATAACATGCAAATGTTGATCCTAAATTGGGATTCCTCATAAAAAATCCATTATTTTTATAGAATGAATGTTAACTAGGTCACTTGAAGCACTATGTACCATTACAAAGTTTTTTTACCATACATAACAAGTAACTGTACTTTTATATGGAATCTCCATTACCTTAGCATCTACTACATCAATCACACAACACTTATATACGTACATTAACCCTTATATGTTATTTAAATAAGATTTACACGATATGAAGAAATATTCCTACACATCATAGGTGACCCTTATTATATTTTACACTTATCTGGATTTAGTATTGGTGTTCAAAAATACATCATGCTAAATCACCAATAATGGATCAGAATATGCCACATGCATCAATTGGACTTGAATCATTCATGATCAAGAATTCTATCTCTAGTTCATATTTCAGTCTCAATTGGAAAATCAACTAATGACATTCCATTCTAACTTTTAGATTTCATTAGATCACCTTGGTCACTATTGATATCACATGCATAATAAACTTATGATCCTTAGCCTCATTCATTATAGTTATAATGAAAGATAATTATATGTTATTTTACTTCATATTTTCCCTTGTTGGCAGGACATCACCTTGGATTTTTTCATCACTTTGTGTGGTTCATACTATATAAATAACTTACAAAATTTGGAAAAAATAATCAATGTCATATTGATCCTTATTTGATTTAATCTCAAATTGTATTCTCTTATTATTATTGTTCGATTTCATATTCACCAAATGTGGTATGGATTCTAATCTCAGTTGGATGGAATGGAATTGGTTGGAGTTCATTGGTTTCAAATGGGTTTTTATATCCGTCACTAATCACACTCTTACCTCTACTAGAATCCATGAATTCTATCTTCTTTAAAAATCAACAACATCAAATACGACTTCATTTTTTTCATGATCTCCAACCCCAAATATTATCTATATAGGTCAACTCATCTTAACTATGGCCCAATAGTGATAGAGGATTTTGAGCATAAGGATTTAGAGGATATACATTTGTGATAGAAGGTATTTTCTTCTAGAGGTCGATAATGTAGTGGTAGCATGTCTGTTCATGATGTTAGTGGGAATTTTGATTATCGTTATTACTCTCATTGATGGGAGTCTAAGAAATACCCCATAGAATGCTACAAAAAATAATAAAAACATAAAACATTACAATATAAGAATATAATAACATAATAAATAATAAATAAAAATACTAAAATTTAGAACCCATTTCAATTATTTATTTAATAATAAAAATTAATGTCCTATTTTAAAATTTCCAATCGACAAAATAAATATGTTAAAATAAATTGAAATTCAATTAGTTAATGTTTTTATCGAAAATATTTATTAAAATATAAAATTAAAATTCAAATGTAATTAATTTATAAAATAATAGATTTTAAGATAACATAATCTTCCACTTATTAAATAATAATAAAAACACAAAAAATAAAGAACTAAATAACTAGACAACAAGATGTAATTTAAAACATTAAAAAATATTAATTAAATAAAAAATTAAAATTCAATTTAAGAAAAATTCATAATACAAATGCTGAAATAAAACATGAAACATATAATTGATAAAATAATAACATCAATAGTAAATTTGAGGATGTTATATTATTTACCCATTTAAAAAATATTAATTAAATCATCAAAATTGTATTAAAAATATGGGGAAAACTGTGAGTAATAATTTCCAGATTAGGGAGGATTTTCTTTTCTAGAAAAATAAAAAAATAAGGATGAGAATATTTTCATGTTCTAAGAACTCCATTCACTTTAAATAACTTTTATATTCATACTTTCTCCATTTTTTACATTTTATGATCTTCATGGGCTATATGAATTTGTTCTACATATCATTCATTTTCATATATGATGTAGATTTCATATTTTATTATTCTATTAATGCTTTGAATTTCTAATTTTCTACTCCCCTACCTAAATTTATCCTTCTGGAGTTATATCTTTACAATCATAAAAACCATTACAATATTTCCTTGTTTATTCTTTGGAATATAAATTTCTATAAAAACAGACATTGTAAATTCTAAATCATTCCCTCTTTAATTCACCAACATGTCCTATCTTTGTAGTATTGTTGTGGAATTTTCTAAATATTGGGAAGATAACAATCAACCAAGATGAAGCTTATTATGGCCTACTATGTTACTTTTTGGAGTTAAATTTTTGTTAAAATCCACTTATACATTGAAAAGGTGTTATTCCATTTGAATTAATTGGTGAAATTCTCATATTGAAAAAATTTGTTTCCTAAGCTTGATTTTTTAATAAGAACATTCATGGATAGATTACAGCTGTCTGTGAGTTGACATTTTATTTCACATATCTATCATATTATCTTCTAAATTACAGTATCTAAAATAATATTCTTTGGTGAATCCTTCCATGTATTTTATGATGAATTGTACCTCAAGTTAGAATTATAATGTATATTTCTTTTTATTTTCCTTCTTCTTTTGTGGTATTATTCAACCTGTATTTGATGTGTTTTGATTAGAATATGTAAAATAGGATAATTTATATCCCATACAACTTTTTCTAAACTTCTATAGCAATATTAATGTTATTAAAATCACATGGATTTTAGTATATTTATCTTTTCAACAAGGTTAGGTATTACATTATTAATTTTCATTATTATATTTTTAGAACCAATTTATATTATCTTTAATTAGTTTTCATTCTTTTCAATATCTTGAAATAGTAAATGAAGATGTTTCATAATAGTCTATTTCCCCAATAGTGGTTGATTAACCTTCAGTTCTTCAGTTGAATTGAATTTTCTAAAGTGGATGTAACTTATGAAACATAATCATGGAGGATATTTACATTTTTCTTCCTAGTTTCCTTGGGTGGAGTCATATTTTCTTATTTTTATATATCATGCATCCAAGAAGTGGAAGTTTTCTCACTTTTTATCACTAATATATATCTAGATCAATTTCATACATTATTAAATGTATTGTTGATAGTTAACATAGATTAATCAGAATATGTAATTAAATTTTTCATTCATATACAGGATAAAGAAACTTCCCAGGTTTTTATATTATTCCTGAATCTAAATTGAGCATGTCGATAATTAATACGTTCTTATTTAATTTCTAAAATGTTTATTTTATAGCATTATGTGAAGATTCAACTTCATCATCTTGAAAATTTTCCAATTTTATTTCAAAATAAAGACATTATTAATTTAATTTTTTCTTACAGTTTTCAATATACCTCAGTTTATCATTTTATTCAAATTATATATTTTTTATTCTTACATTATTAAACATACATAGATAATCCAAGGAATGATAATCTGTGTTTAATTAATTTCTATTGATCTATATTTTTGTATTATGAAGGCATGTTATTGTATTGTGATTATCTTTTAGAGAATGATTAATTTCCATATCATCTTCCTACAAAACCACTTTCAAAAAAATAATTTTCAATACTAGTATAAAATTTTTGAGCATTTCTTTATAATTTAATCATTTTATTCAATTCGATATTCATTTTTTGTGATGGTTTTACAATATTAGAACTTATTTTAAATTTATTATCACTATAATAATGTTTAAATATATGCTATGATTTATCCTCATTATTCCCCTTATATATGAAAGTATATATGTAACTATATCACAAGTGAAATTGTTCATATAGTCCTTTATTTTATGTGAAAATATTCAAGAGGATCAATGATATCACATTAATCATAGTTATAAAATGATTCAAATTATAGATAATTTGTTGAATACAATATTTTATCTATATTAACAATAATATCCATTTAAGATATAGCGACCTGAGCCTTTTACATAAAACATTTCATGATTTCAAGCATAATTAATCATCAAAGTACATGCCAAGGATCGTTAAGTCTAGTGTCTTGGAAGACTAGGTACATATTACATAAAACATGGGTTAAAAAACATATATATTTAATCTCCATAAAGTTATTCTAACTTCATTTGAGCCCTTACATATTCATAGGGTACCCTGGGGAACACATAAACAAAGGGATGAGCTAATAATCCCAGCAAGGGAATGAACATATGGATACATCTCAAGCACATGAGTTAGGAAGCATGACATAATGATATCCAAAGAATGAATCTTATAAAATAATTTAATACAAGCATGGGATCAAATTATCATAGAATCATATAAATGTGGAAGAATCATAAAAAATTTCTTTAGTACGGGTCTAGGCTAATTGCCAATCCTGTTTCCCATTTCAGCACTGGTCAAGGCTAACCGCCAATCCTGTTTCACATCGAATCTCATTGGACTTATCCTTACCCCATGTAGTGGAGAGCTATCTGGATGCACCCATCTCAAAATTTTTATTAATATTATTGCCACATAAATATTCATTCCACATAAATAATAATACATAATCAAATGTTTAAAAATATAAGGTTACCCATGGAGAGAATTGGGTACCACAATCATGACATAAAGCATAACTAATGAGTGTATAATGAAAGTGTCCATGAAAGAAAGGGATTAGAATATACATGAATGTTAATGTAGCAATTTAGGCATAAAACATGGTAGGTGGTAACCAATAGAAGTGAAATCACATAAGAAATGTATTTGATAGACATTATCATTAAAACATTTTTGTGCGGTTTTAAGGAAAATACTCTAGAGCTTTTAAAATAGTAAACAAGACATTATTTTATATCAAAATAGAATTGAACCAAGAAGGTTTTCACAATAAAAATAAAAAATTTACAGAGAAAATGGTGTCTTAAAACAGAATATAGAGTGCTCTTGAAATTAGGTAAAATTTCGGGAAGTTTCTTTAAAACGAGTGAGCTTATTGGGAAGTATTGAGGAGAGATTCACTTAAAAGAATGAATATCCCAGAAAGAGAATGAGAGATTGATCTTAGAACATGAGTTTGGAGAATATGGAAAGAATTTTTATGTTCTAGATAAAAATAAAAGACAACAATATTTTGGTAAAAATAAAGATAGAGAAACCTGAAAGAATAAAGGTTGTTCGGGTGGAATCCATTATGGTTTACTCGCATGGTAACAGGTGTAACTAAGAAGTCTTGATGAGAGAGATAAGGGGTTTCTCATCACTAATAAAACATTAGGGAAGTATAGGGAAGCTTTATAAACATATCCCATTACATTATATTACACACAAATGCATATCATAGAGAACAATCTTGATTAAGAGTGAAAAGGGGAGGCTCCTTTACCTTAAATCCGTTGGTGTTTTCCACTTGTTATTAACGACCTCTTGAGACTTCCTCCTTTGAAAACCTCTTAATGGGAGATTTTTTTTTGTTATTTTGAAGAGTCTTAGAGATATTTGGCATGGGGTAGAACCTAGAGGAGATATTTGGGAAGAATATTGGCAAGGAAAAAGTATTGAGAGGAGTGGGGAGAGGAAGGAGTTTTTATAGTGGAGGGGAGGAGGGATTTCATAATATTATAATCATTAATTTGTTATTTATTCCCAAGATAGGGAATTGTTATTATTCCCTGACCAAGAATAGTGAATTTATCATGTGATTTCTAACCATGTGGGATTACATCAGCATAACATCTTCGATGACTCAACTAATCCATTATTTAGCATTTATTGTGAATTATTAGATTCTACTATTCATCAAAAATTCATGTTTTTCAGAAAAATCCCAAAAATTTACCATAACCATTTTGCATCGTGTAGAATCTGAAAATGAAGTCCATTATTCAAAATAGTTTTTTAAATATGATTATTTTTATATTTAAATGAAATAATAATTTATTATCAAAACTAATTTTAAAACATTCATTAACTTATTTTAAAATATAGGTATATTGTACTTCCAACATGAATATTTTTTTATACCACCATAGGTTAGGTTAATATTCATTAGGGTATATCACGATTCATAAGGGTATGTTACTATTCATTTGGGTAGGTTACTATTCACTAAAAATTTACTTTTGTTTTATTATACTCCAATAAACATCTTAAACAAAATCGTGTATGTCAGATTTTCAAAATTCCAAACACATAAGTGAAAAAATAATGTTTAAAGGTCAATTATCACTTTTTAGTTCATTATGTTGTGTTTTCATGTGATATTATGATATAATTATAATAAGGTAAATTCCATTGAGAAACTTTGTGTCCTTACATTCTTCCCCCTTTCAGAAATTTCACCCCAGAAATTTCACTTTTTACACAAACAGGTGAGGGTGTTTCTCCTTCGTTGCCTCTTCTGGTTCCCAAGTTTCTTCCTCAAACTTATGGTTCCTCCACAACACTTTGAAAATTTGTGTTTTCTTGTTGCGTAGAACCTTATATATTCTATCTATAATATTTACTGGCTACTCCTCATAGGAGAGATCGTCTTCGGGCTCCACCACCACTATGTTTAGTACATGTGAGGGATCAGGTATGTTCTTCCTCAAGAGTGATACTTAAAAAACATCATGAACCAGAGCCATATTCAGTGGAAGTGAAAGCCAATTGGCCACGGATCCTGTGTGGTCAAGGATCTCAAATGGGCCAATATACCTTGGGCTTAACTACCCTTTCTTCTCGAATCACATGACTCTTTTCCATGGAGATATTTGAAAAAAGACTTTATCTCCAACATCGAACTCCAAGTCCCTACGATGGTTGTTAGCATAGCTCTTTTGCCGACATTGAGGAACTATGATGTGTTTCAAGATGACTTGAACCTTCTCTGTCATTTCTTCAACAAGATCAGGTCCAAGTAGCTTTCTTTCTCCAACTTCATCCCAACAAGTTGGATTTCTACATCACATTCCATACAGAGCTTCATATGGAGCCATCTAAATACTCGATTAGAAGCTATTTTTGTATGAGAACTCAATCAATGGGAGATACTGATCCCATCCACCTATAAATTCTAGAGATAAATATCTAATCATATATTCAAGCTTCTGAATAGTTCTTTCAGACTGGCCATCAGTTTGGGGGTGATAGGCCATGCTGAAATTTAATTCAGTACTAATAGAATGTTGAAGGAACCTCCAAAATTTAGATTTGAACCTTGGATCACGATCAGAGAGAATTGAGAGTGGAACACCATGCAGTCTCACCACTTCCTTCACATATATCATTGCAATTTTTTCAAGTGAGATATCTTCCTGAATAGCGATGAAATGGGATGTATTGGTGAGTTAGTAAACCAGAACCCATATCGCAATATTTCCCTTCAACATCTTCGGGAGACCCGTGAAAAAGTCCATAGTAATATTTTCCCATTTCCACATGGATATATGAAATGGATGCATCATACCTTTTTACTTTTGTCACTCAACTTTAACTTGCTATTATACCAAGCACCTTGATATGTATTCCACAATCTCTGTCTTTATATTATCCCACCAAAAGTGTTCTCGGAGATCACGATACATTTTCATACTCCCAAGATGGATAGATACGGTCGAGCTATGTGCATAATTAAATAGCTACTTCTTTATCTCTGGATCAGATTATACACATAATCGTGTCCCAAATCTTACAACACCATCCTCATTAATTTTGAAATCAAAGGATTTCCCATTTTTAACAGCTTCCACCCTTTTCTGAATTCTTATATCCTTTCTTTGAGCATCCGTTATTTTCACCAAGAGGTATGTTTGAGCAATCATTTGAGAAAGGATTGAATATGTTCCTACATTACTTATTCCCATGTCCATCCTTTTCAAATCTAAGATGATTGGGTCCATTTCAATTATCATCATTTATAAAGATGCTGGATCATTTCTACTTAGAGCATCACCACCTTGTTTGCCTTACCGAGATGGTAGTGGATTGAGCATTTATAATCCTTGATCAGATCAATCCATATTTGCTGGTGCATATTAATCTCATTCTATGTGAATATATATTTGAGACTCTTCTGGTCAGTATATATCTCACATTTTTCCTCATAGAGATAATGCCGCCAGATTTTAAACGCAAAGATCATAGCCGCCAACTCCAGATCATGCATTTGATAGTTTTGCTCATGGATTTTCTACTGCCTTGAGGCATAGGCTATCACTTTATCATTTTGAATTATCACACAACCTAATCCTTTGATATAAGCATCCCTATACACCACAAAGAGTTATCCACTTGAAGGGAGTGTGAGTACTAGTGCAATGATAAGCCTCTTTTTCAAATCCTTGAAACAGTCCTCACATTTCTGTGTGCAGACGAAATTTACTCCCTTCCGTGTCATCTTGGTCATTGGGTTTGACAATCGTGAAAAGTTCTTCACTAATCATCTATAATACCCAGATAAACCTAAAAAGATGTGAATCTCCATTACCGATGTCGGCCTCATCCACTCTTCAATTGATTTCATCTTGGAAGGGTCCACAGATATCCCTTTCCTAGTGATAACATTCCCCAAGAAGGATACATCCCCTATCCAGAACTCCCATTTACATTACTTTTCATAAAACTTATCCCTTTACAATGTCTTTAATATAGTTTTCCAATGCTCCTCATGTTCCTTCATTCTCTTGGAGTATATCAGAATATATTCAATAAAGACCACCACCATTTTTTGAGTTAATATCTAAATAATCTATTCACTAAATCCGTTTAAATTGCTGGAGAATTAGTGAGTCCAAAGGGAATCACTATGAACTCATAGTGTCTATAGCTCATTCAAAAGGTAGTCTTGGTAATATCTTCCTCCTCACCTTTATTTGGTTATATCCTGATCGAAGGTCCACCTTAGAGAAATATCTGGCCCCATGAAGTTGATCGAACTAGTCATCTATCCATGGAAGGGGATAATATTTCTTTTGTGTGATTTTATTAATCTCACTATAATCAATATAGAGTCACATTGATCCATCCATCTTCTTGAAGAAGATGACTGTAGCACCCCATGATGAAGCACTCGGGTGTATAAAACCCATTCTCTATATTCTCCTGTAACTACTTCTTCATATCTTCATGCTCTACAGAGGTAATTCTATAAGGTGTTTTTCAGATTGGCAGAGAACCATGGATAAGTTCAATTGAGAACTCATCCTATCATCCATGAGGAAGACCAGGAAACTCTTCAGTTAATAAATCATAGTAATCCCTCACGATGGGCATGTCTTCAAGAATGATTCTATCTTTTGTTCCAATAATTTGAGCTAGATATGCTTTCTTATAAAGAAGCAGTATCCAAACATGAGACGAATATTCTAAAGGAGACGAACTTCTTCCTTACACATGTAAAGAATCGGAGGATGCTTCGGGATGTGAAAAGTGATCTCCCTTTCCCTAAAATTGATGTTGGCCTTCTTCAAAGGTAGTCAATCCATGCCCAAGATAGCATTAAACTCCACTAATGGATGTTTAGAAAGATTTTCTTGGAGGTTCAGTCCACAAACATTAATAGGGGATGAGTTATAAACCATGGATGTAATAATTTCCCCATTCGCTGGTCTCACGGATAAGTTTTCCTCTAAATTTTGAGTTGGTGTTTGAATAGTTCTACTAAACATACTAGATATGAAATAATGTGTAGAAAAAGAATCAAATATTGCATTCTCTATTCTTGAATGAATAATAAACTTACCTATCACCACATTGTTTTCCAGATCCACCTTAGTAGTTGTGATAGCATAAGACCTTCCTTGTTGCTATGGAGGTTGTTGCTGATTGCCTCCAACAACCCTCGACATAGGGAAATTGTTCGCATAATGACCAAGCTCCTTGTAGTTACAACACAACACTGCAGGCTGAGTGTTGATCTGAACCTTCCTTTCTTCTTCAACATTAGCGCTATTTTTCATATCCCTTTGACAGTTCTTGCAAGATGACTAACATTTCCGCATTTGAAGCAATTATTGGTTACCTTGAGACAATCACCAAGATGTTTCTTCGCACAATTTTTGAAAATTGGAAAGTGAGGCTTCTTTCTATCATGGGATTTGTTTGATGAACTACCCATGTTGTTTTCCATTTTACACTTCTTGTCACTTGGCCTATGAGACCACTGAGAGTCTCCAATCTCCATTTCAACCTTGAGGGCACAGCATTCAATCTCCTTGTCATGAACTGAATCTGGTCGCCATCAAACCGGCAACAATCCCAGCTCATGGAAAAACCTGAAGGGCGTTCCCCATCCCCACAGGCAGCCAAAAGTGCCCGGGTATCATAAAAATTCATTTTGGAACGATTTACCCTAGTTTGGGTTCATAAAATAACCAAAAACAAACAACAAACCAAGTCTGAAAAATATGCCAAACAAGACTAAATAAAAATTAAGTACTTAGTATATGGGTTTAAACAAGACACAAGAGGTCCAAAGGCACATAAAATTAGCAGAAAACATCCCATGAGACTCCACACGACAAGGGGTCATCACCCACTAGCCGTCTCCACAAGACCACACCATCGAGAGAAACTATCCACCCGAACCACCATCACCCAAGGCCTTGCCTTTGCCTATATCAAACATGATCAAATCTACTTACACCCAAAGGTGTAAGTAGGGTGTGAGACTATGCCCAATAGGATATCACCTAAGGATTCCATGTGATAGGAATTATAAAATAAAAGGCTTGCAAGAGTTATAAACAGATAATGGTAGCATTTATTTGTAAAAGTGCAACTTTGAAACGAAAAAAAATTTCAATGGGGTTAACTTTAAAGAATGAGTTAATTTGAATAAAACATACAACCTACTAGTTTTCACATCCCAAAATACAACAAATAAAGTATAAATTCCAAAAATTCAATGATCACCAAGCATAGGAACACACCTAGGTACTAGTTAGTTGTGATCCCCAAGTACCTCGTACATCGGTGGAAGTAACCATAATGAAATTCATTCTCGTGCACGAGCCAATAGTAGGGATCATACCCATAACCTAGTGGTATCTAATTTTATCCATTATAGTTTTGTTAGTGTTATCCATGTCATAATTTCTAAGTGAACCATGGTCAAAACCCCTCTGTTCACTAGCGTACTAGTACACGTTAGCCCACCTAGTTACCCGGGTTTCCCATATTGTGCTCAAATAGTTACCACATGGTACCAAAATCAATTTTCACATATAAATATCATTTCTGGTCAAACACATTCAAAACAGTAGCTATACATTCTTTTCACCTTTCATATAACTCAATAAACCACTTACAATTTCCATAAAACAATTTCAAGAAAAGTAATCAAATTTTGCACATTAAATTCATCTAAAATTCCACATTTAAAACGAAATGGAAACCAGTATTATACCAACCCAGAAATTTCAGCATCAAAACATTTTTATAAATACAATCCCTGAATTATAAAACAACACCAAGATGCACAACATGGGTTGCACCTGTAAAACACCCATTTTCACACAAAATAGGCACTTAAAAATCAACCACATTTAAAATTCTACACACATAATTTTTTTCAATCAAAATACTAAATTTGGAACATAGAGTAAAAAAAATAAAGCAAGCTAACTCATTCTACAATACCTACAAATGAAATCACCTATCAAAATAGTCAAAACCCCCAGATCCTTATGCGTCACTTCAACCGCACCTCCGCCGCACCACAAAGGAGTATGATTGAACCTAAAACCAAAGGATTGGACCCAGATACTCAAAAATAAAACCCTAGGTACGAATCTCCATCATCTGGCCATTAGGGGATTCAATAAAAAAATAAGAAACCCTAAGAAGAAGGGAGGATGAAGAAAGAGAACCAACTTACTTGAGAAATATGGATGATTTTTGGAGCTTGAGAAGTTCGGCCCTAATTCTCGATGAATCTGAGCTCCAAAGAGACCAAAACGAATATGGGTGGTGCGGGAGGGTTCAGTGGGAATGTGTGAGAGGTGGAATCACCGAAAAAGGATAAAAAATGAATATTTTATGAAATAATTAAAAACATAGTTTAAAAATGGAAATGGTCATTCGGGTTGGCCAAATACCTAATTTGATCACCCAAATACAAGTTTCTAATGATTTTTTAAGGGGCCCAAATTTCTTTTTTGGTTTTAAAAGTTAAATGAAGGTAATTTTGGAATTGGAGTGGATGAAAATGGTTTAGAAACGAAGGAGTTATTAAAGAAACAAAATTTATTTTTAAAACTGGAAATTGGCTCGTGGTTTGGCCCAAATCCTAAAAACCCACAATTTCCACCAGACATTAATGGGAAACCCCCAAAACAAAGATATAATAGAATCTAAATGAATAATACCTTTAAAATACGTCTTGTATGTGACAAATCATTCCACCATGAATGACTTTCTGCCCCAGAAAGTCAACCCGATGCTTGATCAGAAAACAGTTTCAGGTATTCTTCCTCAACCCATGACCTTCAATCCCATGTCTCGTTTGTATCACTCCTATGCTGCCAAAGAACTCAGACCAGTGGAATAGACTTTCCCCTAATCTCATTCTCTTGGAATTCCACTATTCACACTGGCTGCTCAAAAACAGATAAATCAGGCTATATATCCAACTCATCCGAATTCAGCACATGGGACGGATCCGAGTTGTATTTATTTAACTGGGAGACATGGAAAACCTCATGGATGGATGTCAACTAAGAAGGAAAATCCAACCTATATGCCACCTTACTAATACGCTCAGTGATCTCAAAAGGTCCGACATACCAGGGCGTCAACTTTACCTGCTTCCCCATGTGGCGGTGACCTAGACAACGGGCCACTTTCAGAAATACCCAATCACCCACAGAAAACTCTAGATCTCAATGCCTCTTATCAGCATATTATTTCTGGAGACTATGAGCTGTCAATAAATGCCACTTGATCAACTTGACCTTCTCAGATGTCTCTTGCACAAGACTTGGTCCCAACAACGATGTCTCACCTACCTCAGCCCAACACAGAGGGGACCAGCAAGGCCGACCGTAGAGTGCCTCAAAGGGAGCCATTCAAATTGAGGATTGGTAGCTCTTATTATAAGAAAACTAGACCAATACCAAATGGATATCCCACAAACCCCTGAATTCTAAGACACATGCATGAAGCATGTCTTCCGGGATCTGATTTTCCCGCTATATCTGACCATCTGTCTAACGATGATATGTTGTGCTCATCTTAATTTGGGACCCCAAAGCCTTCTGAAGGCCTCCCCAAAACCAACCGAGAGGTGAAGCGTGGGACTTTATCTGAGACAACTGCTGACGGAACACCATGAAGTCTTACCACCTCCTGAATATACAACTCGCCCAACTAATCCACTTTAGCTGTATCTCTGATAGGAATGAAGTGGGATGATTTGGCCAGACGATCAATCACCACCCATATAGCATTCTTACTTCGAGGTGTACGAGGTAATCCAACAATGAAATACCTGGAAACCTCGTCCCACTTCCAGGTAGGAATGGGTAATTGCTGAAGTAAACCAGAGGGCCTTTGGTTCTCTACTTTCACATGCTGGCACATATATCATCTCAGAACAAAGGCCGATATGTCCCGTCTCATACCAGGACACCAAAACTATCGACAGACCTCATAATACATCTTAGTAGAACCTGGATGGATAGCCTACTAAGACATGAGGCTATCCTGCATCACCACCTTCCATAGAGATAACGGAACTACTAAACGACCCTTGAAGCACAAGATGCCCTCAGGAGATGATGACCAATCTAAGGATGTCTCCCCACCATGAAAAAACCACTTCGACCACTGACAAATCTCATCACTGGTCTGTTCCCACTGAATCAACTCCAACATAGAAGGAGTCAACTTGACGTTCTCCAAGAATGCCCCTCCACTGTGTTCCATGGTCTCCACATGCATCTGAGAAAAGAGCCCCATCAATGTCCACTCATCACTAGACTTCTTCAAAGCCTGCACTGGAACAATTATTCTCAAAGCATCGGCCACCACATTACCCTTTCCTAGGGTATATACAATGTCAAAATCGAACCCCGGAAAGTACTCAATCCAGCGACGCTGCCTCAGGTTGAGGTCCTTCTGTGAGAAGATATAAGCTAAGATTTTGTGATCAGATTAGAACAAAAACTTCTCCCCAAATAGGTAGTGACGCCAAGTCTTCAAAGCAGGCATCACTGCTGCCAACTCAATGTCATGGGTGGGGTAGTTCTTTTCTTCTGGTCGGAGTTGGCGAGATCCATACGTAACCACATGGTCATATTGCATAAGCATGCACCTAAGACCCATACCTGAAGAATCTCAATAGACCACATATCCCTTTCTAGCCTATGGAAAAATCAGTACGGGGGATGTAGTTAACCACCTCTTCAGATCCTTGAAAGATGCCTGGGATTCTGGTCCACATTAAAACTTCACCCCTTATCAGGTGAGGGCAGTCATCGGTGAAGCATGACAAGAGAAATCTCGAACAAATCGCCTGTAATAACCAGCCAAGCCAAGGAAACTCATTATCTCAAACACATTCTTCGGTTGCTCCCATGACATGACCACACTAATTTTCTTGGGGTCCACTAAAACTCCATGCTCTGAGATCACATGACCCATAAATCTCACCTCCCTAATCCAGAAATTTCACTTTGACAACTTTGCATAGAGGCAGTGATCCCGTAATGTACCCAAAACGATCCTCAAGTGATGTTCATGTTCCTCCTCAGAGCTAGAGTATACCAGAATGTCATCCACGAACACCACAACAAAGGAATCGAGATAATGATGAAACAACCTGTCCATGTGTGCCATAAAAACTACTGGAGCGTTGTTCAATCTGAATGGAATGACCAAATACTCAAAGTGGTCATACCTTCTTCGAAAGGCTGTCTTTGTGATATCTAACTCTTTCACCCGAAGTTGATGATACCCCAAACGCAGGACTATCTTTGAGAACCAATTTTCCCCCTTCAACTGATCAACCAAATCATCTATTCAGGGAAAAGGGTATTTATTCTTAATTTTTACCTTATTCACCTTTCAGTAGTCAATGCACAACCGGAGGGATCCATCATCCTTTTTCACAAACAACACAGGAGCAGACTAAGGAGAGATGCTCGGGCGAATGAATGATTTGGATTCTAAGTCGTCCGGCTATATCTTTAATTCCCTCATCTCGATGGGGTACATTAAGAGATATTGGCTTTGTTCCTGGCACCAGATCAATAGAAAACTCTACATTCTACTTCAGGGGAAAACCTGAAGAATCATCCGAGAATACCTCCAGAAACTCATTCACTACATGAGGTAGTGAAACTTCTGGGGAAAGACCATCCTCTAGCATGAGAGAAGATAACTAGATGATAACACTTCCTAACTCTGGGAGTGGAGGCCCTGCGCGACCTGACCGAGGATCCCATTCTCCACGAAAAACCTGACGACTCCCATTAGGTTCTGTGAAACTCACACACCGTCTGTAGTAATCGATGTGTGCCTGAAATTGCACTAGCCAATCCATCCCAATTATGACATCAAAAAGGTCCATATCTAATACCTATAGGTCCCACTCCATTTCGACCCCTGACACAGAAAGCGCACATGATGGGCACCTGAGACCCTGCTCCTTCTTCTTTTCCAACGATGTCATCAACTCCATTGCGAATGACATCATATCAGTTGGAAAATTCAGCATGTCCACAGAACATTCAGAAATGAATCAAACAGAGGCACTAGTATTAAAAAGAGCAGCATCTATAGATGATGAAATCAAAACGGAACCTTGGACTGTCGACGGTCCCACATCTGATCCTGCTAGTGCCTGATCCAACGCATGGAGATGTCCGGTCTCTGCCAGAAGACGTCGTCTAGTCTGTGGCTATGCCCTGAAATAGATCTGCCCAGAAGATGACCCAGCCCTACCACCACGACTACCAAATCGAGATCCCTCTGTCCACGACTGCTCAGACTGTGCTAGCACTCCTTTGGGAGCCATGGATCCTTCACCACTTTGAAGTGGACGTGCTATCCCGCAAAACCGTTTCACGTGTACCATACCTCCACACTGGAAACATGTCTTTGGAGGATGAGGTCATGCTGGACGGATGTGCCAGGGCTTCCCACACTGGTGGAACATGACCGATCTCGCATTCGAAGCCGTTGATGAAAATTTCCTGGAACAGTTCCCTGAACTTCCTCCTCCTTTCATCACAAGATCCTCCTACTTCCTTTTCTTATCTGAGGAGATTCCACTTCCCACTGTGGATACTGAACCATAGAAACCGGCCCTACCTTTTTAATCAATCTCCACCATGCAAGACCGATCAACAACCTCAGCATAGGTCCTCACCTTAAATAAGAGCACCTGGGTGTATATCTCTGGTCTCAAGCCTTTCTCAAACCTCTGGGCCTTAGCTTGCTCATTAGAGACAATTTCTGGAGCATACCAAACCAACTCACTGAAACTGTTGTCATACTCCATCACAGATAGATATCCCTGAACAATTTCCATGAACTCTCTAGACCTAGCATAACCCAACACCTCAGGGCAGTACTGTTCATTGAAGACAACCTTGAAATATTCTTAGCGCATCTGCTCATTCTTCCCAGCCTAAAGCACCGACTCCCACAACTTACGGCTGGGACCCTCCAATAAAAAAGAGGCACACCTCACCCTTAGCTCCTCAGGATTTTCCAGGAACTCAAATATACACTCGATATTCTCAAGCCATTCTTCTGATTCCTGGGGTTCTGAGCTACCTCGGAAGGCAGGAGGCTGGTTTTTTGGAAACTCTTGTGCTTTATCATTTCTGGGACCTGTCACTTCTATCCTAACAGAAATAGGAGTAGGAGATGGTCTTTGTCCCAAAACATGGATAGCACAAACCACAGCCTCCACGAGCCTCTGATCAATTGGTGTGGGAGAACTCTCTCCAGCTTCCTCATGTGGGTGTGTGGGAGCTTTCCGGGGAGGAATGTTGCTACAAAATGTGACAGTCACAAAACAATAGTCAATACCACAATTCTGAAAATTTTAATCAAATAAATCAAATATAAATAAACTAAACACGTTTCAGTTATAAAATACACAACTACTCCACATCTTCCTATTGTCCACATATGGTCTGCAGCCCACACGTCTCACCTGGAAGTGAAGTCAATCTGTAAATTTCCACATCCCCTGGTGACTCATGGTTTTCCATGAGAGGTGCGGGCCAGGAACCCTACTCACAACCAAAATCCTGAGCCCCGATAGTCCTAGATCCTCTCTATCCCGACTCATCCCAAAATAGCCATATAACCCAAACACTATAAACCCATCTGATATTATTTTGTCATGAAACGAATCTGGTCGCCATCAAACCGGCACCAAACCCAACTTGTGGAAAATCCCAAAGGGAGTTCCCCATCCCCACGGGCTGGAACAAGTTCCCGGGTATCATAAAAATTCATTTGGGAATGATTTAGCCAAGTTTGGGTTCATAAAATAAAGAAAAACAAACAACAAACCAAATCTGAAAAATTATGCCAAACAAGACTTAATAAAAATTCAGAACTACGTATATGGGTTTAAACAAGACACAAGAGGTCCAAAGGCACATAAAAGTAGCAGCAAACATCCCATGAGACTCCACACGACAAGGGGTCATCACCCACAAGCCATATCCACAACACTGCACCATCGAGAGAAACTAGAAACCCGAACAACCATCGTCTAAGGCCTTGCCTTTTCCTGTATCAAACATGATGAAGTCTACTAACACCCAAAGGTGTAAGTAGGGTGTGAGGCTAAGACCAATAGGATATCACCCAAGAATTCCATGTGATAGGCATTATAAAATAAAAGGCTTGCAAGAGATATAAACAGATAATGGTAGAATTTATTTTTAAAAGTGAAACTTTGAAAAGAAAATAAATTTCAATGGGGATAACTTTAATCAATGAGTTAATTTGAATAAAACATGCAAACTACTGGTTTTCACATCCCAAAATACCATAAAGAAAGTATAAATTCCAAAAAGGCCACGAGCACCAAGCATTGGAACACTCCTAGGTACTAGTTAGTTGGGAGCCCCAAGTACCTCGTACCTCGGCGAAAGTAACAATAATGAAATTCGTTCTCATGCACGAGCCACTAGTATGGAGCATACCCATAACCTAGTGGTCTCCAATAATTTCCTTTATAGTTTTGTTAGTTTTATCCATGTCAGACTTGCTATGTGAACAATGGTCAAAACCCCGCCGTTCACTATCATACTAGTACACGTTAGCCCACCTAGTTACCCGGGATTCCCATATTGTGCTAAAATAGTTACCACCTGTTACAAAAATCAATTTTCACATATTAATATCAGTTCTGGTAACACACATTTAAAACAGTATGTACACATTCTTTTCACCTTTCATATAACTCAATAAACCACTTATAATTTCCATAAAACAATTTCAAGAAAAGTAATCAAATTTTTCACATTAAATTCTTCTAAAATCCCACATTTAAAACCAAATGGGGTACAATATTTTACCAAACCAGAAATTTCAGCATCATGAAATTTCTACAAATCCCATCCATGAGTTATAAAACAACACCAAGATGCACAACATGGGTTGCACATGTAAAACACCCATTTTCACACAAAATTGGCACTTAAAAATAAACCGCTTTTAAAATGCTACCCAAATCAATTTTCGAAAACAAAATACTGAATTTGGAACATAATGGAAACATAAATAAAACAATCCAACTCATTCTACAATACCTACGTATGAAATCACATACAAAAAGAGTCAAAACCACAAAATCCTCGTGTGTCACTTCAACTGCACCTCCCCCGCACCAGAAAAGAGTTTGATTGAACATAAATTAGAGTATTGGACCACGAAACTCAAAACTAGAACCCTAGGTACGAATCCACTGCTTCTGGATATTATGGTATTCAATAAAAAAAGAAGAAACCCTAAGAATAATGGAGGACGAAGAAAGATAAACAACTTACTTGAGAAATTTAGACCTTTTTTGGAGCTTGAGATTTTGGCCATTATTAGTGATGAATCTGAGCTCCAAAGAGGCTAAAACGATGATGGGGGTGCATATGGGTTCATTGGGAACCTGTTAGAGGTGTAATCACCAAAAAAAGATAAAAAATTAATATTTTATGATTGGATTAAAAACATATTTTAAAACTGGAAATGGGCTTTCGGGTTAGCCCAATACCTAATTTGATAACCCAAATACAAGTTGCTAATGAATTTTTAAGGGGAACTTATTTCATTGGTGGTTTTAATAGTTAATGGATGGTGATTTTGGAAGTGGAATGGATGAAAATGGTTTATAAAGGAAGTAGTTATTAAAGAAACAAAATTTATTTTTAAAACTGGAAATGGGCTCGCGGTTTGGCCCAAATCCTAAAAACCCACCATTTCCTCCAAAAATTAATGGGAATCCCCCAAATCAAAGATATAATAGAATCTAAATGAAAAATACCTTTAAAATAAGTCATGTATGTGACACTCCTCATAGCTTTCTAAGTCTCGAATCACCAAAATGTTTCCTAGACATGGCTTTAGTCCTCTAAAGAAGTGATCCACCTTGCTTTTGCTGTTCATGAAAAAGTCGGAGGTATACCTTGCAAGCCTTGTAATGTTAACTTCATATGCCCCAATTGACTCATCTTCCTTCTTCTAGAGTCCAAGTAACTCTCCTTCCATCTTGACATGGAGGGTTCGAGGAAAATATTTGTTGAAAAACATCCTCTTGAATTCCTCCCATTTTTTGGAATCAATTTCCTCTTGGGAATTTGTATTCTTGATCAGTGTACACCATTGATCAGCTTCCCCATCAAAATGATAGACTGCCAATACAACTTTCTCTTCTTCCAAGATCTGGTGGATAGGTAAAATATTTTCAATGGAGTTAATCCATTTTTCTGTGAGGGGATCAAATGACCCACTAAACATGGGAGGCCTTTTCCTCATGAAGGATTCTACGGAAACATTCCTTTTCGTTAAAGGATGGGGATGTTCTCCCTGATTCAAGTTATTACTCATAACTCGAGCCACCTGAGAAAGTACTACCATGAAGTTTTGACCACCTACTTCCATCACATCAGGCATGTAATTATGGCAATAATAACATTTCCAATAACATTGGTTGTTGGAACATGTTCTTTTATTTCCTTCCATTAAATAAAAAAGAACGTATAATTAGGGGTATTGAATTCTTAGCTATTGATCATAAAAATAATCATTTAACATAAAAGTATGAACATATAAGGAAAAAGTATATTATGAATTATGATTCCTTAGGCTTATATCTATGTTATCCTCGATCTATTCCTAAACTTATATTCTTATGGGCTTCATTTTTGTCCCTTAATAATGGTTTATACTAAGCTCATCAATCTACAGAAGCATATCCCCCAAGAGTGTCATAACCAAGAGTGCAGCAAGGCCCGTTATCGTCCACCATTTCACTTTCCTTTCTAGCTCAAAGTGGTGTTTTTAGGTTTTACCCCTAGATACATTTGTTCGAGAGCCACTTGTACATGCTCATATCTAGATAGGGACGTATTTATTTGATAAACCACTTACTCAATACTCACAAAAATTTAGGACTGTTTACTTATACTTAGTCTCATCCATAAGTTTCTCACTAAGATGCTCTATTCATAATCCCCAAAAATAAATATCTAATCCTTTGATACCATCTATAGAAACCTGAGTCTTTTACGTAAAAAATTTCATGATTTTAAGCAAATTAATCATCAAAGTACAAGCCATGGATTTTTTGAGTCAATAAGGTTTTCCTTATGAATTATCCATTCCTTCTTGTTTTGAAAATCACAAACACTTTATCTTTAAAGAAAATTTCTTTTATAAGGAAAATTTCATTTATAAATAAAATTTCATTTATAAAGAAAATTGCTTTTATAAGGAAAATTGCTTTTATAAGGAAAATTGCTTCTATAAGGAAAATCTCTTTTGTAAGGAAAATTATCCTTATCATATTTTCATCCATATTTTTCTTAAGTATAAAATTCGGATTCATTTCTATTTTCTCGGAATTTTTTGAAACTTTGATATGAAGTATTCTGTTTCGGATCCGAATTCTGGACAAGAACTGTAATAAAGTCTCACTCCGAAATCCAGATGAGAACTGTAATAAATTTTCATTCAAAACTGTGGATGCGAACTCTAATTAAGTTCTACACCAAATTCAGGATACGAATCCTTATTAAGTTCGATAACGAATTCTCATTACGAATCCTGATAATGAATTCTCATTACGAATTCTGATGACGAATTCTCCTTCCGAATTTTCATTCCAAATTCACCTATTAAACAGAATATGATCATCTTTGTTTTATACACTCCGAATTTATTTAGACTCCGAAAATTATTTTTGGTTAGACTCCGAACATTCATCTTGCTTACGTTGTTATAATCTGTCTACTCTTTAATATTTTTTTTCTCACTCCGAACATTCACTCCGAATCTTCACTCCGAACTTTTGAGTTAGATTTTAAATGCTGTCGTACATTCTATTACACCTGTTTTGTTATAAAACGATGTCGTCTATTTTTTTATAAAACTAACCGTTGGCTAAGTGACATGCGTACAGGTCCCTCTGATTTCTAAGGAAAATACGACCGTTGGGAAGGAGGCCGTCCTTACTTATAAATAGGATCTCATTTGAAAGAGCTCAACATAGACAATGAAGTTGATCAATCTAGAGACCACACACTGCTAAGGTGATTTCTAGAGAGAGAAATCTTTTCATGACTTGTGCGTACTGAACCGCTCATTCAGTTTTTTCCTTCGTGCGACTCAGAATGTTGGTGTCCAAATTCGAGGACTTCCGGGGATAGGAAGACACAGGTCGTCAACTACCTTGAAGTTCTAGGGATTCCTTGCTGAGGAAGATAGAGGTTTCCAACTACCTTGAAGTTGAGGGCCTTCGGGTATAGCAAGACAGAGACTTCGATCTTCGTATCGAGGGCTTACCCTGGTGTGGGTAAGACAGACTTGCTTCAATGTATAAATCAAGGGACCTTTATCCAAGGTTGTTGGATACCCTTCTCTTTGGGTTAAAAGACTTATATCTTGTTACTTTTAGTTTTCCTACTAATTTATTTCCACTGCATTTTGTATTATAAGGAAAGTATAACCTTTTTATACTTCCTTACTTGTACTCTGTTTCATTTAGATTCTAATTTCTTTAAGGTAGAATCTCATATTGTAATCATTAGTTAAGTTTCAATTTCCGGAACCATATTTCCAGAACCTACTTTCAGAATCCCTTTTTAGTTTTAAGAAAGTTCATAGTATTCGAATTTTATAACTTCATTCCTTATTCTAAGTTTTATTTGGTGTTAGAGGTGTTGTGAATTTTCTTAGATTTACATTGTTAAACTTAGCCCTTTCCTTTACTTAAGGAAAACATAGTTATTTGTAACTAACTTTAAAGGTTCCAAAGGAATTTTTAAAGTGTACAATTCACCCCCCCCCCTCTTGTATATTGAGCATCTACATCATTATTTCGATCCTACAATTGGTATCAGAGTAGTCTCTGAAATACATAAACTCACGAATATGTTTTTCTTTCTAATTTTAACATTCTGAACTTTCCCATTCTGAACTTTATCATTCCGAACATTGTGATTCCAAACTTTTTCTACTAACATGTTTGTGTATCGAAGGTTATTTTAAGTATGGTAGGAGTCAATGTTGGTTCAATTGATAATATAAATCCTACAAGACCACCAATCTTTGATGGTAATGATTATGAGTACTGGAGAGATCAAATGAAGACTTTTTTTATCAATACTGGAGTGGACAACTTTGTTATGCTTACTGGTGATTATAAAATTCTTGACAAGGAAGTTAGAACATTTACTAACCAGGAAAAGCAAGAATATCAACTTAATTATAAGGTACGCAATACATTACTATGTTCAATGACAAGAAATATATATAGCCAAATTTCTTCTTGTGAAGAAGCTAATTGTATCTGGAAGAAGTTAGAAGTTACACACTTTGGAACTTCTAAAGTGATTGAGACTTGGAGAGCTATGCTTAGAGATGAATATCATGGCTTCCACTTTCCTTATGGTGAACCAATCTGTAAAGTTCAACAGAGATTCATGACTATAGTCAACAACCTACAGTCTATGTGAGAAAAAGGTTTAGATGATGAAGCACTTGTGGATAAGATAATTTATATTATGCCCAAGGAGTGGTAATCCAAAAGAACTTCTATAGATGAGAACAGGAAGGTCACTCAAATTTCTCTTGATGAGTTATTTGGAACTCTTCAACAACATGAAACCAGAATGAAGAGAGATGCTGACAACATCAAGAAGAATAATGGAAATGGTACTATTTCTTTTACAGCAACATCAAATCAGATGAAAGGTAAGACTCCTGAGAGAGTAACCAAATCCAAGTCTATGAAAGTTATTTTCTGATCCGAATCTCGTGTGAGTGAAGTCTTTGAAAATGAGTTAGCTAATCTTACTCGAAGGATGAACAAGATAGCTAGACAGAGAAATTTCCAATCTATGTATAAGAAAAAGGACAGGAAAGATAGAAAAGATGGAGAAGTTACTTGTTATGAATGCAAGAGAGCTAGACATATTAGATAGATTTCCCTTTGCTCAAAAAGAAAGAAATAAAAGAAAGGCATTCAGAAAGGAATAGAAAGAAATATTATAAAGCCAAAGCTAAGAAAGTTCTGAAAGCTAATGACACCTGGAGTGCCGGTGGTGGTGACTCTTCAGATAAATCATCTAATTAGAAATCTTCAGGACAGAAGAACCTTGGTTTTATAGCCATATTACTTATTGATAATCATTGTTATCTGGCTAAGGTACGAAATGCTGAATCGTTGACCAATGTATCTTTAAATTCTAATGATAGTAAGTATTATAACTCTTCTGATGAAGAATCCTCTTCTGATGAGGAAAACACTTTACCTACTTATGAAGAAGTCTCTAGGTTTTCTGAAATTCTTGAGATTGAGCATTCTAAACTCAATAAAAAACTTGATAAGGAAAACTCTAGAAATTATATTCTTACAAAAGAGATATCAGATCTTTCTAAAGATATTGATAGGAAAAATTATGATTTTGAAAGTATCTTAAAAAATCTCGAGGACGTAAGTTCTGAGAAGAAGAAATTTTCTAAATAATTAGAAAATGTAAATTCTAAGAAAAATGTTTTCGAGCCTAGATCTGGTTCTAAAACTAATGATTTTGAGGATAAAAACCTGGTTATAAAACTCAAGTCCGAAATTTTTTCTTTAAAGAAGTGTTTATCAAACTTTACCCATGGTAAAGAAAATTTTGATAAAATGTATTCCCAAATATGACCTTTAAGAAATAAATCCGGATTTGGTTATTTCCATGCAAAACCAATTTTTTGTAACAATTATTTTGTTTCTCAAAGTGCCCCATTTTGTACCAAGAGTCAATGTGGTGGTCACTAGGCAAAGAATTGTTCCTTAAACAAAACCCAATCCTTGGATTTCACAAAGCATACTTTTCTAAGAAGATGTGGGTTCCTAATATTTTATTATCTGGTAATCTTGGATCCAGACAAGTTTGGATACCGAAAGTATAATTTTCTTCTTGGTTTTAGGAAAATAAAGAGAGTACCAGCAACAATACGTGGTACATGGATAGTGGATGTTCCCGACACATGACTGGTAACAAAAGCTCTTTTGAAAAGATTATCAAAATGAAAGGAGGAAAGGTAACTTTCAGAGATAATTCTAAGGGAGAGATTGTTGGTATTGGTAATATTGTTCTTCTTGGTAAAACCATGATTTCAAATGTTCTTTTTGTTAAGGGTCTTAAGCGCAACCTCATTAGCATAATTCAGTTATGTGATGAAGGTTACCTTGTGAATTTTAGGAATGATAAGTGCTTAGTTCACAATTCCAAGGAAGAATTTATTCTCTCAGCCAATAGGCAAGAGAATGTTTACACATTGAACTTAGAAGACCTTCGAAGCCAAGATTTACCTTTCCTAAGTGCAATGGAAGATCATTTCTGGTTATGGAATAGAAGACTAGGTCACTGTAATCTTAGAAACCTATGTAAACTCTCTAAGAAGAAACTAGTTAAGGATCTATCAGATCTTAGATTTGATTCTTCTAAAGTTTTTGATCCTTGTCAATATGGAAAGCAACATAAATCTAGTTTTAAATCAATCGGTGAAGTCTCGAAAATCGATGCATTATAGTTAGTGCACATGGATCTTTTTGGTCCAACACAAACTGGAAGTATTGGAGGGAAATACTACGTGTTTGTTCTAGTTGATGATTACACTAGATTTACTTGGGTCTATTTTCTAGCAAAGAAGTCTGAAGCTTTTTCCTATTTCAAAAGTTTTAGAGCTCAAGTTAAAAATGAGAAAAACCTTCCATTGAAAACTATTCATAGTGATCATGGAGGAGAATTTCAAAATTCTGATTTTGAAACTTTTTTTAGTAGAAATGGTATTACTCACAATTTCTCAGCACCTAGAACTCCTCAAAAAAATGGTGTAGTTGAGAGAAGAAATAGAATTATTCAAGAGATAATGAGAACCATGTTGAGTGAATATTATATAGCTAGACATTTCCGGGCCAAAGCTGTTAGTACTGCTTGCTATACTATAAATCTAGTTTTGATTAGACCTTTTCTTAATAAAACTCCGTATGAGTTATGGAATGGTAGGAAACCAAGACTATCCTACTTCATGGTTTTTGGTTGCAAAGTATTTATTCTAAATACTAAAGATATTCTACATAAATTCGCACCAATATCCGTTGAAGGGATTTTCTAGGGCTATTCCACAACCTCTAAGGCTTATAGAGTTTTTAAAAAAAATACATGTACTGTTGAAGAAACAGTACATGTAAAATTTGATGAGTCAGATCCTTTTGTTTTTAAACCACCTAAACCTACATCATCGGATGTGTTTTCAAAAACTGATTGTCAACCTTTGATAGAAGAACCTTCTGATGAGGAAATTGTTCAAGAAGATACTTCTGAAACATTTACCCCAGAAGACTTTCTACCCTATTTTGATGAACAGGTTTTAAAAAACCCAAATCATGTGTTTCTTAAGAATCATCCCAGTGATAGTATCATTGGTGATGTAAATCAACCTGTAAGGACTAGAAGTTCTTTAAGAAATGAAGTCGAACATCTAGCATTTCTTTCCCAATTAGAACCCAAAACCACTGATGTAGCTTTAGGTGATGATGATTGGATCAAAGCCATGCAAGATGAACTAAATGAATTTGAAAGGAATAAAGTCTGGACCTTGTTTGAAAGACCTATGGAAACTTCTGTTATTGGAGTAAAATGGGTTTTCAGAAATAAATGTGATGAAAATGGAGTCATAGTAAGAAATAAATCTAGACTTGTTGCTAAAGGCTATAATCAGCAAGAGGGAATAGACTATGAAGAAACCTATGCTCCAGTAGCCAGACTTGAATCTATCCATATTCTACTTGCCTTTGCAGCATTCCTTAATTTTAAACTTTTTCAAATGGATGTGAAGTGTGATTTTATTAACGGTTATGTTCAAGAAGAAGTTTTTGTTAAACAGCCTCTTGGCTTTGAAGATACAAAATATCTTGATCATGTTTTTAGACTTACCAAAGCTTTGTACAGCCTTAAACAAGCCCCACGAGCATGGTATGATAGACTCACTGGATTTTTGCATCAAAATAACTATGTTAAGGGAAATTCAGATCCAACCCTTTTTATAAAGAAGGATAAGAAAAATGTTTTTATTGTTCAAATTTATGTTGATGACATCATATTTGGTTCACCTCAGCAATCGTTGACCGAATCTTTTAAAAGTCTAATGAAATATGAGTTTGAAATGAGTATGATGGGTGAGTTGACTTTTTTCTTTGGTTTTCAAATTTCTCAAAAACCAGAAGGAACCTACATATCTCAACATAAGTATATTAATGATCTTCTTAAAAAGTATGGTTATGAAAACACAAAGAGTATAAGTACTCCCATTGGTACCTCAAACTCTTTATATCTTGATGAAGCTGGGAATCCAGTAGATCAAACATCTTTTAGAGGTATGATAGGAAGTTTACTTTACTTAATAGCTAGTTGACCAGACATAATGCACTCAGTATGCTTATGTGCAAGATATTGATCCAATCCTAAAGAATCTCACTTAAAGGCAGTAAAAATAATTTTTTGCTACCTTAAGGGAACCATGGATCTTGGATTATTTTATACTTCTGGAAATGATTTTGTTCTAAAAAGCTTTTCTGATGCGGACTTTGGTGGATGTAGAATGGATAGAAAGAGTACATCCGGAACTTGTTATTTCTTAGGAGATTCATTAGTTTATTGGTCCTGCAAGAAGCAACATTCTGTAGCACTTTCCACTACTGAAGCTGAATATGTAGCAGCTGGAAGTTGTTGTGCTCAAGTGTTGTGGATGCAACACACACTCACAGACTACGACTTGAGATTTACTAAAACTCAAATTTTGTGTGACAACACAAGTTCCATTGCCCTTAGTAAGAACCCTGCACATCACTCTCATGCAAAACACATAGATATTAGGCATCAATTTCTTAGGGATCACACACATAAAGGAGATATCATTCTTCAGTTTATCAGAACGCAAGATCAACTTACTGATATTTTCAAAAAATCTTTCCTTATAATAGATTTGAATAAATTAAACAAAAGATAGGAATGATAACCATAAGGTAATCCTCCTTAATTAACTTTCTATTGAAAAAGTCTCCTTACAGCAACAAAATCCTTTTCATAGGGGGAGTAAATCTTATTGTTAGAATAAAAAAAAATTCAAAATTTGTATTCAAAATTTTCGGAACTAAAATTTCGGAATGGAATTTCCAGAGCTAAAATCTTCCAAAATGGATATTTTCATCTAGAAAACTTCTAAAATGAAATTTTCGTATTAAAAACTTCCGGAATGGAAAATTTCATACTGGTATTTTCATAACGGAATTTTCATACCGAATCTGTCATAATGAGTTTTTTCGTTTTCAAATTTTTGGAATGAAATTTTCATACTGAGTTTTCCTTACTGAGTTTGTTTTTTATACTGTGTTTTTCGTACTGAGTTTGTTTTTCATAGAAATTTTTTTTTGTAGTTTTCATAAGAATTTTACCAATTACAAATAATCTTCCTAAGCCAATCCGAAAGGTATGATTTCCTTACTTAAGTTTTCATAGTCATACTTTTCTTGATGGAATTTTCTTATATTTTGTTTTTGGATTATAGTTTTCTTAATTCTTCATTTTAATAAAAACATCAAAAGATCGGATTCAAGTTTTCTTGATAATTGGTTTTCGACGGTCAGATCTGATCTCAGCTTATCACAACCATTCGATCAACCGTGGAAGATGAACCGTTTTTTTCTCGTTGCCTATATAAAGGGGACCCCAAATGGTTGTCCCACATCGGTTTTCAAGCTCCACCGTCTCCAAGCTCTACCTCTCCATTTTAAAGCCATTCTGAACTTCAGTTTTCTCAGTTCCGAACTTCTCAGAGGTCTTCAAATCCAAATGTCTCTGGAAGCATCTTCTCAATACATGTCATCCTCTAAGCCGATTTCGAAGTGGTTAGTATATAGATAGAGGCTGGTCCATCCCAATTTCTTCAACAGATATGACTCTCTTATTTCCAAGAATGTTAAGCTTAATGGTTGGGAAGATGTTGCAGTGTCAAAACCTGGGAATCAAGATGATGTGTATTCAGATTCGCTTATAGAGTTCTATGAAACAGTCTCCTTTCTTAAGGAAGATAGAAGGGAGAAGTTGTCTTTTAAGTCTTATGGTAAGACTTATAAACTTTCATATGCCAAGGCAGCTAGCTTGGTAGGGCTAAATAATGAAGTTGAAGCTGAATTCATATCTCATGTGTTTCCGGATTCTAAGGGTAGCTTCGATAAGGAAAAAGCATTAGAAACTCTCGGACTGGCAGATGAAAAGTCTCCGAAGATTGCTAGTTTATCTACAAATTACTAGATTCTAGAGTTATGGGTACAAGGTCTTATCGTACCGAGGAAGGGTGACAAAGATATTCTGAAGAAGAGTGAGATCTATATCCTAGATTTTCAGATTAATCAGATAATGTTTAACCTGATGAAGCACATTCTCATTACTATTGATAATGTTAAGAAATGGAATCTAAGAGCTCAGATTATAGTGTATCTAGAAATCCTCTCAATGGTGATAGTTCGGTGCCTTGAGTCTTTCAAGGAGGCTTTCAAATCTAAGCCATGAAATTGCAAGATTGTGTTGGTGAGTGATGGTACACTAAAAAGAATGGATGTATCTTTTGACAAGAAGACCGGTCAGTTTATTGATTTACCTGCTCAAGAAGAAACACTTCCGAATGTTGCTGATCCGGAATCCTATAAGCCAGTAAGGAAGAGAAAGTTGAAAGAAGTGGAAGTAGAAGAAGAGAATCCCAAGTCTAAGGAATTTCATTTTGCACCTCCAAAACCAAAGAAGAAGAAAGCTTACCCATATGCCGTTGTTGCTAAATGGAGGGAGATCAAAGAGAAGAGAGTGGAAGGGGAGCCTCAGTTTGGCTTGGATCCTGCGGAGGCTAATGCCTTGAAGGAAAGAACTGCTGATGAGATAGAAAAACAAGCGAAAGAAAAGAAGCTCAAGAATAAGATGTATGAGGCTGAGGTAGCTCAGGCTTTGTTGAAGTTCAATGAGATGGTTTCTATGAACATTCCTGTTCCGAGATCTTTTTCTTTGGAATCTCTACATGAGACTCAAGGAAGAGACTTTGTTGCTCCGGAAGAGGCAGTAGCTAAGCCTGTTGAGCAAGGTGAGCAAGTTGAGAAAGTAGAAGAAGAAGAAGCTGTTGCTGAAGGAAGTGGTGAAACTGGAGATGCGTTGAAGCAAGTAGATGATTAGAAGGGTACTCCTTCAGAACATTTATCGCTCCAAACTTCAGAAGCTGAATCTTTGAAGCTAGTCACTCCAGCAATGGAATAAGAGAAAGGAGAAGAAGAAGTAGCTTATCATGGATAGGAAGAACAAATTTTACAATATATAGCTCAAATGGAGAATGTAAAGGTTGGTGCTCAGGAAGTTGCTGATGAGGAAGACAATGTTGTGCAAGTATATAATAGTGAAAAGAGAACTCTGAAACAGGATTCCATTCCAAAAAGAGACACTGGAAAGAAAATTGTTGCTGATACTCCGAGATTAGTAGTGGCAAAGAGAAATTAAGTTGGTAGTTCTTCAAAGAGAAAGCACGACCAAGTTGAAGAAGAATCTTCTCCTAGCAGAGTCTCGGATTCAGAGTCATCGTCGTTGGGGCATGAATTTGTTGTTCAGTCTTTAAAGAAGTTGGTGGGTACTATTCAAACTTTCTAAAGTATTGATTTAAGATGCCCGATGCTCCAACAGGCTTTGAATCAGAAAACAGACTCTGTATCTATGGTTATGGACAAGTGCGATGAGATTGAGGTTCAGTTCAAAAATTTTTTTATTGGCTACGAAGCCCATAGAACATCTTGCAAGAGGATGAAAAATTGGTCAAGGAAAATTGTAGAATAGATGAGACTCTTTAATGAATTCCAAGACAATGTGAAGGATGCCTTTGAGACAGAAGATAGGAAGATAAATGAGCTTACTTCATCCTTTGATGAAAAGCTGACAGATGAAAAGAACTTCCAAATTCAAGAAGTTAGAGATCTGAATGGGAAGCTGAATTCAATTTTGAAAAACTGGAAATTTGAAAGGGATCATTGGATTGATTTTGAAGAGAAATTGAAGGCTCAGGAAGAAAAGATTAATGCTCGGGAAGAAAAGCTTCATGCGCAGGAAGAAAATATTGAAGGTCAAAGTGGAAGAATAGTGGTTTTAGAGAAGCAAGCCGAAGAAGACCATAAAGACTTAAAGAAAATAAAGAATATTATTAAGGGTCTCATGGCGAAGGAAAAATATCCAAAATAGATTGATCCGATCTTTTTTTGTATCTAAATTTCATTGTTGTTGAGTTTTTTATACTTAATGAAAATTTGTTCTTGCTCGTTTCTTTTGTTGTTACTACTAATTTTTCAGGTACTTCATTTTTTTCCATTCCCTCGAATTCTTTTTGAAAATCACAAAGGGGGAGAAGGAAATGATCATTAAGGAAAAAGAACTCTAATAAGAGCTTATCTAAGGGGGAATTTTTCATTAAAGAAGACCTTCTTATTCGTAATGAAAAGTCACTCCAGAAATCTAGAATATGATCCTTAGAGTTTCATAGCCTAAGGGGGAGTTTGTCGTATTCATCAATATCCTTAAAGCAAAGGGAGATAAGCCTTAATGTTTTTCTTTCTTCTTAGAATTTCTTTTTTCGTAAGGATGTTTGTTCTTTCCAAAAAGTGGGAGATTGTTGAGTCAATAAGGTTTTCCTTATGACTTTTCCATTCCTTTTTGTTTTGAAAATCACAATCACCTTATCATTAAAAAAAATTCTTTTATAAGGAAAACTGCTTTTATAAAGAAAATTTCATTTATAAAGAAAATTTCTTTTATAAGGAAAATTGCTTTTATAAGGAAAATTGCTTTTATAAGGAAAATTGCTTTTATAAGGAAAATCGCTTTTGTAAGAAAAATTATCCTTATCATATTTTCATCCATATTTTTCTTAAGTAAAAAATTCGGATTCATTTCTATTTTCTCGGAATTGTTTGAAACTTTGATATGAAGTATTCTGTTTTAGGATCCGAATTCTGGACAAGAACTGTAATAAAGTCTCACTCCGAAATCCAGATGAGAACTGTAATAAAGTATCATTCTGAACACTGGATACGAACTCTAACTATGTTCTACACCAGATTCAGGATACGAATCCTTATTAAGTTCGATAACGAATTCAATTTACGAATCCTGATAAAGAATTCTCATTACGAATTCTGATGACGAATTCTCTTTCCGAATTCTCATTCCGAATTCACCTATTAAACAGAATTTGATCATCTTTGTTTTATACACTCCGAAAATTATTTTTTGTTAGACACTGAAATTTCATCTTTCTTACGTTGTTATAATTTTTCTACTCTTTAATATTTTTTTCTCACTTCGAACATTCACTCTGAATATTCACTCCGAACTTTTGAGTTAGATTTTAAACAGTGTCGTAGATTCTATTACACTTGTTTTGTTATAAAACAATGTCGTCTATTCTGTTATAAAACTAACCGTTGGATAAGTGACATGTGTACAGGTCCATCCGATTTCTAAGGAAAATATGACCGTTGGGAAGGAGGTTGACCTTACCTATAAATAGGAGCTCATTTGAAAGAGCTCAACACAGACAATGAAGTTGATCAATATAGAGACCACACGCTGCTAAGGTGATTTCTAGAGAGAGAATTATTTTCATTCCTTGTGCGTACTGAACTGGTCGTTCAGTTTTTGATTTGTGCGACTCCGAATGTTGGTGACTACATTCGAGGACTTCTGGGGATAAGAAGACAGAGGTTTTCGGCTACCTTGAAGTTCGAGGGCTTCCTTGCTGAGGAAGATAGAGGTTTCCAACTACCTTGAAGTTGAGGGCTTGCAGGGATAGCAAGACAGAGACTCCGATCTTTGTATTGAGGGCTTACCCAGGTGTGGGTAAGACAGATTTTCTTGAAAGTATAAATCAAGGGACTTTTATCCAAGGTTGTTGGATACCCTTCTCTTTGGGTTAAAAGACATATATCTTGTTACTTTTAGTTTTCCTACTCATTTATTTCCACTGCATTTTGTATTATAAGGAAAGTATAACCTTATTATACTTCCTTACTTGTACTCTCTTTCATTTAGATTCTATTCTCTTTATGGTAGAATCTCATATTGTAATCTTTTGTGAAGTTTCAATTTTCGGAACCATATTTCCGGAACCTAATTTCGGAATCTCTTTTCAGTTTTAAGAAAGTTCATAGGATTTGAAGTTTATAACTTCATTCCTTATTCCATGTTTTATGTGGTGTTAGAGGTGTTTTGAATTTTATTAGTTTAACATTGTTAAACTTGTCCCTTTCCTTTTCTTAAGGAAAACATAGTTATTCGTAACTAACTTTAAAGGTTCCAAAGTAATTTTTAAATTGTACAATTCACCCCCCCCCTTGTATATTGAGCATCTACAACATTATTTCGATCCTACAAGATTGTTTAGTCTGGTGTCTTCTAAGACAAGGTACATATAAAATAAAACATGGGGAAACAAAACATCTTTATTTAATCTTCATAAATAGATTATAACTTCCTTTGAGCCCTTAAATATTCATAGGGTACCCTCGGGAACACATGAACAAAGAGATGAGCTAAAAAGCTCATTAAAGGAATAAACTTAAGGATACATCTCAATCACATGTGTTAGGAGGCATGAAATAATGATATCCAAAGCATGATACCTATAAAATAATTTAATATAAGCATGATACATATAAACATGGAATCATATAAATTTTGTAGAATCATAAAACATATCTTTAGTACAGGTCAAGGCAAACAGTCAATCCCGTTTCACATCGCATCTCATGAGACTTATCCTTACCCAATGCATCAGAGCGCTATCTAGGCACACCCACCTCAATATTTTCATGAATATTATTTCTATATAAATATTATTTCCACAAAAATAATCATACATAATCATTTTTTCACAAACATAAGGTTAACCATGGAGAGAATTGGGTACCACAATCATGACATAAAGCATAACTAATGAGTGTATCATGAAATTGTCCATGAAAAAAAGGGATTAGAACATAGATGGATGTTCATAAGGTAATTTAGGCATAAAAAATGGTAAGTGGTAACAAATATAAGTGAAATCACATAATAAATGTATTTGAGAGACATTAGTACTAAAACATTTTTGTGTGGTTTTAAGGGAAATACTATAGAGATTTTAAAATTGTAAAGAAGAAATTATTTTATATCTAAACAAAAATTAACCAAGAAGGTTTTCACAATAGAAATACTAAATTGAAAAAGACAATGGTTTCTCAAAACTGAAAATAGAGTGCACTTGAAATTTGGTAAAAGTTCAGGAAGTTTCTTTGAAACGAGTGTGCTTATTGGCAAGTATTGAGGAGAGATTCAATTAAAAAAATGTATATACACGAAAGTGATTGAGAGATGGATATTTGAATATGATTTTGGTTAATATAAACAGAATGAGGATGTTCTACATAAAAATAAAAAACCACTATATTTTGGTAAAAAGAATGATAGAGAAACCTGAAGGAATAATGGAAGTTCAGGTAGAATCCATTATTATTTACCGGCATGGTATCATGTTTAACTAAGAGGGCTTGCTGAGGGAGATAAGGGGTTTATCATTACTTATAAAACATTAGGTCAGTATAGGGAAGTATTATAAACATACCCCATCACTTGTTATTATAAAAAAGGCATAGCATAGAGAACAATCTTGATTAAGAGTGAAAAAGAGGAGGATCCCTTACCTTAAATCCATTGGTGTTCTCCACTTGTTATTAACGGCCTCTTGAGACTTCCTCCTTTGAGAACCTCATAAGGGGAGAGATTTTGGTATTTTTAGGATTCCAAGAGCTTTTGGACGTGTTGGAGGACCATAGGGAGAGATTTTGGTAGAATAATGGCAAATCACATGGCTTGATAGGAGTGGAGAGAAGAGGGAGTGAAGGGGGGTTTTATAGTGGAGGAGAGGAGGGATTTCCTAATATTATAACCATTAATTTATTATTTATTCACAAGGCAAGGAATAGTAAGTATTCCATGACCAAAAATAGTGATTTTATCTTGTGATACCAAACCAAGTGGGATTACATCATTAAAATATCATCGATGACTCAATTAATCCATTATTTAGCATTAATTGTGAATTATCAGATTCTATTAATCATAAAAAATTGAATTATTTTAGAAAAATACCAAAAATTAAACCTAACCATTTTTGATGTGTAGAATCCAAAAATGGTGTCCACTTTTCAAAAATAATTTTCTAAATATTATTATTTTAATATTTAATTAATATAATAATTTATTATCAAAACCAGTTTTAAAACATTCATTAACGTATTCTAAAATAAAGGTATATCATACTTCCAACATGAAATTTTTTATGCCACCATAGGTGAGGTTATTATTTATTAGGTTATATCACTATTCAAAATGGTATGTTATTATTAATTAGGGAAGGTTACCATTCACCAAAAATATTATTATTGTTTTATTAGACTCCAAAAAACATCTTCAACAGAACCGTGTATGCCAGAATTTCAAAATTACAAACACAGAAGTGACAAACTTATGTTTGAAGGTCACTTTTCACAAAGAAGTTAATTATGTTGGGTTTTCATGAGATTTTATGACATAATTATAAGAAGGAAATTTCCATTGAAAAACTTTGGGTCGTTACATTGGATAGGGTTGGTTCTCCTTCTATTTATTTTTAAAATATTAATTCTACTTATTAAAAAATTATACCCACTTTAAGGTTTTGAATGACTATGTCAAGGAATCCATATTTATTATAATTAGAATACAATTATTTTACTTCAGTAGAGGATGAACATTCAGAAGAGGCATCTCTGTACCATACAGAAATACGCACTTTAGTTAAGATGGTTAAAAAACCAGTAATAATATCATATCGATTAAAATAATGGTAAAATCACTCTAATACTATATGTTCCCAAGACATATTGACCACATGGGGGGAAGGGGTGAATCAATGGATCCTTTTTATGAATTCATTTTATTTAAAATTGAATGTCTTAAAATAGTTTTGGTTATTGATCTAGTAAATATATCTCTTAATATCTCTTTATATGTAGTTATAATAATCAATAGAGAATAAACCATTATATAAATGGTTTATAAAACCATACTCTTTGATATAACATGTTATTCCCCATGTATACTGATTCCTCACTTTTAAATAAAGGAATACACTACTCCCAACCCTAATTAAGATACTAACCATTCTATTATCTCTAATTGAAATTAACTTAATACATATTAACCCAAGAGATTCCTTCTGACTCTATCTCTTACTGAATTACTTCTTGCCCGAGCAACAACTGGGAGACTCATTCTACTTTGAAACAACCTAAAACCATAACATGTTGTTAACACCAACCACAAGATTTCACCTTTATTTAAGGATTGATCCACTGTAGGATGATCACTTGATATTTGTCCATTAGTTATCAGGATGTAAAATTATATGGTAAAATTAGTGTACCTTTAACATCCATTGATCTAGTGTTTTTATCTTTCTCAACAATTCAGATCACCTATAAATGATCAGCTACCTCTAGGCAACAAATGCTTATACTGGAATTATTTATTCAAATGATGATGATCAGACCATTCAAGTGTGTATATTAAACGAATAAAATACCTACAAGTATTATTTTATAAAATATTAACCTGAAATTCCATATCTCACATTCTTCTTGAAATTTTAATTCAAGTATATCAACTCATATTAGAAAAAAACCTATACACTTGAAATAGTATCTTGGTAAATTATTTTTTGAGAAATCTACATTTTATATATAGGGTGTTAATTCAAGTTCTTCATAATCATTTTTTATTTCATGATACACTTATCATGTCTATATTCTTGTATATATGCATT
Source organism: Viscum album (assembly GCA_963277665.1). Classification (NCBI taxonomy): domain Eukaryota; kingdom Viridiplantae; phylum Streptophyta; class Magnoliopsida; order Santalales; family Viscaceae; genus Viscum; species Viscum album. The sequence continues at coordinate 2,113,094,413 of OY728152.1, forward strand.
TATTTAGGAAAAACAATTTCATTTACATCTTCCAATAAAAATTGAATACATCACTTTCACCTGATTCTGTCTTTTTTTCACATGAAAATTTATATCTTGAAATTCCTTCATGAAGGAGGGTATAATTATATATTTAATTTCACAATAATATATTGGTTAATATATATAATCTTTAAAAATATTTTATACATTTAATTTTCAAGCACAAAAGGTCTTTTTTATCCTATTTAAATCATAATACGCTCATAATACTAGTTTACTATGTCTCAAACAGTTTATAAAAAACCAAAAGTCTTCACAGATAATGTTCCTCAGGAACATATGTATTGTATCTTGTATACTTTATAAAACCCTTGAGATAAAGGTTATCAAATAAATAGTCCATGGAAAAATCATCTACATCATGGAATACCAATATATCCTATAATTTTCTCTTCATAAAAACATTATTCCATGGCACCCACTTTTAGTAGAAATGATAGCCTATCTCAAGAATAAGAGTAACTCAACTAGAGAGAAGTGGTTATCCTTTTATTTGAGAGTTAAACTATATAACAATAATATATAATTTGATAATTAGTTAACATAAATATTTCATTAAACTTTATAAAATACTCCAAGTGGTGGATTTTAAATCCCTAAATTATATTTCTGAGGGTTAAATTTATGAAATATTATCCGACATGATAACTCTTCATATTAATTCCAAAATAATCACATATGCTTCGTATTTTTATTTTCATGAACACATTAAAATTCCCTCTATTTAATTCTTATACTATTTCTACATTCATCATAATGGATCATCCTTAAAAATCACCACATGGATGCAAGATGATTATTTCAACCATGGGATCTAATATTCCTCTTCTAAAATTATCTTTCATGCAATAGTATTATGATTAAAATGGCCATGGACCTATTTATCATGATTTGCAAAGTTATAACCAAACATATGAATGTATTCCCCATCAAAGGTCACTAGAGATAGAAGGTGACCACTCTGTAATGTTAAAATAGATAGAATTGTAGATGTAATATCTATATTATTTTAATAGATGGATGAGTTGTAACCACAACCAGATTTCCCAAATTAGTTGGTTCATAATTTTAGTGTTGTAATATTGGTAAATTGACATCACTATAGCATTGATATATTAGAGGGAGATCAATTCCCCCAACACTCATACACACATCCCTCATGGGCCATGCTGACCCATGTTGTCCTATAAGCACACTTGCATGAAACCATGTAATATCACCCAGTATGATTCTATGAGATTAATGTTATCATTCTATAACTATATTCCATGAATGATTTATGGATATCCTATCCCACATTTTCTTGGTCATCCTCCCACATTCTTGAGATTTAGGTAGACACGTAGGTGGCTTGGTTTGAATTTTTCCCCCAAACTCTTCTCATAAAATTTAAATGTGTCCTAAAAATAACATATTCAAAGACAAAACTCTTCATCATAATTTCACCAATCAAAATACAAATGGTTATGTTTTTGTCTTCAATTGTCTTCTATGACATTATCTTCATAATGAAAATAATTTTCATGGTCCTCCACTTATTCTTCAATTTCTTTAACAATATGTCAACATTGAAAACAACATATGAATTTAATATCACTTCCACTATCATCAAAATTGCAAGGAAAATCTATCAAAAATTAAATCCAAATTGATAAATTAAATCCAAAAAAATCTACAAGAATATACATTTTATGAAAAATCATTGTAGACATACATTAAACCATCACTTATAATATATTAAAAATTATTCCCAATAATCTCCCCCATTTGTTTTTTTAAATATCTTAAAACATTTAAAAGTCAATATGTCTAATAAATTAATTATCCCCCTTATCATATATAAAAATAAAAGGGTATTTGGGGTTTTCTCACCACCTATTAGAAAAAACTAATTTTATGAACACTTTTGAAGGACTATGATATAACATGGTTCCCTTATCAAAGGGACATTAGTTAATCAACACTAATTAAATGTGGAATAACCCAGGTTATAAAAAACGAGTAATATAACCAATGTTCTACATATTTTGGATGAACTATCATGAATGTGAAATCATTCTTGGAAATCCAATATTTTTATTTATGTGGTTATAAACCATAATATTAACCAATAAAAAGAAAAATACTAAATAGAATTCAACAAACACGTATGAATGTGTAAATATAAAATATATAGATATACCTTTGTATCATATTATCTTCAACGATGCGCTTCTACTTAATTGAGATGATTAATGAAAATATTAATTATTGATGAAATCTTGTTCGACATACCCCATATTCTAAATTTATAAATGTATTAAAAAGTTAAAAATTGAATATATTGTGTTGATTTAACCTATTAAAAAAATTAATGATACCCTAAATAGATGTATACATCTTCTATAATTAAATTTAAATAATTAATATATAAATATATAATTGAATATATATGTACATTCGTATTATTTACAAGTAATAGCCAAACTCAGAACTCCCTCTTAACCTAGTCCATCATTTTATCCCAATCACAGTTTACATGTCATGAACATTATGTGGAATAAGTTCTTCCACCTTAGTTTATAAATATACAATATTTCATTTAAAATTGAAATTTTTATCAAATTTATCCAATTTAGGGTCAAATTTATGTTAATTAGGCAAAAAACTATGAATTCTTTCCTAAAAATACTGGTCTTCACAGATTATTAGTGTGAATTTATATTGTGTAAGGTTGAATAATCATAACATTATATAATAGGAATTATCCTATTATATTATTTTCTTGAACTTAGAATCCATGTTACCCTTATTATTATAACTATTAATAACATAATCTATGCCTCCATATATATTGGGTTTTATTATCTCAAATTTATTTATTGTCACTATCACCTCTATATGGGAACTGGTTCTCATATATTATCCATGAATCCTCCTTGATTGAAGTATTCTTCTCATAAATAAAATGTTATAATTGAAATAGTAGGTTTTCCCCTAAAATTTACAATTGTATCAAAAACCACATAATTTCAATCTTCAACTCTCATATACATTTTATCGATGCTATATTTGTTTTTGTACATCATCAAATTGATACTTCTTTTTTTCTTTGGGTTTGTGATTTTCTTTTAAAAACAATTATCCAATTGAAAAAGGATTTGACCACTCATTATTCTAATGGATGAAATTTTTTATCAACATTCTAGTTTATTTCACATCCCCAGTCCTACTCTCATCCTTTAATTTTCATTGTATTTATATTTTCAAGGGAATGTATTCAATTTTTTAGATATTCTCCCCATAAATTTTGGAATTTAGTTATCATCATGAATATTTATATTATTCCAACATACAAATTATTTATGCAAGAATTTTTTGAAACACTAAAAATAGCTAATGGGAGTTCCACATGTCTTTTGTGGTGTGGTACATTTAGATTAAAATAATGTAGACATTTATTATTTTAAGTGGAACTAACAATATTTTGGACACTTCTTTTGGAAAATTCCTCATAAATAATTTTTTCATCAGCCTATGATGTGGTGGGTTTATCAATATTTTTTACTATCCATTCATTACCAGAGTTTGTTCTAAAATGGTTATAATCGTATGAAACAATATGAGTACAAATAGTATTTTTTGGGTTATGGGATAAATTTTTCAAAAAGGATATTTCCATATTATTTTAAGATGATATCATTCTATTCTTAGAGTTTTCATACTCAAAGAAAGCATGGGTGGAACTATATATTATTCAAGTAATTTGGGAGTATTAAACTATTAGTGATTCTTGATTGATAAATATCAACTCCAAATCTATAAACATATAGTAGAGGGAGTTCTTCTCATCCTCAACTAATAATTTTTTGTCTTTTTAATCCTAATATACAATATTTACTAGTTTTTAATGAATTTTTATTGATTCATGCAATGAATTTTAATGCTTGTTTACCCTATTTAATTATCCTGTAGTTGCGAATCTATGGAAACTGTAAAATCATTTGTAAAATTTTCAAATACATGAAATGATTCAACTGAAGGACCATAGGACACCCTGATAGGGGAGGGGTGAATTAGGGTGAAAAATTTATCTTTTAATATGATTGATCTTGTTCCCGCGTTTGTAGGAACCTGTTGAACCTGTATGATGAATATGATCAGAAAGCAAAAATTCACATGCACAGAGAATACACAACACTTTTTACTTGGTTCACCACTAAGAGCTACGTCTAAGGAGCATATGCTGACAAGTTGTCAGTCATACCAAATTCCACTAATCTTCACTAGCTGTGGATTACAAAGGTTTGGGCACAATCACTCTGTCCCAGGATCACTGCCTTTACAATGGTTCAGGGATAGCTCATTGCTTCCCTCAAGTCACTCTCTTTGCCTCCCCTAGCTCACTGCCATTGGTGATGTCCCACTCAGTTTATAGACGTGAAGGTCTCATCATCATTGCATAAGAATGCATCCTCTATCGTATTTAGATGATATGTTGAAGTCCAACTCTCACCAAAAGATGAATCCCACTTTGCGCTGACGGTACCAGGCGATCTTCCAGCTTTCGTGCAGCTTAAAAAGGACAGATGAACTTTAACAACCCCGACGTGCTTATCCAAGCCCGGCACACAAGTCAAAATCCTGGCGCGCAAGTCACTTGAGCGGTATAAAATCGGCGTGCATGTGACACCAAAAAACTTGTGCAACACTGCCTCCTTCAACACCAAACATTCAGGACGTTGCGCCTTTAACTCCCCAACTGCCTTGGTCGCGCAGCAAAAAATTGGCGCGCAGTTTCTACTTGCGCGACCCAATAACCACTTGCACGACTCAACCTCTTGTGCGATGAGAGCTCTAAAAAGCTCTAAGTCTTGAACTTCATTTCAAATGAGGAGGGGGTCCTCTATTTATTGGCAAACTGGATCCCCTGTGTGGTGGCGCACAAGTCACTCCTTGGCGCGCAAGTTTCGGCGCGCAACACATCTCCCTAGCCTCTTTCAAGCTACTCACTTGTGCGATCTACACAAATACTTGTGTGAACTTCTTTCCTTTAACATATTTTGAAGTTATGATATTTAAAAACAATAGGCACGCAAGTTTCCATTCTTCATAGGAATCGGTGCCCAAGTCTCTTCACGGCGCATAGGTCACTTGCGCGACTAGCCCAAAACATGCGCGACCCTTATCCCTTTGTCATTTTCCCATTTTCTGATCTTGAAAAACATAGGGTGTGCAAGTTTCCTCTTCATCCAGTACACTGCGCGCATGTCTCTTTTCCAAAAACACTTTTCTCCATTTGTCGATTTTCAGGCCAAAAAATTTGGCCAACACTAGGAAACGGCGCCACCTTTAATACTGTTGCCTTCTTGAACTGTATGATCTCTTTGTGGGTACACATTCTGAACTTCCACTACTGATTAACAAGAAACACAAACTATACTCCAAATCATGCATAGAATACCATGGTTCTAACATCAAAAAATTTAGTCTATAATAAATCATGATCACAAACATTTATTTTCAATTATTCATAAGCTTCAGCATATCATTCTTTGTAAAGTGAAATTAGTTCATCAATTTCCTTGAAAACATTTCTGAGTGTTTTGTATATTCCCTAATATTTAACAAATGACTATTTAATGGGAATATCTTATTGATCCATCTACAATAAAACATTTTAAAAATACATAAAACCTCAAACATTACAATATACAACTTTGGTATTTTTATTTAAATGTTCACTATATTCATAATGAATATCACTAAGGGATATATCATCATCACATATTAAGAAGGATTCCAATGAAGAATAATAATTTTTTTTACAAATTCCATATTATTTACATTCATTTATTGGTTTCATTGAATTTACTATAAGATACTTCTTCATATTTCTTTCATGTCTTTTCTTCCTATACTTCTGTGTCTTGGATGAAATGTCCAGAATAGTACAATCATGCATAGATTCCTTTTCAACATGCTGTTATAACATACTAATTTCCAAGTATATTCATTTCATATTAACTCACTTGGATCTTTATAGAGAACCTATGATCTGATAATAATTTTCAGTCCCTAGGCCAGATTAACCACTAAGAGGGGAGGTATAAATCTGTGATTTCTTTTTAATAATATATTTTCAATAAAATTAAACAACCTAAACATATTATAATTCTAAAATCACTGAATATATAAATCAATTACAGCTCAAGTATTGTTTTTATGATATAGATATCTTTAGGAAATATCTATAGTGTTTAGTGAAATCCTATATAATCATGCGATATGGTATTCACATTGGTTAAATATTCTTCCCTATAAAAATGGGGATACCTACCATATGTTCTTTTAGAAAAATAATTCTTCTTCTCTAGATCTTACTAAGAGACTCTTTTTTCTTCTAGTTCAAACTGATAAACATATATCATTAGCTCTAACTGAGATACTCCTTCTACTCCTTGATCCAACCAAAAGACATTACCTACTAGTAAAACTATCTTAATCACATTAACATTATTAAATGATTCATCCCCCCTATATGTTATCTTTATCATCATTTATGATATTTTTGGATCGTAACTATCAATGTATGCTCCATGTATATTTAGAATCCACTAATATGGTCTTTTTGTCTTTCTCAGTTATTGTTATCACCTGTAAATGACCAGTCTTGATAATACAGTAAATGTTGGGGATGAAATTCATTATGTTGATAAATTCACAAGCTTATTTAATGTGTGTAGGAGATGCACGCAATATCTTCACATATTATTTTATTTCTAAATATCAATAATATCCTTAATTCCTATTTAGCTTGAAATTTTAATTCACATATCTCTACTCAAATTAGACAAAACACTTTTCACATGAAATATTGTCTAGGATTATTATTTTGTATTTAATTTCAATTATATTATCTAGGTTATTTTCCCATATTATGCAAACAACCCACAAATTATTTGGTTCACTTATCATGTGTATATCTATTCACATATTCACATATACATGAAATAACTATTGAAATTCTTCTTCATAGATTCATGGAATACGTCAATTTTACTTCATATATTAATTTTATCAAATTCATTTATATCACATGATTATCCTTCATGTATTATTTTTTCATTATCTTTTAATTCCTGGAATGATGTTTTTGTGTATAAACTATCTCCCTGAAAAAAAACTAAAACAAAAGCGATATTGACGAATATGAGTTATTATTTTCTCTTTTGTGAAGCACATTATTGTAATAATATTGGATTAATATGTCTCAAATATATCATGAAAAAAATTATTCATTGAAAAGTTCATCATTATTAACTTGGTGGTATTTTTGACATTCATGAAACACATCGGTGTGGGGGTTTTGAATCAAGAGTATTTGTAATCCTATTTTGTCTTCAAATAAGAGAAGCACATTCAAGACACTCTGATTCATAAAAGATTGTTTCAGGGAGATTTTTTTCTTGGAAAAAATGTTCATCTCACAAGAATAGTGTAATGTAACCTTATATGAATTGCATATCATTTTTATGTGGTTCCAACTTCTCATATCATGTTAGATTCTGCGATTTATTCTACATAAATCATTACATACTGACGAAAATTATATCTTACGTCAGGAATTTTAATTCACCTTATTATTTATGTGAGTCTCTAATAAAATTACCTATAAATTCATGGTGAATTCACTAATTCAATAACTCTTAATGTGAATTATTCAACATTCACATGTTCTTCAACTTATTAGAATAGAAAAATCAACAACTATGATCATATAATTTTTGAATCTTCACTCACATTTGGCATACAGATTAAACTGTCTAAATCACTCCATTAAATGAAGAAAATGATTTCATAAATGTAAAGTAATATTTCTCATCTTTCAATCTCAAACATGGAATAATAACGGGCACAAGATGATTAGGGATTCTTTATCTATGATCAATCAAGGTACATATATTCTTAAGAACACAGTAGCCTTCAAAAGAAACTAGAGGTTAAGGTCAATTTCATTGAAGAGATCGAATGAGTCTCACAAAACAGATCAGATTGTTGATGTTGTACCCATATGGGTTTAAAGATCGATGAGTAGTCACTACTAAACATTGTTCCACATTGGTAATCACTTCATTTGTGTTCAATATTATTAATAAAATCATTTCACAATCACTTAATTTAGGAAATGGGGACCATATATCACAACAAAAACTCCATTCATGGCATGTACAAACATGCACTGGACCACAAGCACCATTTCATGAACCCATGTGCTCTAACTGGGAATTATCTAGTTGGAACAATTCTATCAACCTTATACACTTCTCCATGTGGGTTTCCTGGAACTCCTATCATACATGGTCGATGTTCAACTCCCATATGTGTGGAATTGAGGTAGTACCATGTATTTTTTATGTATTTTTTTTCAAAAACAACACATAAATTGTCAAATTATTCCCGAAATATGTTATTCTAATCCACAATAATGCATAAAAATTCAATCCTAGTTTTTTGGGAAATTATATTTTTTGTAGACATCAATTATCATCATGTACATTTTCATTATCAATATAAACCATTTTATGTTTTTCTTATTCATCATATATTTTTTTGTTAAAATGATTCACTATTTACATGATCCTCAAAACAGATGACCAATTCCATAATAAACATAATTGTAAGTAGAATTTCTCCCTCATGACATACAATGTCAATATGTAAATCAATAAAAATTCATCAATAATTACCACCTCATCAGACAAATTAGAAGAAACATTTTGAATAATCATTAATTACAAATGAAATAACAAAACCAAAAGATACCAACTAATATTCATAAGGGATCATTCTGAAATCATATATGGGAGGGTCAGGGTGACATAAATTTACCGAATAAGTTCATCATAAATTAATAATTTATGTATGTTCATAAAACCACTATCATTGGTTAGGATGTTCAAATATTTATAAAATCACCCTGAAAACATTTTCATTATGTTAAACAGATAATGTGAAGTATTGATTGAATGTATATTTTTAAAAGGATTATTCTCAATGTGAGATCATTGTCCTTATTATTTTAATTATATTAGAGTCATATTTTTTCAACTAATATTTATTTTAGTAATTAAATGATATATATGATGATTAAATTCTTAACCCACATTATACTGGTGTCACAACCATTCATCTATATCTTAAAAATAACTTTCAACCACCATGTAAATTTTTTAGAATTTATTATAATGAAACCCCCTATCATCAAGGATTCAATTACGAATGCCATGGGTATTTAACTTTGATAATCATTTGTCTTAAAATATGATTAATAAGAATTATGACCCTATAACAATTCTGGTAGAATGAATATACAAATCATTCACTACCTTATTAATAAATTTCTTGAAAAATCACACATTGGTGGTAGATGTGAGTTTATATTTTATCCTTATTTTTTTGTGGATTATAATAACACACATAGTACATTTGAAAATAATAATATAGTCATTTCAATATAGACCCTTATATTATTTGATAGACATGCTTGGCTAGATTGTTACACCCTTTTATAATTATAATCTCACTCAATTAATATCTATTTTTATAAATATCACAAGTGATGTTCCTACCATAATATATCCATGATTCTAGTGATAGATGGGAGGATACATGTGTTTCCATTTGAAATAAATACCATCCCATCTTTTTATTTTACTTCCATTAATATAATTTGATGATATCAAGATGTGAGTCCATCGAATCTATCATAATACCTTTGAAAAAAAAAATTACTCATCCCCATATCATTATTATAATGTTGAACATTACTTTACATAATATTTATATTTTATCATCTACCATAACGTTATCATCATTTTTTATATCACAACCTTCTAAATACCTCCTAACATCCTATAAAAAATATTTTTATGAACAATTCACGTGGATAATTTTGGTTACATGCCTATATAAAATAAATATCAGAATGGTATTAGTACATTAAACATTATCCATCCAAATTAATGAATTTTCAAGTGCTCTCCATATGATGGACCTCTATTGAGATCCAACATGGATTGTAACTTATTCGTCCTATCAAATCGTATTCCAATCATCAGTACCTCTATCTTAAATTATTATGATATCAAACTTACATAGACTCAAATAATCTTTCAATCAATGTATCTTATTAAAAAGATTTTAATTAATATATGATTCACTAAAATTATGTAGATATAGGATTCCTTGTCTCCTAACATAATAATAGTTACATGTACTCCCATTACCTTTGATACAATAGATTTACATAAACCAATCATTTTCATTTTAGTTGACTATATTTTATTTAGTGATTTTACATTTAGTCCAACTCAATGTTGGTTTTCATTATTCTAATAACCCTTAGAATATGACTCTCCTTAGGTAACTCATCATTACATTATTTCTTTATTATTTCTTCTATGAATAATTTATCTTACATTACTATAATGACACCATGATTATTTATATGAATATTAAAAATATATTGACCATGAACTCTTTAAATTCACATTACAATTGAGGACTATTGTTATTCCTCCAATGTGATGTTCTTCCTATAAAAAATCCTTCATGAATTATCATACATGGTTCTTATAAAAACTTCCTTGGATTGGTTTTCAATAACTATGATTCTAGAGACGTTTAACATTATTCTAAACCTAATAATGTATTTATCGCCGTTAAAACATGAAATTACTTATGGACTCTTTTTAAAAAATTTCTATTTAGACATACAAACACATCAATAGAGTGGGTTTCACAACATACTTTTTAGTATAATCAGAAATAGATCATTCATCATTTTATATTCAATAATAATTTTATAGGTGGTCTAATTTACCCATTTACATAATGATTGTGAAAAATATATTTTTATAGAGAATCTCACTTTACAAGCCTCAATTATGAATCATAGGTACATTTTATGTTCTTTAGTGTCGTTTAACCTTACATTGATCTAGTTTTCTTCAACACCACTTGTTAACATTTTATGGTTTTACCATTGGGATTCCATTATTTAGAAAACATACTTGTAAATTCATATCCTTTTTAATCTTCATTACTGTGTTCAATATCCCTATATACTGAAATCATTTTTCAATGGTTTCTTCAAAATTACACATTTAGTAAACACATGAATCTTCCTGATCATCATATATTTGTATCTTATTTCATTATTTTTTATATAAGGTGGACATTTATTCTTCATCAAAATTATTTTTTAATGAATTTATTGGAGATCAGTTATAAAATCATCTGATTTATATTACTATTTCAAGATTTAATAATTTACATTTATTTCTAAATCTATCGGTAACAATAACATCATATATCTAATTTAGAACAGATCAACTTTATAATTTAGATCACTCTTCTACAATATTCCTTCTATAGAAGGATACTTATTCAAAAATATGTTCTTTGAGTATATTTATTATGAAACATCCATAATAATATTTCCATTAACATAATCACTATGTCTACCACATTCTACAAAAAAAATCTCATTATCATTATTTGATGCATAATTAAATTGTTCATCAATTTAATACATATTTTAAAATATTAGTCCCATGAATATTATATTATTTTATCAATTTAATTTTCACTCTAATATATCCATTCATTTGAATCAATGTGGTAATTATAGAATGAAATATGATGGGGAATTTTACTTTGTTAACTCTAACAATTTCTATTCATAGATCATGTAAAAAATATGTTTCGTAACACAAAAAACTCTAGATAGAACAACTATTTTTGGGGTTAAAAAATATATTAGTCTCACTAAACCTCTAAACTCACTATTCCCAAAACTTCAAATGATAAATATCTCTCTTAAAAATTAAGAACACACTAAAACTTCGAAGAAAACATTGATATACTTATTTAAATAATGATTCTATTATAAATAGACAGTCGGTTTTAACATTACCATAATATAAGGATGATTCATTTAGAAAATTATTCTATAATATCCTCTTAATTCGTCACCATTATTCATCCAGTATATTCAAAAATCTACACAGAAATATTTTCTATAGTATCTATGAAGAAAAACACTCTACAGTTATTTTTTATGACTATATTAATAATTTTTATATAGTTTTACATAATATATCATCTCTAAATTGAGGTAATGATTTTAAATAATGAATTATTACTCTCCTATCATGCGATCATTTAATATGTCATTTAAATATACTTTTTTGTGAAGGATAACTACCAACTCATTAATTTCGTAAATATTTAAGAATAATATTCCCTCCAAACTTCATCTCAATGACTATACCTAATTAATAGAATATTGAAATAAAATCTATTATGTAGAATCCTTTAACTAGAGACATAATAGTACATATCCTTATAAACTATGCTGAAAAATAGATTTCATTCAAATTCAATTGATACCGTCTTCTGCATTATGGTAGGACCTCTTATATTCGATCGGATTCAAAAAATCATATTTTAATGTTTAGAAATACTACTTTTTTGATCTCATCATCTTATCATTAAATTTTTGTTATCACTCATGACGTCCTCCTTTACAATCATATCTAATATTTTTTACGTACTAGTATAATTTTATGTCAAAAAAATCTATTCAATTAAATTCATACACTCCTTGAATCAAGTGGTAGTTGTTGTGATGGTATCATTAGTTCATCATTGCAATGGTGTAGCCTCTCTTCCATGCAGAAGAAAAAACAAATTAGTTTGAGGAAAATAGTCTCACAAGAGAATATCTCAAAAAGTTTCCCATTTAATATAATATTTGTCCTATAATAACCTTGTCCAATGTAATAAATTCTTATATAATATTAATTATTAAAAAAATGACTATAATAAGAGGACCATTTGATTGTGATTTGTTCTGCTACAACCAAAAAACATCTGACGTAGAATTGTATATGAGTAGATAATTACCCCATTTCCTGGTTCACGTTGGTCTCTACTCTTACATCACGTTTTACTATTCCTACAGCCACATGATCTATCATTTTTACTCCTACTGGTTCCCTCAACAAGTTATTGTCAGAGCCTGACCACTAGCTCATCAGGAAGTTACATCATTTTGTCCCTTGTGTCAGAATGGCCATTTTTCAATATCCCTAATATTTATTGTGTCACAGCAACGTCTTTATAGTATTGAGACCTATAGATTTTGAATCGAAAGCTATGATGGATAACATCAATGGAATAGAAATCTATGATATCACATTTTCTTCTTTTACCACAACCCCATATAGCACATGACAAGGTCTTCCACAACCATTCTATCTTCTCAATGTTTTTCTTTTTCAAAAAATACCAATTCATATTGTTTCATTTTAAAACCATGATAATCCTCTAAGAATCTATAAGACCTCACAATTCAAACAATTTTTTTAATTTCTAACAGATATAAGTACAACAAACTCCCAAAGAGATTTATTCCAATTGGATTAATTTTTATTAGAATATACCCAAAACGTCAATTTATGTATCCTATGATTATACATTTAATTTTGATGTAAACAAAATGTGTTAGTGTTTTGTATTGGAGAGTAGTGTCAAAATATGAATTATAAAAAACGTTTTTGGAAATGTAGAATCCCAATCATCTTTTACATTTTACAATTAAGAGATTTAGGCAAAATAATGACATTATAAATACCATATTATATAGTTTATAGATAGTGGATAGATTATAGTCAAGCAGACAACAATTTTTTTTCATTATGTTTTTGAATCTTGTAACTTCATCGAATTAAAAAATTCTTTTTAATATGATAAATTAGTAAAAATCATATTATTATCAACATTTTTTTATGCAATATCCTAGTTGGATTAGTATGAGTGGAAACATTATTATTAATCTAGTGTTAATTTTGTTTTATTTTATAATTTACATTTAAACCAATATAATAATTTTTCTGTAATATCCTTTTAGTATATATATCCTTCAGTCTTCTATCATAAAGGATTATTTATTTATAGTGACTTTGTTTCAATCATATATCTAATTTTTTGTTGAGGATATCTTAAGAATAACCATTTAATCCATTTTCAATATTCATGAATAGTTTCTATTGAGTTTGGATAATGAATAAAAATTATTCTTTTAATGGTTACTACCATTGAATAATTTTAATTATTTTTAAACATATTAAAATACATAAAATTAAACATAGTGTAGGATTAGAAGTGGTATTACCACTCTTTGGATACTTCCTCATTTGATTATAGGAAAAATCCTCTTTTTTTCAGTCATCAATCACCAACTATATATTTATGGTGATGAAAAATATTTGAAATTAATTAAATATCCAATAAAGATCCCATAAAAAAAATTATGTAAAATAGGAAAAATATTATTAAGGATAGACCATTATTTTAAATTAGAAAAATTGGGGGGGGGGGGTATTCTTTTTTAGAAGGTTGAGGTATTTAATTTTCAAAAATAACTTCATTATACATTATTTTATTTTATATAATAAAAACTGTTTCATCAAATTATATATTCATTATATTTATTTAGAGATAATATAAATTTCATAATTAGTTTTTGATGTTCTTAGATTCAATAATATGAATGAAACATTTTAAAACTATCAAAACAAAAATATTAATCCTATGAAAATATGATAAATCTCTTTATATAATACTAATAATAAATAGTGATATTTAATATGAAATAAATTCTATTATTCTATAGTAATTTTCTAATGGTAATGAAAAAAATGATTGAATATAAATATTCAGACAACCAACTTGGAAGAGTTATAAAAAATAATATATATAAATCGGGCTCTACAGAATTGATATTAAATTATTGTAGAATAGGGTAATCCCATGATATAATCTCAAGCATATTATCTTAGTTCATCAAATTTTACAAAATAATAAAATTCAATGTTATTTTTACATAAAAATAAATATTGAATGATTGGTATATTTAGTGAATGGATAATTGAATATAATTAAAAAATATATTATATGATATGAAACATCTAAAGAGAAAAGTATAAAATGGCCCTACATAATTCTATGTTAGTTATCTACATAATATAACCATAATGGATTAATATTAAATTCTCTTTAGTAATTAAAACATTTAATGAATATTTAATTAATTATAAAATCCTAACCACACATTTCTAAAAAGTTATGAATCATATACAAACACTATATCACATAATCGACTTTTTAATATAGAAAAATAAATTATAAAAAATAGTATATAAATAATTCATCATATAAAAAAACATTGCTATTATTATATTTTTTTATTATTCCTATTTAAATGTGATTTTATTTTTTTGTAATGTAATATTAATTAATCATATAAATCCATCTTATTTTAATGGGGTAATTAAATGGGTATAATTAATAAATAGAAAAATATTTATTTATTTTTATATGAATGATAAGAAAAATTATAATATTATTATTACAAAATCGAAATATCAAAACAACTTGAATTATAAGAACAAAATGATTAAATTTAATAACAATGTTAAAATTAATTATATATTTATATTAGAATCTATTACATGGATCATATATGACAATCAACATGGATTTTTCAATATCCTTAGACATTATATTTGATAATATAAAAGTGAATTCTTTTCCCAAAGTGAGTATTTAGTGAGGGGGGGGGGTTAATTATAGAATTAAATTATTTCAAAACACATACACCAGTTTTCCTTCATCACATTTTGGATTATAACAATGAAGGTATTGATAAAAAGAATTATTCCCCAAAAAATATGATTATAATTAGAATAGTTAAATGAATATTTTTCATATCCACATAGTAAAAATAATTTAAAAAATGTATAATTTTTACCATTAAATATATAAAACTATATCCTTGAAATTTTCATGAATTATCCATCATCATACTATACACTATAATATGTCAATATATTTTAATGAGTTAGTTTTATCATTGAGCTCATTAGTCTAAAAATGTATCCCAAAATGTTTAATTTTCTCAATCACATTTTATTATATCACTAGAAATAATTACTATTAGTAGTCTCTATAGACAAAAAAGACTCTCTAAATTTTATATCTGAAGATTATATCCACAAATTTACTTCTTTGATAAATAAATTTCTAAACTTTCCCAATTCATCTAAATCTCCACTGAAACAACTTATTTGGGACTAATTCCATAAATAAAAACAATACACACATACATTAATATTATATGTGAAGAACCAACAAGTCATACATTATTTCAAATTATTATATATATATACTATATTTTACAACAGAATCCTATAATCCTATTCTTTTTTTAATTTAATGATAAAATAAATTACCATATTATTAAATTTAATAACTTCTACATTCTTCACAAGAATATTTACACTCAAAAAATTTATTTTGTAAATATATCATTAGACAATAATTCCAAGGGAAATGGGGAATCAGAAGAATTTGGTATGTAAAAATACACTTTAACTATTAACAGAAGTCAAAAGAGATATTATGTATATATCATCAAATTATAGATATGAATGAATCATAAAAAAAATAAACGTTTCTGGATTAGTGGTATAAAATCATTGAATTAAAATTAAGTGAACATGAAGAATGATAAAATAATCATATATATTGATAAAAAATTTATAATGATTAATCTTAAAAAATACCATATAAAATCACATCTATATAAGTGACCATATATCAAAAATAAATAACCATTGTGATATAATGGAAGGCGTGGTAAACAATAATATAGATAATCACAAAATTTTGGAAGGATTTCTAAAAATATCAATATGATATTTTCAACATATATAATTTATTTTGTAAACTCATATAATTGTGAATATTTTCAATGGAATGATCTCCATGTATAAAATATTTGATTGTAAATTACTACACATATCCCACTGTAATGTCATTTAATACGGGGTTTATAATTCAGTAGTGAAATGTATATTTAATGGCTCAGTCACCTTCTAATGACATATCCATACAATTTCGTTTCAAATGATTATAAAAATTATCATATTTTTATCACATATCATAGAAGGATGAATTATTTATGATAATATCTCATATATAAAAATGTGTTATAAATTCAATAAAAAGAAAAGAATTATATATCAATATAAATGGACTTAAATTAGAACAATAATGTTTTTGGAATTCACATCATATATAGTGAAATGTCATATTGAAATGAAAATAGACTTCCTTGGTTAATCAGATGATACTATTATCTTGGTAAATACATTTTAATCATAGAAAGAAAATATTTAGAATTTAAAATATATTTTTATTTATATTTTTTCATAATAATGAAAAATCTAGTAAGAAAATGAATATGATATATCATTATAGAGAATTATAATAAAATATAATGGGAATCATAGAAAAATCCGTAATACTTGTATACATGTGTAATGAAAAAAATAATGTAAGAAACATGAAAAAATATTATAAAAAGTTGAAAAAAAATATAATTGATCATTTGAAATAAAATCACCCAAATAATTGATCATTGAAGATAAATTTATTCCATATAAAATAACGATGTATTTAATGATATGAAATTGTATGAAAGGTGAATGAAGTCTTTTGTAATAATTTATTGTAGATTAAATTATACTGCAATGATGAAAATTTATAAAATTATAAGTTAATATTTGGATGAAGATAAATATGGTTATTATAAATGAGAATACAAATTTTTTATGAAAATAATGAAAAAATTAATATTTTAGATCATTTATAAAAAAGTGATTTATACAGAATAGAGAGTGGATTTGTTCCATTATAATGAATTTTTTTAAAGAGTGAGAATGGCTTAAAAATAAAATATTAAAAATAAAAAATAAATTAACCATAAATAATGTATAAATAATATATGGTATATAATAGTCATGATATTTATAAAATTTAGTACCACATATTCAAAACTGATTGATAAAATCTAAATAAAATCAATCTTTGTATAGATAAATCACTTATCATTCTGTTAATTTTTGAATCAAATTTAAATTAATGAAATGAAAACATATAAAATTTAAAATTATATACATAAATTGATAACAGATATAATTTATTTCATTTTGGTAATATAAACACATTTTAAATTATATTTTTTATAATATCATACATGTCTAAGAGAAAGTATATTGAGATGAGAAACCCATAATAATTTTGGTAACTTGTAATGTATTAACAAATAAATGAAATAGTATTATAAAGATAAAAAAATATAAAATTAATTATTAAATAAAATTAAATATAAATTTAAAAATTTAAAATACATGTTAAATGAAAACAATTGAAATTTTATAGAGTACACATGGAAATTTGGAAATGAAATTATTAGAGTTTCTTATCATTTTATTAATGTGGGAATAATATAAAAGGGGATTGTAAAAGTAATTTTAAAAAATGAATTATTAATAGAGTATATTTTTAAAATTCAAAATATATGATATGTTAAACAAGCAATGGAATATAGATAGTGATAAGTCAAATCAATCCCAAGTAAAACGATTTTGGAAAAACCATTAAGATAGATTCTATCTACCCAGGATGAAATGTAAATTATGGTATAATTTGTTTATTATTTATCCAGATAAGAACCATATTTACATTTATTTACCTTAATATAAATCACTTTTTTTTAATTTTATTACAAATTTATTTATTATTTAATATCGATATTATTGGAAACTATATTAAAATTATTCCATTTCTTTCATGCTTGGTTATCATACATTTTTCATAATTCCAACATACCTACAATTTACAAGTTATTGGAATAATGTTTGATGTTCCTTGATAATTCCATGGATGTTTTGGGTATAGTTTATAGAGAGAGATTTTGTATTTTCACTTTTTGAGAATAACGAATCAATAACAATAGATAATTTAATGAATGGTTATATTTATATATATTATCTTTATAAAATTACTATTTTAGCATAAATTCAACCTTATTTCCACATATTACTAGTTTCTTATTGATATTATCATGCATGAAGAAAATTTTATCACCCGATTTATGTATTTTGTATAACCAATCTATCAAAGAATGTGTTATAATAATTAAAATTCTATGGATGATAATGATATTTAAAATTATTAAATAAAAACATGATATTCACTTTTATTATTGAAATATTCCCTTAGGGACCACCATTCAAATGATAGATTTAGGGATTCCTCATTTGACAAGTTTCAACAAATGGGAGAGATGGTTATAAATGTAATTAAGATGATATATTAGTTGAATATGAAGGAAATGTGTAGTCTCTTCTCGATAGAGTATTAGTCAATTTTTTGATGATAATATGGGATAGATTTTAAAATACCAACATCTGCAATTCTAAGAATGAAAATTCAAATGAAACCATATTTTATAGGTGAAACGATGAGGAATATGGGTCATGAGTTACATTATCAATGATTTATGTTAATAATTTTTTATGATACATTATACCAATATAAATCTTATAAACCCTCTAACCCATTCTGTTATTGAAAATATTATCTATCATTCTTACATTGTAAACTAATTTTTTCCAATAAATTAAAATTTAACCGATAACCTTATTTATAAATGAATATTAAAAAAAATATATTATTTAATTTAAAATATAAATGTGAATTTTATTTAAATAAAAACATGTGACACGCAAAACCAGTTGTTATAGATTATATAATATTACAACTATAAATTAACATTGTTTATTAATAATAATTCAATTAGTTTTGACATGCAGACGCACACTCACAAATATGTAACATTTTATAAAAATATTAACTGAAATATGATAGGATTAACTTGATGTAAATTATATATCATATTTTTATTATTATTAAATAATATAAATTTCATTTACCATCAAAATTTAAATTTCATCTATTTAATTCCTTTTAAATTTATATTATATTATTTAATTACTTTATTAATCATTACTTGAAATTTATCAATCCATAATATTTTTTGAATGAACCGAATTTAAATAAAAATTAATAAGGAATGAATTATATTTCATTAATATAAATCATATTTTCATAAAAATTTACCATATTTTGATTTTTTCTCAAATAATTTATAAAATGTAAAATCTTGTAATTAATATATATATATATATATAGACATTTAAAGGATCTATATTTATATCAACTATATATTGATATTTTTTAGTTGGTTATATGTTTACTTGAATAAAAATGATGGCTATATAACTTTTATATGGTCTGATAGTATCTAATTTAGCTCTATTAAATTCTATAAACTCAGTCAATTTTATTGTCCTAAATTGATATTCTCATTTTTGAAATTTTATTTTATGGTTTTATAACATTAATTCTAAATTAATGTTGTTTTATATGACTTAAGGCTACGTTCTAATTGCAAAAATACATGAATGATGAATATTATCTAAGGTATTCAAAAATGACTAAAATATTAATATTTTTTTACATTCAAATTTATTATTATTTAGTTATAAAGGACATAATAAAAATTTTATGTCATAAATAGTTTCTCATAATTTTTTAAACACTCTCATACTAGTAAATAATTTCCTGTTAATTTTATTTGTATAATTTGTGAATTATTATTTACATTATTTTCCATTAAAATAAAATTATCAATCTATTCAATTTAAATTCATACTTAAATATAGGATCTTTCATTCCTTCCATTTTCTTAAATTTCACTAAAAAAGTAATATATTTTCACTCATAAATAAATTTTATTATAGAATCCTTAATGTTTCTGAAAATCAGGATATATTTTCTGTTAACAAGTCATCCATTATATCTAGTATGTTACAAATAAGATCGTAATTACCATAAATATAAGAATAGTTTAATATATTTATTAGTCTTAAATGTTCATTAAAATCATCATTCAATAGAATTTTGTAATCCCCAAACATGATAATCAGTTTCTATTTGAATAAAACAAAATTATTGTGTTTATATACCCATATGACTTTGTAGATTCACCATCCCGTTTGATTTCATGATATTATTTCCCCATATTGAGTTGAATAGTATGAGAAAAATTGAAATAATTTTATGTAATTACTTTCATTACATATGATAAAATATATATTTTTAATTTATCTAATAGTTAGTATCTATCAATGATTCACTTTACATTATGATTGAAAAAAACCAATATGTTTTTTATGAAAAAATCATGAATAATAAGTATTTCATATCATGAAAATATATATTTTTTACCCGTAATTATTTAAATGATTCCATAAAGTAGGGTGGTCATAATTGTGTAAAAATATGTTAATGTAAGTTTATGTTATTTACTAAAACAATATGTTATTTTGATTCATTATTAATAATTTAATACGAATGTCAGATTAAAAAATCATATGAATATGAAAAATAAATCCGAATATATATTATTTGGTGACTTCATCATTTCAATATTTTATACCTTATATTCAGACATTGAATCATTAAATTCAATCATACTACTATTTTTTTCTAATATAACATCGTTTGTTCATTACATAAAACTTTTAAATAATTCATGGATGATTTAAGTTAAATTAAATTATTATTGTTTAACTAATAACCAAAGAATAAATAATACATGCACTGAAAAAAACTATATCACCCCAACCCACACTCCTAAAACACATCATGAAAATGAAAATATTAACAATTATTTTTATACTGCAAAAATTACTAATAAATATATACATAAGTTTACAAGATAGTTCATATTATTTTATTATTTACGAAAAAATCTCATGGGCCAATGGTTTAGTGTCTTTCAATATTGGATACCTAAAAATAATATTACATAGTATAACTTCCTCTTCATTCCCAAAAATAAACCACTTAGGAATCTCTCTTGTAATATAATTTTAAAGTCATTTCTATGTAAATAAGAAAGAAAATGAATGTAGTTGGATCGAATTACCTGTTATATGTAAATGAAAATCAGGGAGTAATAATTTATTTTTTAATATATTGGAATCATTTAACTATCATGAACCCATGGGAAATGGAATGATTAATGGAATTATATTATGAAACTATTATAATAGACCATAATGCATGATTGAAATTTTTTACATCATGTTTTAGAAACCATAAAGATGATATTGTTAGAATATAGTATTCCATATAATAAAAATGAAGAATTATATATTAGGAATATTAAACCATGGGGAGATAAAGAATATACTTTTAAAAATCATAAGACTAGAAAATTAAAATATATGACAATGTTCTCAACAAAGACACACAAAACAATGATAACTATATCATTTCCATTATTATCTGTATGTCCATATCTAGATAGACCATGTAAATTCATAAAATAGAGTATTTTGAATCATAACTGACATTCTGAGGTAATGTATCTCCCAAGGTTTTAGGTGACCTTAAAATTTTTACCTATAATTTGAATGATTTTTTATATATTTTTTTAAAATAATTTGGACCTATTTATAAATTGGTACACAGTAGATATAAACATGGATAATGTATTTTTATTTAATAATAATTTAACATTACATTGAATGTGTCTAAAAATTAGTTTGACATACACAGGATTATTAAACATAATTAATGGATAAATACATTAAAACTATAAATATTTAACATGAGAAATAAATTGAAAATTGTAATATATTTATAACTACCAAACCCCATATAACAATATTTTCTTCATGAATTACAAATTTTATAACAGAACCTACAATTAGAAAAGGTCCATGAAATATAAAATCATATTTTTCACATCTAAAGTGGAATCTATGAAATTGATAAGTGTGAATGGAATAATATTATTAAGACAATGTATACAAATAAAATGTAGAAATTTAAATTATTATTTTTGATAATATGGTTATCTCAAATATGGTCAATGAACATATATTCAATAGGAATACAGATGATGTGTAATGTTAAGTATATAATTTAATCTAATATAACTAAGATTTAGTTAATAATATATAATAGAAATATGAAATATATATATTCACTCATTAGGTATATGTATTATTATTATATGATATGATGGTTATTTGAACTACTTTAAAATACATTATAAATCAATATGAAATAATATTAGGGACACATAATATTTTAAAACACTATTTTCTAATAAAAGTCGAATTATTTAAAATTAATATCATTTTTACTTAACATATACTTCTATATTTGTAAAATATTAACATTATAAAATATAATTAAATTTTAATCTTCATTTGATGAAAATTATACTTATTTTATCTTCTGAGAATATTTTGAAAAAAATAAAATTTTAGATAAGTATTAAAAATATCAATTTTTCTAAAAACTATCACTTTTATAATACTCAAATAAATGATAATGTTTTTAAAACATTTTTTATATGAAATATATATTTAATAAAAATATTTTTCATTTAAAATTAATTGGTTGATTTCATAAATCACATTTTTATCATTTTTGAAACTCAAGTAAAATTTATCGCCATAAACTTGTTTTATGGTAAAATTTTAAAAATAATAACTTCTCACTTTTAGAAACTAAATTTTAAATAATGAAAACCCAATGTTATTTAATAATTGAATTTTTTATATATATTCAATAGTAGTTTTTAGTATAAATATAACACTAGTATGATTAATGTTAATTATCATGATAATGGTAGAACTGTTTTTTAAATAAATTTGTATATTAATATCATGTAATTTCTATTTAATAAATCACATTTGTCAAACTTATGTTAGGTATCTAATATTTTATTTTATCATAAATTTTTTATTAATGAAAATTTACTTGGTAGTCAATACTACATATTGTTAACAATAAATAATGGATAAATTTTGTTTTTTCACGAAAAAGATTTTTTATTTATTTTAAATATTAATTTAAATAATGTAATATATATATATAAATTTAATTTAGTTAAATTGATGCTATCTTTATGTTACAAAAATACAAAATTTATAGTATTTGTTACATTTTATTTTTATATATAATAAAAATTAATTAGTTAGAAATATATTTACTAAGTTAAAAATCAAAATTTATAAATATAAAAAACCTATAGTAAATGGCTAAAAACTATTTAATACCTGATTTTAAAGTATTTTATATTGAATTCCTAACATAATATCACCTGCACTCCATTCTTAAAAAATGAAAATTTCATCGATGAAGGAAAAGTGTATTGATATGATTGAAGTGTAATGGGAATTTACCCAAATGACCTCTTATTCACTTATAAATGGGGATCACTTCAACCACTAATGATATTTTCTATAGGAATCATGTGAATGTTGTCACTTCTAAGGAAACCACTTAGGGAATAGCATATATCCAATGTAATTTTCACCATTCCCAAAAACATTTTCTCCATAACATATATATTTTAAAAATACAATATCCTTATAAATTTTGTTGAAAAATATATAACTATTACATCTATATATTATTATATATATTTAATAACCATTATTAATTCATACCCATCCTCTAAGAATAAAAATGTGTTGTATGTTCATCCCACAGACAACTGCCTCCACAAAGATAAAAAATTTATATTTCATTAAGGTAATTCACATCAAATAAAAAAAGTAATCAAAGAATAAATTAGATATATATAATATTTGTATGATTAAGAAACTTGTATGTTCCCAGTTATATTATTTTCATCTATTTTCATTGAGAAATATAAAAATTAACCGCGGGTATGTGCGATGTACCCCTTCCATGAGAAATGATTCTCCCTTTTCATCACCAACCAACACAGGTATATTTATAAATATATTTGATAAAAATATATTAGAAATAACAATATATATATTTATATATTATTAATCTATTTTACAAACCTCTCTACCATGTCTATAATTACAAAGTATTTATGAAAAAATTTATCGAACAACCTCACATAAACTACATAGATATTAAGAAATATTATAAATTAATAACATATGATAGTTAAAGTAACTGTAATATAACTATAGATGAATAATATTAAAATAATTAGAATTTAATAACATACCATGGATTTTATGTTATATATCTGTGTAAATAGAAAAAATTTGGAACCCAAGGGTTGGGTTCATTCGTACAACCTTTACGAAATTCCTATTATACATTTATATTATTTTTCTCTTTTTAATGATATATTATTCACATAAAATTATTTTATTTTTCATTTATTTTTGATTTATATATGGTAAAATTTAACATATTTTTCATCTATAGGGTTTTAAATTTTTTTAATTCCATTTCTATATCCTACTTTTATATAAAATCAGTAATGGGGACATTATTTGTTTTCTCATACTGATAATCAACCTCATAAAATTATTTTAAACTATGAATATCTTCTATACCCCCCACATTGTTTTTTTGAGAACCTTTTTTCTTAAATTATTGATTTTTGTAAAATAATAAGGTCTTTCATTCTATAATAATATCATTTATGTATTTCATAAATATTCAACAACATGGTATAATTTTATTCTTTCATTTCCCAAATATTTCTCATTAAACATATATATTGGATTTCAGTGATCATGGTTTTTTTTTTCAAATATGAACAGATAAGTGATTTAATACAAAATATTCAAAATATTTATGATTTAACCTTCTTTTTTCTTTGAATTGGATTTATAAAACCAACATACTTTCCATGGGATTCATCATGATTATGATTTTTGTATATTTTATTTTCTTCATGTGCCACACATACGTATGATTTTTCTTTATGTAATGGGTGGGAATTAAAATATATATACATTAATTTTTTGATAAATATTTATATATTATCAGATGTTATGTAATGGATTAAGGAGTAATCCTAATACACCATGGATCATAGTCCAGTTCATCATAGTATTCTATGAAGTTATCCATGAATTTTGTTTATGATATCATTTTTAAAAAATTTCATTATTAATTATAATATAATGATTTCATTTCCTTCTAAAATGACTTAATTAATATGATAATCCTCTTTAAGATATCATTTTATCATTTTTACTTCCATTTTATGGTTTATTTCCATGGTTATTTCTTAACTAGGTGTTCTTTCTCACTCATTATCTTGTATATGATCATACACATACATTATAGTTTAAATAAAAAATTTTTAATTATGTGAAATAAGATCATTTTTATTTAAATATTATTATAATAAGATTATGATGATGTATTTGTATGTATATTCTTACAAAGACACGGGATATCTAAATCATTGGCTGGTAATTGTTAGTAATGTTTTCTTTCAGTAATAAAATAATATGACATTTTGGTTTAGTCCACCCTAAAATGTATCAAATGATGGTCTCATTATATCTATATATTATTGTTATACATCCTTAGTGGAAACCATAGGAATATGTCTAAAGGATAAGACAAAAAATACAAGGACATCATAAAATTTTGGAAAATTATTGATCATGTGGTTTTCATTAAAATTACATCCACTTATAGACACTATAAAGGGTATTCAGTCTCTTTTAAAGTTCTACATTGAGGAAATAACCCTTATGAGGGAATTTTTGTATCATTTCATTTTTTTTATGATATAATTTTCTTAAAATGAATCTACTTTCTTTAACATCATGTGATACACACAACACCGAATCAAAATGAATCATTTAACTACATACATTAATAACCTAGTTCTTAAAATGGTTTTGTAAGTATTAATTATCAATTTTTGAATAAATTTATATAACTATTAGATAAATAAAATATTTTAAAAACTATGAACTCATTGTGTTGTAAATTAATTATGTGTTTCAAAAACAATTTTTTTCTCCATATTTATTTTAAATATTTTTTATGAGTAAATAATATAATTAATGTCTATAAAATATGTAATATTTTATAAAAAATTAAATTTCATTTTATAAATCATTATATAAAAATTACACTTTAGTAATTTTTGGAAAATATTCTTAAATGATTGATTTTTGATAAATAGTAATAAAAACTAGTTTTTATGGAAAAAATTATCATTAATTTCAAGTATTTAATATTTTATATTTTGATTTAGAAATCATTAAATTTAATAAATGGTTTATATGTTATTAATATTCATAATTATGGTGATTGGAATCAAGTTTTTAACAAATATTTTTAAAAAAAAATATTATTAGGAAAACATTTTGTGAAGAAAACCAATTTTTCTCACATTTTACAATTTTTATTTAAAAATAAATACTTCCACGTATTTTAATTAAATTTTATAAAAGATATTACTAATTTTTAATACTCAAAAATAATATTAATATATATGTTCAACATAATTTTATGTCATAATTAATAGTAAAAATAGTAAAACTTGGTTTCTGTAAAAGATGATAAAGCATGTTTAGCAGAGTAAAACTATATTCATAGTGGTTAAATTGTCCAAAAAATGTTTTAATTCTAGTTTATTTCCATATTTAGACCTTATAGAATATTACATTCCAAAATGGTCCATTTTAGATTTGGATTTGATAATAAATTAATCTAATTTTATCTTTTCAAAAATGAACAACTCTGTCCTCTCCCTCACATATAAAAGCACACACCATATCTCTTATTTTCACATCATTGATCTACATAGATCAACCAAACACAATAATATTTTCCTGGAAAAATCTATACCTTGTATAAAGAAATTATTTTATTCATAAATTTCTATTCTATGGGTCCTTAATAGGGGATCTAAATGAGGTCTCCCAAATAAATGACAATCATCACCCCTGAACAATTTCAATTTATTTAATTATATACCTCATATAAATTTATGTAATTGAACATTAAAACAATAAAATCTTTATAATGGATATAATAAATTTCATTCTGACTATAAACCTATAACCATCCAGCCACTTTTCTATCAGATGAGAAATGAATGTATTGCTCGTGTGTAATTGTGGGATACCACCCCAATGTAGATACATAATTCATTTTCAATAATAATCATTCAATATAAATTATTTTGATGGATTTAACATTTATATAGTGTAATTATTATTTAGTAATTATTTTTAATGAGATATTATCATTTACTACCCATTCTTTTTTTGTAATAAAATTGAAACAATGTTCATTCTTCTATATAACCAATCGTCTATCTGAACATTGTAAATCATTTTTATATATGAATTATATTGATTATTATCATTTATTATAAAATTAATATGTATGATATTTATTTATATACCATCATTCAAGATATAATGGAACCATGATCAATGGATATGTACCAGAAATGATGAAATGAAGCATCATCTAAATATTAATCTGTTAACACTCGAAATTGATTATTTTAATAAATAATTATTAATAATTGGGTGATGAAATTTTATCATATGATCATATATGATATTATATCTAAATAATAAAAATATATACATGTATAATAAATTTTATTTTATTGAACATTAGGGCTGAGTTCATTCAAAGTAAGTCTAAATTGAGGTTATGTGTTTTTGTATCAATCTTATTTTAATCTGGATATTATATGCTTGAATTTAAATTATGGAAATTATAGTATCCTTATATATTTAATCAATCTATATTTTATTCTAATATGGTTAGATATAATTTTTTATGATTCAGTAAAAATTTCTAATCATTTGTACGCAAAATGATTAAGAGAATGGTTTTAAGAAAAAAAATATTAGTTTTTCTCTTTAGTTGTTAATAATTTTCATATATATTAATATTTTATGATATATATTAGTGATTTATTTTTAAAATAACAAATTTATAATTAAATTATTTAAATATAAATTGTTTATTTTTTCCTTAGGAACAAATTGTTAATATCAAATAATAACGTGAATGGAATTATTGTTTCAACATAAATGGCATGACAAAAATTTCATGAAATCAAGACCACTAAATTATTTGAATATTCTTTCAAAAGTTAAAATACTTATTTTTTAATATATTTTTTAATAATTATTTTAATGTTTTATTATTTTATATTAATTTATTTCAAAATTACAAGTGTATTTAAAAAAATTATAATGATTCGAAGGTAATTTTATTATCTTTGCCAACATCCATTGATATTAATTATGTTTTACTAGGGATGAGATATTCTGAGTTAATTTTTAAAATTTATCGAGAATTATTAATATTATTATTATGAGATGTTTATAAAACAAATTTAAATTCCACTGGATATGTTATGATTAGATGATGTAATATATATGAAAAAAATTTCAATTCTATGAGTTATAATATGATGATATGATCAATTATGAATGATTATGTGGAAAAATTCTAAGAGTATTTTGATATTGTGATATGTGGGGAGATTATTATATATCCCTCCAATTTGTTGGGAAATTATGTACATATTTTTAGATAATTCTAATTGGAATGTGGATTGAAAAGAGTTCAATAAATTTTTTTCACTCTAATAGTCTTCAGTGTGAACCTTGATGAAGGATGTGATGGAATGGGAAACGATCAAAATATACAATGATAGTCATGGAATTCCTCCTATACTAAGGAAATTATCTTCTATATGTATTTTTCTTCCATAAACATACAGCTAATGCTTATTATATATTTTCATATAATACCATTATTTATTGATGATTTAAAACACATATGGCTCGTGTTTTTGTTATAAAAAAGTCATATTCCATGAGTTCTATTTTTTTGTTATTTACTAATTTGATATGATTAATTCATGTTATAATCATATTATCATACCATTATTCTTATTTTATTCTCATTTATGATCAAAAATTGAAATATATTTTTTAACCATACTGAGAATATAAGAACACCATTTCTTACATAACCATTACAATGTTTATGATGAATGGTTAAAATAATGTAATGACCAAAACTATCCATGTTTTGGAAACATTAATTTTAAATTCTGTAGATAATTTTTACATACATTTTTTATATCTATATTTCTATATACACTAAAACTTGAGAGTTTGTGAGTGGATCATGTTGATATGTAAAAAATATTCGTTAAAATGATGTCCCATTAATGATCAAGAAGTTTGGTTTATTATAGTTTTTATCATAGAAAAGTTTATTTATTTTTATACTAATATGAGTATTTTTTTAAACCATTGGAATATATTACATATAAAAGAAAATTATATGGTATGGTAATTAATGGAGTGTGATTTTCTAGGGGAATGCATTCCAACTAGGATGCTAATAATTGTATATAGGATATGGTATAATTAGTCCAATGGGTATTAATAATGAAGTGGGTGTATCTGGTATTATCTGAACCACAATATACTTCATGATAAATAGTCTTATGATCATAACTGGTTATATACTCTCATAGGATATACATTGGTCTATTTATACTTTATTAACAAATAGTTATGATGGATTTCAGTAGATGATAATCATGGATGACCTACGTTACACCAAAGAATAATATACTGAAAGTAAGGTATCAAAATTTATATATACAATATATTATTTTCATGATTTCATATTTTTTCCTATGATTATTTTTTATCATGAAAATATTTTTAGATTCGTTCAACTGTTAGAACTAGAAAAATCAATTTTATACTAAAAGAGATCGACAATGTATTGATAGACCTCCTAATAAACTGAATGTTATGGGTGATGAAATTAAAATTTAATTTTTGGTGATTACCCATCATTATCAATCCATAAACTATATCAGAAATTTATACAATAAAAGGTGAGAAAATTTTCTATATATTTCTTCATGATAAATCATTCGTATTATTTTATTGGTTCTTCTGCTCCACTATTACTCTAAAATTTATTATCTCCACTTAGAAGATAATTTCCATTCTCGAGTGTTTGTTACATGATAGAGTTTTTTTTGATGGTTATGATTTTGAAGAGAAATCAGATCAATGGTGGAATCATATTAAAAACATGAGTAAATGAGAATAATTGCCTTTATGAAGTGTGATGAGTCTAGAAGGTAATGTTTCATTATAACATTCATAATATTCTTCAAATGAAAATGAGGATGGAATTTATTTTTCTAATGAAGATGTATGATGAATCAATTGAAACCTATGTGGAATATTTTACTGTATTTATTAGTTATATTAATGGTATGATTTTACAACATGAAAGTATGATTCGCCAATTATTTGGGCTGTTAAAGTAATATATATTGGTAATTTTTAATACTTTTCAAAAATATATATTAAAAAATTATTCAATTTACTATTAAGGTATAAATAAACATTATTGTTACTCATTGGTATATTATTTTTGTTAAGAAAGGAAATATGGAATACAAATGTAATTATAAAAATAAAAATCAGGACAAGAAGAATATGATATTTAATTTATGATTATTTATGTAATGAAACCTTGAGATAACTACATTATATGTACTACTTGATATTTTAAATTTGAAATCTAAGGGAATCAGGAAAAAGGATTATGAATCGATGTGAAGAGTCCAATTAATGAATGAAATACTGACAATATAAACACAATACACCACTCAAAATCCAATACTCCAAACGAAAAGAGCATGTGAATTATGATTTCCATTGGTCAAATCCTAATGATAATGACAATTATAGAAATTACTAACATCTTAATAACATTTATCAATGTAAATATCCCATTATAATAATTGAAAATTCATAATATGGTTACAAATTGGTTAACGATATACATATCACCTACTCTAGAATTGTAAATTAAATATTTTATTATAGATATACAAAGTTTTTATATACTAATAATATTGAATGTTTATAGAAATTATATCTCAACTATTAGATATTAAATTATTTGTAAAATTTCTTAACGGTATGGTTATTACATATGATATCCATATTTCTTTTCTAATGAATATTGGTCAGAATTTCTTCTAGAGAATATTTTTATTCTATATCGAGTTAAATTTAGTATAATTTTTGGAATTTATTTACATTATTTATATAAAACCCATATCAATTTCCAAGGATTGGAAGCCTTGTTAATATTATAAACAAGTCTATTGTATTATATTAGTGCGAGGATAAACCTAAAAATATAATGGAAATACATCCAATATATGGGTCTTGATTCCTATT
Organism: Viscum album; assembly: GCA_963277665.1. Classification (NCBI taxonomy): domain Eukaryota; kingdom Viridiplantae; phylum Streptophyta; class Magnoliopsida; order Santalales; family Viscaceae; genus Viscum; species Viscum album. The sequence goes on from OY728152.1 coordinate 2,113,126,503, forward strand.
AATAGGGGTATTTAACTCTTATGGTTGGGAAGAAACTCAATATTTAATATAATCTTATTGTACAAGATTTGTTTGATTTATTTATTTATTATTGGTAGTCATCATACGAATTGTAAAATCATGTTTTAAATAGAACTCATAATCGTTGTTACACATATTCCAATGACTCAATATATAATATACCTTATTCAGTGTAATGAATTGAAGAAGAAAGTATTGGATAATCTCAATAATGGATTCATTTAGAAATGATAATCATCATGGGTTTCACATTTATTTTTTTGTTGAAATATGGATCAATGCGATTCTCCACTAAATATAATGAGCTAATCAAGATCCCAAAATATGTATAAGCATCTTCAACATCGTATTAATTATTTTTTCAACCAATTACATAGAGATTAATATTTATTTAATATTGATCTATAAACTTGATACTAATAATTGAGGGTAATAATTTAATAAATTCACATGATATCCTTCCATTTTAGGTATGGACATTAATAAATTATAATGATTTTATTTGATTTTACTAATTTGTCCTCTATGTAAAAATATTTAATTAATTTAGTATATATATATATTAAATTGATTAGTTTTTGTTATACTATATAGATGAAATTATTATGTATTCTAAAATGATTCAATAGAATGAATATCACATATGGATTATACTGAAGAACTTATTATAGGATGAGATATATAAATGTTTTAATAAGATTGACTTTTGGAGAAAAATGATTCATTTTTTGGTAATATAATCTCAAGTGAGGGAATATAAATGGATATATCCAAGAGATATATTATTCAATGTTTGCGTAGACTAACAATGGTGATTAATATTCAATGTTTTTGTATTTTTTATTGCTATTCTCAAAACATTTCTAATAATTTATCATAGATATCTAATCCAATCACTATGATAACATAAAAGGAGGGATGTTTCTTTTGACTAATTAACATGAATAAAATTTCATGTTACATAAAAGAATGATGGTTGGTGAAACTATAGTCTTACTACTATATAGCGGAAGAGGGTTTGTGATCTATTATGATTCATATCATAAGGTATTATGATGTTTCCTCATGCACATTATCATAGTGATAGTTTGAGTCTAATGAAAATTGATTGTCCATGTGAAACATTACCTCACTCTAGATTTATATTTTCCTATGATTATTTTTGAAATAATAATATGGGGGAATTATATTAAAGGTGAGGGGTGTGGTATATGAAATAATTATAAATCAATAAATTATATATTAACATAGAATGGTTTTAATATATTCTAGTGAAGATGCCAAGGGTTTATTAAATTTTATGATTTCAAAATATAATTCTATGATGGGAAAGAAATAAATGAGGTAGATACAAAGATTCAAAAGATTGATGTATTCATATCAATGATTTGGTTAAAAAAATATAAAATATTTCTATATTTTGAAAGAAACTTTTTGGATATCCTAGTGAAAGGGGAGATATGTTATGTTTCCAAAAAAAATTATTATCCATAAATCATTCTAAATATTATATTGGAAATGAATGAAGATGTAGAGAAATAAAAAATACGTGATATAATTTAATTTTTTCCATTTAAATTGATAAAATGATATGATTTGGTAAATAATTTTTTTTCATTTATTCCATACTGAAAGAAGGTGTTTTGGATAATGGTCACATTAGATTATTCCATACTCATCATTAATGTAAGAAGATTAACATATTTTTAAATGTTTTTTTCATGATAGAAAACATAAAAAGTTGTATTTCATAGCCTGTATCTTGATTCTCTATTTTTCAGAATGTAGTGGTTTAGAGAAAAGAGTCTAAGGGAGTTATCCATCCATTACCCATACTAGAATGAAAATTTTAAATCAATATAGAACATCTCAGGGGAAGACTACCAAAAACATTTAAACGATATTATACTACTTGGGTTATAGTCACCCACCTAACGAATTCACCACACATCATTAATATTAGAAAATATTTCACCATTGATCAAAATTATGTAATATTTATTGAGTAATTGTTATGATTATATGGAGCACCACATTATATTGCAACTGATTGAGATATAAGGAGTACCTTGACGACCTTGTGAATCCTTCAACATACAACGGTTTAATTGAAAATTTGTATTACTACTTATCACTTGTTGAGATAAAGTATGTCTGAGGGGACTATTCAACCCCTAAGGGATATGTCGAAATTCATTTCATTAAATTTTAATGTTTTTATTAATATATTAATTTCATTTAATTATATTATAAAATATATTTTAGTTGTGATTTTAGACTGATCCTTATGAAGGACACTGTGGAAATATTTTTATAAATACAATAATCATTAATGAATTTGGAGAATGAAAGATATTTAGACCTAATTTATCTATAATAATGACAGAAAATGTAGTATATATTCAGTATCACATTATGGTAGCTCAGAGTTGATGGAAGTGTTATGTTTGAAATCCATATTGAAATATGTAATTCAACTATGGTGAGAAAGTTTTAATTCTAATTTTTCTTTTTACGATGGTTGGGAGATTCAGAATGAAGGGAAATCTGAGCCATTGGTATGTAATTCTCCTCTATTTTCATGATTATAAAGGGATGATATATTAACACATTATTTTTTAATCAAAAATATCTCATGTTCACTTTATGTTACATATACCATTATTGAGGAATTATATTCATTATTTATCACATATACTAAACAAATATATTTTAACACTACTGATTGGCCTTTATTTTGGAGGACAGTTGGTTTTTTATTAGATCATTGAGAAGAATTTCTACAGAAAAATACTATTCATATGGTTAAATATCTACTAATAAATGAAAAATTCGAAGATTATATATGTGAACCCAAGGATGTGAAATAGATATTATAATTTTTTATTACCGTGTTGAAACAATATTTTTAGTTAAATTCATTTTATGGTTGTTAGAATTTAATTATTCAATAATTTATGAAATATTTTTCTTCAAATATATTTATTTTCATTGGTTGATTTTAATAAACATAGCCCATGATCTAAATGAACAATAATATAGTATTCATTTATAACATATCATAAAAAATAGTGATATGGATAAGAATAAAAAATTTAAAAATTGAATATAAAGGAAATTTGTATTGAAATTACATTGACAAATAAGCACCCAATTTTTTGTAATGGAGTTTTATGTTTTAGAAATAAATTTTATCATGAAAATGGATTAATTTATTTTTATAAGAATCTAATATTACTCAGTTATTCATTTTTTATGAAATGAATTTGAATTAATGAACTTCATTTTTTAATCATTATGTAATAATTATATACGATGTAATTTATTAGAATGTTTATAAAATATTGATTACTCAATGAATAGTGAAAAATATGGATTTTATTAAGAACCGAATTATCATTTAATGAATTTAAAAATATAAATTTGTAAAAAATTATTTCAATGTTAAATATGTTTTTTTAATATTAATAATCCAATTATGCTAAATTCAATACATTTTTTTTTAATTTTGATACAAAATATTTTTATATATTAAAAAACTTTTTTTCATGGAAAACTATTTATTAACAAATATTTGTAAAGTAATTTGAAATTAAAATTTTCGTATATATTAATTTAATTTTATAAAATGGATTCAGTATTTTGAATATACAATATTAATATTATGAAATTTTATCAAAGTAACTTTTTGTCATAATTAATAGTAAAATGAGTAAAAATATATTATCATGGTTAAGGTAAAACTGGGATAGCATGGGGTTATAACAAAGTGAGTAGGGATAAAATGACATAAAAACATCCCTAAATCATATTTAATAGACAAATCTTAAACGTATATCATCTCTTATTCAGAAATGACCCATTTTCAATTCATTTTTATTGATTATATATTTAATGTATTTTAATCATTTCAAAAATACCAAGTTTTATTCTCCTTAAATTTTAAAAGTACAACCATCCTATCACTTATTAACACCAATTTGGTTATATATACTCTAAAAAACAACCCAATAACATATAAAATCTATATCAATTAATTTTATAGTATAGAATCTTTTATACTTTTAGAATTTACCTTAATAAGGGATCTAAAGTAGGTTCATAGATGAAGGGGTAACCATCCTAACTAGCCATTTTAAATTTATTTATTTATCCAACTCCTCTAAATATGTATAATTGGGAAAATTATTATCCAAATATTAATTAAAATGATATTATAATTACATAAATATTGTTATCCACCCATTTCGACCATAAAATGGTATATTAATGTATTTTTCATGTGTTGGCATTGAATATAACCTCTACGTAGAAATATAATTAAATTTATATCAACATCATTCATGGATAATTGTTATGATGGATTACATGTATATATATAACATTTTTATTCAATAATTACTCTTTAATTATAATATATTTTTTATCTTAATTTTTATTTTTTAGAAAATGATAATAGTGTTCATGCATAAATATGATATAATGTCAATATGTATGGTGTTAATAATTTTTATATATCTTACATTATTGGAAAATTATATATATTTACATAATTGATATATATTTTATTTATGACAGAATTAAGATTATCAATATTATTAAACTATGTTCTATGTGTAAGGACGAGACATCCAAACTCAAACATCCAGGAAAAAATGAAATAATAAACACACAAAAATTAGGCTTTTAATCTAAAATTTTGAATATATTGGAGTTTAAATTTTATTAGTGGATTTTATATAATTTTATTTCATTTTACATGATTATTTTATATATTTATAATAAATTTAAATTTATTATAAAAGAGGTAATACACATTTTGATGCATGTTAAAATTGAGATGAGGGATTTATGTTTCAATATAATTTTAATTCGGATTCCTTATGCCTATATGTAAAATGAGAACAATTTATTATCCCTATCTAATAAACCAAATTAATTTATCCTAAACTTGTTTTATTTCTATTTTTTTTGGTTTGGAACCATTTTCCTCCCCATGGAACTCAAAATAGTTCATATAAATGTTTCTATTAAAACAAATTATTATTTTTTCTTTTAGTTGAGGATTTTTTTTATTTTAAATAAATATTTCATAAAATGTTATTAAGAATTTCTTTAAAAATCTATTTTTTTTAAAATTCCTTTATTCCAAAATTTTATTTTTTTGAACAATGCTTTATAAGAATATTTTTATCTTTTTCTTAATGATATACTTGTGAGTTTTTACCAAATATGTTAATAGAAGCATTATTTTAATTTTAACTACCTGAAAAAAATGTCCTGAATTCATGATTACTCTATATTTTGAAACATTCATTGAATGATCCTAGGGATTATTTCAAATTAAAAATTTAAATATTATTTTGTATGTTTTTTTATATTAAAACGTGACTTCAAATGAAGAGGGTATTTTCATATTGGAAATTTGATCGGTTTTTTAAATAGAATATCCATCTATGATAATATCCCATTATATTACTAATTTGTCACTAGGTATATGATACAATGATACCATCAGTATTAATTCTCTAGTTTTTTTAAATATATGATGTCTTTATGATTATAAACACATTATTTTCCATGGGTTATGGTATAATAAAATGATAAAATATTTGTAAAACTCATTTACTATAAACTTGTTATGATATAGTTATATGATAAATGGTTTATGATATTTTTTCACATATATGTATTTACTATGACTATTTAATGGGTTGTGCCAAAAATATATATCAAGCCAATGCACTGGGTTATGACATATACCTTATGAGATAATAAGGATTGGAATCGGGAGTAAACCTAGATTAGTATGTGGTACTATCAATTGAGTTTTTATTGGTACTAAACTTTGACTATGGATATAATTTAATTTGGATTTAATCTGATCTACTAGGTTTTATTGAAATTGCTACAAGATGAAACAAATTAATTTCAATTTTTATGTTTTTGAAACAAATTTTTTTATTATTTTAATGATATGTTATCAAGGATCATGATTAGTTATTGATGATTTGATGCACTTATGACTAATAATTAATTTTATGGTGAAGGACTAATACATTATTTATGATTATTTATCTTTGAATTATTGGGTATGAATATTTCAAGTTATTGTTATGTTCTCAGAACCATATTGTTTTTTATTCTCACTTGTGATTATCGATTTATATGCCTTATGTTTACCCTTATTGAGACTTTGTACTTACCCTTTCTTATTTTTCCATTCTCTGTATTATGGAGAAAAGTTTTGAGTATGTCATTTCTAATAAATTTTTTAATATTGAATAACATAAAGTGAAATATAGTATATAATTTATTTAAATGTTTATTACGTAACCCTGTTTCTAAAGAAACTAATACATTATTGTTCGGGAGTGGAACATGTTTATAGGTAATGAATATTAATATAAAATTATGTAATGTCTATGTTTGTAATGCGTCTGCCACTAAATTTATGGGTATTAACTCAACCATGGAATCGTAAAACAAGTAGTGGTCTAACAACACTCATTTATAGTAACTCATATGGGATATTATTTTGTTGATCATATTCTATTTATAACCCACTAATAAGGAATATTTTTATTGTAACATTGAGGTAATATGTGCAGAATTATATCATAAATTATCAGAATATAATTTATGTTAAAATAATATTGATATAGGTTAATTGAACGAAATTACAAGCTAACAATATAATCTAAAAGGGAAAAAAAAATTTATATCGAATCCATTTTATGTATTTAAATATGATAATTTCCCTATGATTTTAAATGGGATCAATAAAGTTACCACTTTTTGTTTTTATGTCGGCTAGAACTAGAAGAAAAAATATAACAATATCTTTGAGGGGAAATCTAATGATTACCTTAATGATAAAACCATTTTAGCAAGCGATGAACTAAGAAATATATTACTTTTTCCAAAATAGATAACACCAATCATTATTAACAATGTAATTATAGTTGAATGAATGAGTTCACAAAATAATTGAAGGTTGGGAAATAATGAAAATATATGAGATGTAGATTCTAAAAAGGGAATTAAAATTCTTTATGTCAAATGTTTCAGAAGAAGAGAAAAGGAATATCCTCAAGTGTATTTTAAAAAAATTACATATGGAAGATGGGGTCATCATACATCAGAAATTCAATAGTATATGAAGGTTTTGGATCAAAAAATAGAAATAAAAACCATGGTTCAAAATTAAAAATAATAATTTAACTAATTTAGGGACATAAATGTGGGAATAATTTGGGATAAATCCCTAACTTATAGGCTAAAAATGATAGGAATCAACAAATTCCAATGATAAGGGAATTCGAAAAGGCATGTACAATCACAATAATATAAGGGATTTATATATAGTATATGGAGTGAGTTGTATTGATCATCAAGTCAACAAGTACCTATATTATATTTATATGTTTCGAATCGACACATTTAACCCAATTATGTTTTGAAGGAACAGAAAATCATCACCTCTATGTATATATTATGATTTACTAAAAAACATCAAGTGGGAGGATGGTTGTATCCCATGTTTATGTTTACAAGAATTTTTATTATGAAAATATTATTATTTTTCCTTGATAAATTTATTTTAGATATAGAAAATGATTGGTTCTCACCACATAGATGAAAATAGTATTTGGAATTTGGATATCACATTTAATATCAACCTATGAGTTTCCATAGACAGATGATTATGAACACACATTATAATAAAATTATTAAACCTGGGTCTTTAAAATAAATGACTATATAAACCTTAATGAAGTTATTGTAGATAAATAAATAATGGGGATAACACTATTATAATATTAAATATAAGTTTCTTATATTTATATTGTTGATATCACACAAGAAATAATTTGTTGAGTCGTGTCTATATTCAAGGAACCCTCATATAGATTTATTAAGAGTTAATAAACACATATTTGATGAATAAATTTATTTTATTCATGTTTGAATGTAACTCACAAGGATTCAGGAACCATTAATTTAATCCCAATAATTAAAATTGCGGTTTCTATATAATTTAAATTGAATTAATATTTATTTTATGATTTGTATCACTTTATATGAACGAATATTAAAAGACATTAGTCAATTATAATAGAACATTAAAATATTGTTACATAAAACCATTTATTATAGAAAATGGAATATTACATGTCATGAACAATTATATCCATTAAAACTAAAAATATTGAAATGTTCAAAAAATTGAATGAATATTTCTCTTAAAGATAGAAACTCCCCAAGAACACCATCACTAAGAATCACCAATAGTATAACAATACCTAGATTGATAATGATATCCTTCAATTGAGGAACCATGTGGTAGATCATAAATGAAATATATATAAATAATAATCTTATATGAAATATGTTTACTAACATATATATAAGAAAGATATCTAGTGGTTGAAAATATTGAAATTCTAAATAATATCATTACAAATATGGTTTTGGGCATATATTTAATAGGTATACAAATTCGATTATTTTAAACTAGTAAATTTAAAATAATTTGAACCACAATTAAATAAATATGTGACATTAAAATATTATATATATTTATGTGTTACTATAATATCACACCCCTTCTTATTGGCTTGATTAGTGGAGAATGTGAAACTTTGCCATAAGAGACATCCCCAATAACCTAAGTAATTGAAATAAATGGTGACGAGATTCAAAAAATGTGGGGGAAAATTAGACCTCTAAATATTAAACAACAAACCAAAATCCATAATAAAAAAATACATAATGCATGATAAAAATAAAAGGAAATTTGAAAATTTCATTTATATCATACTAACAAAATTTTAACACAACGGAAGAGAAACTAACATTAATGTAAACAATGGAATACAAACTGATTAAACTAAAAGACAACCACATGATACCAAATCGCCACAAGATATAAGATACTTATCCAAAAAATATCCCATTTATAAATATGTATTAATAAATATGTGTGAAGGTTTACCTTTGTTCGTATCTCGATATATGATATATACAAAATAACCAATGCTCCAAATTATGGTTGATTACTAAAACCTAGTATGTTTTCCCCATTAAATTACCCAATCACCCAACTATGATAGACCCTTTTTGAACATTAATATAATATAAATATATATACCCTTTAAAATAGTTTCATAGTTTATATCAAAGACATGAAGTGCACATGAAGACAATATCCCATGGAATGAAATTAAATAATTTTTTAAATCATTTAACAATGTATATTGGAAGAGAAATTCCATAGTTCAAAACACTCCCACGCAATGGATTCCTGTTTGGAAGTTCTATACTCATAATTAGTCTCTTTTATAATCAATTTTTGTCCCACTGACAAACACCCTCGATATTTGGTCACGTCCCTTGTACCCTATGATATATGTTACTTATTAAGGGGTAAATCGAACATGAACTCACAGAAGAAACCCTATATAGAAAATCCCTTTAAAAAACATTTTTAAACCTATTATATAACAAAATATTTCTATTAAAAATAATTCCAATAATATATTTTAAAAACTTTCCAAATATTTATTAAAAAACATTGTAAAATCAAGAAGCTAATGAAATTTTCCCAAACAATTATCACGATTCCACAATTTCACAAAAACCATAAAATAATATACGAAGATGATTTATAAAATGCCTTCCATCCCAATTTAATAATTAAAATCAAGTAATTAAATTAATTTGAAAGTAATCCTTAAAATTTTAAATAGAGGAGTCGAGGTTCATGCAACCTACCTCGAGTATTATGATGATAATAATGAATGACTTGAAGAAAATCCACAAAACTATGACAAATCTTTATAAACCAGTCGTAGGTCTCTGTCCCTATTATAAACCATGAAAATATAATCATAATGTTAGAAAAAACATAGGATCTACTCAAAAGTTTCCTAGATCTATGGATCTGTGAGAGAGGGAAATGAATATCTAAAAAAATACCCAGAAAAATATTTATCAATCATTTACTAAAAGAATCAATCATCAATGCACCAAGGAACATCTCAAGATAACATACTGTTTGATATGAGAGGTTATGGATGCTTTGAGGGGGAAAATCCAAAGTTAGGGCCATTTTGGGAAATAATGAAGAATTTAGAAGTGACAACATGTTATATCTACAATTTAAGGATTCAAATTTTTACCCGCACATGGTTTTGTCCCATAGTTATGTAAACCATGTCCTAATGGTACTCCTTCCTATATCTAATGGGATACCTCGCGTGGCTGGCTCACATTGTAATCAAAACATTCACTAACCATTCCAATGTACATTATCCAACATATTCTCTGCACATAATTATTTCTCTTAGGCTTTCACATGGTTTGCAAAAATCATGGGCCATCCGTACACTCCACCATTAGAACCTTTTTTTGTTGTTGTTGGTTTCCTATAGGTATCAAATTATTTTTACACATCATGTACCTACATTGTGCCTGTATAAAATTCCCCAAAACACAATAAAATGTCTCAAAACTCTCTAAAACATCACCATTATACGTTATATTAATAAAAAGTATAAATAAAGGGATATATATGAGAAACTGGGGGTGATATATTTTCCCCAGCAGTAGTCATTCAGCCCATTGAAAATAGAAAAACACTTTTTCCCAAAAATATTTATATCCATTACTTTTTCATTTTATTCTCTTTTTCCTAATTCTCTTTCTATATTTGACTGTAATCTACAAAACCCACACAGGACAGATAATTTTTTCCATGCACGACTTTCTCTTTCTGATCCACAATCTGTATTGGCTTATTCACCAATGAGGAATATATCTCTAGGTAAACGTGATCCCATCAAAACACATTGTCCGGATCCAGATGATACTTCATTAACAGAGAAAAATGAAACACATTTTTCATCACACTGAGACATATTAAAAATTCCAACTAGTATTCCTCCTCTCTAACCCATTCTATCATCTCAAAATATTATATGTATCTAGGAGATAACATTCCCTACTCCCAAAACTACAATGTCCAAGGCTTAGAGAGATCATCAAGAACAAATTATCACTCACCTTCAATGAATACAACCATTGATGATTATATGAATATGAATTCTGATGACTCTGCATCGTCTTCATCTATTTCATGATCAATGAAATCTTATCTATTTTCTCTTAGACAGGGCTCGGTGTAACTAGTGAGATCTCACCAATTTCCACCCTAAATATTTAGAATGAAAATGATTTCCATAAAATGATTAAAAAGGATGCATATATACCATTTTAATGGATATATATTTTATATTATAACTCCAATAACAACCATTTCTCCACCCATGATCCACCAAAATTTTAACACCACTTGTTTTTGTGAAATAATTGTTTCAAATTAATTTAATCATTTTCATATTTTTCATTGCACAAAACACTGGAAAGAGTTCATTTTCTTATAAATATATATGTCTCACATTCATTGTATGAAATAGAATGTAAATCATGCAATACATGCAATATAATTTTTATCTTTCTATACACCAAAAATTGAGTTTAGCTTACGTTACATGCAATACAAACATTCCTCGATAGCATACATAACACGTAAGGCTGAGTGTTAAAAAACTATAATTATTTATGAAATTATTATTATATAACATGGAAATTAAATTTAATATAATATGTTTATCTAAATTATGATTATATATATTTTAATTCATTGGTTATCTAATAATTAGAAATGAATTTCGAAACAAAATGAATATAAAGGGACTAAATTGATTAAAGTCTATTTTTATGTGAACAGATTACTTACATTAATAAGTTAAATTTATCAATAAAATTGAAAGATATTAATTAAATTTATATTTCATGTATTTAATAAAATATTTTTGATAATCATATAATTGATTTTATAGTTATAAGATAAGACAAAAACAAATTTTATGCTCATCTCAATGTATTTTTATAAAGGTAGTTTTACCACCTTTTAATGGAAAATAATTTCTTTGAAATTTAGGAACCATAATATATATTTTATATCTAAATAAAATTTATATATTATAGGGAAACCTAAAGATTTGGTTTGTATAATTTTTTATTATTTTTCTGTAAGGTTTCATATTCCCATGAATAGTTAAAAATACTGAATTAAAAATCAGAATGTTTTTTCATCTTATTAATTTATAAGATTAAATTATATATGATTATTTTTTAATGTTTAAAGAGATTATAAATTTATTAATTAAAAAAATATAGGTCATCATAGTAAATTTTACATTGAAATTGTGTATAAAAACATATCGAACTTTTGAATGTTTTTACACTAAAACCCCCAATGTCTTTTCTTTAATGGGATTATTTTTAAATTCATTTCATAAAGTTATGTGATTATAATATGGAAATATAGATTATATATTTCTAAACATTATAATTAATAATTTTTAATATGATCAACATATATTTCTACCAAAAAAAATAAGTGATTGTGATTAAAATTAATTATAACAATTATGAGAATAATTATGTAAATAAATTAATAATCACTAAAATTAAGACCCAAAACAACCTAGAAACATGTAAAAAACCATTGGGTAGAAATAAATTGTCCATGAAACTTAAATTTTCTTATTTTTGTTGGTTTTTATAACTTCCATTTTGAAATAACGTGGGTACACCTAACTTTTTTTTTAAAATTCCATGTGTGTCTATTCGCTTCCCTATAAAAGGCCACCACCTCTCCTGCATCTCATACATATTAAATCACATTGGATTGGACAATATCTGACAAATATAGTTTAAAAAATCCATAACTTCCTCCTAGAATCACACCCTTTGATAAAAAGGAATACAATGGATCCATATCGAACAAACCAAAAGGTGTTAGCCGACTAAGAAGTAAGAGCATATCTCAAGATCCTTACTTTTATTTTATTTCATCACCCCTTACACTCAAATTATTCTATTACAGGATAATAGAACTCGTGTCTTCAATAAAATAGTATGTTCTTGTGATAAGTTTCCTACCTTTAGTTACATAATCCTCCATAAAATGGGTAACAAACATATTGTTTATTTGTATGGTGAACTACCGCCTCACAAATTGATGATTGTTCATTATTACTTAATGAATCTCATGGTGGAAATTACGATAATTATATTTTAAAAATTATCTTTATACTTTATATGCTGTGAAGAATTTATAATTTTATTTGAGGAAGTGTGGAATATCGCCCCCTCAATGTGATTTGATTCTATCACACAATACATGGAATGTATTACAATTTAATTTAGTTGAATTAATATATATATGACATAATCATGATAATAGAATAATAATATATATATACATATATATTTACATCCATATATAATTTAACATCCTTATTTTAATATGACAATACAAATGGGAACATCGTCCATGCGTATGTAGGGCTTACCGTCTCCTTAAAAAGTGTATTTCATTTTACACTATTATATTATATAGATTATTTTAATTAAAATATATCAAATACACATGATATTTATATAAAGATATGAATTTTGGAAATAATGATATATGTATAATATTCAAACATATAACTAATGAAATCAAATGCGATGAAGAAAGTGAATATTACCCAAAATAAAACCTTAACATAGAATTATTTAAAAGATTGAAATGAAAGGTCATAATCAAACTATATATAGTTTTATATTTACTAATTATCTTCTTTAATATATTTATATGTAACTTAAACGAATTATATAGTAATATTTTGTCAGTGTGAATAGATTCAAGACACAGGGTAAGGGGATTTCATCTCACTTTTTATTTATGTGACATACATGTTTTATTCACCACCCATTCAATTTTTGTGGTGTGTATAAATACAATGGATGTATTCAATGATTAATATAATAAATATTATGGGTTTTTATATATCCATTACATGATATTTATTTCCTTGTGATAATGTTTCATAAGATACCAAATTGGTTAATAGTTTTGTATCAATTTTTCATCATTGAGACAAATGTTTTATTATACACCAATTATTTATAAATGATTATATAATATAATGTTATATGTTATTTCATTAAAATAATTCATTTAATGATATTTTAATAATAATTTAAATTTCACAGTCTTATAGAGAAAGTATGATCTAGTGTTACAAATATATAATATTTTATTGAATTAATATCATCACTTTTTGAGATGGATTAGGTTTATGATTCCTCTGATTAAATAATATGAAACATATATAAATAACACTCAAGAATTTTTCAATCCTTATATATTTATTATATCTTCATATTTTTGTAAAAAATTTACACTCTCTGTTACTTTACATGTTTCGAAAAATATTTTTCATAAAATCTTAATGTATTTCTCTTATCAGCCAGAAATTCGTTTCATTCAAAAGCCATGTTTTCAATCATTACATAAAAAATGTTTTTGAATGATCCTTGTAGATAATTTTTTTTTAAAATGAATCTAATTTTTTTAGTTTTCAAATATTTTATTAAATTATTAAAATATATTTTTAAGGAAAAATATATTCAAAAATGGTTCATGTTTTATAAAAAAATTAATGTAGAAAGTATATTTTCTTTAATAAATTTTTTAAAAGGATTTTAAAAAATATTTCCAATATGATTTTACATCTTTTGGTCATAATCATGCCTTTTTGGGTAAATTAATCAATTCATCCATTAATAATATTTATTTGAAAGTATTATGTTGTGATGGGATGACGTTTATGAAACTTGATTTTCTTTAAGAGGTTCTATGATTTTGAAAGACACATCATTTCACAGGCTATTCTTATAATAAAATCATTATGAAACTCGTATTTTTCTATAGGATATGATATGATTACATGATTATAATACCAATTTACCTTTATGGGTTATGATATAATTTTTAACGACCTTGTGGATTATGTATGTGTGATTTCAATATTAGATTGGTGGAAACAAAATATCCATCCAATTCATTGGGTAAAGATTTATATCTCATGGGATATGATAAGACGTTCTTGGTAATGAACAATGAAAACTATGATACCCATTAGAGTGAATCAGGAGAGCCAATATAGTATGAGAACTGAAATCATGATACTAATATGGATATAGGAGTGGACCCTAACTATCAAGATGGCTTTGGGAGTGAACACATACTATTAAGATGTACTTGGACGTGATTCCTTTGATACTATTTAAATCATATTATATGAATATTAATATTCCACAAATTGATGTATTATTCTTATATTATAGTTTCTTAGATTATGTTCTTTATTTCCATATGATTAATATCTCATTAACTTCTATGATTTATGCCATGATTCATTTATATGATTTTTGAAATGAATGGTAGGATATGAACTTTTTATTATCATGTTCTCAATCAATTATTCTAATGATTTTGGTTAGGGATATCCCTAGTATACCCTTAATGATCATCAAATATCACCCCTTATTATGTTTCCTTCCCCTTGTTTAAGAATATATGTATTATGTTTGATGTGTCTATTAAGGGTTCTTATCATAAATAACCTTGTGAGAGATGATATAGCTCATTTATTTACATGTTTTTATATTTCAATGTTTCCAAATGAATTAAACTAATACCATATTTGGTAATCTATTTGTATACTGTTTAATATATTCCTCAAAAGTGATATCATGTCTATGTATGGAAATGGAGGGTTTAATAGATAGTACCAGAGCAACGGGTTATTTGTACTTTAGAATCAAGTCTGAGAAAACATTATAATTATACCAAGGTGTATTTATAAGGATATGTCTAGGGATGTCTCTAAGGATAAGTATATGGGTGAATTAACGTATTGAGAAATGTTGTGGAATTTTGGTAAAGAATATAGTGAGTTTTTTCCTATTAATAAATCCATGTATTGATACTAAAAGTTAATGTGGATCTGGGAATGATATACCTAGGGGTGACAACTCCGACATGATGACCTGAGCCTAAATTAGGGTAAACTGGCACACGGTAACGGGACTTACTGCCCCCCAATTTTTAAACTCCCTTGGGAGATGATTTCGTAGCTGACAAACAATTTATGAACTATACTGAAGAATTTAAATGGAGTGTGAATATAAATAACCTAGGTTAAACCTGTGTTTTTATGTATCATAGAAGTATGATCCATGATTTATACAAAAAAAATATACTTTTAATGAATATATTGTATCCCAATTTGAAAAGTATTTATCACACTATGATTTCTGGTTTTATTCAGTTGAGACAACTAAAATAATAATGGTTGTCATTTAATTTTTTAGATGTTCAATGTATGAGAATTTTGTGAATCAATTTCTCAAGGGGATATCTCATAAAGTGAATCAAGAATGTGGTATGAATATTGGATATAATTATAAAGATAATGAGATAAAAAATTTGATGTGAAAGGTAGGTGATGTTATTACAGGATTGTTTACATTAAACATAAATAGAATTATTTTATTGAGGGTAGGAATACATAATAATGAATTGTATTTCATATTCTAGGAAAGAGGTATTAAGGAATATGTTGATTAATTATGAGTACTGGTTTATGAATAAGGTTGGATTGATAAAGTATTTATGTTTTGGATTTAAAATGTTATGATATATGAATCACAAAATTTTGGATTGAAAAGGTAATTTTTAATGGTGATAAATATATTGAAATGTTATTTAATAGAATGGTGATATATTTATTGGGGGAAGGTAATCATTAATTAATTTCATACATTTAGATAAAAAATTTTGGATAATGAAATCCTAGATATGAATAAATAAAGTTGATGGTACATATTACACTCAAAATAATGGTTGAGAAATAAGTATATGTAATCATGGATGGTGTTTACAACTTCATAGATTTAAGGATTATATCTAGTAACCATTTAAATAAGGAAGTATACATGTTTACTAAAAGCATATATGGTAATTCAAGTTATTAACATAATTTATGATAATATATTATTAGGATTTTCAAATGTTTTAAATTTGGAAACCAAGAACTAAATGTGATTGATAGGTAAAAATGTTATGTTGATTTCATCTAATTATTCCTAAAGTTTTAATATTTCATCTTTTGGATGGTTTATAAGGTTAAACATTTATATAATGTTTAATTTAATTTTCATATAAAGTCAGTAAGATTAAATAGTTATCTATCCATATGTTGATTTATGAATATTTTATAGACTATTTGAACTAATTTATGTTGATGGAATATCACAGAAATCCCGATCTGTTAGAGCTTGAAGAATGAAAAATTCAACTTCCAATTTCAAGAAGGAGTTAAAGTGGAATTTTTTCAAGAAATGAACACAAGATGATATTTTATCTGTGAAATGGAATGAAATAATGTATTTATTAATTCTATTGAATATTATTCAACCATATATAAGTGATTTAGAATCTGAAAATATTATCCTAGTACCTTATTTTACGATTAATCAAAAGGTACCAATGATAATCAATGATTTGTAGATTTCTGATTTTCAAATTTCATCAACCCATATTCTCTATAAGTGTCTACCGAAACATGATAGTTATATTTCTCTTCTATTTATATGTTATCAATTGAATGTTATGTTATCCTATGAGGAAATATTGTTATATTTTAATTTGGGTAGACGTTACGGTTCAACTCTCCATTTTTAGGGAAATTTTAGTATTCAATTTTATGATGTGGATTTTTGTTAATGTAACATTCATATATATATATATATATATCCATTAATAAACATGAAATTTTTTAAGGTGAAGTTCATTATTTGTGGGTAATAATTTAAAACCCTGATAAAATTTTACTTATTTATTTGGAATTAATTTTATTTTTTTGATATTTCACAATAAAAAAACACTAAAAATATTTAATTTTATATTAAACCACTATGTCTCAATTTCATTATATAAAAAACTTTTCAATTGAGTAATATGTGTGACATAAATTTTTTTTACTACATGGAAGATTGTGGTTAGATTACACTGCATGAATGACCGACTTTCCATGATGGATTACGTAACTTGAAAGACTGAATGTTATTGAATAATAATTCATTTATAAAATATTGTTTTATTACAGGGCCATTAAATTTAATATTATAGTATTACTTAACTTATGGATATATATATTTGAATTATTTTGTTACATAATAAAATTTAAATAATATAGAAACCCAATAAATATAAAGGGACTGATTTTATAAAAGTCTATTTTTACGTGAAGAAAATAATTTTTGATAATAATTTAAATTAATAACTACTACTGAATGATACTACTTTAATTTAAATTTTATATATTCAATAATTTTTTTTATAATAATCTAACTGATTTGATAGATATAAGATAAGAAAAAACACAATTGTATGCTTAAACACCTATATTTTTATAATGGTTGTTTTACTACATTTTCATGGAGAAGAAATATTTGAAAAATCTTTTTGAACTATTATAGGTTTAACACACGAAAATAAAAATCATATTTTAAAACTAAACATAAAAATTTGTTAGGATATATTTTTGGTATTTTTATGTAAGGTTTTATTATTAATGAGTAGTTAAAAATACCAATTTTTAATTCCAAAAATATTTTTCATCTAATTCATTTATAATGTAAAATTATATATTATATTTGTTTTTATAATTTGAATCTTGAATAAATTTATAAATTAATAAAATTTAGGTCATTTCAGTCAATTTTACATTGAAATTGTGTATAAAAACATATCAATTATTTAGACATTTTACCATTAAAACCCTATATTGTCTTCCCCTTAATGGGAATATTTTTAAATTAATTTCTGCCAATTTTATTATTATTATTTGAAAAAATGTATTCCATATTTGGAATAAAAATAATTTATCATTTATTATAATTACAACTTTTTTGAACAATAATTTTTGAATGTGATTAAATTTAATTACAACGACTAAGTGGAAAATTTGGTTAATAATGTATCAAACACTAAATATAAGACCAAAACAGACCTATAAATATGTTTAAAAAATTATGTCCATAATTTATCCATTAAACTTAATCTATTCTATTTTTTGGGTTGGAATTACATTTTTACAAACAAATATAGGTACAACTAACTTGTTTTAAAAAATGAAAAATTTGTCATTTCCGATCCATATAAAAGACACAACCTCTCCCTCTTTTTCACAAATATGAAACCACTAATATTAAGCAAATATATTCCCAATACACTTTAAAAAATCATTCATATATTTATATAATCCCACCCTTCGTAAGAATGCAATCCTAGGAAGCCTTTTGGTACATACCTAATAGAGCTACACGATTAAGGTTAACAACTTCTCTTATGATCCTTTATTTTATTTTATTTCTCAAGAATATCCAATCTATTTATTACATGATTTCATAATAAAAACAGTTATTCTATGGGTTTTAGCTAAACATACATAGAACTCTATCTAATGGGAAACAAACATATTATTTATGTGTACGATGAACTACCACCTCACAAAACGATGATTGCTCATTTTTCTTTACCACATATCATGGGGGAAATTATGATGGGAACAATATTTATATATGATATATAATAAATTTTTCATTACTTTATGCTTTAGTAAATTTCTTACAACACATATCATTATAGTTTTCATTTTCTGTAAGTACAATAAATTCTTGTGAGAAAGTGTGAACTTCCGGCCCCTCAAAGTGATGTGATTCCTTTACATGCTACATGGAATGTTTAAATAATGGTTTTAGTGAAATTATATGATATATATAATATGATAAGGATTCTATAATGATTATCTATAAACATATATATACTGATATTTCATTAAAATTCATTCTTTCAATATGAAAAAAACAGAAAGAACGTTCATGCGTAAGTACAACCTACCGTCTCATGAACTGTGTATTCCATTTCATAGTTATATAATATATAAATTATTATAAAAAAATAAATTGAATATAAATACTTTTTCTATAATAATTTAAATCCACTAAATCAAGATATAATTATAAGGACAAAATATATATCAAATTAAGATACATAAGAGGAAAAAAGAAAATATTTCGCGAAGTGAAACGTTTACATTGGATTGTTAACAAAAAGGTAATATAAGGTCATAATAAAACAATATTTTTTATTAGATATAATAATATTATTATTTAAAATTTGGATATGAAACATAAAATTATTTCACAAGAATCATGTATGAACACGAAGTGATTCAGGACACATTGTAAGGGGATTTCATCACAATTTTTATTTTTGTGAGATACATGCTTTATTCACCACCCATTCCCTTTATGAGGTGTGTATACATACCATTGATTAATTAAATTATTATTATAATAAAAATTATTTATATTTATGTATCCATTATATGATCGTTATTTCATTTAATTAATGTTTCAAAAGATACCAAGTCGGTCGGACAATTTTGTCCCCATTTTCCTTCATTGAGACACATGTTTTATTATGTACATACATTTTGTTTGAGGTCAATATTATTCAATTTTAATTTTTATATAATAAATATACATCTTTTAATTATATATTAAACCACATGTAAATTTCCATTTCTCACATGAAGAGTAACATCCCATGATAGCAAGTTATAAGAGTTTATTCAAACAATGTCACCACTTTTCGAGATTGTTTCTATTTATCCTTCCATTGATGAAAAACTGTGATCCATCGTTCAATTATATAATCAAATAAAACGTTTTTGAAATAATTATTTATATTATGTGAAATCAATTTTCCATATAAATAAGTCTTCATGGATTTTTTATGCTTTAATAATCGTTTTCAACACAGAATGAATATTTCTCTAAATAAATTTTTTGAAAAGATAATTTAAATTTACTTCCCATATAAGAGAACTTATGTTGTTGTTACACATTCCTTTATGGTAAAATTAATCAATTTTTTCAATCATATTCATTAAATTAATGGATTAATTTTTAATGGAATTATGTTAATGAAAATCGATTACATTTCATGACTTGTATTATTTTAGAACCCACATTTATTCATGGGTTATGTTAATGATGAAATGATTATTAAATAGTCATTTTTTCAATTGACATTATATGATTACATGATTATAATATCCTATTCATTTCATGGGACATGATATGTTTTAATGATAATTTTACACCTGTATGAATCATTTCATTAAGGTATGGGTAAGGCCAATATCTCCCTCAATTGCATTGGGAAAATTTTTATATATTATAAGACAGAGTATGGTATTTTGAAAGATCCTTAACAAAAAATATTGAGTTGGGAGTGAACCATGACTACCAAGATGGTATGGTAAGTGAACCCATAACACCATTATTTTCTTGTTAGTAATGCCAAGGATAATATGGAAATCATATTATATGCTTTTTTTCCATAATTCCACATTTTATTCATATGTTATTCATTGTTATATTATGTTACTTATTTCCATATGATAAGTATCTTATGAACTACTAATATTTATTCCATGATTCATTTTTATGGTCATTTATATGTAGGGTATGATCTTATATTTTCATGATATTGAAATCACACAATTATGCTCAAGATTATGATTATGTATCTCTATTGTTTACCCTTAATGATAATTTAAGTTCACCTAATTTTCTTATTTCATCCCCTAGGTTATGATGATATTTATTAACTTTTATGTGACTAGAAAGGGTTCAAGGGATGAATAACCTAGTGGGAGATTATGTATCTTATTTATGTACTTGTGTTTATCTTTCCTTATTTCCTAAGCCACTAGATTAATACAATGTTTTGGAATCTTCTTGAAAAATGATTTATATATTATAAAAAACATATGTATTGTATATGTATGAAAACATAAGATAACTAAAAAATCAATTACATAAGCTCCAAAAATGTATTGCAATGATTGTTTCTTCCTTTCATATAGCCCTTCCATTTGTGGATGACACACCATACTCATAGTCAACTATGTCCCAAGTGATTTCTATATGGATTTTCAGAATCATAATATAAACCTTGGATCTCTATCTAACACTATAAAAAAATTTATTCCATTCGTCTTTAAAAATTATTAGATAATGTTTTTTGTGAAGTCCTCTACTGTACGAGTTTCATGAATTAGAATGAAATTAGCCGACATTGTAATCCAATCCACTACAAACAAAATTTAATTGTGTTTCAAAACCATTCTAGGGAGGATTGTTATAAAATAAATGGTTATATTCTTCGACATCCAAACAAGGATAGGTAAATACTTCAATATAATTGTTTATAGATGATGATATTCTTTAACTTGATGATAAGATAAGAATATAGAAACTAACTCTTACACTATTCATTTCATTCCATCTCACAAAAACTATGCATTGAAGTATTTATACATATTCTATATACCAGGATGAAAATCCCATCTTGAATGGTGTAATTCATAATGAACTTGTTTATGAATATCCATAGGTTCCACTATTCAATTTCAAAATCAAAAAATTGAACTCCCATCCAGTTTCCATCCCTCAATGGTACCCCCCCCCCATTGAGTTTGACCTCATTGCCACAGATTCTGAGTCAAATGTCAGTGCCTCTTTATCCATCATTACAAAATTATGAACAAATGAAATTTAAAAAAAAATACCACACCCCATTGGTCTTCACATTCCACATATATGTCGGTGAGGACTGAAATCGGCTTCCACCCATATAAGGCCTATTTTTTTCAACTAAGAAAATTAAATTATAATTATTGAATAATCCCCAAAATTTGATTTTCATTATGTTTAAATCAAGTCAAAGTACAATATTTGGAGATACTTCATCCAGATTCTTTTTCTCAAATTCAAATCCGATTGTGTGAAAATATGTTTCAGTCTTTTATGTTTAATGACCACTATAAATTTATCATCAACGTGATAATGAAACCATGAAATAAAATCATGGACTATGGAATGAGACTCCATATATTGTGTGGGGTAATTATTATCCTTCACTGGTGACATCCTTGATCCATAAAAAACAACATGAACTCCTTAAATTAGAACACATCCCAACCGTAATCCCAAAGTTTCACAATACACCACACACCTTTGTCCTGGTTCAATAACTATCAAGATAAGTGATGATGTTAGGTGAACATTCATATCATGGACAGAATTTTTGGAATTTCTCAATCCATGGGAATGTAACACTATTAGTTTTCAAATATATCTTAGGAAAAGTTAGTAATTAAAAATCATTCCTGAAGCATCGGTAATAAACACAAAAACAAAAAAACTTTTACATCTCAAATATATTGTTTGGTGGTTGTTAAGAGATCCCAACATTTTACTTTTTTGATCTACAGAAATGCCTTTATCAGAAATTACCTAGCCAAGAATTTGTTCTATTGTATCAAAAAATTACTCTTTGATACGTTTCAATACAAAATATTATCTATCTTTATTCCCATCATGGTTACAAAGTGTTTCCCATGCTCAGCATGTTTCATGAAATACACCAATATGTCATTTATATACACCACCAGAAAAGAATCATGTTATCCCTGAAATATCAGTTTCAATAATGACATAATGACTAATGTTTCATTTGTAATACCAAAATACAATAAGACATATTCATAATGTCAATATATTCTTCGGATAACTATTTTGAAAATAGCCTCCTTCCATACCCACAATTGGGGATATCAAGATCAAATGTCTATCATTGAGAACCCCTGCGAACCACTCAATTGATCAAAAAGACCATCCTTGTGTGGAAGTGGATATAGATTCTTTCTCATAAATTGGTTATGAATAAGATTATCTCCACATAGTCGTAATGTTTAATCCACCTTTTATACAAAGAAGAATGACGCTTCCCATGGGAATGTGCTAGGTTAAATGATCCCTTTTCTTTCAAGCACTTCCAACTAGACGTTAAATTCCCTTTAGTCTATTGGTTCCATATTGTCTGATAAAATGAAAATATTAATGGTCCATGAAGAATATCAATGGTAAACTCCACTTCTCTTATCAGTGGTAACCCAGTGACAATATTGGGAAACACATTATGAAACTGATCCACCACTACTAGAAAATAGTTCTTCTAGATATTTAAAATGATATCAAAGGAAATGATACTATATATTATGAGATTGATCCAGGTTCTATTGCCAACATACATTCTACACCATCCACTACATTAAAGTATTCTTTAAAGATATCAACGTTTCCATCATCCTTTGGAAACTGAAAAATTTTATATAAAAGTCAATGTGATCCTTGAACATTTTCAACCAATACATAACTAGGATTATATTAAATAAATTCATCTCTTGTACAATGAAATCCATTTTTAACTTCTCACTATCAACAATTACAGAACACACTCTTCAAACAAATTCTTAACACTCACATTGTCCATGAAGAGTTTGAAGTTTTCTGATAGTAGGAATCATCACATGTTTTAAGCATAGTAAATGAACATTATGAGTGGAAATAAAGGAATGGTTTGAACATGAATTAAAAAAAATATAATAAGTGTAGAAATAAAAATAATCATACCCATCACTCTGGATGGTCAAGGTTGATCATCCACAATAACATTTTTTACTCCATTTAATTTCTTTTTCCCAAAACTTTTGTCCTTGTATTAATTTTGAGATTTCACTTGTTGATGAGTCATGGTATTACATGAATCACCATGGATAACACTTTTCTATTGCAAATAATTGTACTATTTCTCTTGTCCCATAGAACCATTTGAAAATTGCGACACTTGGAGAGTGTCATGAACACCTAAACTATGAGAACTGTGATAATATGGATGAAGATGTACCATATTGCTGCAATTTTGGCATGCTCTAGTTGGTTTGGAAAATTTCTTCTTAATCTGACATAGTTAACCACATTGAAAGCATACATTCTTGATCTTGGTTCTTGGATGACAATTAATTGATCTTATGATCTGATTCCATTGTTTTCTACTACCTTGATAATATGTTTTCCTCTTCCTAATTCTATTATTGCTAGACATATCACCCCATCTTGTGAAGAATACCTCGATTCTTCTACTAGTATTTTCAGAAGTTAGATATATCAAATAAGGGACTCTATGTGTAGCCTTGACTCTATAGTTTGAAAATATGGGGTGATTCTTTAGACCAATTTTTGGATAACTTGTGGCTCATGTGACACTACATTTTCAATGACCACTTTCAACTAGTTCCCTTGACACCCACGAGCTATCATTTAATAGGGAGACAACAAAAAACATATATCTCAATATCTATTACCTTATTGAATACCATTTAAAATTCAATCAAATCAACTCTCACAAATTTTTTTCTAAAGTTAAACCTTTTAAAATTGATAATCATTTTTCACAAAAAATATCTACTTTCTTTTGAAAATCTATAAATTTCCAAAATACTATAATCATTCTAATTTCAATGTGATAAATTTGAAAATAATTATTCATTTTTCATAAAAGGTTATTCATTTCACTGAAATCATATATTATTACTAAAAAATAATTATATATAGTTCTATTGGAAAGTCATTCCTCTAATTCATGTCATTCTCAACTCATCGGCTAAACCCATGATAATGAGATTTCAATTCCAATAGCTGCCTCCCAAACAATTATGTACCAAAATAACTAGAATGTTTATGTTTACCATAAAAATCTTAGCAACCTCATTTTATGCTCTAAATTTCATACATCAACAATCATACTCCTTTCTATGATTGCAACTCAAGTAATAGAAAAGAATTATATTCCACATTGAAACCAACCAAAATGATGAATACTTCTGTTAGACATAAAGGAACAAGATGATATGACTTTACTCAACTAGACTTTGGACTGAAGAAAACTGATACCATTTATAACATCCCACCACTCCTCATTTGCTTGAGTTGAGCAGGAAGTTCTAATTGGACATAAGTGACATACCCAAGAATCCAAAATCTATAAATAACTAAAGAAGGAGTTCAATAAACACAGGGGATTATTTTCACATTTCAAATTAAAAAACCAACTAAAAATCATAACCAAATAAAACAGTATGTGATGGAAGATATAATTGAAAGACAACTTAGCCATTTCATTTATATCAAACAAACCAATGAATACCACAACAGAAGACAAACTAATATCAAATTAAACTGTATAATAAAGTATAATGAAAATAAAATAAAACCACTTGACTCAAAATATCCACATACTCAAAGAACAATATCAACCATTCAATTGAAGTATCATGAAGTAGTACTAAATATGTGTGATGTGTTACATTTTTCATTATCAAAAGATACAATATTTTCAAAAGTGCTAAGGTGCCAAATAAGGGTGACTACAAAAACTCAGTACGTTTTCCCAGATGACTTTAAAACCATTTCCACTAGGACAAAACATGATAAAACATTTAAAAAATTTGTATATAATTTTAACAAAAGATTCAAAATTTATATCTTCGCCATGCAGTTCACCCCAATATTTTATTCCAAGGAAATAACATAAAAAATCATTAAATAATATAACATTATATTTTGGAATACATATTCCCTGGTTCACAACATACCCACAAATGAATGTTTGTTTTCTTGTTTTAAACTCATGAGAAGTCTCTCATCCAATCACATTTTGTCCCACTAACAAACTCTATCAATCAAGGGTCATATCCCTCACACTGAAATTATAAATATCCATTATTTGGGGGAATGTTGAACATAAACTCATATAAGAAAAAATGTATCAAAAAACATATAAAACAAATCATTTTACCTATTTTCATTAAAACATAATTTTTTATTGAATACATTTTCAACAATCCATTACAAAATTCCAGCAAATCAATATTTCATAAATAAATTTTTTAAAATAATGAAACTAAATCACATTGCACAACCATTTACCATGATTCCACAATTTATCCAAAATTCATAAATCGTCACTAAACCTGATTTTTAACATTCATTGCACCACTATTTTACAAAAAAAATCAACCAACTAATCAAATTTGATTCAAATTCCTCATTTTCTAAATAGGGAAAATGACTTTGAAACCCTCAACATCAACTTTTATGATGAAAATTAATAACACCACAAATAAAATAAATGAAAATGAGATAATTATCCATGAACCCACCTTATATCTCTTCCCATAACATAAACCATGCCAAATATTATATTATTTTTCATCCATAACCTTTAGATCTACCCACACCTAGTCTAGATATAAGAATCTAGAAGAGGGGGTGTATTATATCTCATAAAACTACTATGAACAACCATGAAGGATCACTTACTGCATGAATTGAGCTTCAAACCATTATGCAATGACCCCAAATCACATATAATTCAATGGTTATAGGTTATATAGCTTTTATGAGTAAAAAATATAGTTTTAAGGATATTATAGTAAGAAACACTGCATTTAGAGGAGAAAATGTGTTAGATCCGCAATTTATGTATCTTCATTTTTACTCACGAGTAGTTTAGTCACACGGTTAGGCAAACAATGTGAAAACCATTCTCCTTCCTCTAACTTCATGGATACCTTGCATGGTTTGGTCGGATGGTTTCCAAAATATTTTCCAACCATTCCAAAGTTCATTGTCCAACATATTATCAACATAGCAGGGTTTCTCTAAGGATTTTGGATTGTTTGGGAAAAATTTGCACCAAATACGAACCTACCCATTTACCCCATGATTCATTTTTCATTTTTTCCTTTTGGTGTTTCATGGTTTTCCCAAACATTACACCATTCAGGAAGCTACAGAGAAGTCCCCAAACATTCCAAATGTTCTCGAAACACTCTCAAAAATCACTCATGTACATTATATACTAAAAATGACAAAGAAAGGATTACTTACAATACACAGGGTGTACTACAGTTATGTATAGATAGTAATAATAAATATATTAATAAAATTGGATATCTTATACATATAATACTATTAGTTAAATTTCAATAACAATCGAGTAGTAACAAATTACTTTTATAATATAAACAATTATTTAATGGTTTTTTAATATCATAACTACAATTAATTTAATTTATTTATTCAACAAACTATTTAATTAATTATTATAAATTTTTTCCTAATTAAATAAATTTAAATTTTAATATATTATTATATATAATCTATTATAACTTAAATTCATAATTTTTATTTACTTATATTAAGAACCTATAATGTTTAAAAAATCATATTCCAATAGAAAAAAAATTCATTACAATTTATATATTTTTTATTAAAAGATACATATATAGATTTTAAAACTTTTTTTATAAAATAATCTTTATATTTTATTAATTAAATCAGAATTATCTTAATATAAATTTTTGAAATTCTACAAAAATGATGGATTTTTATGTGAATCATAAAAGTTCATATTTCACTAAAAATTATAACATTTTTATGGATGAATTGCTTGAAATATTAATAATTAACACTTATAAAAAAATGATTATTTATTTAGTAATATAGTAAATTTAATAATTTTATATAGATTTTACAATACACATGTTTAACATTTTTGAAAATGATGTAATATTTCACAATAAATTCCTTTCTTATGTTCTCATATTAAAAATTAGATATCATCAATTTTTTGAATAAAATAATGAAAAATGAATTATCCATTTTATTTAATCATTTTAATAATAGTGAACAAGGTCATTTTTTTTATTTATCCAAAATCTGATAATATTAAAATTAAAATTAATTACCGTGTTAATGTTAAAATAAGATTTTAAATTAAATTTTTATTATTATTATTGTGTTGTTAGGATATTATCAATATTATTTATCTTATTTAAAATTTTAATTTAATATTTTATTTAATTTTTTAAAGAATTATATTAAAACTCAATAACCGTTTAATCAATAATAAATAATATTAATTAAATATACAAGTTAAATGTTATTTTTCAAAAATATATATATTTTTATAGCTTATCTATTTAAAAAAAATTATTTTCAAATATTTATAAATTGAAAAATATTAGATTTACATTAAAATTGTCATAAAAAACCAAAAAAAATGTAACTAGGGTAAAATCATGTTTTTATTTTAATTATAATTCATTGAGAAATGTAAATATTAACTATATGCGCATGCATACCACTACTTACATGAGAAATTAAATTTATTTTTATTCACCACACATTTGGGATGAATTTAAAAATATATATAATGTCTAAAATTGTTTCCATAGCAATATATTTTTTGATATTTGGTAACTATTTTTCAAAAATATCAACCATAGTAAACATACATGAGGATTTACAGAAAAATTGAGCGATGAACATGAAAGAACTGACCTAGGTATGAAAACTATATCATTAATAATTTACTTATTATAGTTAAAGAACCCTATTATATGAAGTATAGTTGAATAAGGATCTTATTTAAGTATTTTAGAAAATAATTTTTTTTTATTTCCGATTTTAATCATTTCCATAGAAAGAATCTATTACCCTAGGTAAGGAATGTTCAGAATCACCTTTTGACTTTTCAGTTACATATTATTTTTCATTTTCTACCTTTTATGATTTTATATTATCATTAAAATATTTTATATTTCTGAAATTTTTTAATTTCATATAATACTAGGTAAATAATATATTCATTTATACATTATTCTATGTCAGTATATCCCTTCAAAATACCATCTTTTATGTAAACCTGGTTTAAGGAAACATTGTTATTTTTTTGTAATATCAATCATCAACCTAAAGAAATGTTTTTAAAAAATAAATATATTCTAATATAACTCAATATTTTATGTATAAACATCAACATTCATTTTTTTAATAAAAAACTACATTCCTTTTTAAATAATATTCTCTACTAAATTCATAATGTTTCATCCAAGTGGTATTCTTTTATTCCTTCTTCACTTAGACCTATTTGTTGAATTCAATATTTTAGAACAAGTTTATCAAGGACAATATTTTATTTTATATATCAATATCCAAGTAAAATAATTTTGTTTTCTCATGGGAAACCTTATTATTTAGTCTTCAGTTATTCCTTGAATTAGAATTATGAAACCCATGTCCTGGCCATGGGGTTGATCATCCTAATGAATTATATACAGTTTATTTTCCTTATGTGACTAGATAATTTGTTACATTAATTTATGATATGGGTTGGTAAAAGATTATATAGTACATTAATCCATTGGTTAAATCATTATTTATAATGATATTATTTCTAAGTGATTAGGGTGTGAACTTAATACCACATGGTTCATTCACCAATTTATGATAATGGTCTTGAGAGTGAAAACTGACTTTTACCTATTATATCATATTTTTTATTTCAGACTCATTTTTATAACCATATGAAATAATTTACTAATTAAATATATCCATCCTTACGATCACAATATTTATGTTATAAATGTGTTGATATTTACATTCCCGTTATGCTTTAGTTGTATTTTTATTCCCTTACATGGATTTCAAGCTCACCCTATTTAGTGTTTATTTATGAAATCATATCTCATAAAATTTTAGAATATTTTTTGGAGTTGTGAATAAATTATGTATTTTAAAATGAAGATTATTTTTATGTATAAAATGAGGTATTTTTGTGACTTCCCTTACAAAAACACTATAACTCTTGAAGCTCAAGTTATATTTGTTGGAAAAGTATATTAAGGATTATAAAATAATATGTTTTTCTCTTTTGGGTCTCTATAGTTGGTATAAAATAAAGGTATAGTAATTATTTTATATTATTATGATATCACATTAGTGGGATTCCCCTGGGAATGTATATGGGAAAATAATAGTTGAATAAAAGCATCCTAATTTTTTAAATGTATAGATTTGGTAATTTTACTTGTAACTACATCAATGTCAGGAAAATGGAATATGGAAAAAAGTTATGACATAGTTTTATCTAGTGGTTATAACTCCAAATTGGAAGTTTTCAGTATAAAAGTAAACCCCATCTCAGTGATAAAAAACATCCCAACTACACACCTATATAAACAGACCATAGGAATACGATTTAGTTGATTTATTATCCTTAAGGAATAAATGTAAATATTATTTATAACTACTTTTAGGGACTTGTTTGTGAATTATATTAAAAAATAACATAAGTTATCCTAATTTGAAATATGATTGATATCAGTTTTACTGATAGAGGAATCAGAAAACATAGAGATTAAAAATTGTAAAAAGGTTATTATTGAATATTTTTTTGTTATTGATTATCTTAATTCATATATGATGATTAATTTTTTGCACTCATGTATACCATTTTGGTTGTAGGGATGTATAGAATGAGAAGGGAAAAATATTACCTTAGTTTTGAAGGATAATGTGTCGATTACCTCAGTGATCGACCCTTTAGATTATAAGATGGTCAAAAATAATTTTTTTACCGACGGTAAATTATAACGAAACATGAATAAATATGTAATCATTTTTTAAACATTATTCTACTAATTAATATAGTGTTAGGGTATCATAAAAATTTATCCAATTAAGATGAATTATTAAGGGACATTCAACAACATATATGTAAGAAAATTTGGTAGAAGAACTATGAAATTTGCTTCATAGGGACAATAAAATTATTCACTTGTGGAAGATGGGGTCCTTGAGCATAAAATTGTTGTTTAAACATAAAGAGGATAATTACAATCATATAAGAGAAAAACATACAGGTAAAAGAGCCAATTATTTTCAAAGGAATTAACTTTTTAGAAAATGGAATTATCCGAATCAATTCCAAAATATGACGGATAATAAGCATGATAGTCAAAAAAACATCCATGGCTGGAGAACAAGAGAAAGGATATGGAATATAATCATCTTAAGAGAGATCAAAAAAATTTCGTGACTGATGATCACTGATCGTCAACTAAATAACTATAATGATTATACTTAGATCTTGTCCAAACTAGTCCTCTATAAGATTAATATTTTTTTATGAATTGACAATTCTCACCACAGAATATATATTTATATATTACTAAAAACATATTGTGGTATGATAGTTTTTTCCTATGTTTATATTTATGGTAATGATATTTATGGAAATTGTTTTATCCTTTGTTGATAAATTTTATTTTATTTTGGAAATACATAATTTCTCTCTGCATTTAGAAAATATTGCATTGGATTAAGTAGATAACTTTTTTATTTCCACCTATAATAGATTATGTAATGATGATGATGGTTTAGTTCACCATATGAAATATCATTAGAGAACAGCTATACCCAATGAATTATAGGACTACATAATTCTTCCCACATCTCGAATAATTGTATACTAATAAATATTTGTTCCTTACAATCATAATATTTATAATATATTCAACAAATAACATATTTTTAATTACCCATGGGAACAGAACATGTTACATAAAGAATAAGGAAAAATGTCAACATAACAATAATGATTCTATATAGGTAAATAAAATTCCATTAAAATGATTAATAATGATATTTTTAAGCTGTATGGAGTAAAATTATATCCATTCATTATAATCGATTTTTCTAGGGAAATTGAATGACATTGTTTTTGTAGTGAATAACCACATATCATGATAAATATATATAGTGTATTCAAAATGTAATTGTATTTATAGAAATTTTATATTCATTATTATTTTATGATATGTAATGATGCCAATAGTGATGTATTAATCGATATTTTTAGTAAAATTGATGGAAAATAATGAAAAATATTGTCCCTCTAATTTTTTCATTACAAAATGTTAAAATGTTACTAGTCACTTTAAAAATGATATTCAAAAGCAAAAACCCCATAAAAACAGTATATAAATAGTAATCATCCTAAAAAATGGATCAATAAATAGAAATTAAGGACAATAATAGGTCTATTTGGATTATTGATTTGGAGCAGTGTGCATGATGAAGGAATGAATAAATATAAAATTAAAATGTTAATTTTAACCAACATTCAAAAATATGTAATATTTATTCTAAAATAGAGATAAAAAATTTTAAGAATTATAAAACATAATTATTATTTAAATTTCAAAATAATAGAAAATTTTCACAATAAATAATTATATCATGGAATAGAAATATCTAACATTCAGATTGTCTGTTTTCCTAAAAAATATTTTATTTTATAGAGTGTAATTTGGTATTTAAGTGTATCACATCCCTCATAGGTTGTGAAGTAGATGTTTTTGAAAACAAAAACATTCATTATATTATAGTTTCATCATTGATTTGGGTGATTGGTTCTTAATAGTGGCGAATTAATGATTCCTGTTTGTGTGAGAATAAAATCATATTACATAAGGGTGAATATAATGTTCACCTACATTTATTACTATGTGTCTAATCCTGAGTGACCAATAGTTAAAATATAACTAAATTCAATGATCTTCTCTGAAACATTAATGAAAATACACATGGAATTCTCCCATTAATGGGTGTCAAAATCTAATATATTTTCATCAAATCCTATCACATTCAACTATTTAAACAAAAGTGAAATATTATATATATATATATAGTGAATCAAAATGGTGTGTTGTCCCCCGAAATTTACATTTTGGAAGTTGACTAGACACTATCATTGTCTCAATATCTCGTGCAGTAATCTCATGAAGATGTTACATAACTAATGACATGAGATAATGTCAAATAACCAACAAATGGCCTATTTTGTTTCTTTTTCTCTACTATTAGACAATTTTCAATAGTTTTTATTGATTGTTAAGGTGTCTATATCACATTATTACTAGAATGGATAGAGTCTATAGATATTTTTAACTAACCCATTTCCCATAAAAATTTAATTCTTTAGATATGGGACCCTATACACCCTTTTTTATTATGGTTTCCCATGGTTACATAATCTCTATACCTTTGAGTATTTTATATGAAACCCAATAGACATGGTAGAATGAACCAAGTAATTTCACCCTATATCCATTTCATCTTATGGATCTTGAAATGCATATTTTGGGATTACAACTTAATACCACCTAATATCTATTAGAAAACTAATTATTCCTTGTGCTTTTCATACAGTCTCACATATGGGGAAAAGATCAAATAAAAATTAATATTTAAAATGATGTTATAATTATAATCTCTCACAAACCATTACACCTTATTATATTTTGTTATTGATATAAATAATTTTTCTTACCACATTAAGAAATATTTTTATACCTTTTAATAATACTTATCTTGAACAAGCCTCACAATAATTAATGAGTACTTTTTAAATAAATAAAACAAAACAACAATCAATAAATATTGAATGAATTTTATTAATAAACAAATCAAAATAACAATATATTATGAAGGATATCAATGAACAACAATGTAGGATTTAATAATGTTTTTGGAGTTAAAAAATATTGGTTGTACGGTCTATTTACTATTTTTGTGTGTTAATAGATTCAACAAATTTATAACTAGTCTTTTTTAAATTTCATTATAATATATTATGTAATATAAAAAACAACACTAAATATCTAAGAGATGTTAAGTCACCCTCTAACTATAATAAATTTTTAACCAGCCCCATTGATTTTTTCATCAATAAGAGAACTAACTGAAGAGTCATATTTTCTGCATTATTTATTGACCAACACATCAAGTACCCCTCCCATGGAAAACTACCATTAATTACATCATGAAGAAAATTAATTGTAAGAAAAAATTATTATTTCTCTCAATTTACATGATGTCACCATTTAATATCCATTCCCATTTTTAGAAAATTTATAAGAATGAATTATGAAAAATTATCAATAAACCTTACCAAAATTTGTATAGAGAATAATATTCCAACAAAACTCTTAGGTGATGGATGGATTATTTTATTAAGGGATTATCCAACAAATTTATGAATTGATGTTATTTGAAATAAAAAATCATTAATGATCTTGAGAGTCCACCATTTTTTTAATGAAGTGATACATTATTTCAAAATTAATAAATGGGGAATTTGACACTAGTTTCTTGAACTATTTATAGAATTTATGTTTTCACATTAAATGACCAATGATTATGAAATATCCACCCCTTGTATTTGAGAAATAACATCCACCAAATAATTTGAGTTGTGTATTATGAAATTAAAACTTGATTATCTTCTATTGAGCTAACTGAGATGAAAATATTATTCTTTGAGTTCCATTAAAATCACCTACATTCAACAAATAAATCACAAATGGATAAATTAATTTATTAAATAACACAATATGACCAAAAAAGTGATATATCAACAAATATGAATTGATAAACCCTTTTCAATCCTGAATTCATTGATAGTATTTCCTTATAAATGCCAAAAAATCAATTTTTACAATGGAAGATTTGGCTCTTTAGGATTTAATTTTAATGTTTCACAGTTTGTGATAAAAATTGTGGGGTTTTGTAGACACAATGACGTAGAGTAGGCTTCTTATGACTTTTGAAATCTCTAATTAATGTTCATTCATTCCTTAACCATTAATTGAAAATTTCATGTTTATTTTTATTTGGGTAGTGTCCCTTTTCAATTATTCTCTAATAAATTTCATCAATGGATCATGAGAATAAATTTTATTTGAGAAAATGATATAATCCACTATATATTAGACATGAAAACCAAAATAAATCCATCTTAATGACATTATATATCTAAAATATAGTCTTTTTTTGGAATCTATGTCCCCATAAGTCACTTTATTATATCCATTAAAGTATATTTCATCAACATGTATTATCACAATGAGTATTTTTATTTCACCAAATATATAAATATTTGTTTCCGCATTGAATTTTTTTAACAACATCCTCATTGAGAAATTTTTTATCTCTAAATAGCGATCATGGATTATTTTTTAAATTCCAATAAAAATTCACTATATTTCAAACATGATAACAATCGCTATTAAGGATGAAGACTTCCAGGTCATAATGTAGACCTCATCATCAGGTTTAAAATTATTTAATTCTTATATTAAATAAAATTTGATAAGTAATTATTTTCATTATGATCTTGATATGAGAAATATATAAAAATTATTAAACCATATTTTATAAAAAAAGAATAAAAAACCCATAACAACAATTAGACATTATAGGTTGAAAGAAAAATAATATTTTCTTTTTTATTCATAATGTTTTATCGTTTATATTATTTTCGAAAACCTATTTCATCTTGAACATATAGTTATCTATAAGATGTAACACAAATTACCAATATTGATTTAGAGTACTCTTACGTAATCTTCATTTTGAAAATCAACTTTGTTACTCTTCAATTATTCTTTTTAACGAATCATGGTAAGATTGTAATTCTTTATATTTATTTGGTATTAAACATCCATGTAGTAATCCCCAATGATGTATTTAACATCCAAATTATTCTCAATCATTGAAAACATATTTTATACTAAAATTATGTTTTATTCAATGATTTATATTTTAAAATCAATATCATCATTTTAAATTTGTTATTATTTATATATAAAACTCCATTCATTTCTAATGTTTTATTACAGAGAATCATAAATTTCATCACCAACGAGGAATAATTTTTGGGAATATTTTTTCATTTTATAAAAATAATTTTGATGATTAGAAATATATTTTATATACTCATTTCTAAGACAAATAACTCCTTCCACTAACTTTATATCTAGGAGATAACCCTTTATTGGTTGTCTCATCAAAGAATAGCAAATAATTAACTTGGATAATGATTCATCATATATTTTCTATAAGTTTAATAAATTTTTAATCCATATATTATATGGTCACAAAATATAGAATCAATTAACAATATAAGTAGTTACATTAATAACTTATTTGTAATGTAACTTCAATGTTCCAAACTCTTTTAACATTCCCTCAAGATATCCTCAAATCGTTGATCCGGTTTTACCTCAGCTATATTTTTTGAGGAATTTATAGAGAAATATACTCATTAATTATACAATGCTTCTCAATGTATGTATCAGGATCCTCATTCATGTATTTGGATCCATTTTCATACTGAAATAATTCTATATTATATATTCATTATTTTAAACAGTCCTCAAGAAATGATTGAAATTTTAATATTTTTGTGATTTACTGGTTATTAAATAATTTTAAGTCATATGATTAATTTAGTTAAATAATTTATGGAATTAGGAATCTATATTAGATCAGATAAAGAAAATTTAATCACACACATTTATGGGTATAAACTCAATATATTTTATTTCCGTAATATACGTTTAATTTTTTCTTATATATATGATTTATTATTATTAACTAGTATCAAAACTATTTTTCCATATATTATTAGAGAGAATAGTTTTTTCATTAACTACCAATTTATAGGTATATCATTTTCCAGAAAATGGAAAATTATTTGACTTTATTGTTTAATTTAGTCTTTTGGGATCATGAATCATGTTCTATGATCACTATAATTAATTTGATTATCATATTTTGTTTTTCCCCTCATAAAAAATGTAATATCCTTTTACATCATGATGAATCATGAATCCATAAATAATATAATTTTATTTTAATATTCACAAATACTAGATACACTCATGATGTTTTTATTAACACCGTAAAATAATAAAACATAATTAATATCATGTTTCTTTTCAACACTACTTTTTCATATAAATCCAATAGAATTTAGTGACATTTAATTTTTTAAAGTGATTGTTCGTATATCATACCTTGGGGTATTAGATGAATTATAATTATTGATTTTATTGTGTTATGATAAATTACAATATAGTACCTAAATATTCATCCATTTTATATCTTTTTTTCATAACTCTTCTAGTATATCATGATATTTATTATACCTCATATTTACAAGGATATAATTATGATTTAAATTAGACACTCTAGTAGAAACTTATGAAATTTTATAAAATATTTTTGGGATGATTAGACCAACCAAATGTTTTATCATAAGAGTTATATAGATTCTTTAATTTCAAATTCACTTTTATATGGTTTCATTTTTGAGATCATATCATTTTCTGTTCAATTCCAATTAATTTAGATCATATCTTTGATTGAGGGAGTAAAAAAATTTTCTCACACGCCTATTCTCTCTGATTATATATTACAAAACACAGGCATATTCCTCATAGGTTGAAACATAATGAATTGAAAAAAAATTCACAAAATTCTTATCATTTGGTTTCTATATAATTTAAAACCATTTTCTTATATTCAAATTTACAATGAATAAAATAATATTATTTTACTGTTAGTTTTAAATAAGTATTAGTTTCAATATTCTTCTTCTCATGAACCTCATTGCCTACCAATTTCAAATAGGAAATTTATATTTAGAAATTTGTGTTTTCAACATAATTGTTGAGGTAAGAAAATTATATTCCACTTGTCACTAGTTCCACCACTTTAATTTTAGGCCTTTGTATGTAAAACAATTGTATATATTATCATATTTTAGTTTCCATCATTCTTAAAATAATTAAAATCATTTCAAATGTATTCAATTTATCACGACCATAATTGATGGAATTTTTAAACACCAGGAG
This sequence comes from Viscum album, assembly GCA_963277665.1. Classification (NCBI taxonomy): domain Eukaryota; kingdom Viridiplantae; phylum Streptophyta; class Magnoliopsida; order Santalales; family Viscaceae; genus Viscum; species Viscum album. Next base: position 2,113,165,022 of record OY728152.1, read on the forward strand.
AGTGATGGATATTTAATTTTAGTAATAACTACTTTTTCATTTTGAGCCGATACTTTTTTATTTGTTATAATGTGATTCATTATTTTTAACTCAATAATATTATCCCCATTTTTATGGTTTTCATTGAATTATCCTTTATTTCATTTAAACAATAATTATATAACATAAATATATTTTCTTTTTTATTAATAATTTTATTTAATCAATTAACCATTCATAAATTTCAATTTAATATTCTATCTTAAAATATTATTATTTCATTCATAAAACACAACAAGAAAAATTAATAATTAAAAAAATTAGGTGATTACATGTTAATAATTTTTAGTTTTATTTTATCTTCTTATTATTCTTATCTAATGGGATTATATAGTTTACTTAGTTTGGCTAATATGTTCATTTTTCCTCCATCTCATACTTCCTCAATCATATCGTTACACCACAATCAAATGATATTTCATATTTTCTTTAGATAATATTATTTTTGTTAATTTGGGTGGTGTTTCTATTTTCTATTAAATAGATTCCTCTATTTCCATCATTTTTATACAAAAATGATGGAATTTGGGTTTGTTCATCCACATTATCATTTAAATTTATTATGAAATATGTTTCAAAATGTAAAAGAAACCCATAATTGAATAAATTTAACATAATTATACCCTTATAATGTCATTTTCTTCAAACCCTAAATTTAAAAAACACATATCAGAATTAGTCATAATCCATAGATTCGCCGTCAAAATAAAATTATGTAGAGCAATACTTACTTTTTATACATAGATTCAAAACATTTAAAACATCAACATCTAATTACATAATTTTATTCCCTTTTTTACATTTTGTGTATACTATTGTAATATCATATCAAATAAAGATGTTTTTGAGAATATCAATTGTACACTAATCATTATTTTTCAACTCAATAATAAAAATAATTACACTATACTTATCTGATAGTATTATGAATACTTTATTCACCATGATAAAATGATCAAGAATCTCTCATTAAATTAACTTCCAAATAATATATTTTTACCAAAATGATGAACATCTGACCCAAATTATCTTTACTAAATCAGATATTAACATGTTGAGATAAATATGTCTATAACCATGTGTCATTTACTCTGTTTCATCCTTTATTATAGTAATGATGTATTTTTAAAATTTAATTTTTCATTTTGTTCAGATTTTTATGTCAAATTCATCTCATTTATATAAGAAAATATTATATTACATGCTCAGCTAAATACATAAATATTATTTTCTCTATGAATTTTGTATCTTTTTCTAGCATCATGTATTTTTACTCTTTTCTAGTAATGTCCCAAATCTCCTATAAATGGGATCATATATATTAAACTATCTAATCCTTATATATTAGAAATCCATTTCTATCAAACATAATGTATAATTAATTGTTGAAAATATTAATTTAATCCATAATACCCCTTAATAAAATCTATATTTGATTAAAAAACAATGATCCATTAAATTAGTTACCTAGAACCAATTCTATAATAATATAAAATCCAATGAAATACCCTAGAGAGAGTCTTTCACAATTGATATGCTAGTGAAATATTATTTACTATAAACACTTAGTCACATTCCACGAAATTCCTTTAATCGATAATTTTGATTGGATAAAAATGGGGAGTATGTGATATCTGGGGTTTGAGTGAGAATCACTTAAACTAGAAAATAATAAATTCTAGACTCACTGGCAATTTTTATAATGTTTCAATCATCGGTGAGAAGTAGTTATTGTCTCAATAAAAAAATGTCAACTTTATTATCAATATATATAAGAAATGATTTGGGGAGATAGAAATATCAACCTTAGTACTTCAAATAATGATAATATTTTTATTTTCCCCCTAACCTATTGCACCTCTATATATGATATCCAGTGTACACTATAATTAGTTTTCTTAATTACTAACCAAAATCCTCCTGGATTGCAGATTTGAATCGTTTGATAAATAAGTATGAGATTTATAATATAAATTCACACTAGCATATCATCTTAAATGTTTATGTATTTATATATTTTAATATATAGAATACTATTTCGAGGTTATTCCATAAAACACACATTTAATATATTGAATATAAGCTATATTTGGGGGTATATATCCTCTATCTATATCTTTAAGATATTTAATTTCTATAGATATAACTAAAAATTCAAATTCAATTCAAAAAAACGCTGGTCCTCCACATGCAAAACCAATAGTCTATTATTTTATAGAACATAATGATCTTTGGTTTTATTATATATTTTACTAGTAGAAAGACAAAAAAATATGGTTTTTTTCCCCTCATCTATTTCTGAAAGGGATTTCATTTTATTAAAACAGGTCAGCCATTATAGTTTTAGGTATGGTTTCCTATGGATAAATTAGCGATACATATTTGACCATCCTTTGTGAATTTTGAGATTCATTATATCATAACCATTGCTATGTCATTCTATTTCTGTGTCATATGATAGATTGTGAACTTCCATTTTTTCTTTATTGATTTCCAATAAGGAAATATTCTTGTGAAAACAACACAGGTATTGAATATTTAAACTTATCCAATTCATGGTAATAATAATATTTTCACTAGAATATACACTATAATTTCAATTATAATACCATGTGTCATTATGGGTTAAGAAATTCTGTGTAAATTTAACTTTTGTACTATAGAGAATGAGTTGATTTAGGAGTTGGGATTCAAATATCTATTTTGAGAGTTGAAGTAACTCAAAAACAAGTATTTAGACCTAGATTAAAGCCTTATAGGTGTTTTAGGTTCTTTAGTGGATACTAAGATCTTGTAGTTGATAATAGAAATTTTAGAAAGGGAATCTTCGTGTCACACTATTGTTTCATAGTTATGGAAATCGTACATGTGAACTCTATGTAAAGTGTGTTATGTGTTTATGGAAAATTAATTAATCATTTTTTTTAATAATGATGAAAATCCTATAATTATCATTCTATTTTGATCATTTGGATCAGTTCATGTTATTTAAATATATATAATATAATTCCATAGCCTTAAACATTACATTATATTGAGTTAAGTCACGAATTCACATTGAGGACCTTTTTCTGTTTATATTTTTATGGAATTAGGCCATAACTATTACAGTACATCTCAAATATTACAAAGTAGAAACTTCTACATAGTATCTATTTTTTCATAAAAATAAAAAATGCTTAAAATAAAACAAGAATTTATTTCTTGATTCAAATCTTCTTGAATTATTCCATTCTCTAACACTTTATTATACCATGTGAATAAACATTATAAAAACATGGGATAATCATTAAAAGTTCAGTAATGGTTATAAAATAATGAATGAAATCATTATTCCATCAATACACACAAACCATATGCACTTAAACACACCTCATGAAATAATAATATTTATGAATAACACATATAAATCATAAATCATAAATTAATCTTATGGAATCCATAACATACATACTTTTTTGATTTTATGGCTACATATGGAGTCAAATTTGGAATATCCATTACAGTATATTCCCTAAATCTATTATAATAAACATTAATGTTTACATATGTTCACATTACCCTATGCATTGGATAGCTATCTTGGCCTCATTTTCCAATGTTTTATCACAGAACCACCCATATGCGTAAACAATGCCCAAGAACCATAACATAATCATAAAATATGAACATGCATACAGGAAAGATTAATTTTTCACATTACAATCCCAATATAAAATTTCAATATATTGACATAATGAAACCATTCTCAAACCCATTTTCAATACCAAAATATATAAAAATGGAATATGGTATTTATTTACCTCTTATAAACATTACAGCTTGTTATGGAATCCAAATATCAAATAACGCTCACGGTGAAGAAAAGGTCCTTGTCACCACATACATTAAAAATAAACATTCAGTTTGTAGTTTAGTAAAACAATTCATAAAAAATGATTCATTTTTAATAATAGTAAAATTTAATGGTTTTTATTTTATATAATATAAAAGAAAGTCATGTATAAATCTCAGTATACCTTATGTATAAATCTTGGTATTAACTCATGTATGACATGACTCATTTATTCTTTATTTTTATGAATAATAAACTAATGCTAATTTATAATTTCATGGTAATTTTTTTCAAGTTCATTATTCCTTTTATATCACTTATTACAATGTTAATAACATTAAATAGTCATTTATGTTAATAACGGCCATTTTGTCGATATTTGGTACTTGAGTCAAAAAAAGAATTTCTTGTAATTATAGGTTGTCCGTGTAGTCAATGTTATATTATATCCAGTATGAAATTAAGTATTTAGTTATCATATATACAATTTATATCTAGTATATATATTTGTATTTATAATAGTACATAACATTTTGAGATATGAAATGAAATGCACTGTTCACGGAGACGGTACGCCTTACGTATGCATGAACTCTACTTTCAATTCTATTTTGTATTTAATAGAATAAAAAATAATGATACATAGGTATATTATAATTCATGTATAATATCATATATAATTTCATTAACTACATCCTTTATACATTCCACATTTGGAATGAATAAGTCATACCACATTGAGGGGGTGGTAGTTTACATTTCCTCAAATGAAATTATTATATTTACCCATTATGGAAACCATAAAGTTATGCTACAAATGAAAAATAAAGAAGCACAGAGACAATATAAATACATTATATATCACATATAAACATATTTTCATAATAATGACCACCATGAGAGGATGTAGGATATAATTGAACAACCATCGTATCGTGAGGCACCAGTTCACCGTCCACAGAAATAGTATGTTTGTATCCATTAGATGGATGTGTGTGGAATTGTAGTTCGAATACATATGATAAAAACATTCTAGTATATTGAAGAAACATTTCATGTTATTAAATAATGGAATAAAGAGAGTTATGTTGTTGGAGAAGGAAATAAAATAAAATAACTTGAGGGAAGACGTTATCTTTAAATGATGCTACTCACATTAGTTTTATCCAAAAGGATTTATTGAATTTAATTCTTCCAAAACTAAGGATTATAGGTTGATTATAAGGATTTTGTGATCTTATTGGAGTAGATGTTGTATGATCTAAGGGGATTGAGTGGTGTGAGTAATGGGTTAGAAGTGGTGGCCTTTTATAAGATGGAAGGTGGGCTCTTTAGGAATGTTTGAAAGTATTATTTTTTATTAAATTATTTTCCATTTAAAAAGGTCCAAAAACTCATTATATTAAAAGAAATAATAAATATAGGTCTAAATAAAATCTTATAATTAGAATTGGATTGTTTTTTTATATTTTGTATAACTATTTTTTTATTTTTCCCATTTTATCAAAAATCCAAAACATGAAAAATATCCAATTAAAGAGTCAATAATAAACTTTTAGACTTATGATAACTTTTTTTTGTGAAATATTATAATTTTATTTCGAATTTTATAATATTAAATAAAATATTTTATATTTTAAAATATGAATTATGTAATTTTCAAACTATTAATATCATGACTTTTTAAAAATCCAAAAAAACATTATTGATTCAAAAATATGTCAATAATACAATTATAAAACATAACTATAATCCAAAAAATTAGTGGTTCATATCAAAATAACAAAATTTAATTTATTTCAACATTTTTAATATCAATTTTTTAATCATTTATTAATGAAAGAATCCCTACATCACCATTGTGTCATAATTAAATTTATTTATTTAATATCTAAAAATTATAAAGAAAATAACATGATGTAGGAAATATTCTCGAATTTATAATGACTATTTATAGTCGAAAATATCACTTATATTATCACATGTATATTTTGTTTACTAAACGTTAGATATTTAGGTAATATTTTCATTAACTTTAAATTAATTTTTATAAAATTTCATTCTCACTTAAAAGTGGCTCTAGGTGGTCCCAAAATAGACCCAAGGATGTACATGGACGGACATGTATCATCTAATAAGGTTAATAAATGTGTTGGGGTAATATAATATTGTTATAATATTACTTTTACCCGTCAACCATGTTAAATAAAATATTAACTGTAGTTACTATTCAAAATGTAAAAAATAAAAGTTACCTATTTACACAATATAGACATCTTGATAGAAAATATGGAATCCATTTTACCAAATTGAAAACATATAAGCTGTAGAAATTAATTTAAAATTAATTCCCAATTTAAAAACCAAGAAGCAAGTGTTGATGACATAATAACAATCAAAATATTGAAATGTGTTTATGTCTAATTAGAAAGTAAAATTATATCTGATGACCAAAATTGGATTAAAATGTAAAAATATAATCCTATAATAAATTAAAACCAATTAAAGGACAATCTATGTATATATATAAATCAGATGAAAATATTTTTTTCCCTAAAATGCATTGTTTTTGTATATTCATAAAAAATTAACTTTATCAGGAAAATACCAAAAATTTACCCAAATTAAATTTTGATGTCCTTTTTATAATGAATAAGTTTATTTTGTCAAATGGAACATATAAAAGTGAAAACCCCATATTTAAAAGGGGTTCTCAATCAAAAGGCGGTAAAACGTCATTTTAAAAATATTTGAGGATTTATGCTTAAAATCATATTTATTTTCATTTTTATCCCCTAAATATTATTTGAAAAAAATGTAAAAACAATTTTTAAATATTGAAATACATATTTTAGTTGTTTTTGTTTGTTTTTCTAGTAAAATAGAAAGGTGTTAACTACCATTTTAAATAATAACATTATACTATTTTTTTATTATGACTCAACATTGAGTGCAACATAAGATTTCAGAGAAACCCACTGATGTGTGTCAAGAATGAAATCAAACATCACATCCCCATTAATGTAAAATTTATATTTAACTAAAAAATATTAATAAATATGAAATTTTCATATTCATTATCTACCTAGGATGTTACATCCTTCCCCGTTTTGGAAATTATGTCCTCTTAATTTTATTCACTTATCAAATAAATTGGAGTATTGATCCCTCATAGAATTTTCAAATTTCAATGTTGCCTCTTCAACCAAATGGGTTTTCCAAAAATCCATTACCTAATGGATTACCATATTCTGTAATACCTACTCTCTTTGGTCAACATTCTCGATTGGGTGTTCCTCATAATAAATATTTCCTTCCAACTAAACTACCTTCGGACTCAAAACATGAGATAGATCTGACATATACTTTCTCAATAATGAAACATGCAAACCCATATGTACCTGGGGTAAAATTGGAGGTAAAGGCACTCTATAATCAACAGATCCATCATTATCTAGAAATTTGTAGGGTACAATGAACCTCAGACTCAACTTTCCCTTCTTACCAAAACACATCACGGTTTTTCCTATTAAAACATTGAGAATAACTTAATCACCTACCACAAAAGAAATATCATTTCTATGGCTATCCGCATTACTTTTATACCTGCTCTAAGGTGTTCTCATGGAATTTTGAATCAACTGAACATCTTCTGCCATCTCTTCTACCAATTCCGGTCCCATCATTTTCTTTTCACATACATCATCCCAAAAAGATATAGTTTGACACCACATTCCATATAATGCCTCAAATAAATCCATCTATATACCGGAATGAATACTATTATTATAATAAAATTCAACCAACGAATGATATTGGTCCCTACCTCCTTGGTAATCCATTGAGGAAGCACTTATCATATCATCCATTTTGACAATTGTTCGTTCTGATTTCTCATCTGATTGGGGATGAAAAGTTTTACTAAAATATAATTCAGTATCCAATAACTTCTTAAGGCCATTCCAAATGATAGAAGTAAACATGAGAACACAAATAAATAAAATAGAGAGGATTAATCCATGAAACCTGACTATCTCTTTAACATACTACTGAGAAATTTGATCAAGAGATAGTGTATCTTGAATAGGATGTAAATGAGATGAATTAGTCAAGAGATCAAAAATAACCAAGATGTAATTGTTTCCATGAGATGTCTTTGGTAATCCCACAATGAAGTCCATGGATATATTTTCCCATTTACACTCTGGGACTAGTAATTCCTGAACTATTCCTTTCGATAAATGCATTTCTTCATTATCCTATGACAACTGAAAAACATCACAGTAAATTCAACAATATCTTATTTCATTTCATCCAACCAGTTATACTCCTGAATATCTTTGTACCTCTTAAAACTGCCAGGATGAACTAAAGAAATGACAACTATGATATTCACATAACTACTATTTAATTAAATTTTAATCATAATGAACATATAATCTATTCCCAAATCTCAAAACTAAATCATTATCAGTGTTGAATCCATGTAACATAACCTTCTAAACCAACTCTACCTACTTATACAACTCACTGTCATCCTTCTGTGCTTTCATAATTATGTCTGATTGTGATGATTTCACTATCGCCTGAAACAAAAAAGAGGAATTTTATACACCATCAACTTCTAGGACAAATTTCATGAAATCATTAATCAATGGATTTTGTTACAAACGTATCATGGTTAATGTAGCATTACATATTCGAGTCAAAGAGTCGACCACATTATTTTCCTTTACTAGATGGTAATGAATTGTGAAATCATGATCTTCGATTAATTTAACTCTTCTTATAAACTCATGTTGAATTCTTTTTTAGTAAATATATACATAACTCTTTTGTGGTCAATATAATTTTAACATTTTACTCCATACAAATGATTCTTTCAAATTTTTAAATCAATAACATTAGCGGATAATTCCAAATCAGGTGTAAGGTAACATAACTCATGAGGTTTCATCTGACGCAAGGCATAATCAATTACCTGATCATTATGCATAAGTACATAATGAGGTCCTTTCAAAAAATCATAACTATAGAAAACAAATTAACCATATATGGAACGTAATGCTAAAACTAGATCATTCACCAGTCTACTTTTCAATTCCTGAAAATAATCATCCCATTCTTTTTTCTAGATAAACATAACACATTTTAGGGTTTACTTAGTCAGTGGGGTAGATAACTGTGAAAAACCAATAATAAACCTTCAGTAATAGCCTTACAAACTATGAAAACAATAGATATCAATTATATAAGTGGGTCTTGGAAATTCATCATCAACTTTTGTTTTAGAATGATAAACAGTTATGGAATCTTTGAGACCATGTGACCAAGGAATAAAATTTTTTGTATCCAAAACTCACATATTATGAATTTACCATATTGTATATTTTATTTTAATATTTTCAAGAAAACACAAAATGAATTTCATGTTCATATTTACTTTTTTAGAAACCAAAATATCATCAATAAACAAAACCAAAATCCTATCCAAGGACTAATAGAAAATTTTATTCATAAGATTAATGAATATAGTAGGGGAATTGCTTAACCCAAAAGGAAAAACAAAAAATCCATAATGTCCATATCTAGTACGAAACATGGTCTTTGGAATTTCAACTTCTTTTACATTCAATAGATGGTACCACAACCTCAAGTCAATCTCTGAAAAATACAGAGCTCCCTGGAGCTGATTAAACAAACCATCGATATGAGGAAAATGATAATTGTTCTTAATAGTGAAGTTATTCAATTCTCTATAATCAATGAAAAGTCCCATTGAACCATCATTATTTTTAAGAGACAAGACGGGATCTCCCCATGGTGATGTGATAGGTTTAATGAAACCTTTATCTAATAACTCGTGCAATTTCTTCCTTAACAAAAAAATGATCATTTTGAGATATTTGATAATTGGGTTTTGAAATAGGATTAGCATCTGGAACTAAGTCAATAGTAAATTCAACTTCCCAATCTTGTATTATACCAGGATAATCTATAGAAAAAACAAAAAGATACCCATTTATCACTATCACATCATTAATATGAACAGTTCCATTGTTTTCAACAATATGTGCAAGTAAACATTTATTTCCATATTTTAATAGTTTCTCAGCTTCCTGATATGTTATCAAAATTAACGGCTCATTATTGTATGCACACGAAAATTATTTCTAAAAAGAAACATCTTTAACTCTAACATCAATCATAGGATGATAAATGTAAAGACAATCCCTATCCAAAATAACATAAAACTCTACTAGAGGCAAAACAATATGTTTTTTGGTAGATTTATTCTACACACAAAGACAGTAATGTTCTTATGATTTCATTTGGTCTCAAAATTTCCTCCTGGTATTTTTTTCATATGTTTAGAATTCATATATTTAGATGGAATACCCAATTTACTCAAACATTACTCAAGAAATAAATGAATTTGTAGGCCTTGAATCAAAAAAATGATTTATCATAATCTAAATAAACAAACAGTGTAACTGATACTACTTCATTCGATGGCCCAACATTTGCTGATGTAGTTGAAAAGGATTTCACCATCCTTTTCTGCTTATAGTCTTGCTAAATTACCTTAGTTGAGTTTTTTTTATACTCATTATCATAATGAACCATTTCATTTCACTTAAAAATTATTCTTAACTGCAAATCAGATTTTGTCTTACAATTACCTGGATATCTTTTAGTGCCATTATGAGCCTTATGCCCCATTTTACCACATCAGTAGCACTTACTAAAATTCTAAAGGCATTCCATAGTGTGTTTTTACAACAATTTTCACAAACTGTAAAATTCTGTATCTTACTATAAGATTTTTTAAAGAGTGCTTCTATTTTGTATGACACCATGACCCCTTATAATATTGTTTTTAAAAATAACACCTAATCATAGAAAAACTCCATTTTAACCTTCTCCTCACATCGAAAACATTTTTTATAACATTTGAATTAACGAGAACCGAAAGAACTTCGATTCATTTCCTATAATACTATGTAAAAAATAGTTGATTTTATTATCAAGATATCATATGAACTTTGGAGAATACCCTGCCAGTCGAGTGAATTTTTCTTTATAAGAAGCCAATGAGTAATCTTTAATCCTCAATTCTAGGAACTTATTTCCATCCTAAGATGAACCACCATAGGAAAATATTTCACATGAAACAAAACTTTGAAATCATCAATATCATCAGCATCAATCTCTTCACTATCCCTGAGATTTTTCACCATCAACCCCCATTGATCAGCTTCACCATCAAAATGGTAAACCAAAAGGCAAAAATTTTGATGTTCTGAACATCCCATGACATCAAAAATCTTCTCTAGTTCTTTAAACCACCATACAGGAAGCAATATGTAAGATGATCCTCTAAATGATTGGGGATGTTTCCTCATGAAATTCACCACATCTAACATGTTCCTCAGTGGTTGATATGGATGGTCTCATGCATGGATATCACCACTATTTATAGAATAATTAAATTATTCCATCACTATAATAATCTTTTCAGTTCTGATTCTGACCATCTTAGGTTTCTGATTTAGTAGGTTGTTTTCCTCTTGATTTCATTCCATCATAGTTGCACTATTTTCTCTAGGGAAACCATTCTAAACCTAGAAATATCTTAGACGAAGCAACACATTAATCATTAAATGAAATATCATTTCAATCATACAATAAGTTATATTATGGATTTTATTTAACAATATCCTGACTCATTAAGTTGACTGGACTGACTTTCGATATCAACTATAAGGCCCCACCCTTAGATATTACCTAATCTTGAGTTAATTCAAATAATTTCATTGGGGATCATTTTAGGTTTACAGTTTTAGAGAATTAGGCCATAACTATTAAATTTCATCTCAAATATTACAAAGTAGACACTTATACTCAATATCCATTTTTTTCATAAAATAAGTACTCTTAAAAGAAAACAAAAATTAATTTCTTGATATAAATCTTCTTGAATTCATTATTTCTCTTATCCTGACTTATACCATTTGAAAAACATTTCAAAAACATGGGATGAGCATAAAAAAATCAGTAAGGGTTATAAAATAATGAAAGAAGTCATTAGTCCATCAATACACACAAAACATAATCTCCTTAACACATCTCATGAAACCATATGATTTAAGAATAACACATAGAAATCATAAATCATAAATGTAACTTGTGGCATCCATAACAAACTTATGTCTTAGATTTAACAGCTATTTAGGGAGTTATGTTTGGAATACCCATCATATTATATCCTCCAAATATCTATGGAAAATCATTAACATTTACCTCTGTCATGATAGACAATGCATTGGAGAGCTATCTCCGACACAACCACCCAGGGTTTATCACAGAACCTCCCATATGCGTAAAAAATTCTCAAGAATCGAAGCATAATCATAACACATGATCAAGCATAAAATAAAGATAACATTTCCACATTGAAATCATAATATAAAATTTCTATATATTTAAATAATCAATCCATTATCGAAACCATTTTCAATACCAAAATATGCAAAAAAGAGTATATGGTATTTTTTCCTTTTAAAAACATTACAGCTTATCAAGGAATCCAAATATCAAATAATGATCACAATGCAGAAAAGTTGTTGTCACTGCTCATGTTAAAAAACATTGTTTTTTCATTTAGTAAAAATCTTGGTAAAAAATGATTCCATTGGAATAAAAGTAAAATTCAAAAGGTATTTTTATACAATATATAAAATAATGTCTTGTATAAATCCATGTATTCCCCAATGAAAGGATATTGAGATGAAGTCCCTTACCTCAATTCTGAATTGACTTGTTCACTCTTTAATCTCTTAAAATATAAAATACAAATAATTTATACTTGCATCATAACCTTTTACAAGTTTTTTATTCTTTTTGTATAACTTTTTACCATATTACAAACATTAAATAATCATTTATGTTAATAATGGTCGTTTTGTCGATATTTAGCACTTCAGTCAAAAATGAGCTTCTTATAATTACAAGTTGTCCATGTGGTCAATATTATATTAAATATAGAATACTTTTAAAGATTTAAATATCCTATATATCACATTTATCCATTATATATATATATATATATATTTAATAGTACACAACATTTGGAGATAAGAAATGAAATGCACCGTTCATAGAGACTGTAAGTCGTAAGTACTCATGAACACTCCTTTTATTTATATTCCATATTTAATGAAATAAAAACATAATGATAAATAGTAAAATTATAATTCCAGTATAATATCATATATAATTTCCATAACTCGATCATTTATACATTCTACGCATGGCAAGAATGATTCATATAACTATAAGGGGGTGGTAGTTCGCACTACCTCAAATGAAATTATTTAATTTACCCATTATTGAAACCATAAAGGTATGATATAAATGAAAATAAAATAAGCATAGTGATAATATAAATATAATATATATCTCATATAAATAAAGTTCCATCATAATGGCCACCATAATAGGTGGTAGGACAAAGTAGAACAATCATCGTTTTGTGAGGTAGTAGTTCGTTGTCCACAGAAATAGTATGTCCATTTCCATTATATGGAAGTGAATGGAAATTTAGTTCGAGTAATTATTATAAAAACATTCTAGTATATTTAATATACTAGTGTTTTTATAAAATAATTTAATAAAAATGGTTTAGCGGGTATGGAGAAGTAAAATAAAAGAAAAGAACTTGATTGAAGACGTTACCTTTAAATCAGCTAACTCCCATTAGTTTGAACCAAAATGATATATTGAATTTTTTTCTACCAAAAGTAAGACTTATAGTTGGAATATAGGGATGTTTTGAGCTTATTAGAGCCTATTTTGTGTGATCCAAGGGGCTTGAGATGTGTGAATAGTGGGTTATAGGTGGTGTTCTTTTATAAGTAGGAGGATGGGCACTTTAAGATTGTTTGAATGTATTTTTTTATTTTAAAATTATTTTTTGTATAAAAAGGCCCAAAACTCACAATATTATTATATAAGATAAATATAAATATAAATAAAATCACCTAGTAAGAATTGGACCGGTTTTGGATATTTTTTAATCCTTATCTTTTTTATTTAACCCTTTTTTATTCTTACTGTTTTATCAACCATTTAATAAATTGAGAATACAAATAGTTACCATAACATGAAAAATATCCAATTAAAGAGAAAATATTAAAATTTTAGATTTATTATAACTATTTGGCAAAATATTAATTTTTTTGGAATTTTATTATATTTAATAAATTATTTTATATATTAAAATATGAATGTTGTCAATTTTGACACTAATAATATCACAAATTTTTAAATATCTATAACATCTTGATTTATTTGAAATAAACTTCATTTCTAAAATGATAACAAGTATCTATGATCCATAAAATCCATGGATGATATCAACATAACCAAATTACATTTATTTTAAAAATTATAATATCATTTATATGAATCATTTACTAATGTACCTATCACAACATCACCATTGTGTCAAAATTAAATTTATTTTTTAAGGTATAAGAATTATAAATAAAATTCCATGATATATGAGACCTTTATATATTTATAATGACTATTTATATTAAAATATATCACTTATATAACTCTATATAATTTTTTTCTATACAATATATGTTTAGGTTGCATTTTCATTAGCTTTAAATTAATTTTTATAAAATGTCAATTTCACATACTAGTAGAACGATGGGGTCCCCAAATAGACCCATGGATGCACATGGTCGAACATTATCATTCAATAAGGGTAGTACATGTTTTATGGTAATTCATTATTATTATAATATTATTTTTTACCCTTACTTAACAGATTTTTCATTTAACCATAGTAAATAAAATAATTACTGAAGTTACTATTCATAATATACTAAAATAAAAGATACCTAATTAGACAATTTTTACCTTCTAATTCCAAATATAGAATCAATTTTTCTATATTTAAAACACTTATTTTTCAGAAATTAATTAAAAATTAATTCCCATGGTCAAATCCAAAAAGCGTGTTTTGATGAAATAATAACTATCAAAATATTGACATGGGTTTATGTCTAATTAAAAAGTAAAATTACTTAAATTTACAAAAAATGGATTAAATTGTAAAAATATTATCCAATTACTATTTAAAAAAATTAAAAGTACAATATAACTATACTAATAAATTTGGAGAAAAGAGAATTTTGACTTTAAATGTAGTATTTTTCACTGTTCATAAAATAATGAACTTTATCTGAAAAAATAATAAAAATTAAACAAAGTGAGCTTTTATGTCCCTCTTCTAAATTAAATATTTAGTTTTTTTCAAAAAGAATAAATTAAAGGGAAACAAAATATTTAAATGGGGTTCTCCACAAAAAAGTGGTAAAATGTCCTTTTAAAAATATTAGTGGTTTCCATGCTTAAAATCAAATTCATTCTTATTTTATGCCTCAAAATTATATTGGATAAATGTGAAAACATTTAACAAACTTGTATAATCATATTTTATTCAGTTATATTAATTTCCACTCGTACAATGGCTAAGAGTTAACATCCATTTAAAATAATAATATTATATTATTTTTTTCAGTATTACTCTGCATTATGTGCAGCATAATATTTCAGAGCATCCCATTGTTGAGTGTCGATTACACCATTAACATATCATCACTTTTAAAGTTAAATTTATATTTAATTCAAAATATTAATAAATATGAAAATGCCATATTCTTTATTTAAATTGGATGTTACATATTGACAAATAGTGTTACAATGTGTAGGTTGGACAGTTCCAAACACATGTTTAAAATAGTGTTTTCTAAAACGTGTAGGCCACCAATGTGATGTGTGAAACGATTAGAAATATGTTTTTTGTTCCTAAAGAATGGTTTTCATAAACCAAGAGGAAAACCGGAAATTACATATAATTAAATAAAATAAAAAACCCATTTCCAATATCTCTTATTATTCCAAAAACCCAATCATTTCCTCCCATGCATAAGGAATGGCCACAATGTCCTCTATTGATTACTTCCTCAATAATACAATCTTAATATGTATAGTTATTTTGAATATGACAGGATTCATTGATGTGATTTCCACTCATCAATTCCTTCATTATTATCTACATTATTTTTCCCTAGTATGTTATTATCTATAGATAGTGTTTTATAGATTATTCCATTAGAGCATCATATAATGATCTGAATATGATGAGAACTTTTCATATTGGGTATTGAGAGAATCATGACTGGATAACTAAAAAATATTTCTCACTTCTATAATGAATGTATGTCACTAGGTGTATTTGCATTAGGTTTTTGTCTACATCTGGATAAAATTGCTCTTTGACTTAGGCATGTAAATTTCTATTTTAAGTGGTTTAGGTCTGGGTGCATGTTGGGAGTGGACGACACCCCATTGTACAAGGATTTATAGATATAGTGTTACATGATGAAATTTTCTAAATTTTAAACATATTAAATTTACATTGGAAAAAAATTATTATTCCTTAAAATTAATTAACATTAATGCATTCTTTTAAGTTAGAACATCAAGGTGTGATGCGAGGCTTTGAAAATCAAGATATTGAGTGGTCATGGATTCTTAGAAAGAAATAACACTGAGTATGAGGTATGGAGTCTCCTGAACATTTCTATTTTGAAAATATGTTTGATATGTTCTTATGATATGTTGTGTTAGAGAATCATAAATTCACATTGTCCAAGGGAATATATAACTTACACTTAATGGTGTGGAACTGAGTTCATTAATTTTGCATATATAAATCCCCATCATCATGGTATTGCAGTTCAAATATTTTTTATTATGAAAATGGGATGTTTATTTATAGAATCTTAATGAAAATATGTTATACATATGGGATATATAGTGGTGTTGAGAACAAATACCCATAGTCCACTCCACTGACACTCTACACCATGAATTTGATGATTCTTAGTATAACAACCCTTTTCCTAGGGGTTACCAGCTGTGTACAACCAACATTTACTTATTAAATGTGCAAAAAATCATTAAACTAGGATCTTCCATCACAATACCTATCCAATTCCCTAAAACATTAAATTACTATGAGTATAAATGAAAGATATGGATAAATTTTGATGAAATATTGTATCCCACAGTTTCTATAAAAACATAATGTAGATAATGTTTTATTTTAACAAGATGAAATTCATCATTGTAAAGTCATAGATTTTCTTTTGTGTAACTGATAAACTTGTAACCAATGTATGAAATATTTTTTATTCACTTTTTTATGTTTAAAAATATTTAATTTTTTTATCAGTAAGGTATTCTAGACATTTTTTTCTTCACTATAGGTCTCCAATATGAGATATTAATGCGGCATCTATATGATCCTTTTATATGTCCTCTTTAATTTTGACCATACACACATGAGATAATCCCAATTGATGAGCAGATAATTCTTTACTAGATAGGATATTAATGGTATTCATACATTCATTCCAAGTATAGATAATAATTTTGTAGTAGAATATTCACAGATTATAACCTTATTTGGATCATTCTCTTCATTGAATCATGACATTATATACAAATTAAAATTGCTATAAATGGATAATCCCTTCTCTAATTTATTATAAAAGCATGACATATATTTCCAATTGTTTAAAAAATTAATAATATCTTTATATATAATTGATAAATCATTATATGATATAGAATAGTTAATATTACTCATATAAGATGAGTTTTTGAGGGACCATTAACATAAAAAGGATCTTCAAATTATACTATGAGTAAGATAATTTTAATTCAATCCTATATAAGATAATAATTCAGCATAGATAAAAATGTTACTAATGTGGGATATATAATATTCAAATATTCTTCTAACCATTATAATATAATATTTTATGAGTAACCATTTCATATGATAAAGACATCTTATAATTCTAGTATATCTGATATATATCACTTTGAATTACGATGTATCTCAATCATTCTATTAACAAGATAATATCTTACATAATATCTTAAAATCTCAATATAGATTTTTTTATTTCAATATAGATGGAATGGTTGTTTTCAATAAAATAATTATCAGGAGATAAATTTTTATATATTAGATCAAATATTACATTTTTTATAAGATAATGTCTTATAGAAATAATAATATAATTACCTTAGGAAAAATATATTATGTAAAAAACTTTAGATAAACTCATTAGAAAAAAATTGATATTTTTTTAATCATAAAAACACATAGAAACTGATATATGTTGGAACAACATAATTCATTCAACTAATATCGCTTTTCCTTACAAAAAAAAACCATGAAACAGAAAACACAATTTTTTAAAAATAAATTTTTAAAATAAATTTAATGGTTTGTTATCCACATAAAATAGAACAATAAAAGTTTGTATTTTTCCTTTTTCTTTTTGTTAAAATAAATTTTTATGTCATTTAATTTGTGTATTTTTCTACTTCTTCACCTCATTAGTTTAATATAAAAAATATGAATACAAAATAGTATAATTAATATTTCATGTAAATATTTGAATATAGTAATACTACTAAATGTGAGTAGATTTTTTCATCACGTTGTGTAAAAACATATATAGCAGCATATATCATTAAATTATTTTTGATTCTGAAAAATAAACAATGAATATATATAATAGACACTAAGAATAAAATTGAAGCATATTGAAAAACTAAATAAACATATTCAATAAAATGGTTTAATAAAAAAGAAACAGCTAAATAAATCATTAAAAATAATATTTAATAAGTATTAAAAGCAATGTAGAACTTTATTGAATTCATATTCACTAAAACATGAATATCTAAGAGATTAATGCATTAAAAATATACATATTATGAAATAATAAATTCAAATTTATTAGAATCACCATTCAACCAAACAAGCTTCTAAATTTTTTAATATTCCCATTGAATGAGAAAACCTGGCGTAGAAACATGGAATTATTATTTACATTAGAACATGAAATGATTATTTATTAGTGTTTTTCTGAATAAAAGAGGATGACCATAGGTTTCATTGGATAATGGAGGATAAGTATCATCCATTTCTCCAAAACCATCACCCAACATCTGTAAATGTGATCTATGTCATTATCAATCACTTCAATTTATCTTCATAGAAGTGTAATGGATGTTTAGAGTATCTTGTTAGATATTGTAATATAAAAAATATCTTTAGGTTGAAAGGATATCATTGATGAACGTTTTGGTGAAGGTTAAAAACATTATCAACAAATCTGATATTTCCCCTAATGTAAATTTAATTGCCTAAAATATCTCATATATCCTTTGAGAGGTAGAAGAATATAGATCGATAACACGAGGACCTCATAGACATCTCCCTCAAATTTTAATTAAATAATTTTAATAATAATAAAAACCTTTTACCATGTCATACAAATCTTAGTCAATGAGAGTAGTAAATAAATTCCACATTTTCTTATAAAAATTTCAAGAGGTTATATATATATATATAGAATATTTGACTACCAATATTCATAACACATAAAACTGATTTTCAAACTGAATAACTAGGAAATACATATAAAAAAATTATTTTGCATGTTTTAGATAGTTTATGTTTATAATGGTCGACATATGAGTCTTCCAATTCTTTTTATTCTTTTATTAGTAGTTTATTATTTTAACGTTCTTTTTATTAACAATATCGATCCATATTTATCTTTTCTAATACATCCAAAATATTATCCAATGATCGTTCAAATATTTATAGCCCAAAAACAATGAAATTGACATCAGTTTCCACTTCATATGTATTATTTGGATCCTTTTGACTTCTTGTTTTAATATGATAGTGATAACCTTAAAATATTGGTCAATTTACAAATGGGATTGTCTTGGGAATATTTGATTTCTCATGACCTAGAAAATACTTCCCTCAAAATGTCGTGAAATATTTTCTTATATATGATCTTGCATTTCAATGAATAAGTAAGAGAAAAAAAATTGTGCCCATCTTAGGACACTTCAAAAAATGTTGACTAAATATTATATTACATCATGGCTTCTACAGAGTCTTCATCTGAGTAATTTTCAAACATGGATTGAAATAAAAATATTTTTCATTAAAATAATCCTTCAAGGCATCATTCTTATAAAGTGTCATGATTTTATTTCTAGACTATGCTAAATATTATTTCATAGATTCAACACTAGATAACAAATTCGATTATATCTATTAATCATTATCCATAATAACCTTTTGTGATTTAGGTAATTCTAAACTTATTTTTTGAGTATTTTTAGGATATTATAAATCCTCTTAAAATTATACACATCTATAACTTCCAATTTAGTAGTTTTATCCAACATGATGTTTGAATTCAACAAGTGGCACAACTAAAAATTTTGAGCTGATTCTTCTTATTCTCACAACCAACAAATTTGATTTCTATGATAGAGATACAATAAAAAGATGAGTGGAATTTGGTATTATGGATACTATTATTACATTCCCATGGGTAAATAATCATGTAATTAGTGGGGCTAATATTTCCTTATCCACAGAAAAATGTATAGAAGTAAGCTGAGATATTGTTGGGGTGAACTAGATCAAAGATTCGTTCACTCACTAGATTTAAATAATACCATTACTGTTCTTTTCCTATAATAATGAGACCCATCATGAATGAAATTTCATACTTCGATAATTTAAATAGGGTTTTCCTAAGCAATAGCTCCACTTATAATTACAAATCAAGATAACTCCACATGAGTCAATGTGGGATTAACATCAACTTCCTATTTTATTTTTATGGTATAAAAACTAGTAAAGATGGATTTCAATCTAATATAATATCAATTATGATATCTAAAATTTATATTTTTGGTGTATGATAATGGGTGGCATAATGTTGGTCCTTACAAACTCTAATGCTATAGAAAACTATGGTTATGATCCTTTTAAAAGGAGATAAATTCAATGAATTTTTATAATACGATTTATATATTTCATAATATATCATGATCTATTGATTTGCTTCTCTATCATAAACAAAATATGTATAGTGATATTATAGAAATACAAATTCTCAAACTCACCATGGATTTGTAGGATTTTCGATTGTATGAACTTCATATGAACATTTCATTAAGGTTCCTAGTCCATCAATATCGTCTTCTCAAAATATTTTGAACCAAATTGGGAGTTTTTAATTAATGGTGATGTTAATGTTTATATAGATAATAAAAAGTACTGAAGTATTCATATCCTTCATGGGGAAACTAGTATACATCATCTATTTCAGTGGAGGTCATAAAAAAGGTTTTTTGGATCACTTCGACATCGATGAGGTCATCATTTTTAACTAAAGGAAAATAGTTGTACCATATAACTCATGAAATTATTTCTCAAATTCAATTTTTTCATTATTTGGATTTTTCTATTCATTTTAACAAGCCATTTAATATGAATTATCCTTTCCATAAATAGGCTATAACTTCATTGATATATTATAAAAGCATGAAATAACATATCATCTATTTAATATATGTAATCATATCATTTTCAATAAAATATATATCTATGTAAGGATTCCAACTAATATTACTTATCTTACAAGGAATTTCTTTGAGATACCTCCTAAGACAACACATATCCTTAAATTATACCATGTGTATGAAAAACTGAATTCCACGCATCATAATACAATTATTCACTATTAGCTAAATACATTATTAAAACATGACACTTAGCTTTCAAAAAGTCATCTAACACTTGTAAGGTATTATTTTAAAATAAATGTTTCATAAGATAAATTATTCTTATAATTACACTACATCAGAAATATATGAAATTGAATAATATAGTATCTCAACCTATCTCATTGTAAGCTAATTTATTACATAGTATGATTAATATTCAATACGACAGTTTTGGAATCTTAGTATATGTAATGGTAATATTCCAATAATTTGATTATAATAATATAAAATTATTTACCATAGATAAAATACAACACATGACACAAGATAATCAATTATATTCAATATGAGATAAATTATTTATGACTTAAATATTATCTAATACACATTAGATAAAATTTTTAAAAAATATATAGATTTTTTGAATCCTTAAAACTTCTAACTACTGAGCTATGTTGTAAAATTTTTTGTTTATTTAAATAATTTACCATGTATTCATAATTAATATAGTTATATTTTTATTTATCATTAAATGTACAAGGTTATATGTGCCATGATGGATACATAAAATCTACTTTGGATTCTTATTTAATGTTCTGTAGAAAATTGTTTATAAAATATATTATTATATATATATATATATGGGATCCAGACTAATATTAATTAAATATAATTAATGAAAATATTGGAAATTTATTGGAGGATTAGATTCAATGAGATTTGATTAGTGGAAAATTCAAATGGTTTACTAATGGGTGGTTTTTATGATTTTAGTATTCCCAATCGGTGTGATTTGTTAGACTATAGAGTTGGGAGAGTGACTTCCCCAACTACCATAATAGAATATGGTATGGTATAACACTGGTATACTATGAGTAGATTATTTTTCAAGTATATCATAAGAAGTCTCTATAGGCAAGGTAGGCATTATACTAACTCTCTTGAGTGCCGCCAATGGGGTTTTTTCTTAGAGGTTGGTGTGGCTATAATTTGATTAACGTAATAGTAAAGGATGATATTCAATGTGATTGATTTATATTAATTTGGGAGTTTTTAATATGATGTCTTAGAACATGTTGAGTTTTCTCTCTATGAAATAATATAGGGAAGTTATGTGGGTCCATAAAATATTTTTTTACCCTATAGATGTGTAGTATATGGAAGCATGGATAAAAAGTTTCAGATAGAAAAAAAAGAAATATGTAATTGTTAGTGATGGTGTTGTTGGTGTTCTGAGGAGGAAAACCTAGGAGATAACTTGTAAAGACCCGTAAATTTCAAGGAAATTTTTTTCTTAATTTTCTTTGAATTTTACAAGAGTGCAGTTTCTGACGGCGCCTGATTCCAAGGCCCGGTGTGCCCGGAATCATTTTCCGAAGTTTGGCTCGGGTACGTTCAGTGAACGGACGAGCGAGTTTTTCTAACTTTTGAACAGGTGCCCAGAATCGAATTCTGAGGGAACCGATGAAATCGCAGCGCCGGTATTCGCTTAGAAATGCCTCTTCCGGAGTTGCGTTTGCTCAGGTGTGGTTTTTAATTTTCGGGCTTAAAGTTAAGAAATAAAATAATTTTGCGACAACTTTATTTTATTTCACTTAAGCCACTTGGAAGCCACTTGAAGCCACTTAAATGCAGCTTGAACTGAGTTGAACTGGGTAAGATGCTATCCAGAAATATCCTACCCCCTTGGTAGGATATTTGTGAGGTGGGGCCCGCACGAGCCCCGCCGTTTCTTTCCTCTAAGAAACGCACCCGTGAAAACCCGTCTTAATGAAGTCAACCGATGCGTTTTCTAAATTCTTAACCAACCATTAAATGGGCTGTTTCTTTTGTGAATTAAATGGGTTGCTTCTTTCGTGAATTAAATGGCCTGTTTCTTTCGTTGAATTAATTCAACGAATTAATTCAATCGTTTCTTAACCTGTTTTCGTGTGTTGGCATGTTAATAAAATAAGACCAACCGAAAATCTTTTAAAAATATTTGAGAGGATCCCTGTTTCTTTAGCTCCCTCGCGAAGAACGCGAAGAACGCGAAGAACGCGAAGAACGCGAAGAACGTCGAACCCAGAAATCGACGACGCCTTCGTCCGAGACGTTCTTCCGATCTCCGATCTCCGATCACCGACCATTTGAGGTGAGTGATTTCGGATTTCCGCTCAAGGTTCTTTTCTTTGGGTTTAAACACAGATTTAATTAATTATAATTTAAATCTGTTGTTCTTGGTACGTTGAGCTCGCCGACTCAACGCCAGATTCCGCGACGACGCGACGCCTCCCCGCGACGACGCGACGATCCCTCTCTTCCGCGACGATCTTATCCGCGAAGAACGCCCGCGCGCGACGATCATCAAGGTAGGGATTTCATTATGGGAATTACCCCTTTTAAATTAATTCCCGTCTATGTTTCTTAAAGAAATTAAAGAACCGTTTTTGTGAACAATTTTTAATCTTATTAAAAATTGTTGTTTCCTGTGTGGAATAATTTTCTCCCGGTAGTTTATCTCTAACGCGGAGGGTGCGGGCCAAACGAACATGGCCCGACGACCATCCGTCGTTCATCGTTTTGTGCGAATTTGACGGTCGACGATGGAACGTGCCGCAGCGGACGTTTGACGATCCCGCAGTAAAGAACGGATCCCGGGAGGAGCAACGACGCAGACGGGAAGGAATACGGGCCACCGGAGCGACGCCGGCGGCCCGCAGAAGTTGCCGGCGGCGCGGGTCGCCAACGTGGGGGCGCCGGCGGTCGGTGGCGGTGGCGGCCGGTGGCGGCGGCGGCGGCCGACGGACTCACGGCCGCGCGGGTCCGGTTCGTCCAGGCGGGACGCGGCTGAGCTGCGTCCGCGGTTCGGCAGCGCGGCCCACGCGGGCCGCGACTTTCCTCAGGCCGCGGGGCAACGCCCGCGGCACCTGGCGCTCGGCCGCTCGGCCGAGCCGAGCCAGGCCGGTCCGACCGGCCGGGCCGCGCCCTGGTCGGGCCGGACCGGTCCCACCGGGTCAGACCCGGGTCGGGTCGACCCGGTTCGGGCCGACCCAGGGGGGGTCGGGCCGGGTCGGCCCGGCCCCGTACCCCCCTTCTTCGGACGTTTTCGTTCAAACGCCCGTAACTTGAGCTTCGTGCCTCCAAACGACCCTCCGTCAGCGGCAACGCGATCCTTGGATCGAGACGGTAGTTTCGGTATATCGCACTCAAGGTTTCGTAATACTTTGAGTCCGGCCGGGTTGGTTCGTACACGAGACCAACCGGGCCCTCGGAGCGGAAACGATCATATCTTGAGCTACGGACGTCCGATTGACGTGCCGTCAGCTTTGTTGAATTCCTCTAAGTGAGACAGATCTTTTGGCATACTCCGCCCGAGGTTTGGACGCAGGCAGAGTGTGGTCGGGTTGGTTTTGCCTTAAAAACCAACCGGGCCCCTGGGACGAAAATGCCAATATCTCTCAGACCGGGCGTCCGATTGACGCGCCGTCTGCGACGTTGAGTTCCTGTTGACGATACGGAACTTTTGGATACATCAACTTCAGACTTCGTGTCGGTTGATGTATCAGCCTCTCGGCTCGTGGAGCGGACCCTCCCGAACGAGCTTGCTGTGTGCGGGAACCCTAGTGCTGGCTGCGACTGCTACTTCGACAGCGACGACCGTGCAGAGATCCTCAGTGGACTGCGGCGACGACTGTGCAGAGATCCTCCGTGGACTCCGACGACGACCGTGCAGAGATCCTCAGTGGTCTGCGGTGACGACTATGCAGAGATCCTCAGCGGACTGCGAAGACTCCTGCACTCAGCGATCCTACGTGGATCAGTGCTTCAGGTCCTGTGTGGGCCCGATCCTGTGTGGGTCTGATCCTGCGTGGGTCAGCGCTCAGCGGTTCTGTGTGAGCCAGCGCGTACAGGTCCTACGTGGGCCCGGTCCTGTGTGGGCCCGATCCTGTGTGGGTCCGATCCTGTGTGGGTCATCTCTCAGCGGTTCTGTGTGAGCCAACTCCTACAGGTCCTGCGTGGGCCCGATTCTGTGTGGGTCACTGCAAGGTTAGTACCTATCGATCGTTCGTGGGTCCGACGACTTAGATGCTTCAATGATCATCTTTATTGTCATCCGAAGAAGTATACCTGTGTGAGCTGAATCTTGTGTTACTCTCCTTTGTGGATTGTGTTGAGCTATCCTGTGTGGAATTACTGTTTACTCTCCTTTGTGGATTGTGTTGTTCTATCCTGCGTGGGTATGCATTTTTCTTTCCTATGTGGACTGGGTTGTACTAGGGCTCGGACGTTGGAGCCGATCGGGGAATTGATGACTTAGGTATATGTATGGGCATATATCTAAGCCGTGTCAGATGTTACTTTGTGATTGTATCTCTCCTTCGCGTCTTATCCTTTGTGGATTTCGGGAGACCTTCGGGGGTCTCAGGGTCCCTACTGAGTAGCTTATACTCACCTCTGCACGGGCTATGCCCGCACTTCGTGGTGTTGGTTGCAGACGACGGACAGCGCTGATCGTGGAGGAGGCGTGCGGAGCAGGAGGTACCTGGAGGTGGACCACTGGGCGGGACGTACTCGGAGCGGTTAGGTGGACCCGAGGAGCAGTGGAGGCTATCTTTACCCACCCTTCAGGTGGGACTTCCGGAGGATGGCTCGACGCTGCAGTTTTCCCTTTTCAGTTGCTGTTTTTCCTTTTAGTTGTACTTTACAGTTGGGCTTGTATTTCCGGCCCCTTTTTCTTTCAGCACAGCTTGTACAGTTTTTACTTAGTGTTTACTTTTCTGCTTGCTTACTCTGTGGTGCTTGTTTACTTTTCAAAGGAAAATCCTTCCCTTTCTGTTGGGATTTACGCCTTGGTGCTAGTCGTCAGCCCCTGGCCTATGGAAGGCGGGCTTGGGGTAGTCACGGCACGGGCCCCGAGGACGGGTCGTGACAAATTGGTATCAGAGGCGGTCGGTTCTACCGCAGACTCTGATCTTTCTTCTATGTGAAGCAATAGTGTTTAGCGTATTGACTGTGGTTATCAGTCCAGGGAGTCCAGTGTTGGTGTGGTGGCCGACGTATCCATACACCAGGACCCTGACTTCTGATTTCCGACTTAATGCACGAAAACATTGATTGCATGTGTGTTTTAAGTTTTCTTTGTGATTACTTGTTTCAGCTCACCAGGTATACTGTTCTAACCGTGGCAAACTTGTTTAATTTTCAGGATGGCCCCACCACGACAGCCAGCTAGGGTTCCGAGAGTAGAGCGTGACGACAGCCCGCCAAGCGACGAGGCCTCGGTACAGGGCCCGTTGACAGCAAAGGCACCGGTGGTACCTTTACCCGCCGAGCCCCCGATGCTTTCAGCACTGGCAGCTGACGACGCACGACGCCTTGGAGCTCTGCACGAGTGCTAGTGCCAGTGACCACCTAGGTTTCGTGGGGAGTCTGACCCCCAGGCAGCCGAGGACTGGCTGGAGGCGGTCGTCCGAGTTTTCAGGCTAGTGAGGACGCCAGCAGACCTCATGGTGATCCTCGCGGCGAGCCTACTGCACGCAGCAGCCGGACGCTGGTGGAGCCTGATGCTCCAGGTACATGATGAGGCCACCCTCATCTGGACAGACTTCGAGATCCTCTTCCGCTCAGAGTTCGTCCCGGCCACCCTCTGAGTGGTGCGCATCCAGGAGCTTCTTCAGCTGCGGCAGGGCAGCATGACGGTCGCTCAGTACGCGGCGAGGTTTACCGATCTTTCTCGGTACTCGACAGACATGGTACAGGACCACTTCTTCCAGGCCAGGACCTTCGAGCAGGGATTGAGACACGAGATCAGGGCATCGCTGATCTCCCTCAGCATCCCGACCCAGGCAGGAGTACTGGAGCGAGCCCTCCTGATCAAGAGCTTCTTGGCTGAGTCCACAGCAAGACCTGCCGCAGGGCGGAAGATAGCGGAGTCTTCGGCAGCTGGTAGCCGGCAGATGAATGAGGGTTCCAGGCGGACCAGACCTTCCGGCAGACGACCCCGGGACACTGGCTCGGCAGTGCGAGGCACACAGCGCGGAGCCAGCCTTCCGAGAGGCAGACAGTGCTACGAGTGCGGCGGGCAGGGCCACATGGCTCGTGACGGCCCGACCCGTCGTACCGAGGGGCAGCAGACGGTGGAGGGACCACCCAGGCAGAGGCAGAGGGTCGACCGTGGCGGTCCGCAGGGAGGAGGCGGACGAGGCAGAGGAGCTGGCCGAGCAGCAGGTGGTGGGCGACGCTTTGAGGCTCTGCCACCACCACCACCAGGAGGCCCGCCCCGACCACAGGGAGCTGGCGGGCAGAGACATGCTCAGCTCCAGGCAGCGGAGGCCTACGACCACGGTGCGCCAGAGATGATTCGAGGTACGATCTGTGTCTATTCCACCCTTGCTGCAGTTCTGATAGACACAGGAGCGAGTCACTCTTTCATAGCCACTACCCTTGTTCGGAGCTCGGAGATTCCGACAGAGCCGTTGGCTCGATCCTTACGGCTAGAGACTCCTACGGGAGCAGACTCGACGAATACACACTGGTGCCGGCAGTGTGAGCTTACTCTAGGAGGCGAGAGCTTCGGCTGGGATCTTCTTGTAGCAGCGTCAAGGCCTTACGACGCCATCTTGGGCATGGATTGGTTATCTACAGTCCATGCTCAGATTGACTGTTTTAGGTGCAAGGTGCGATGTGTGCGCACCGACGGGAGCAGGTTCACCTTCACCGGCGAGAAGGGAGCCTTAGCGGCACAGGATGGACTCACGCAGAGGAGAGGTCAGCCCATCACTAATCAGTTGGCTAGCCTCATCCTGGGAGCAGTTGACGTGCGGAGTCCCAGTTTTCCTGCAGTGGTGGATCAGTACGCGGACGTCTTTCCCGACGACGTTCCAGGACTACCTCCTCGCAGAGAGGTAGACTTTTATATTGACCTGTACCCCGGGACTGCCCCGATATCCACTCCAGCATATCGGATGGCCCCCGCTGAGCTTCGAGAGGTGCGGGTACAGTTGAAGGACTTGCAGGGCAAGGGGTTCATCCGACCCAGTGTTTCGCCCTGGGCTTCCCCGATTTTGTTCGCCAAGAAGGCGGACGGGAGCTTGCGACTGTGTGTCGATTATCGTCGCCTGAATCAGGTGATAGTGAGGAACAAGTATCCACTACCCAGAATTGATGACCTCTTCGACCAGCTCAAGGGGGCACGGTGGTTCTCGAAGATAGACCTCAGGTCAGGCTATCATCAGCTCAGAGTTCGAGACGAGGATGTGCAGAAGATGGCCTTCAGGTGTCAGTATGGCCACTTTGAGTTCTTGGTTATGCCTTTCGGCGTGACCAATTCTCCAGCAGTGTTCATGAGCCTCATGAATAGGATCTTCCAGCCATACCTTGATCGATTTGTCGTGGTCTTCATCGATGACATTTTGGTGTACTCGACGACGGAGGAGGAGCACGCCTACCACCTGCGTGTTGTACTAGACACACTCCGAGAGCACCAGCTTTATGGAAAGCTCTCGAAGTGTCGGTTCTGGTTACGTGAGGTCCACTTCTTGGGGCACGTCATTTCTGAGGCGGGAGTTGCAGTGGATCCCGCAAAGATCGAGGCAGTGCTAGCTTGGGAGCCACCCAAGAGCGTGACAGAGGTGTGGAGTTTCTTGGGCCTAGCCGGATACTATCAGAGATTTGTGCCGGACTTCTACAGAGTTGCGGCCCCACTCTCAGCGTTGACGAAGAAGGGGAAACCCTTCGCGTGGTTAGACAGATGTCAGTGGATCTTCCAGGAGCTGAGGCAGAGGTTGACCAGCGCACTTATCTTGAGGTTTCCTGAGGAGGGAGTTGGATACGTAGTCTACTGCGATGCATCAGGGACAGGACTCGGGTGTGTCCTGATGCAGGAGCGGGCCGTGATTTCCTACGGATCACGTCATTTGAGGCCTCATGAGCAGAACTACACTACCCATGACTTAGAGTTGGCAGCAGTGGTCTTTGCCCTGAAGACATGGCGACACTATCTGATGGGCGAGCACTTCACAGTCTTTTCTGACAACCAGAGTCTCAGGTACATCTTCTCTCGGAAGGACCTGAACCTGAGATAGCGGCGATGGCTCGAGTTCTTCCAGGACTATGACTTTGAGATAGTCTATACTCCTGGGAAGGGGAACATGGTGGCTGATGCCCTCAGAAGGAGGACGGGCATCCAGCTACTTGAGGAGGCGACAGAGCAGCTAGCCGCTTTGCAGATATCCTTCGTGGATAGAGACAGAGCAGCCTTCCTTCAGTCTCTCACAGTCTCTCCCCCACTTCTTCAGCGGGTCAGAGAGGCACAGCGTGGGGACGTCGACTGTGAGACAAGGTGTGCACAGATATCCTCGGGACAGGCACCTGATGGTTTCTCCCTTGGAGCAGAGCACGATGTCCTTTTCAGAGGACGTACCTTGGTACCAGTCGCCTCACGAGAGGAGGTGATGAGAGAGTTTCACACTTCTCCTTTGGCGGTACATCCTGGAGTGGCGAAGATGTACCAGGATCTCAGACGACAGCACTGGTGGCCGGGCATGAAGAAGGTTGTGGCAGAGTTCGTTTCACGGTGCCTCACCTGCCAGCAGGTGAAGGCAGAGCATCAGGTACCACCAGGTTTGGTACAGCCCTTGGAGGTCCCGGAGTGGAAGTGGGACGGGATATCTATGGACTTCGTGACTGGACTTCCACGCACTTCCAGAGGTCACGATTCCATTTTGGTGATTGTTGACCGACTCACCAAGTCGGCACACTTCTTACCCATCCTAGAGCAGGGCTCAGTGGAGAGCTTGGGGCGTCTCTATGTTCAAGAGATTGTACGACTTCACGGTGTGCCATCGACTATCGTCTCCAATCGGGACACTCGTTTTACTTCCCGGCTTTTGAAGGGGTTGCAGGATGCGTTCGGGACGCGACTACGTCTGAGCACCGCCTTTCACCCTCAGACGGATGGTCAGACGGAGAGGACCATTCAGACTCTCGAGGACATGCTCCGTGCATGTGTCCTCGACTTTGGTCGCAGCTGGGAGGACCAACTACCCTTGGTAGAGTTTGCGTACAACAACAGCTACCACTCCACCATCGGGATGGCACCCTACGAGGTGTTGTACGGCAGGCCTTGCAGATCTCCTTTGTGCTGGACAGACCCTGGAGAGTCAGCACTTGTGGGACCGGAGATGGTCCAGGCCACGACAGAGAAGGTCCAGGTCATCCAGGAGCGGATGAGGATAGCACAGAGCCGGCAGAAGTCATATGCTGACAGGAGGCGGAGGCCACTAGAGATCGAGGATGGCGACCACGTCTTCTTACGGGTCTCACCTCGACGTGGTTTGAGGAGATTTGGTCGAGGCGGAAAGTTGTCTCCACGCTTCATTGGACCCTTCCAGGTACTCAGCAGGGTTGGCGAGGTGGCTTATCGTCTGGCTCTGCCACCTCAGTTGCACCGGGTGCACGACGTCTTCCACGTATCCCAGCTGAGGAGATACGTGCACGACCCGACACACATCATCGACTATGGGGAGCTAGACGTGGATGATGGGGCGACATTTATGGAGGTCCCAGTGGAGATAGAGGACCGACCGGAGCGGGTCCTACGTGGGCGATCGATCCCTCTTGTGCGCATCAGATGGCAGCACGGGAACCTCCAGGAGAGCACTTGGGAGCGGGAGGCTCAGATGCGTGCTCAGTACCCACATTTGTTCCCCTAGTTTTTGATGTATCTTTACGAGGATGTAAATTCCTGAGGTGGGAGTAATGTAAAGACCCGTAAATTTCAAGGAAATTTTTTTCTTAATTTTCTTTGGAATTTTACAAGAGCGCAGTTTCTGACGGCACCTGATTCCGAGGCCCGGTGTGCCCGGAATCATTTTCCGAAGTTTGGCTCGGGTACGTTCAGTGAACGGACGGGCGGGTTTTTCTAACGTTTGAACCGGTTACCGGAATTGAATTCTGAGGGCACCGATGAAATCGCAGCGCCGGTATTCGCTTAGAAACGACTCTTCCGGAGTTGCGTTTGCTCAGGTGTGGTTTTTAATTTTCGGGCTTAAAGTTAAGAAATAAAATAATTTTGCGACAACTTTATTTTATTTCACTTAAGCCACTTGAAGCCACTTAAAGGCGGCTTGAACTGAGTTGAACTGGATAGGATGCTATCCATAAATATCCTACCCCCTTGGTAGGATATTTGTGTGGTGGGGCCCGCACGAGCCCCGCCGTTTCTTTCCGCTAAGAAACGCACCCGTGAAAACCCGTCTTAATGAAGTCAACTGACGCGTTTTCTAAATTCTTAACAGGCCATTAAATGGGCTGTTTCTTTCGTGAATTAAATGAGTTGTTTCTTTCGTGAATTAAATGGCCTGTTTCTTTCATTGAATTAATTCAACGAATTAATTCAATCGTTTCTTAACCTGTTTTCTTGTGTTGGCATGTTAATAAAATAAGACCAACCCAAAATCTTTTAAAAAGATTTGAGAGGATCCCTGTTTCTTTAGCTCCCTCACGAAGAATGCGAAGAACGCGAAGAACGCGAAGAACGCGAAGAACGCGAAGAACGCCGAACCCAGAAATTGACGACGCCTTCGTCCGAGATGTTCTTCCGATCTCCGATCTCCGATCTCCGATCACCGACCATTTGAGGTGAGTGATTTCAGATTTCTGCTCAAGGTTCTTTTCTTTGGGTTTAAACACAGATTTAATTAATTATAATTTAAATCTGTTGTTCTTGGTACGTTGAGCTCGCCGACTCAACGCCGGATTCCGCGACGACGTGACGCCTCCCCGTGATGACGCGACGATCCCTCTCTTCTACGACGATCTTATCCGCGAAGAACGCCCGCGCGCGATGATCATCAAGGTAGGGATTTCATTATGGGAATTACCCCTTTTAAATTAATTCCCGTCTATGTTTCATAACGAAATTAAAGAACCGTTTTTGTGAACAATTTTTAATCTTATAAAAAATTGTTGTTTCCTGTGTGGAATAATTTTCTCCCGGTTGTTTATCTCTAACGCGGAGGGTGCGGGCCAAACGAACACGGCCCGACGACCCTCCGCCATTCTTTGTTTTGTGCGAATATGACGGTCGACGATGGAACGTGCCGCAGCGGACGTTTGACGATCCCGCAGTAAAGAACGGATCCCGGGAGGAGCAAAGACGCAGACGGGAAGGGAAACGGGCCACCGGAGCGACGCCGGCGGCCCGTGGAAGTTGCCGGCGGCCAGAGGCGGCGGCGCCCCGGCGCGCCGCCGGAGGAGCCCTCCGCGGCTGAAGCCGCGGCGGCGGCGGCCGACGGACCCACGGCCGCGCGGGTCCAGTTCGTCCAGGCAGGACGCGGCCCACGCGGGCTGCGACTTTCCTCAGTCCGCGGGTCAACGCCCGCGGCACCTGGCGCTCGGCCGCTCGGCCGAGCCGAGCCAGGCCGGTTCGACCGGCCGGGCCGCGCCCTGGCCGGACCGGACCGGTCCCACTGGGTCGGACCCGGGTCGGGTCGACCCGGTTCGGGCCGACCCAGGGGGGGTCGGGCCGGGTCGGCCCGGCCCCGTACCCCCCTTCTTCGGACGTTTTCGTTCAAACGCCCGTAACTTGAGCTTCGTGCCTCCAAACGACCCGACGTCAGCGGCAACGCGATCCTTGGTTCGAGACGGTCGTTTCAGTATATCGCACTCAAGGTTTCGGAATACTTTGTGTCCGGCCAGGTTTGTTCGTACACGAGACCAACCGGGCCCTCAGAGCGGAAACGCTCATATTTTGAGCTACGGACGTCCGATTGACGTGCCGTCAGCTTTGTTGAATTCCTCTAAGTGAGACGGATCTTTTGGCATACTCCGCCTGAGGTTTGGACGCAGGCGGAGTGCGGTCGGGTTGGTTTTGCCTTAAAAACCAACCGGGCCCCTGGGATGAAAATGCCAATATCTCTCAGACCGGGCGTCCGATTGACGCGCCGTCTGCGACGTTCAGTTCCTGTTGACGATACGGAACTTTTGGATACATCAACTTCGGACTTCGTGTCAGTTGATGTATCAGCCTCTCGGCTCGTGGAGCGGACCCTCTCGAACGAGCTTGCGGTGTGCGGGAACCCTAGTGCTGGCTGCGACTGCTACTTCGACAGCGATGACCGTGCAGAGATCCTCAGTGGACTGCAGCGAAGACTGTGCAGAGATCCTCCGTGGACTCCGACGACGACCGTGCAGAGATCCTCAGTGGACTGCGGCGACGACTGTGCAGAGATCCTCATCGGACTGCGACGACTCCTGCACTCAGCGATCCTACGTGGATCAGTGCTTCAGGTCCTGTGTGGGCCCGATCCTGTGTGGGTCCGATCCTGCGTGGGTCAGCGCTCAGCGGTTCTGTGTGAGCCAGCGCCTACAGGTCCTGCGTGGGCCCGGTCCTGTGTGGGCCCGATCCTGTGTGGGTCCGATCCTGTGTGGGTCATCTCTCAGCGGTTCTGTATGAGCCAACTCCTACAGGTCCTGCGTGGGCCCAATCCTGTGTGGGTCACTGCAAGGTTAGTACCTATCGATCCTTCGTGGGTCCGACGACTTAGATGGTTCAATGATCATCTTTATCGTCATCCGAAGAAGTATACCTGTGTGAGCTGAATCTTGTGTTACTCTCCTTTGTGGATTGTGTTGAGCTATCCTGTGTGGATTTTCTGTTTACTCTCCTTTGTGGATTGTGTTGTTCTATCATGCGTGGGTATGCATTTTTCTTTCCTGTGTGGACTAGGTTGTGCTAGGGCTCGGACGTTGGAGCCGATCGAGGAATTGATGACTTAGGTATATGTATGGGAATATACCTAAGCCATGTCAGATGTTACTTTGTGATTGTATCTCTCCTTCGCGTCTTATCCTTTGTGGATTTCGGGAGACCTTCGGGGGTCTCGGGGTCCCTACTGAGTAGCTAATACTCACCCCTGCACGGGCTATGCCCGCACTTCGCGGTGTTGGTTGCAGACGACGGACATCGCTGATCGTGGAGGAGGCGTGCGGAGCAGGACAGTACCTGGAGGTGGACCACTGGGCGGGACGTACTCGGAGCGGTTAGGTGGACCCGAGGAGCAGTGGAGGCTATCTGTACGCACCCTTCAGGTGGGACTTCCGGAGGACGGCTCGACGCTGCAGTTTTCCCTTTTCAGTTGTTGTTTTTCCTTTCAATTGTACTTTACAGTTGGGCTTGTATTTCCGGCCCCTTTTTCTTTCAGCACAGCTTGTATAGTTTTTACTTTGTGTTTACTTTTCCGCTTGCTTACTCTGTGGTGCTTGTTTACTTTTCAAAGGCAAGGCCTTCCCTTTCTGTTGGGATTTACGCCTTGGTGCTAGTCGCCATCCCCTGGCCTATGGAAGGCGGGCTTGGGGTAGTCACAACACGGGCCCCGAGGACGGGTCGTGACATAACTGATAGGCACTTTATATGAAGATTCATTGTATAACTTATTATTATTCGAAAGATAAATATATCAGGCTGATGGTGGACACCTATGATAAATAATATTATATCATATTTCTACGAAACATTGGATATGTTGTTATGTCACATGATAATATAAACTTCTCAATGGATTCCAAACATAAGGGATTCCAACTTAAAACATATTAGATTCCTTGTATATTATTTGGTATTGTTACAACACATCTAGATATATGATATATATATGATGTCCCCTGGATTTGTTACATATACCCGATTAAATGTAATGCGTCTAATATTAATTTGATCTAACTGTGAGGATTGATATTATTTGGTATGATTGAAATTATTCTAATGATATTATGATAAATTTATATTTCAAATGATACATAGATTTCATTATATTATTAGTTATTTTAAAAAAAATTCAATCGATTTTACTATGATTCTTAGATCTTTTCACTTGTGTTAATATTTTGATATTCCATGGAGGATCATAGGAACTCATGGTTACACATAATGACATATTATTCCTATGATTACAATGATCTGATAGTTATTCTATATGGTATATGATAATCTTTGAATAAAATTTATGATCTTGAGATAAATGACAATTTTTTCTATTTCTAGGAATTCGGCATAGAATTTCAAAATTTATGATTATTTAGGATATTGAAGGGATTATACGGAGCTCCAAGACTTTTATTCATATTTTCACATGGCTTTAAGTATAATTATCTATCAAACACAATCCATATATCCAACTTCCAAATGTATTATGATGATTGGTAACATAATTTGAAAACACTAAACAAGAATAAAACTTTTTTTTACAATTCTTTTTAATGAGGCCTGAACTACCATTTTGCTTCTATATCAATATACAATAACCAATGGAATATAGAGAAAAATTTGATAATCTAAAAATATTTCTGTATAAATATAATTTAAAAAAACATGCGTCAAATGTTATAAAAAGATAATATAAATTGCATAGATCATTATTAAACATATAGAGGTATAACATATATATATATATCATATAGTATTATAATAATATAAATATAATATTTTTTTACATCACATGTCCCGACGTAAAAATTAATCAAGGGTAACTGCTAAGCTGATATCACAAAGTTGGAAAAGTCACATAATGGATTAGGATTACTGACTAATCCCATATATAATGTCTCATGAGAATTTATAAATTACCCAATTAATTTTATCACCATTTAGGTACATCAAGAATGTAATGAAAATTCATATGTATTCCATAAAATGAAATCAAACATAAAGAATACAAAAATGTGTTACCCATGGAAAGAAATAGTTTTTTTAATCCTTTGATAAGGCATAACCAAAATGTTTATCTTAATGGTATTAATGAATAAAGGGAGTAAATTATTATTTTAAAACTATACTATAAAAATAATAATAGATCATGAATAATGATTTCTAAATAATGTTAAATTGTGAAAAAAAGTCTTTAGTTAACTTATGAAATAAGAAAATTTAGTGTGGTTCATGGAAGATGATTAACGAGTCCAAAAAGTGGATAAAAAATGATTGTTTCAATAAAACAGTAAATGATATAACATTATTTTTTTTGATAAAATGAGTGACTTTTTTTAAAAAAAATGATCATTAAAAATATTTATTTTGTGTACATGAATATATATTTGATATAGAGTAGATCCCTTTAATCAGGATTGATTATCAAGAGGAATTAAGAAGTGATCCTTCGTAAAACATGTATTTACCATAAAATATACGTGATATATCTGTGGAAAATACATACAAAATATTTCATAATCATATTAGGTAAATGAAGAGATAAATTGTGGGATAGGGATAGATATATAACATTACCCAAAAGAAAATATATAAGATCAAGAATATACATCAAGTTATGTGAAAATGAATTATACACAATCACTTACTCTCTTAGATAGTCAAATTTGATCTCTTAATTTCTTAATTAATAAACAATAAAAAATATATTTCAATTAATATTATTTTATATTGTTAATTTATTTCTATTTGGACATGTTGTAAGGTTTAATTTCATTGTTCCTAGATAGTTCATTTCATTATTTCATGGTCGGTTCACTTGCCTATAATTATAGAAATTCATTTACTATGTAAATGAAATTCATGTTGTGAAATGAAATGTTATCCATTAACTTATAGATGTACAAATGTTAAAATAAAATATTTTTTATAACATTAGGATAGTTCATTGAGAAAATATTTTATCATTATGTGATAAATTTATTTAGGCCTTGTACTAACCATCAAAAAATATGTTTATTTTTTAATATTGAGTTTATATAGAAGTTATGTAACATAAAATAAGTTATAAAATACCTTTTCAAACCTCATTAGACCGTAATAATATTTTTTTGACCATTATTGAAGGTGGTAATGGAGACCCAAATCTCATTATCCATAGAGTTGGTTAACCATTATAATTTTTACCACAGTTTCATTTCATAGAATAAGAGTAGATGAGAAATGGGATAAGTATGATATTTTTAATTATAAATATGACATTATATAATATAAATTATTTCATATATATTAAATTGTTTTGTTTGAATAAGGTGAGTATAAGTTATAAGAAAAATCAAATTAAAAGTGTCTTTTTTTCTATTGTCACTAATTCCATATCACCTCCTTTAAGGAACACTTATGTAATATAGAACTTGACTTTTGTGAGACTAAAAGAACATGATAATTGGGATAGTTGGTAGTATATGGGTAAGTAGATA
The DNA here is from genome assembly GCA_963277665.1 of Viscum album. Lineage (NCBI taxonomy): Eukaryota > Viridiplantae > Streptophyta > Magnoliopsida > Santalales > Viscaceae > Viscum > Viscum album. The sequence goes on from OY728152.1 coordinate 2,113,202,772, forward strand.
TTTTTTAAGCCTGAGGTATTTTATAGTGTGGGGATAAATGGTTGTGAGGTGTTGTATTTATAAGGGTAGTGGTTTGGTGTTTTTGATTATTATAATGTTTAATTTATTATTTCACCATTATAGTATCAAAAAAAATTTATTCATGTGACACTATAGAGTAAATGGTTAATTTTTTCGAACTATTGGGTTATTACAAATCCATGAATCAAATATTCTTGTGTTTAGATTACAATATTAGATAACATATATTATCATATTTCATTATTCACATACTATTAAACTATGTTAAAAAAATATAAAAAACTCACCAAATAGATTTTTCATACAAGTAAATTTAATTAATTAAAGCCATTTTATGAAAATATATTTTTTAAATATTATATTTTTTAATTTTCATAAAATACAATTTATTCATAAAACACATATTTTAATATTATAATTGATATCATTTCCCATTGAAAATTAAATATAGTCCAATAATATTATCTAATAGTTATAATAGATAATAATATTAATTTAAAAATCCATTTTATGAAAATAAATTTTCTCTTTATTCGTTATATTTTTTATAAAATTTCATATAAAACATTTATGTTTTACACAAATACTAAAATTTAATATATAGGTACCATGATATAGATATATAATATTATCATTTTATCAGATACCTAATTTTTTTTCCATTTACATAATAGAGGTTAATATTGTATGTTTAATATTTCTATTCATAATATTAATTTTAATATTCCAATAGTCTGGTATATATTCCATTGACAAAATTTATAAAAGTCAGATGGTTTCCCTATATCGTATTAATACATCTTATTAAATAAATTCTTCATTCAATTTACATTTCCCTCAATATTACATACTCAATGTGAATATTTTATTATTAACATTATGATTTATTTGAAAATATTTGTTCATGAGTGAAATCATTTAGGAAGATCGAACAGATCAAAATTATAATATTTTTAAACTAAAATTTCTATGTATTCTGCTTTTATAATATTAGGAATTATTATTAGTTTATTTTTTTGAGTAGTGTATCATTTTTAAATTATGAGAATAATAATTTTTTTGGTTTCCCCTTGTGATTTAGGTGCTTTAAACCACATGCCATAAATATAATAAGTGAAATTTCATCGATAAAAGTTTGGGTTGTTACAAAATAACTCTCAGGATCTTTAGATTCCCAATGAATTATTAAATATAGGGATTAAAATGAAATATTTTTCTCTTTTTGGTGATGTAAAGTATTCTAGGTATTATTCCAAAGGATCTAATATTTATAATAATTTTATATATTCTTACTATTACATCATGCGATCAAGATTTATGAAAAATAATTAATAAATATATTAAAATTTTGTGTCAATGAGGGAGGCATTGTATCCAAATATATATATATATATATATATATTAAATGGTATATGTGGTATTATTTTCCCTTCACTGGATTATATATATTCATGATGATGTTGTGGTTGGGCATGTTCTTGACCATTGGGATGGTATTCCATATATTCAAAGACATGATTCATTGGTAAGACTAGGTGTGGTTGATTTTTCATGTTATCAGGGAACAAGAATATCAATGTAATTTTTTAATTTATATTTCATTTATTTATTTTATGATAATATCACATTATGCATGAATTGACATTCATGATAGGTTTATGACCCCATTGGTCATATCCTACCGAGTTATACTCACACCATACTAAGGCGACCGGACACATAGGTACTTGGAAAGACTTAACCCTTCATAGGTTCCATGAGAGAAGTGGCCCAATGATTTAGGATCAAGTGGGGCAGCTCCTATTATAAGGCCCCAGCATTAAACCTTACTTAATCATGAGTTATTACATGATTACACATTGATGATCTTTTCAGGTTTAGAGTTTTAGAGAATTAGATCATAAAACAAGCATTAGATTCCACATTTAAACAAAGTGGTCAAATAAAATATAGTATTCATTTTTCCCATCAATGGAAACATATTTAAAATAAAACATGGATTCTTTCTTGACACTTCCTTGACACTATCATCATATCATGTACCCTTCCCTTGACGTGTGAAAAACATTTCAAAAACTTAGGATGAGCATAAAAAGCTCAGTAAGGGATAAAAAATGTGGAAAGGAAACATGATTACATGTATACATAAGAATGAAACCATACTTTACCCATAAAACATAATCACTTTAACATACCTCATAAAATCATGAATAAATCATAGAAATCATAATACATAAAGGTATCTTGAGGCATTCATAACATTCTTACGTAGGGAGTAACCCTCTTGGTTACGTTTGAAATACCCATAAAAGTATATTCCCTAAATATCTTCAGAGAAACCTTAACGTTTAACCCCTTCGCGTTACAAAATTCATTGGAGAGCTATATCGGGCTCACCGCCCTTAGTTTATCACGGAACCACCCGTATTCGTAATAATTCCCAAGAACCCCAACATAATCGTATCACATAAAACAATCATAAAGGAAACATAACATTTCCACATTTCAATCACAAGATATCAACGACACAGTGATATAATAAAAACATTATCAAAACCATTTTAAATACCAAAAAATAAAAGAAAAGTAAAAAATGGTATTTATATATCTTTTAAAAGAAGGTATGGCTTGTAGAGGAAGCCGAAACTCAAATAATAGTCACGGTGGTGGAGAAGTCATTGTCACCACATATGTACGACAAAAAAATCCATTTTTTCGTTTAGTAAACGCTTCGTATAAAAAAGATTCCTTTTGAATAAACATAAAAGTAAAAGGGGTTTATACACCGTATAAATGAAGGTTGTGTATAAAACAAAATATGCCTCAATGAAAGGAGATTGAGACGAAGTCCCATACAAAGACGGTATCCTTGGATTAAGGATAAATCAATTAAGTAATTATGTGTGAAAAACTAATACACTAAATATAAGTGGATATTAAGTGTAAAACAATCAGAGGTTATTCACACATATTCATAAAATGACATATTCAAGGAGTACAAGCTTATCCCGAAGAATCAAAATTGGGTTAAGAAGTTCCCTTGCAAAAAATTTGATAGCCTAACAGCATCACTACAAAATTCAGAAAATGAGTTGATGAGAGATAAAAATGGTATCTCATCACTTGGACATAAAACATAAATCACTAAGAATATATAAGAACATATCCCAACATAATGTTATGTGAATAAAAAGACATAACAAAAGAAGTCTTTTAAAAAGAGGAAGGTGAAAGATTCACTTATCGACATGGGTATCTTTCGAAACATACACCCCTTGAAAGAAAGACAATACAACATTGATGTAAATACTCATAAATGAAAGTATATTACACAATGAGTAAAATAAAGGTCAGTACATACACCACTCAAAGGAAATTGTGGCAAATGTAGCATAAATCTCACGGGAATAAAAGTGAGATGAAAAATCCCTTACGAAAACACGGCAGCCTAACGGCGCCACTTAAAACATCAAAAAATGGATTGATTAGATCAAATAGGGTCTCTCATCATATTACAATAAAATTTAAAGAATGGGGAATATAAAATAACATCCCACATCATAACAAAGAGGAGCTTAAAAGAAGTGACACAAAGGAGAGTACTTAAAGAGAAAGAGAGAGGTTAGATCTCTTACGAAAATTCGGCAGCCTAACGGCGCCTCTCAAAACATTAAAAATGGATTGATGAGAGAGAATAGGGTCTCTCATCATATGAACATAAAAATTACACTAAGATTTATATAATATAACATTCCAATCACAAGAAAGATGAGCTTAAAAGGAATGACATAAAAGAGTGTACTTAAAAAGAAAGATATGAATAGGATCCCTTACCTCAGGTCTGACTTGACTCGATCGTTCTTAAACGTCCTGAATAATAAAATTGATTTAACTTACACTTTATTAAGAACCTTTTTCAAGTTGATTATTACTTTTATATCACTTATTTCCATGATATAACAATTATGTAATCATTTAAGTTAATAATTTTTGTTTTGTCGATATTTGGTTCTTAAGTCGAAAGTGGACTTCTTACAATTACATGTTGTTCGTGTGGTAAAAGGTTCATTATATCCAGAATGATATTAATGATTTTGATATCATATATATAATATATATCCAGAATATACATTTATTTATAATATTACATAATCATTTAGAGGTAAGAAAAGAAATGCACCGTTCAAGGAGACGGTAAGCCGTACGTACTCATGAACACTACTTTCATTTCTATGTCATATGAATGGAATTAAAACTAAATGAGAGTTATGCATATTTTAATTCCAGAATTTTATTCATCATTTATATTTAACATAAATCATATATAATAACTTTAAATACATCCTTTATACATCCCACATATGGAATTAACGAATCAAATCATTTTGAGGGGGCGGTAGTCCGCACTTCCTAAAATGAAATTATCGTGTTTTCTGATAATGGAAACCATAAAGGTATGCCAAAAAAGAAAAATAAAGAAGCTTAAGTAAAACATAAAAATATTATATATCATATATAAATATAGTGACATCTTAATGGACACCTTTTAAGGTGTTATATGTGTGTTGAATAATCATCGTTTCGTGAGGCAGAAATTCACCATCCACAGAAATAGTATGTTCATTAACCATTTGATGTAGGTGTGTGTAAGTGTAGCTCTAATTATTCTTATAACAAAATCATAGTATATTTAATATACTAGAGTTTTTACAAAAATAAATGAATAAAAAGAGTTTAGGGGGTTGGAGAAGCAAAATAAAACCCAAGAACACAAGTGAAGACATTACCTTAAAATCAGGTAACTCTTTTTGATTTGAGCTCAAAGGCTTCCTTTGGAAGCCTTCTTCCCAAAGTGAGGCTTCTAGGAGTAATAGAGGGATGTGTAGTGGAAAATGATCAGGGTTTGGCCGAGCCAAAGGCTATGGAAGTGTGGGTAAGGAGGTAGAGGTGGGGGCCTTTTATAAGAGGAGAGGATGAGCACTCATGGAATGTAAAGAACTGTTACTTTATTTGAAAATGAGTTTTGAATTTAAAAAATCCCAAATTAATATAATTATAGGATAAGGTGATCAGGTTTCGAAATCCACCAATAAAATTGGTTTTGGACATGATTAGGTCATAGATTTTACATTATCTTTTCATTTTTTTTAAATCCTTTATTAATGAGGCAATCACTGCATCATTATGATGTCATAAATAAATTTATTTATTTAATGTCTAAAAATTATAAAAAAACTATAATGATGTATGAAATGTTGATATCTTTCTAATAAATATTTATAGTAAAAACACTGACCTGTATAACCCCATGTAAAAATTGTTTTAGTAAAACAACTCATGTTTGTGTCATTTTTACTTTTACATTAAATAAAAATTTATTTATGTCATTTCCTAACCAAAGTGGCTCCATGGGGTCCCCAAGTTGACCCATGGATTGTCTTGGTAGTCCATGACACATCCAATAAGGGTAGGACATGTGTCCAGCTCATCTCATATTATTAAAATATTATTTTTAACTTAAACTTTGCTAATTACCTCTAATCGCGATTAAAAACTTAAAAGTTACTATTCACCAAAAATTATATAAATTTCATTGAACCACATTTTACTTCTTAATGACAACCATGTATGTCAGATTTTTGATATTCAAAACACAGAGGTGGCAAGGTTTCATTTAAACGAAAAATCTGTTTCTTTTAGTACCATTTAGTGGTTTCACTATTCATCAAAAATTGAAGTTTTCCAGAAAAATACAAAAAATTCACCCTAAGCTATATTTGATATTACAAATTCAAAAATGAAGTATATTTTACAAAATTCAAAACATATAAGTTTCATTAATTAATTTAACAATTAATTCCCGCTGTCAAAACAAATACCGTGTTTTTAAGAAACAATAAGTATCAAAAGATTGACTCTATTTTAAGTCAAATTTCAAGATGAAATTAATTCTGACGACCAATATTGGATTAAATGGCAAAAATATATTCTAATTGAATTTTAAAACCAACTAAAAAGATAATCTAATCATATAAATAAATTATATTAAAAAGAGGTTTTGAATTAAAATACAACATTTTTCCCTATTCATTAAAAAAATTAACTTTATCAGAAAAATACCAAAAATTTACACAAAGTAAATTTTGATGTCCCGATTATAAAGAAGAATTTTATTTTGTCAAATACAGCACATAAAATTGTTAAAAAGTTGATTTAATATAGGTTCTCCATCGAAAGGCTGTTAATCGACCTTTTAAAGAATATTAGAATGTTTATGCTTAAAAATTAGATTCATTCACATTTTTAATCCTCTAACATTTATTGTAAGGAGTAAAATATTTGACAAACACATATAATCATTTTTTAGTTAGTTCTGTTCATTCCCTCCATTACAATGGCTAGGTGTTAACTACCATTTAAAATAATATTATTTTACTATTAGAGTGCAATGTTAGATTCCCAAGAAACTCGTTGTTGCGTATTGGGTACACCATCGAGCATAGCATCCCCTTTAAAGTAATATTAATATTTTATTCACAAAAATGGATAAATATAAAAATTTAATATTCTTTATTTACATGGGGTGATACATTCTTCCCCCTTTTGGGAATTGCATCCTCACAATTTCAAAATTGGGCTCGGAAAATCCTTGAAAGTCCCACATCAGAACAAGAGTCGGTAAAACAATCACTCTAAAAGAATGGGAGAGAAGTACAAAATGTCACCCGAGTTAACCCACACTATTATTCCAAGTATGAAAATATGGATATGGAAGAGAAAACAATGGGTCATGTTCTGATGGAGAGTGATAGTAAACATTTCTAGGAGAAAGTTAACCATAATAAAATCGCAAACTTGTGATGGGTTAAACGGTATTGAATTCCCCATTAGAAAAAGATAATGGACAACATTTGTTTCAGTTACTTTTCATTGTGGAATTTTATTTTGAGCTTAACTTAATCATAAGGAAACATACTTACTTGTCATGTTGACATTCAAATTTTACTATATTTCTTACATGAACTCATATTTTCTCTAAAAGATGACTATTTAGGATGACTTGTTTACATTAAGAGAGATATAATCAACTTTTAGAGAATCACCTAACCCAAAAAAGAGAACTATATACTTCCCATGTCTTTAGACTTTAACCAAAACCAAAACCAAAAAGGTTAGTACAAGATCAGATAATCTAGAAAAAGATAACCCTTTATAAAAAGAAAATCTATTCTTAATCTCCAAAATTTGTCCAAAAAAACCCACAGTTCAATGAGGACCATTTGGTAAACAATTTTTCCATAAAATTATTCAATGTAAACCAAAATAAGATTGAAACCCAAATATTTGATTGATTTAGTCACATAGTCTTCCAAGGTACAAATTAACTTTTATCTCCAAATAACATCAGTTGATCTTAAATTCTCATATTGAAAAGTAATTAACCTAATCACATATCCTTGATGATAGGTTAATCATTTCCATAGATAGCCCAAAATAATCTTACTCTTGATTCGTAAAATAATCTAACTAAAAAAAATTAGTCAAACTAACCAGGGACATCACGTAGTCCAGTGGTAGGCGATAAATACCAGTCACACTTTGGTTGTGGGTTCAATTCCCGCAGCTTTGTCTGACGCGACGGGTTGTCACACGGTCTGCGTGTTGTCCTTTTTCCAAAACTATATAATTCTTAAAACATTCCCCAAAATGAGATAAAATCTTCAAAAATGATCATAACATATTTTAACCTCAATTTTATCTCATGCCTTTCATTTTCCATCATAACAAATAATAACACATAATTACCTCCAAAGTTAGGATCATATAAACTCTAATGGTTACCATTATAATTATTACCTAAACTTCCACATAGATTGGTCATCTCGTACATGATTCATTACAGATCATACCAAGGTTCAAGTGGTTGATCATGACTCCTTGATAGTTGGTTTAGAACAACCACGAGTTTCCTCATTGAATCCCCCATTTTATCTAGTATCTTAATCAGAGAACCACCACAGTTTCCTTCAAACCTGTGTTCTCTTTGGTTCCTGCTAGATCCATCCATTCACTAAAAACAGAAATGTAACTGTGAGTATATCAACAAAACTATCATGTACTAATGAGGAAGGTAAACACTAAGATATACTTACTCATTCACTTTATCTAAAACTAGGACTCTTTCTAAAATCATATCCATTATGGTAATGTCACTTGTGCTTAGAGAATACCCTAACCTCTAATGTTATCTAAACCGACCATTGATACCAACTATAAGGCCCCAGCCTTAATCCTTACTTAATATTGAGTTGTTACAAGATTACACATTGAGGATCTTTTCATGTTTAGAGTTTTAGAGAATTAGATCATAAAACATGCATTACATTCCACATTAAAAAAAAACTGGTTACATAAAAGATAGTATTCATTTTTTCCCATCACCGGAAACATATTTAAAATAAAACATGGATTATTTCTTGACACTTCCTTGACACTATCATCATATCATGTACCCTTTCCTTGACCTGTGAAAAACATTTCAAAAACATGGGATGAGCATAAAAAGCTCAGTAAGGGATATAAAAATATGGAAAGGAAACATGAGTACATGTATACATAAGAATGAAATCATACTTTAACCATAAAACATAAGCACTTTAACATACCTCATAAAATCATAAATAAATCATAGAAATCATAAGACATAATGGTAACATGAGGCATTCATAACATTCTTACGTAGGGAGTAACCCTCTTGGTTACATTTGGAATACCAATCACAGTATATTCCATAAATCTCTTCGGAAAAACCTTAATGTTTAACCCCTTCGCGTTACCCAATGCATTGGAGAGCTATATCGGGCTCACCCACCCTTATTTTATCACAGAACCACCCGTATTCATAATAACGCCCAAGAACCACAACATAATCGTATCACATAAAACAAGCATAAAGGAAACATTACATTTCCACATTTTAATCACAAGATATCAATGACATAGTGATATAATAAAAAGATTATCAAAATAGTTTTAAATACCAAAAAATAAATGAAAAGTAAAACATGGTATTTAGTTTTCTGTAAAAAGAAGTTATGGCTTGTAGAGGAAGCCAAAACTCAAATAATGGTCACGGTGGTGGAGATGTCATTGTTGCCGCATACGTATGAAAAAAACATTCCCTTTTGTCGTTTAGTAAACGCTTCGTATAAAAAATATTCCTTTTGAATAAACGTAAAAGTCAAAGGGGTTTATACATCTTATAAAAGAAGGTTGTGTATAAAACAAAATATGCCCGAATGAAAGGAGATTAAGACGAAGTCCCATACAATGACTGTATCCTTGGATTAAGGATAAATCAATTACATAATTATGTGTGAAAAACTAATACACCAAATATAAGTGGATATTATGTGTAAAACAATCAGAGGTTATTCACACATATTTATAGAATGACATATTCAAGGAGTACGAGCTTATAACATAGAATCAAAATTGGGTTAAGAAGTTCCCTTGCAAATAATTTGACAGCCTAACGGCATCACTACAAAATTCAGAAAATGAGTTGATGAGAGATAAAAAGGGTATCTCATCACTTGGAAATAAAACATAATTCACTTAGTATATAGAATAACATATCTCAACATAATTTTATTTGAATTAAAATACATAACAAAAGATGTCTTCTAAAAAGAGGAGGGTGAAAGGTTCCCTTGCCGACATGGGTATCTTTCGAAACATACACCCCATTCAAGAAGGACAATACAACATTGATGTAAATACTCATAAATTAAAGTATATTACACAATGAGTAAAATAAGGGCCAGTAAGTACACCACTCAAAGGAAATTGGGGCAAATGTAGCATAAATATCACATGAATAAAAGTGAGATGAAAATTCCCTTACGAAAACTCGGCAGCCTAACGACGCCACTTAAAACATCCAAAAATGGATTAATGAGATCAAATAGGGTCTATCATCATATTAAAATAAAATTTACAGGAATAGGAATATAAAATAACACCCCCAATGGTAACAAAGAGGAGCATAAAATAAGTGACATAAAGGAGAGTACTTAAAGAGAAAGAGAGAGGTTAGATCTCTTATGAATATTCGGCAGCCTAACGGCGCCACTCAAAACTTCCAAAATGGATTGATGACAGAAAATAGGGTCTCTAATCATATGAAAATATAAATTAAAGTAAGATTAATATAATATAACATCCCAAACACGAGAAAGATGAGCTTAAAAGGAATGACATAAAAGAGTGTAATTAAAAAGAAAGAGAGGAGTGGGATCCCTTACCTCGGGTCCGACTTGACTCGATCGTTCTTTAACGTCCTGAATAATAAACTTTAGTCAATTTAAACTTTATTAAGAACCATTTTCAAGTTCATTATTCCTTTTATATCACTTATTTCCATGTTTTAAACATTATGTAATCATTTATGTTAATAATGTTTGTTTTGTCGATATTTGGTTCTTAAGTCGAAAAAGGACTTCATACAATTACATATTATTCGTGTGGTAAAAGTTTCATTATATCCAGAATGATATTCATTATTTGGATATCATATATATCATATATATCCATAATATTCATGTATTTATAATATTACATAATCATTTAGAGGTATGAAATGAAATGCACCGTTCATGGAGACGGTAAGCCGTACGTATGCATGAACGCTACTTTCATTTCTATGTCATATTAATGGAATTAAAACTAAATTAGAGGTATGTATATTTTAATTCCAAAATTATATTCATCATTTATATGTAACATAAATCATATATAATAACTTTAAATAAATCCTTTATACATCCCACATATGGCATTAACGAATCAAATCACTTTGAGGGGCGGTAGTCCGCACTTCCTAAAATGAAATTATAGTGTTTACCCACAATGGAAACAATAAAGGTATGCCAAAAAAGAAAAATAAATAAGCTTAAGTAAAACATAAAAATATTATATATCATATATAAATATATTGACATCTTAATGGCCACCTTTTAAGGTGTTATATGAGTGTTGAACAATCATCGTTTCGTGAGGCAGAAATTCGCCATCCACTGAAACAGTATATTCTTTAACCATTTTATGTAGGTGTGTGTAAGTATAGATCTAATTCTTCTTATAACAACATCATAGTATATTTAATATACTGGATTTGTTACAAAAAAATGAATAAAAAGAGTTTAGGGGGTTGGAGAAGCAAAATATAACAAAAGAACACAAGTGAAGACATTACCTTAAAATCGGGTAACTCTTTTTGATTTGAGCTCAGAGGCTTCCGTGGGAAGACTTCTGCCCAAATTGAGGCTTCTAGGATTAATATAGGGATGTGGAGAGACAAAATTATGAGGGTTTGGCCGAGCCAAAGTCTTTGTATGTGTGGGTAAGAAGGTATAGGTGTGGGCATTTTATAAGAGGAGAGGAGGGGCACTCTTGAAAAGTAAAGAGATGTTACTTTATTTGAAAATGAGTTCTGGATTTAAAAGAGATTCCATTGATATAATTAGAGGATAAGGTGATTTGGTTTCGAATTTCTCCAATACAATAGGGTTTGGACATGTGTAGGTCATAGATTTTACATTATCTTTTCATTTTATTTAAATCCTTTATTAATGAGGTAATCGCTGCATCATTATGATTTCATAAATAATTTTATTTATTTAATGTCTAAAAATTATAAAAAAACTATCAGGATGTAGAAAATCTTTATAGATTTCCAATGACTACTTATATTCAAAAATCTGACTTTTATAACCCCATGTAAATTTTTTTTAGTAAAACAACTCATGTTTCTGTCATTTTTACTTATAAATTAAATAAAAAGTTATTTATGTCATTTCCCAACCAATGTGGCTCCATGGTGTCCCCAAGTTGACCCATGGATTTTCTTGGTCGGAAATGACACATAAAATAATGGTAGGACATCTGTCAAGCTTATCTCATATTATTAAAACATTATTTTTACCTTAAACTACGCAAATTACATCTAATCGCGATTAAAAATATAAAAGTTACTATTCACCAAAAAATTATTTTAAATCCATTGAACCAAATTTTACTTTTTAATGACCACCATGTATGTTGTATTTTTTAAATTCAAAACACAGAGGTGGAAAAGTTTCATTTAAACGAAAAATCAGTTTCTTTAACTACTACTTAGTGGTTTCACTATTCATCAAAAATTGAAGTTTTTCAGAAAATACCATAAATTCACTCTAAGATATATTTGATATTAAAATTCAAAAATGAAGTCTATTTTAAAAAATTCACTATATATAAGTTGAATTAATTAATTTAATAATTAACTCCTGCTATCAAAACAAATAGGGTGTTTTTAAGAAACAATAAGTATCACAAGATTGACTCTACTTTAAGTCCAATTTCAAGATGAAATTAATTCCAACGACCACTATTAGATTAAATGGTAAAAATATATTCTAATTTAAAATTATAACCAATTAAAAAGATAATCTAATCATATAAATAAATTATATTAAAAATAGGTTTTGAATTAAAATACAACATTTTTCACTATTCATTAAAAAAATGATCTTTATCGGAAAAACACCAAAAATTTACACAAAGTAAATTATGATGTCCCGATTATAGGGAAGAATATTATTTTGTTAAATACAACACACAAAATGGTTAAAAGTTGATTTAAAAGAGTTTCGCCATCAAACGACGGTTAATCGACTTCTTAACGAATATTAGAATGTTTATGCTTAAAAATTAGATTCATTCGCATTTTTAATCCTCTAACATTTATTGTAAGGAGTAAAATTATTTGAAAAACATATATAATCATTTTTTTAGTTAGTTCTATTCATTCCCTCCATTACAACAGCTAGGCGTTAACTACCATTTAAAATAATATTATTTTACTATTAGAGTGCAACGTAAGATTCCCAAGAAACTCGTTCTTGCGTATTGGGTACGCCATCGAGTATAGCGTCCCCTCTAAAGTAACATTAATATTTTATTCACAAATATGGAATAATATAAAAATGCCATATTTTTTATTTACCTAGGGTGTTACACATATGGAATTTAAAAAAATTATCAATGAAAATTCCATTCTTAAGAATGTGTTTTGAAGTATTAACCTCATAAATTCAACTAAATAAACAATAAAACTGTAAAAAATGAAGAATTTATAAAATATGAGGTATTTATAGAAGTTAATGAACCTACACTGATAAAATAGTAAATTGACCTTTGGAATGTTAATTTGACCATTCTGAGTATTAAATTAGACAATTTAATTTTAACCATACCTATAAAGGTATATATGAAATTTTACCATCTAATAAACGAAAATATGATATTATTATATAATAGTATTAGAACATAAATGTTTTAGTAATTATTAATTATGTGTTGACGTTTTTATAAAACATATGTGTTTATTAAAATTTTTAATATTAATTTATTGTTTAAATGATTTTTTATTAACATAAAATGTATTCATAAATTAATATATTGTTATCCTGGTAATATATGATAATTTTATGAGACCTTAATAATTTTTTAAATGTATTATAAAATCAATTATAATTTTAAAATTGGTATTTTCCAAATAAATGTTGTTTTTAATTGAAAATTAATTTTATCATATTATGGAAATTATTTACAAAAAATGGAATTAAATTTTTAATTATAAACATCAATAATGGATATGGTGTTTTTTAGGTATTTTTATAAAATAATTGATTTTTTTGTCAATAGTGAAATATAATAACTCATGATAAAATATAAATAGATGAATTATTGAGTCGTAAATTTTATATGGATAATGTAAGAAATGAATATAAAAAAATAATTTATTTTTTATATTTGGGTTATAATTGTAAAACTATTTATTATTGAGGGAAAATTATATACTATTAAATAAAATAATTAGAAAACACCAATCTCCTCCCTGTTAAATACCTCCCCAAAACACCTTTTCCCTCACAACATTGAAGCTTTAACCCTTATCAAAATTATAAATAAATATCATCCTAAGACCCTCCCTAACATCCAAGAGCCTTTAGAATCAACAAAATACCAAAACCAATCCCCCTAAAGAGATGCACAAGATGAAGGATTCAAGATCTAAAATCCTCCTCCTTTTGTTTTAATTTTTTGCAACTATTTTTATTTTATCATTAACTCATCACTTAACCTAAAAATATAATATTAACTATATTAAAAAACATATAATTGAATTTTATTATGGTAATGAAATAATTCATCATATTTTCTCTTCCCATCTCCATTCGTACTAAGAATGAAAACATAATCTGTTATGTATCAATTAATCGCATTCATTGAAAAAGTGTTTCCAATTTCCATTACATCCACCATAGTTGGTCATAAAACCATTTTTATAGTTATAATATGATATAAAAAATATTAAATCCTATTTATTTTTTTAACGATTATTTATTCAAGATATTAATTAATGAAAGAAAAGTAGTTTTTGATGATTGAAAATAATAATGTAAACAGTTATGATTAACATCTTATCTAATGATTATTCCGCATCCCAAATTACAAAACTACTTATATAACAATTTTTTATTATTTATTTTTATTAATAACATATAAATTAAAATTTATACAACGAATATAATTTTACATGATTTTACGTAAATGTATACAATAGACTGATCTTGAGATCCAATAAAACCAACACACCCAAGCAATGAAATTAAATCTCAAAACCCATCAATAATAGAATAAATAAAATTAATGAAATTATATTAAATAATATATTTCAAAAAATATTTTTAAATAATTATTATAGTATTTAACATGATTATATGTGACATTAAGATCATATTCACAACCATTTCAAACATATGGAAAGGGATTCTACCTAAACATATAGATTTCATTTGGATAACTCTTTATCTCTAATTACTCTATTGAAATAATTATTTATTTTTGTGTAATTGTTCTATGCTATGTTTATATATTCCAAAATCAGTTATCTAAATCATTTCATCCTTCTTTAATGGGGAAATACATGTTTTAAAATTGATCCCTTCTCAAATAATCTTAATACGAAAGTCAGATAAAATGGTATTTTCCATTTTCTTACCCAATCTCATCTATAATCCATAATCTTTTTTAATCCAGAATTATTTTTATAACCTGATTCATTTAATCCAAAAAAACTATCAAGGTTCATTTTTTGATTTATCCAAACAGTTATGTTCTTTCAGTTTCAATGGCTTGTTACAATTTTCCATTAAAATTTCACTAAAGTATATAATTTCAAAAGATTCCTAAATAACACTTTAAAATATTCTCACATTATATGGACACCATTTATCATTATATAATACAATTTTTTTAATAATGTCGATGTAGGTTCTAAATCCATTCTTTAATGTACACTATTATGATACACCAATTTTTAATTCCTTAGGACATGGTTACAATACCAATTTATTTCCATGGGTACCCTTATGTTATGTTTGATAACATATATTTGATTCATTATATGTAACACATATTCATTAAAATATTAATATGGATGAACCCTGATCTTGCTCCAATGCATTGGGTAATGTTTAATCTCATGAGGCATTAATCTGGGAAAAGGGAGTGAATATGATTGCTTTGTGGGACATTGTCCCCCATGTCTTTGAACATACCTGTGACTCATGTTTGTATCATGTAAAAATTTGATTCCATATTTCAATGATATGATTTTTATATTTTCTCATGTTATATATTTAATTATTCTTTATAATTATGTATTTTGAATAACATAATTTCATCATGTTACGCCTTCTAACCCATGTGCTATGTTTTATTCAAATGCTTATTCCCTTACGAGGATTTTTATCTTATCTTTTTGTTAATGTACTACCTAGGCATCCAATTAAATCATATGAGATCAATGGAAATTAGTAGATCATTATTTATATTGAATAAATTTTTTAATGATGTGAAATTATGTACCTAATCATCCCAAGACACTAGTCTTTATAATCATTAGTTATATGTGATGGTGAATTACACCTAAAATCATGTAGTAATATGTGTCAATGGATATGGTCACTATAGTTTGTATTATTTCAAGGAAATTTTTTTTATAGAAATTAAGAATATAACACTTTAGTAAGAACCATATAGGTAATTATATCTTCATGGATAACTAGATAAATAAATAGGGAATCACAATTTTGGATATAATTTTCAGTTATGAGTGCAACCTTCCCTTTTCAATTTTTTATTATTATACACTTATTAGATATGTATTAAATCCACCTAATTATACATTATTTGTCTTATTTAAGAGATATAAATAGAAGAACACGTGCCAACAATCAATGTGATAAGAAATGTGATGATTTTCCAAATTATATGCTAATTTTGTTTGGAATAGTTGTTCAAATCATTATTAAAGTACTTGTGTAGATGGATCATGTTATGAGTAATAAATTGAATGAGGGGGAATTCCATACTTCTCCTATGAAACACAAACTATCTATTGAATCTTTCATTAAGAAAAGGCATCCCATGTTTTGTATATATTCAAGATACCCTCCTAATAGAACAATGGATTAAATCAATTGAGAAGATATTCTATATCATCCATTGATTTGATGAAGTGAATATTTTAATGGAAATCTATAATTTTTTTGGGGAAGATCATCAGTGATGGAAAATGACCAATAACACAATGTCCAAAGAGGAAATTGATTCCATGGATTAGGAATAATTCAAGAAAATATTTTTCAATAAATATTTTCCATCAACCATCAATAATAGAATGAAAAACAATTACATAGACTAATGAAAAAAGGAAGATGGTTCTATTCGGGTGTACGAGGTAAAAATCACTAGTTCTACAAGATATGCCTCCACTATTGTCAATAATAATGGATTTAAAGGTATTTATTCCTCAGTGGTCTAATGATGAGTCTATGAAAATTATTTCTAATGTGATAATTTGATAGTTAAGAGGATATATTTCATTTTTCCCTTAAATGAAAAAAGATATTAGAGACTCTAAGTGGCATAATTTTCCTAGTGATAGAAAGTGGAAAATATTGTTTAATATTTGTGGATGAAAAGAAAAATCCCATGATGGAAAGAAGACCAAACATCCAACATGTCAAAATTATGGGAATAAGCATCATGTAATATTCTTAAAGGGAACCAGGAGATGCTTCAAATGAGTAAATGAAGGGAATATAACTTAGATATTTTGATGCGATCTGAAGAATCTAAAAAGTGATAAAGAAGAACAGAAGGTTCATATCAACACAGAACCTATAGTGTCTTGTTTAAACTACATTGAACATGGGAACTATGCAAGGTATTTCTAAAAACCAAGGATTTTTGGAGGTAATCTATAAGGACCCGGCCTTAAACATTAATTAATATTGACTTAAATTAATAATTCACGTCGAGGATCTTTTCAGGTTTAGAGTTTTAGAGAATTAGAACATAACTATTACATCTCAAAAGATTACAAATTAGTCACTTCTACAATGTTTCCATAATAAAAAAACTCTTAAAAAGAAACGTGTCTAGTTCCATGTTTTATATAGGATGACATTCCCTTGATCCCATCCTTGACCTTATTCCACAATAAGTCCTGTGAAAACATTTCAAAAAAAACATGGGGTGAGCATAAAAATGCTCAGTAAGGGATACAGAAAGAATGAAAACTGTTAGTTTTTTAAACATCAAATAAACCATATATACTCTATCAAAATAATACCTTTACCTTCATGAAGTAGTAAAAACTCTTCACTGAATAAAATATCATTACTTACCTTTTTGTAACAAAAGGATTACCATAAAATCCATAAAAAGAACACATAACATATATAAAGGTAACTTGGGACATAAACATACTTAAGTGGAATAACCATACGGTCGACTTCCACACATATCACTTAATGGAATAGCCATACGGCCAATTTCCATACATACTTAATGGAATAGCCATACGGACGACTTCCATACCCAATGCATTGGAGGTTATAACGTAACCACCCATCCTGGTATTCACGGCACCACCCGTCAAATGGTTTATAACGGAACCACCCGTTAAAATGTCCAAGTACCAATATAAAATCATAAAACATAAAACCAATATAAAGGAATGATAACATTTATACATTTCAAACACAATATATCATAAATATATTGACATAATAGAATCATTTTTCAAAACCATTTTCAATACCAAAATACATAAAAGAGTATATGGTATTTATTTTATTCTAAAAACATTACGGCTTGTTGAGAAAGCCAAAGACCAAATAATACTCGCGGTGGCGGAAAAGGTCATTGTCGCCACGTACATTAAAAGAAACATTCCTTTTTGTTGTTTTGTAAAACTCTTCATAGAAAAAGATTCCTTTTGTATAAAATTAAAAGTCAAAGGGGTTTATACACCATATAAAAGAAAGTTGTGTATAAAACGAAATATGACTCAATGAAAGGAGATTGAGACGAAGTCCCTTACCTCGGGCCCGACATGACTCGATCGTTCTTTAACGTCCTGAATAATAAACTTGAGTTAATTTATACTTGATTAAGAACCTTTTTAAAGTTAATTATTCCTTTTATATCACTTATTTCCATGTTATAAACATTATGTAACGATTTAAGTTAATAATGTTTGTTTTGTCAATATTTGGTTCTTAAGTCGAATGTGGACTTCTTACAATTAAATGTTGTTCATGTGGTCAAAGGTTCATTATATCCAGAATGAAATTCCTGATTTGTATATAATATGTATCATATATATCCAGAATATACATGTATTTATAATATTACATAATCATTTAGAGGTAAGAAATGAAATGCACCGTTCATGGAGACGGTAAGTCGTACGTACGCATGAACGCTACTTTCATTTCTTTGTCATATTAATGGAATTAAAACTAAATGAGAGGTATGTATATTTTAATTCCAGAATTATATTCATCATTTAGATATATCATTAATTATATATATCCATTATATACATGTACTTTTAATAGTACATTACATTTGGGGATAAGAAATGAAATGCACCTTTCATGGAGACGGTAAGCCGTACGTATGCATGAACGCTACTTTCATTTCTATCTCATACATTAATGGAAAGAAATAATAATGATATAGGGGTATATTATAATTCAAGTATAAAATTATATATAATAAATTTAAATCTATCCTTTACATGTCCCACATATGGCATTAACGAATCACATCACTTTGAGGGGGCGCTAGTCCGCACTTCCTTAAATGAAGATATCATGTTTACCCATAATGGAAACCATAAATTTATGCCCAAAATGAAAAATGAAGAAGATTAAATAAAACATAAACATATTATATATCATATATTATAATAGTGACATCATAATGGCCACCCTTGAAGGTGTTAAATGAGTATTGAACAATCATCGTTTCAGGAGGCAGAATATCACCATCCACGGAAACTGTATGTTATTTAACCATTTGATGTAGTTTTGTGAGCGTTTAGCTAGAATAAATCTTTTAACAACATCATAGTATATTGAAGATACTGTTGTTGTTGCAAAAGAAGTAAATAAAAAGATTTTAGAGGGTTGGAGAAGCAAAATAAAACAAATGAACAAGAGAGAATGAATTACCTTTAAAAGTGTAACTCCTTTTGATTTGAGCCTAAAGGCTTCCTTTGAAAGGATTCAGCCCAAATGGAATCCTCTAGGATGAGGAGAGGGATGTGGAGAGAGTAAATGGGAAGGGGTTGGCCGAGCCAAAGGCTTTAGGAGTGTGTGAAATGAGGTAGAGGTGGGGGCCTTTTATAAGAGGAGAGGAGGGGCACTTTTGGAAAGTAAAGGAATATTACTTTATATGAAAATGTTTTTCGGTTTTAAAAGGTACCAAATTGATATAATTCGTGGATATGGTGATAAGGGTTCTAAATCCACTCATCCAATTGGTTTTGGACATGTGTAGTTCATAGAGTTTAAATTATCTTTCCATTTTATTTAAATCGACAAATAATGATGTCATCGCTGCATCATTATTATGTCATAAATAATTTAATTTTTTTAATGTCTAAAAATTATATAAAAAATACTATGATGTAGTAAATCTCTTTATCTTTCCAATTACTATTTATAATCAAAAATCAGATCTTTATAACCCCATGTAAAAATTGTTTTCGTAAAACATATTATGTTTGTGTCATTTTTACTTTTACATTAAATAAAAAGTTATTTATGTCATTTCCGAACCAAAGTGTCTCCATGGGGTCCCCAAGTTGACCCATGGATTTTCTTGGTCGGCCATGACACAACCAATGAGGGTAGGACAAGTTTCAAGCACATATTATTTTATTAAAGCATTTTGTTTACCTTAAACTACATTAATTACTACTAATCGCGATTAAGAACTTAATAAGTTACTATTCACCAAAAAATTATTATAATCTCATTGAACCACATTTTACTTCTTAATGACAACCATGTATGTCAGATTTTTGAAATTAAAATCACAATGATGGCAAAATTTCATTTAAACGGAAAATCAGTCTTTATAAGTACCACTTAGTGTTTTCACTATTCATCAAAAATTGAAGTTTTTCAGAAAATTACCAAAAATTCACCCTAAGATATATTTTGATATTACGAATTCCAAAATGAAGTATATTTTACAAAATTAAAAACATATAAGTCACATTAATTAACTTAATAATTAATTCCCGCTGTCAGAGAAAATATCGTTTTTTATGAAACAATAAGTATCAAAAGATTGACAGTAGTTTAAGTCCGATTACAATGTGAAATTAATTCCAACGACCACTATTGGATTTAATGGTAAAAATATTTTCTAATTTCACTTTAAAACCAATTCAAAAGATAATCTAATCATATAAATAAATTAGATTAAAAATAGGTTTTGAATTAAAATACAACATTTTACACTATTCATTAAAAAAATGAACTTTATCAGAAAGGTACCAAAAATTTACACAAAGTAAATTTTGATGTCCCGATTCTAAAGAAGAGTTATATTTGGGCCAATAGAATTTATAAGATCGATCAAAACTATATTTAATGACAGTTCTCCGTCAAAAGGTGATAAGTGGACCTTTCGTGAAAATTAGGTTATAAATGCCTAAAATTGAACTCTTTCTGTATTTTAAGCCTTTATCTTTTATTGGGTAAATGTAAAAACATTTAAAAACATATATAATCATAGTTTAGTTATTTCTATCCATTCTCGCCAGTACAACGGCTACTCGTAAACTAACATTTAAAATAATATTATTTTATTACTTGTGTGCAACGTAAGTTTTCAAAGAAACTCATCGTTGCATACCGAGTACGCTATCGAATGTAGAAACCCATTTTAATTAAAATTAATATTTAATTCGTAAATATTAATAAATATTAAAATTCTTTATTCTTTATTTACCTGGGATATTACATCCTTCCCCCCTTTTGGGAATTGCGTCCTCGTAATTTTATTCACTTATCAAAATAAGTGGGGGTATTTATCCCTCATAGCATTTTTAGATTCCCACGTTTCCCCTTCAATCACATGGTTTTTCCAAAAAACCTTTACCTGATGAATCACCTTATTCCGTAACACCTACTCCATGTGGTCAAGAATCTGGACCGGTTTTTCTTCATAAGATAACTTCTCTTCTAGCTGAACTACCTCTGTACTCAAAACATGAGATGGATCTGGCATATACTTTCTCAACATTGAAACATCAAAAACATTGTGTACCTGAGATAAACTCGGAGGTAAAGCCACCCGGTATGCAACTGATCCAACTCTCTCTAGAATTTCATATGGTCGAATAAACCTTGGACTCAGCTTTCCATTCTTACCAAAGCTCATCACACTTTTCCAAGGAGAAACCTTGAGAAAAACATGATCACCTACCATGAAAGATAGATCATTCCTCCGGTTATCCGCATAACTCTTCTGCCTGCTCTGAGATGTTCTCATGTGCTTCGGAATCAACTGAACTTTTTCTGCCATCTCTTCTACCAATTCTGGTCCCATCAGCTTTCTTTCACCCACTTCATCCCAAAATGCTGGAGTTCGACACCACTTCCCATATAATGCCTCAAATGGTGCCATTTGTATACTGGAATGAAAACTGTTATTATAAGAAAACTCAACCAAAGAAAGATGTTGGTCCCAACTTCCCTGATAATCCATCGAACAAGCTCGTAGCATATCCTCAAGGTCTGAATTGTTCGTTCTGACTGCCCATCTGATTGAGGATGAAAAGCTGTACTAAAATTTAATTCCGTACCCAACGACTTCTGAAGGCCTTTCCAAAAGTTAGATGTGAACCTGGGATCACGATCAGATACAATGGAGAGAGGAACTCCATGTAACCTGACTATCTCATTAAGATACAAACGGTAAAGTTGATCTAGAGAGAAAGTATCTCATATAGAAAAGAAATGAGGAGATTTGGTCAAGCGATCAACAATAACCCAGATTGTATTATTACCTCTAGATGTCCTCGGTAATCCCACAACAAATTCCATGGATATGTTTTCCCATTTCCACTCTGGCACTGGTAAAGGCTGAAGCATCCCTTTAGGTAACTGTCGCTCTGCATTAACCTGTTGACATGTCAAATACTTACAGCAAAATTAGCAATGTCTCTTTTCACTCCATCCCACCAGTAATACTCCCGCAGATCTATGTACATCTTATTACTTCCAGGATGAACTGAAAACGGGGAACTATGAGCCTCACATAACAACTCATTCTTCAGCTGTGAATCACAAGGCACACATAACCTCTTCCCAAACCTCAAAACACAAACACAAACTTATCCAAGAACTCATGGAAAATTTTATTCATAAGGTCCATGAATACAGCAGGTACATTGGTTAACCCAAAAAGCATAACTACAAATTCATAATGGTCAAATCTATTATGGAACGCAGTCTTCGGAACGTCTGCTTCTTTTACTTTCAACTGATGGTACCCCAACCTCAAGTCAATCATCGAAAAATACTGAGCTCCCTGGAGCTGATACCACTTAATTCGATGGCCCAACATCTGCTGAAGTTGTTGCAAAGGATTTCACCAACCCTTTCTGCTTGTAGTCTGGCTGCATTCCCCCAGTTGAGTTCTTCGTTGGACACTCGTTTTCATAATGACCCATTTCATTACACTTAAACATCTTACCGTTGGATTTTCATTTCCTGCTTGATCATCTTCCTTACAGTTACGAGCAATATGACCAGACTTACCACACCGAAAGCACTTACCAGACTTGGATAAACATTCTCCAGGATTCATTTTACCACACTTCTCACAGGATGGATCTTTGGTTTTCTTACCTCGTTGCTTCTTTGATGAATTCTTCCCCTTTTCCTGCCAACTAGACCTCTTATTCTATTGTTTGTCATAGAACACCTGATCATCAGCAAACTCCATTTCCACCTTCTCCACACATCGAACAAGTTTTTCATAACTTTTGAACTCACGAGAAGCTAAAGCCCTTCGATACTTTGGCTTTAACCCTGAGTAAAAACGGTTTATTTTATTTTCAAGATCTCATATGAAGTTTGGAGCATACCTTGCCAAATGAGTGAACTTTTCTTCATAAGCATCCACTGAATCATCCTCCTGCCTCAATTCTAGGAACTGTTTTTCCATCCTAAGACGAACCACCTTAGGAAAATATTTCTCAAGAAACATACCTTTGAATTCGTCCTAGTGAAGATCCTCAATCTCATCACTATCACTTATATTTTTCACCATCGACCACCACTGATCAGCTTCACCTTCAAAACGGTAAATAGCAAGACTAACCTTTTGATGTTATGAACACCCCATGACATCAAAAATCTTATCCAGTGCTTTAATCCACCCATCATCTTGCAGAGGATCAGATGATCCTCTGAATGATGAGGGATATCGCCTCATGAAATGTTCCACCACTGACATGTTCCTCTGCGGTTGATCTGGCTGATCTCGTGCATGGATACCACCACCATTTATAGCCTGAGTCAACTGTGCCATCACTGCAACAAACTGTTCAGTTCTGATTCCGACCATCTCAGGTTGCTGATTTGGAAGGTTATCTTCCTCCTGATGTCATCCCAACATAGCTTCTTTGTTTCCTCTGCGGAAAACCATTCTGAACACAGAAATATCTTAGGCGAAGCAACATGGTAATCCGTAAATGCTCTATCATTTCAATCATATTATAATTTAACACTTTTCTAACTCCTAAAGTTGTCTAAACTGACCTCTGATACCAACTATAAGGCACCGGCCTTAAACCTTACTTAACATTGAATTAAATGAATAATTCACGTCGAGGATCTTTTCAGGTTTAGAGTTTTAGAGAATTAGAACATAACTATTACATCTCAAAAGATTACAAAGTAGTCACTTCTACTAAGTTTCCATAATAAAAAAAACTCTTAAAAAGAAACATGTCTAGTTCCATGTTTTATATAATATGACATTCCCTTGATCCCATCCTTGACCTTATTCCACATTAAGTCCTATGAAAAGATTTCAAAAAAAACTTGGGGTGAGCATAAAAAGCTCAGTAAGGGATACAGAAAGAATGAAAACTGTTAGTTTTTCAAACATCAAATAAACCATATATACTCTATCAAAGTAATACCTTCACCTTCATGAAGTAGTAAAAACTCTTCACTGAATAAAGTATCATTACATACCTTTTTGTAACCAAAGGATTACCATAAAATCCATAAAAAGAAAACATAAGATATATAAAGGTAACTTGGGACATAAACATACTTAAGTGGAATAACCATACGGTCGACTTCCACACATATCACTTAATGGAATAGCCATACAGCCAATTTCCATACATACTTAATGGAATAGCCATACGGCCGACTTCCATACCCAATGCATTGGAGGTTATAACGTAACCACCCGTCCTGGTATTCACGGCACCACCCGTCATATGGTTTATAATGTAGCCACCCGTTAAAATGTCCAAGTACCCGTATAAAATCATAAAACATAAAACCAATATAAAGTAATGATAACATTTCCACATTTCAAACACAATATATCATAAATATATTGACATAATAGAATCCTTTTTCAAAACCATTTTCAATACCTAAATACATAAAAGAGTATATGGTATTTATTTTATTCTAAAAACATTACGGATTGTTGAGAAAGCCAAAGACCAAATAATACTCGCGGTGGCGGAAAAGGTCGTTGTCGCCGCGTATGTTAAAAGAAACATTACTTTTTGTCGTTTTGTAAGACGCTTCGTAGAAAAATATTCCTTTTGTATTAAAGTGAAAGTCAAAGGGGTTTATACACCGTATAAAATAAAGTTGTGTATAAAACGAAATATGCATCAATGAAAGGAGATTGATACGAAGTCCCTTACCTCGGGTCCGACTTGAATCGATCGTTCTTTAACGTCCTGAATAATATGCTTGAGTTAATTTATACTTAATTAAGAACCTTTTTAAAGTTCATTATTCCTTTTATATCACTTATTTCCATGTTATAAACATTATGTAACCATTTAAGTTAATAATGTTTTTTTGTCAATATTTGGTTCTTAAGTCGAAAGTGGACTTCTTACAATTACATGTTATTCCTGTGGTAAAAGGTTCTTTATATCCAGAATGAAATTTCAGATTTGGAAATAATATGTATCATATATATCCAGCATATACATGTATTTATAATATTACATAATCATTTAGAGGTAAGAAATTAAATGCACCATTCATGGAGACGGTAAGCCGTACGTACGCATGAACGCTACTTTCATTTCTGTGTCATATTAATGGAATTAAAACTAAATGAGAGGTATGTATATTTTAATTCCATAATTATATTCATTATTTAGATATATCATTAATTATATATATCCATTATATACATGTACTTTTAATAGTACATTACATTTGGGGATAAGAAATGAAATGCACCGTTCATGGAGACGGTAAGCTGTACGTACGCATGAACGCTACTTTCGTTTCTATCTCATACTTTAATGGAAAGAAATAATAATGATATAGGGGTATATTATGATTCCAGTATAACATTATATATAATAACTTTAAATCCATCCTTTACACATCCCACATATGGCATTAACGAATCACATCACTTTGAGGGGGCGGTAGTCCGCACTTCCTTAAATGAAGATATCGTGTTTACCCATAATGGAAACCATAAAGGTATGCCCAAAATGAAAAATGCATAAGCTTAAAGAAAACATAAAAATATTATATATCATATATAAAAATAGTTACATCATAATGGCCACCCTTGAAGGTGTTAAATGAGTATTGAACAATCATCGTTTCGGGAGGCAGAATTTCGCCATCCACGGAAACCGTATGTTCTTTAACCATTTGATGTAGTTGTGTGAGAGTGTAGCTCGAATAAATATTATAACAAAATATTAGTATATTGAAGATACTGGTGTTGTTTCAAAAGAAGTAAATAGATAGAGTTTACAGGGTTGGAGAAGCAAAATAAAACAAATGAACAAGAGAGAATGAATTACCTTTAAAAGTGTAACTCCTTTTGATTTGAGCCTAAAGGCTTCATTTGAAAGGATTCTGCCCAAAGGGAATCCTCTAGGATGAGGAGAGGGATGTTTAGAGAGTAAATAGGCAGGGGTTGGCCGAGCCAAAGGCTTGAAGAGTGTGTGAAATGAGGTAGAGGTGGGGGCCTTTTATAAGAGGAGAGGAGGGGCACTTTTGGAAAGTAAAGAAATATTACTTTATTTGAAAATGTGTTTCGGTTTTAAAAGGTCCCACATTGATATAATTCGTGGATAAGGTGATAAGGGTTCGAAATCAACTCATCCAATTAGTTTTGGACATGTGTAGTTCATAGCTTTTACATTATCTTTCCATTTTATTTAAATCGTCAAATAATGATGTCATCGCTGCATCATTATTATGTCATAAATAATTTAATTTATTTAATGTCTAAAAATTATAGAACAAATACTATGATGTAGGAAATATTTTTAGATTTCCAATGACTATTTATAATAAAAAATCTGATATTTATAACCACATGTAAAAATTGATTTCGTAAAACATATTATGTTTGTGTAATTTTTACTTTTACATTAAATAAAAAGTTATTTATGTCATTTCCCAACCAAAGTGTCTCTATGGGGTCCCCAAGTTGACCCATGGCTTGTCTTGGTCGGACATGACACAACCAATGAGGTTAGGACATGTTTCAAGCTCATCTTATTTTATTAAAGCATTATTTTTACCTTAAACTACACTAATTACCACTAATCGCGATTAAGAACTTAATAAGTTACTATTCACCAAAAAATTATTATAATCTAATTGAACCACATTTTACTTCTTAATGACAACCATGTATGTCAGATTTTTGAAATTAAAAATACAATGTTGGAAAAATTTCATTTAAACGGAAAATCAGTCTTTATAAGTACCACTTAGTGGTTTCACTATTCATCAAAAATTGAAGTTTTTCAGAAAATTACCAAAAATTCACCCTAAGATATATTTGTTATTAAGAATTCAAAAATGAAGTCTATTTTACAAAATTAAAAACATATAAGTCACATTAATTAATTATTAATTAATTCCTGCTGTTAGAGCAAATAGCGTGTTTTTATGAAACAATAAGTATCAAAAGATTGACACTAGTTTAAGTCCGATTTCAATGTGAAATTAATTTCAACGACCACTATTGGATTTAATAGTAAAAATATTTTCTAATTTCACTTTAAAACCAATTAAAAAGATAATCTAATAATATAAATAAATTAGATTAAAAAGAGGTTTTGAATTAAAATACAACATTTTACACTATTCATTAAAAAAATGAACTTTATCAGAAAGGTACCAAAAATTTACACAAAGTAAATTTTGATGTCCCGATTCTAAAGAAGAGTTATATTTGGTCCAATAAAATTTATAAGATCGATCAAAACTATATTTAATGACGGTTCTCCGTCAAAAGGTGATAAGTTGACCTTTCGTGAAAATTAGGGTATAAATGCCTAAAATTGAACTCTCTACGTATTTTAAGACTTTATATTTTATTGGGTAAATGTAAAAACATTTAAAAACATATATAATCATATTTTCGTTATTTCCATCCATTCCCACCAGTACAACGGCTACTCGTTAACTAACATTTAAAATAATATTATTTTATTACTTGTGTGCAACGTAAGTTTTCAAAGAAACTCATCGTTGCGTACTGAGTACACTATCGAACGTAGAAACTCCTTTTAATTAAAATTAATATTTAATTCGTAAATATTAATAAATATGAAAATTCTTTATTCTTTATTTACCTGGGATGTTACATAATCAATTACATCAACCACCCGAAGTGTCCAGGGTATGTTTTGAGGATGAAATTATTTGATGGAGGGGAGAATGTAACACCCCAAGTATCCACGGTATGTTTCCCTTTGAATAATGTAGTAGCATGCATTGTATGAAACTTCAAGATTCTAACAAACCACGACAAAAAAAATTATCCATTATGAATAGAAATACCAACTTTTTGAAATTTTATAAATTTTACCTTTCAAAATAGTCTTCATTTTTGGATTCAGAATATCAAAATTATCTTAGGGTGATTTTATTGGAATTTTTCTGAAAACATTCAATTTTTGATTAATAGAGAAAAACAGTAGTTATAGTTTAAAACCAAATTTTTATATATATAATTATTTATTTTATTTAAATTTATTTTAGTTAAAAATTGATACATAATACCTATATAAGTTAAATTTAATTAATTGGAATTATTTTATAATAATTTTAGATATATAAAAATCTAATTGAACTTTTCACCGTCTTTTACCTACTTCGAAAGAGAATTTGAAAATTCAGGTAAAACATAATTTTACTAATTCTGTGAGTGGAATTTAAAAAATCTAATAGATATGGTTGATATTAGTAAGTATGATTTGGTTTAATATGATGAAAATAATTTTTATGAATAGTAACTTTTTACTTTTATTTACCACGGTTAAAAGTAAATATTGTAATTAATGGTAAAAATGATATTATTATTACCCCAACACATGTCTAAATTATATTTGAAAAGTATAATTCGACCCAAAAAAACCGCAGGAATAAAATTAGAACACCATTGGTCCATTTAGATTAGATTGGGACACTTATTTTTATTTTATTTATAGAAGAGTTAAAAGAGTTAAAATCAAAGTTTAATAACTAAAACATTTTTAATATATGGTTATACATAAGATAAATATGACTAAAATATTCATTATAAAGATACAAATATTTCATACATAATTTTAGTTTATTTATAATTTTTATATATTAAATAATTTGATTTATTTATGACACAATGATGTTGCAGTAATTTTCTAATTAATGAAATATTAAAATAATAGATATTATATATATCCAGATAAATGTAATTTTAGACTTTTTATGAATTCCAATAAATTTATATATTAATATGACATGTTAGGGTTTGTAAGATGAATTTCTTTCTAAGTAATAATGGTGTTATGAGTAAAAAAACTAATACCAAATAGTGTCAAAATTGTCATTAAATAGTTTTTAAAACTAATATTATATTATTAATTGGTATTCTATTCCTAAAAATATAAGTTTCGGCCAAAGGACTTATATAAAAATATTTTTATCTTTAATGAACCACTTGAGGTTCTCTTGTATGTTTATACTATGTTTATTTACCATATAATATAAAAATATAAAGAGACATGGTAAATGTAAAACTATTTAACTAAGAGTTAAATCTAATATATAAAGTTAATATAATGACCCAAACCTGTCTAAAACCAGTTGGTAGATTGGTTTTTGACCCATCCCCACCATAAAATTTAAATAATTCATTTCAGAGCCATTATAAACCGATAATTATTTTATTATAAAATAATATTTCTAGCTTTTCCTTAGGTGCCCTCACCCCTCTTATAAAAGGGAACTCCCCCTTCTCTCTAATTCACACCTTCAAATCCATTTTCCTCGTCAAAAATCTGCCCAAATACCCTCTAAAATGTACTAACTTCATCCTTGAGGCCTTTCTTTAGTCATAAATCCAACATATGGATCCCTTTTGATCAAAACAAAAGAAAGAATCTGAAGAAGTGGTAAATATTTCATCACCTCTTTTATGTTCCTTTCTTCTTCCACTTCCTCTTTATTTGTTGTTTCCATTATAAAACAATAACTCAAGTATCTTCTATATAATGATATGTTATTATAAATATGGTATAACCAATGTCATTATTTTGTCCTTCCTTTGAATGAAAAGTCACTATACATGCATACGTACGACTTACCGTCTCCATGTCGTGGTGTAATTGTTATTCAATACATTATTATTTGGATGGGTATTATAATGATGTGTAATTTATGTAAATAATAAATATAACATGATAATGATTCTGTATATTTTATATACCATCCAATTATATATTATTTTAATATCAAATGAATGATATTGTCACTCGTGCGTACGTACGGATTACCGCCTCCACGAACGCGATGAGATTCATTCCCCATCGTATCCATTCAAGACTAATTTTAATTTGATGATTAAAAATAATGATTAAATACTTGATATAATTCTTGATATAAATAAGATACATCCCATCCATAACAAATATGACTCACATAACAAATAATATAAAGGAAAATTAATCCATTAACACCCGAAATGACAATAATAGTAAGATATTATTAACAAAGCAATGTTAAAATATCATATATAATATAATATTAATGTATATGATTCATGAATAATTTAATAAAAATTACTTCACTATTATACAGGAGGTTAACCTACCCTAGACCAAGGAAAATTACAAGGTAAGGGTTAATTTCATAATCTCTTTATTATCCGAGGTTCTTTATACGTAATTATTTACCGGGACCCCATTTTCATCCACATCCATGTTTCTTAAAAACATATTTCAAAAAATTGTTACTATTTTATACACCATGGGTTAAAGTAATTTATAGCCTTGTTTGAATTTTATAATATGTTTGTAAAGGAATATTTCCTTCGTTTTCCAAACAAGGTTCACTATGACCGTTTTGACAAAGTTAAGGATAGAATGTTTTTTAACTTATGAGGGAGGTGCGTCTATATTACGTCGTTATAACAACTTCGAAGCTTCCATTACAAGGTTATAAAAATATTTTCAAAATAAAATTTTTCTTTATAATTATGTGACTCTTAAATGATTTCAAAATATAAATAGATATTTCTATAAAAAATGTTTTGATTTCATCAATGTCAACATCCTTTGATGGATTTTATGTTTATTTGAAGTTGATTTATTATGATACAACACCTCCTTATTATATTTAAGGTTTTGTGAAATGTTTGACTATGGATGAACTATTTTTATACCATTTATGGTTTATTGTTAAAGTATTTATTTTTCATATTCTAGTTTTAATACGAATGTTTATGTCATATTTCACCCTTTTCATATGAGAAATGTATTGGAATTAGTAAGTGACGGTTGGAGCCCGCTGGAGATCCTCGATGCATCGGTAGGTCTCCTGAGACAACTAGACATGGAATTGGCTAAGGACTTTCCAAATTTGATATATGGTTTTGGCCAAGGCCGTAATCAAATTTAGATGACTTGGCCAAGGACTTGATAAAATGTTTCAGAATGTCCGGCATTATACATTCCCTCAATATGAAAATAATATTGATGGTTCATCAGGTCATTAGACTAGTATAATACCCATGATTATGTTTTTTATGGAATTATTTACTCATCTGATATTCCTTCCATAAAAGTATTCATTTTTATTATTGTTAAAGGCATGTGGTTTCAATTATTCACCATGATTAATATTTATGTTATTTTCCGCTGAATTGCTTACCCTTAAGGAGTATTTGAGCTCACATCTTTCTTATGCTTCATTTTCCTAGGATTTGAAGAAGTTGGTTATGAGTGATTTTCAAGAATAATGTAGTAGGCTTGGATGTTTTTAATGGATTTTATTCTGTTTGTTTTTCTTTTAAATCCGTAAAGTGGAACTTATGAATGAATATGGTTTCGAATAATACTAAACTGATCGGCCTTTAAAGACATGATTTCCTTATGATCATGCCAATTTTATGTAATAATGCACCGACTCTGGGTAACTAGGTTTTGGGAATTAAAATTAATTAATTAATAATTGGATTTTAATTTATTATCCATTAAATTATGATCATGTGAAGGAACATTTCAGATATAAGGTATGGTATTATACCCGAACATCCATTTTTCATTCCAGTTACTCTTTATATATATATTCTAGTGTAATTAATATTTATTTTTATGTAATTTATATAAATTATGTGAATATGTTCCTTAATCATTTACCCATATCGTATCATCCTTCCTTGATGGTGAAATACTTGTTTTAGAGAGGGTCACATCTCAAATTTTCCAAATAATAAAGAACGATTAAAATGGAATTTCTTGATTTATTACCTATTCTCATGTTCTATCGATGATAAATTTTAAGCCACCATTATTTTTATAAATTCATTATTTTTATCATAAAAATTATCATGGTTCATTTCTATATTTTGTAAACAATTATTTTTTAAAATACTTGTTAACATTTAACATTAAAACATACTAAAGTGGAAAATTTATAAAGGTTCATAAAAACTCTATTAACTTGTTTCCACCTAAGTTGGAAACCATTGATCATTAATAGTGTTTATTTTTTAATATGAAGTCCATTTATGGTTTAAACACATTCTTTCATGGACACTTTTTTGATACACACTTTTTTAACTCATTATGACAAGATTACATTACCCATTTCTTACCATGGGTAACCCTTATGTAATTATTTTTTACTTATCTGTAATTATTAATGTGGAACATATATTCATGAACATGTTTTTATTGGGGTTCCCATATTGTTCTCTAATACATTGGGTAATGTTTTGTCTCATGATATTTCATATTGGGATAGAGACTTACCATGATCCTTTTATGCGACATTATCAACCAAGTCTTGGCTTCTAGTATTGAATCTTTTTTATGTCATGTTATATATTATTTAGAAATTCCTATACTGTCATGTTTATATATTCCCAAGTAATACATGTAATTATTCCTTATGTTTATTCTTGTTGGATTCCATTATATCATCATGATATTCCTTCTAACCTATGTGTTATATTTTATTCTTATTCTTATTCCCATACTAGGATTTTTAGCTCTATCCTTTTTTTCATGTATTACCCTGGTTATACAATTCAGATTTAAGAGATCAATGTAATATTGGATGTAATTATATATATTAAACAGATTTTTTTTAGTTAGGTTTTAAGGTTTTCTAATTATATACCTATCATCAAAATAGACTAGGATTTACGATCCATGGTTGTATTTGTTGTCAAATTAAGAACCAAATCAAGTAATTATATGTGTAAATCACTAGGGTCAGTATATAGAATCTATATATTTAATTGTGGAGTGAATGAGTGAACGTAGTCAAAAATATCATGTATTTTATTTCTTATGTTTGTCGATACCTGATATCATCTAGCGATTGATAACTATGGGATTTGTGATTGTATTGTTCTCCATTGATTTTTTATATAAATAATATTTTATTTATTATATGTAACTAGGTTCTTTATTAGTGATTTTTTAGTTATTTTACACTTTTTATTTACATTAATATGACTTTATTGTCTCTCCATTGTAGTATCCCAAACCCTATAAATAAATTGGTATCCCTATACATTGATATAGATTCACCTTATGTCCTGTAAAACTCAAATATAAATGATTTATAGTGAACCAAGTTGTTGAATTATAAATTGGAAACTATGGTGTTCTTTATTATCTCACTATTTAGGTATATGGTAGATAAATTATTTAGTATTTCATTGAATACTATGATCTACCATAGATAGGTTCATCATGAATACCTTTTAAATGAAAATTTTATGTTGTTGGTATATGTTATTGTTGGTATTGGTTTTCAATGATACATTTGATATAATTATTCAAATATGTTCTATTTCTTGTTTTTTGTTTTTTTATTTTTTTATTATCACATTGGAAACAGTCCCATGTATATCCATCATTATAGGAATGAGGGAATCACATGAAATTCACATGTATGTTAATTATTGATATCCCTGAAGGAAAAGAAGATTATTATATATTGCATCAATAGAAGCTTATGATGAAAATCCCATAAAACTTGTTAGTGTCATTCTATTCAGATTAACCACAAAATATTTATTTTTGATAATATTTCATTTGGATCCTAAATATAAATGTTCCTTGATGATGACTATATAGTCTCTTAGAGTAAGGGTATTATAGTAACCCTTGA
Source organism: Viscum album (assembly GCA_963277665.1). Classification (NCBI taxonomy): domain Eukaryota; kingdom Viridiplantae; phylum Streptophyta; class Magnoliopsida; order Santalales; family Viscaceae; genus Viscum; species Viscum album. The sequence goes on from OY728152.1 coordinate 2,113,237,145, forward strand.
TTTGTATTTATGAGAACCCAATTAATTGATTAGGTTTTTTGAGATAAAATATGTTTTATAAATTAATATTTCATACAACGACATGTATTGTTATCCCCTATATCTTCTTTGTGATTAAACCATGTGATTATTTGAAAAATGATATAGGTGAATAGTTGAAACTTTAATTATATATAATTCATTGTGAACATGGTCCTCAATGGGGTATTCTAGTATACCGTAACCTAGTTATAGTTTGATCGATAATGCGAGATAATGACTTGGTATGTTACTCCTGATGTATACATTCAAAATTGAGATCCTTATTTAAGATCACATTTAATGTGAATTATATACTGTTATTTGATATGAGACTAAGGTTGTGGTCATATGGTTTATACATTGTGAGATACATAGTTATGGTTCTAGTGGGAGAGCCTAGTTCCCTTGAGATGAGACATTTTAAACTATTGAAATGAGTTTTATAATAAATAATCATAGTTTTTTACATCTATTAGTAATATATCTTCCATATATAAAGTAATCCAATAATATGAGTTAGTGGGGATATCCTTATTTCAAATGAATTTTATGATGTAAAACACTTGTTGTTCTTTGGTATCATGCTTATGGTTATGGTATGGATATTTTCAATACATGACCATATTTAATTTATATTAATTCATGAATGGATGAATAATTATGTTAATACATGGTTAGATCTTCTATGGATTGTTCTTGTGTTGATACCTTGTATTTTAAACCAACATTGGATTTGGGTTGAAATCTTGTAATGTTTCTTTCCCTGAATTGTGAATAAGATCATGAATGTTGTTTGGGATATATGAGACTATTATTCTAATGGAACATGGTCCTATTTTTGTGATAAATATCCAATACTTTATGGAATATGGCTCATGGGATTGGGAGTCAATTTTCGTAATCAGGTGGTATGCGAGTGTACACTAAATGAGTTTGGATTCGATTGTTGTAGTATGTTCTAGTTACATATACATTTATTTGAGTTTGGGATCATTGGACAATCATATATAAGAAGTCGCCTAATTCATTTGATGATATTCTATTTGGATTTGTCTTATTGGGGTTTGTTTATATTGGTAGACGTACCTCTATTTTAAGAGGTGATATTGAAATACAGTGAGGTGAGGTGGAATGGTCCATTCTAGTTTGATCCTAGAAAGTTGATTCTAGGACTTCATGATCGTGGATCAAGAAGAGTGGAAGGTGTGTCATATAAGAACCCCTAAAGGCTTCACCTGATCAAGGATGTAACAAATGATATATGGAGGGGATTTAACTAAAGTTGTAAAAGGTTGTGAAATGAGTTACATTTGGGATTGAATGGATGTTGATGATGAAATTATTAGAGAACCCTAAATATGATGTGATAGATGAACCACATTGGTTCTTCGGTATATGAAGTACAACAACATGAAGAAGTTAATTATAGTAGTGGATGAATACTCGACTACAAATATTTGTGTTCTGATTTTGTGGAATGTTGTATAGATACTCATATGATGGTGATAAATTTATTAATCATAGATGTAACATTCCCATGTATATAAGGATTATGGAAGGATGGAGATGTTCATTATATGGTTGAGATTTCATTTTCATTTTAGTGATTATGTAGATTTTATTATGTCTACTTCCATGATGAAGTTCAATTTGATTTCTGGATATAGTATTAGATGATTTCTATACATATTTCTATATAATAAAGGGATATTTCAAGTGATCCTACAAAATATTAGTTCTGTGGGGAACTAGTTCTCAATGATAGAGAATGTCATTGTGTTTTTCTTACTGATGATCAATCCTTGGAATTAAGTAGAGTACCAGGTTCTATAAGAACTAGAAAATTAATTTGAGTGGGTGGTGATTTAGGGTGATATAAAAATTTAAATTTTATCTATATTTCGGTTAACATTATTTTATGGTCATATTTATAATCTATTTAGAAATTTGTTCAATATATCACTTACCTACTCATTCATATTGACCTTAGAGAGTGATAAATGAATATGTAAGAATGTAAAATATCGACGAGACACATATTTTTATCTTATTCACTATAAATAGATAGACCATGGAGAATATAATAATGTTGTGATGGTTATAATAGTACTCACAGAGATTCACAAGCTTGGTGGATATAATGTTTTGATTCCATCCACTCTATTATATGGTCACTATTTTTAAAAGATTTCGTTTTTTTCACTCTTTACCCAAGGCACAATTCATCTTGCTCACTCCCACACACAACATTAGTGAATGATGTTCCTAGTGTGTTGACATGGTGGTCTCCATTGATATATCTGTATCAAATGGATCAATCCTTGAATAAACTTATACTCTTTTTATGTTTTATTCCTAATTTTATAATCTTTGAATGATCTATTAAAATATTTTATCAAAATATTTTGTTCATAGAATCGATACATTCATGAAACTAGTGTTTTCATGAAATTCCTACATTCATGAAAATAATTACTTGGGGAAACTATTACCTTGAATGATGTAATGCAGGAAACCATTTCAAGACTATTATTTGACCCAAGAATAACTATAACTCGAAAAAAGGGTTCAATATAATTGTATATTTTTGGAACATTTTCATTCATAGAATATTTCTTGAGAAACTCAATAGTTTGTGTAACTCATCATGTAACATCAAACTATGGAAATTTACTAAAAGGTTTCTCTAAATAATCACCCTTAACCAACTCACAATATCTTATATCTTTTTCCCCACTGGGTTTCATATATTTATAAGAAAATATTATCTCTTTATGTAACATGGAACAACAACTTCATGAAAATTAAATATATAAAACATTCCCATTCATTATTAATTCAGGATACTCATCCTTTTCCAAGATTTCATATTTAATTTCACTTTAGATTCACCAATTTATACTACCTTGTGAATATTTATCCTTAATGATACTTTATACTTTTCAATATCTCATATATAATTAGAAATTCTCAAAAATTTACCACTCCTGAAAAATTTATCACCTCTAATTAGCCAAAATCAACCTATTAATTAAACATACTCATTTGGGAGCCATTTGACATTTCCATTAGATCCTAAAATATCATTATACATATCGATGTGATATTATTTCATAAATAAATAATAATTGGTCCACATAATTTGGTTGAGTATTAATTCTATTCATTCCACCCACACAAAAGAACATGTATTCCATCTATGACTGGAAGTCTTCCTCCCTTCCATGATTCTGTAATACCTAGATTATTCTAGATGTTTTTATAGTTAAATAAATTACCGTATTATATCAATGAAGAAAAAATTTAATTTTATCATAGTCATAAAAAAATACAAAACCCTTTTATAATAACCCATGTTTCTATAAAACAATACTCAAAATTAAGAATACTTATAAAATCTATATGAAATGGCCTATACAAAAAAACTTCCATCCCATCTACTCAATCTATTATTTTTAATTAGGATTGGCGAATCCATAAATACACTGTCATTATTCCCACAACACTTATATATTCCATCACAATCTATCAAAATTCAAATAACATTATATGACATTGTGACTAACAACATATCAAACACCAAAAGTAGTTTTGGGTCAAACATTATAAAACATTGGATTTTCTTAATAAATTTTATCACAAATATTTCATATGTTATATATTAATATCATTTCATGGATATGGGTTTGTGATTACTTTTTTCCATCGGATACAAATTTCCTCCCTAGTGATTTTTCTCACCCACATTGATATTAAAATAAAAAGTCTATTATGAATCTAGATTTATTGTTAATGATGTATTTATATTTTGGTCATCAGAGATTCGTTTTCTGTCATCTCCCCCATTGAAATACAAAATAATTGTGGGGAATTGAGCTCAAATTTCGATTATGTATCCTCCCCCTGTTGATTGGAATTCTGTAGGAGATTTACTAATAAAAATTACTACTCCCTAGGAATAAATATCCTCCCTTGAAAATATATAATATGATCTTTAGAAAAATGTTGGGATATATAGATCTCCTCCAACAAAAGGAAATGTAGACATAATAATATTTTTCTCTATCTTCGATATACATCATTAACATTTGACACAATATATTAATTTTTTTCAAGAAGAAATTCTCTTTCTTACCAACATTCTCTATTTGTTCAGTTTTCTTATATATTCAAACTATTTATAGATTTTCAATGAGTGATATTACCACCTATAATTGTGATGCCTAAATATACTCAAATCCTATAATGATATAAATCATTGTAGGAAAAGTAATTCAAGTAAAAAAAAGAGATATTATTCTAGTCATTCACTTACATTTATAGAAGCTAGATGTATAATTCCCTTGTTTTGATGAAAAGAATTTGTTCTATGACATAATAACATAAAATAAGTCAGTGAATAAGAAAATAAACTGAAGATTGAGAGAAAAAACACATGTTAAACCAAATTAAACAACATGTAAATGATAACTTCATAATATTACATGAAAAATGGTGGTTCAAAACACATTGGGAGCATGTACTATAGTTGTACTGTAGTGGTATTGTTGTCACGGTGGTACTGGAGATCAGCGGGGACTGTAGTGGTGGTAAGGCACTGTAGCAGCGGTGGTACTGTGCGGTGCTGTAGCATGCGGGTTACTATTCATAGAATGGGCATTGGGCAAAAAATTTGGGTCTATGGGCTATGTAATGGGCTACAAGACCACTAGGCCTTCAAGCTATGTAATGGGTCTCCCTCTATCCAGTTAAAAGAGGTCTTTTCTTAGCTTTAATAATAAAATGAGACTTCAGCCCCATTCTTTAAAAAAATATAACTCTAAAAAAGATATAGTGATTGACAAAAACTATCTTGAAAATACCTATATTAAAAATAATATACCTAATTGATTCCCAATGTTGAGAAATGATAAATTTTTAATTTCTCTATAGAATTTAGATAATAATTGATTAGAATGACATTTTTTCTATTATCATAATGGAATCTTCCAATAATAATGGATTAGAATGATATTTTCTTTACCAATATTTTCCAAGTGGCCAATGTCCACTCTAATTGATTCATGATATTAATGGATGATTATTATATCTGACTAAAAAACACTATACTATACAAATATATATTTCAAATATGATCTCATTCACATCCTTCTCTCTATTCTATTATCATTTATTTCCACATCAACTATTCACTTTCAGTAAATACATTAATTGTTGTTTATATCTCCCCCTTAATAAAATTCCACAATAGAAATTTATATTAGAAAAAATTAAATGCATCTAAAGTGTGGTACCTCTAAAATAATAATATAACCTGGTTGGTATTGAGAAACAATACATTGTAATGTTTTTTACTAGAATTGTTATAATTGTTTGTTGGTTGTTCAAAATTAACAAAACACACCAACTCTTCTAAATATACAATTAGATATTTATGACCCATATTTCAATTATTAATTTGTTATATTAATTCTACCGGCATAACCCTTATCATAATTTTGGTTTCGAACCTAATCCTAAATATTTGTTTCTTTAACACTCCACCCATTAACCAATTTATATAATTCTTCATTAGAGAATCGATCCTACCATTGTCAAGTGAATGTTAATGGTCACAAAAACCTATCAAGGAATTTGAGGTCAATACATTATATAGTAAAAGTGATCATAACCTATATAGTTTAATATTAAGAATGGTATAAACAGAATATAAACTAGTTGGACTAAGAATATATGTTTTCTGTCATTAATTAAGTGAAACACTTCAAAAGTATCATTAAAAATATAATTTATTAAAATATCCTTTTCATTTATAAAAATATTCTGTAAATCCTTATATATTAAAATCACTATTAAAAAACCAAATTTTTAGATTCAATTTAAAAAATTATTTTACTTTATAATAAACATTGAAAAAAATTGATTTTTTAAAATGGTTGAGTGGTCGTGATGGCTGTAAATTTAATTAATGTCATACCCATTAAGACAATGTTTTATTTAACATTTTCTATAGATGCTAATATGGAATTTTTTTGAAAATTACATATAATTTGATTTAATTTTTTTAAATAATCAATTATAGAGTTAAAATTTATTCGATAAATCATTTTATAAAGGTTAATATTATTTTGGAGCACATTTGTCAAAAACATGGTTTTGGATGAAAACATATTTTCGTCCAAAGAGATAAATGAGGTCATATTTCATTGAAAACATGTTCATAGAAATTATATGTAATAAGGAGTAGAAAATACTAAAATTACATGAAAATATATAAAAGCATAGGAGAAAAAAATTAAAAAATTTATTAGGAAATGGTAAAGTAATTTCTATCAACACATATTTAAAAATAAATAATCTTGATTAGAATGAGTCTTTCAAATAGACACTTAAAAAGATCATATATTTGCAGTTAAAATTAATAAATGGTGTAATTATGTGTATAAAATATAATCCCGTATAAAAAGTTAAAAATAAAACATAATATAATCATAATTCATCACACAAATAATATTATCCTAAAAAAATCAAGTATTTGTTTAACCTAAAGATTGTAAATTGTGTTAATAAGTCCATTAACTTCTATTAGCTTTTGGATGAAAATTATTTAACTATTTTGTAGGAGAATAAAGAAATTTATTTACTTATAATGTAACCACATGAATATTTATAATATCATATATGACAGTTATATAAGATCTTATTAACTGTTTGATAAAATCTTTCCTTATTTTCATTATTTTGGGTGTTAATTTCCATGTTTTCACATGATAGTATCTTATTGAAATATATAGTTATTAAATATATTATATAGTTCAATATTCTCCATAATAATTATGAAAAAATTAATATAATAATTTTACTTAAATATTACTTTTCAAACCAATCAGAAATGATTATTATAAAAAGGACGTATTCTACAATCATGTAGAATGTATGTTGTTTGTATGAATGAGTAACATTTCAATTTTCCACCATCCAATATATAAATGAGGTAATTAATATTTTAACTTCCCAAAATGATCATAATAAGATTAATATTTTATTATATACATATATATATCATCCATGTGGTGTTGTGATGATAAGTGATTCACATTTGTTCGTGATTGTGATATTCTAGTCATACATGAACCATGTAATTATATTTACACGAGTGAAGATAAATGAATGAAAATTAAATATAATATATCTTATGAAATATAAATATGTCTTGAATATGATAATTATGTCATTAATATCAAATATAATCACTAAATATTTCACATTAACCTTCCATGTGAAGGGTTAGTGAAAAAAGACTCACATCTCTTGGCAAGGCAATTGATTGTCACACACAGAAGAATAATTATTGTATATATCATTGAATAAATGATATATATATATATACATGATAAAGTTACTCAAAAGGTAATGATATTATATAAATAATATATATATATTATACCCATAATCATACCTAACACTGAATTGTTTGGATGAAAAAATGAATAACATCAGTTCATGATGTGGTAGTTTGTATATGGATTATACAAAGGTTACTTTTTTCAACAGGGTTTATTAAAAAGTATAAATAGGTTGAGAAATATGGATTCTAGATAAAATATTTTAGAAAATACTAACTTTTCTTTGGGTATCCTCCATAGGATAGAAATAAATCCTTCTAATTCTAGTTTTACTTGAAATATAAGTCTTATCCTATGATATAATTAATGTTGTATGTGATTTGGTATGGTCATGTCTAAACAAATATTTTAAGAATGTTTATAAGTGAAAAAGATGATAAGGTACATAATGGACATTATTATAAAAATATATTTAAATGTTAATGGTATATTTAAAAATACAATTGTTAAAATTAAATTTCAAATGATAATAAAATAAAATAATATAAATCACATAGCACGAGTTGTGATTTTATTTAAAAATATAATAATAAAATAGAATAGTAGTCACATGATGAGTGAAATGGGAAAAATATAAATGATAATAGTGAAATTTAATGAAATTTAATTTCATATATATATAAAATAGGTTGTTTATTATTTTCAAAATAAATGAAATATAAAATATTTCTATGAAGATAGAAAATAGATAAGTATTATCAATCAAAGGAGAATAGACTATTAAAAAACACTTATCAGAGATTGAAAATCTATCACACATAATTTAAATTCTGGAAAAATAATGATGTTTTTATTACTAATCATTATCAAAATATTATTAAAATTTATTTACTAAACGCCATTGAATTATTTTCTATATCACAAATTTTTAATCAATAATATTTAATATTAATCATCAAATGAGAATTTTTGTATTTTATTCATATTTTTTTAGTATGGTGGTTTTTATCATTATGTCTTGTTAGTTGTTTAATCGTATAAAAAAAATCGATATTGTTAAATAGAAATTCCATAATAATTTTTTATTTTTCATTTTTAATCCATTGATATTTCTATGACAGTTTATAAGGGTTAATTCTTAATGGTATTTTTTTTCTAATATTAAACCAAGAAAATTAATTGATTTTAATGTATAATATATAAATATATATTAACAATAAATATTATAATAAAAAGTGAAATCATAACTAAGACCATATATTCAAAACATTTATGTTTTATGAATCATTAAAAATGAAAATGTTATAGCAAAATTCTTAATAGTGGTAAATATTTAAAAAAAAATATATCAATTATAATAAATGAATAAGTATGATTATTTCAATATATTATTGAAAAATAAATTTAATAAAATTATAATGTGGTTATTTAAATTTTATTAATGTGTGACATACTATTTATAAAGAAATAGATCATTATGGGAATATATGGTTAATTAAAATTGTAATACACACATCGAAAGATGGAATATATCATTATGTATCTCCACGAAATTGAATGATTTGAGAATAATTATTTTGTCTAGAATCACACAAACAAAAGAGGAGGTAATTATTGGAAGAGATATAACAAACACTAGTGATAAAAAAAGTAGTGGAATTATTTTATATGGGTTTACAAGTGGTCCAATTAAACATGGGATTGAGTGGTAGTTACAAAAATACAATTTTTTATATATAATAATATAACATTGAAATTAATGGGATATAAAAATTTGAAACATGAGAAAGTTATTTCCTTATTTACCTCATGCACAAAAATAATTTATATGTTTTTATTTTATATTATCTATTAGTAACATTTCTTAATCCTTATATTAGTTTTATTATATACTATGATAACTCACATTTTCCTTTGGTAACATATGTTTTTACAAAAAACAAGATTGATTTTATTATCTAATTTATATGATATTATTATAAACATGATCTCCATTTTAGTAAAATAAAAAAAAATTGATCAATTATTATATTAAAATGAAAACTAATAAATTAAGAAAATTAAATAAATTGTATTTGTACACATTAAATGATTTTTTCCTTATTTACTTCTAACTAATTATCCTTCATGAAATCATATTATGTTATATATATAAATATAAAATTTGAATTATTTTTAATTCTACAAATATGATGAAATTCATGTCATGACCCATCCTCAAGGGGCACATGTTGTGACTCCATAATCCCACCTAATGTACCTAATTTTTCAGTGTAACATTTTAAATATTATGAGGAATAATTTTGAAACCAGGTGATAAGAAGATGTGTGATTCTGATGAACAGTTTTCCAAAATTAAATGTTTGAATAATATTAAACTTTAAATACAAAGTGCATGATGTTTTCCTGAAAAATTGGAATAACATCTAAATGGATACTCAGATCAGAAAGATGAGGGAATCATTGTGTTCAGAGTAGCGGGTTTACCCTATGAGAGGCCTAACATTGGCCGACGTGGGTTGGTTGTGAATAGTTGTTTTTAATGTAATGAGAATAAAAAAATTATAATAAATATATTTTTATTCTTTATAGTGATCTTTTCTTTAAATTAATATTTTTCAATAAAATCAGGGTTATCACCATAACCTTGAAATTCCTCTAGGTTATAGAGATAACCCTATCTGCAATCAACAATAATGGATTGAGATGATTGTGATATCGTTGCACCAACAGAGTTGGATAATATCGTTAACGATGAAAGAATAATAATTCTTCTCCAATGAATGATCCAAAATCTAGGTAGGAGGTCTATTTTATTATTATAAATCATCTTCTTAATCTAGGATGAATGCAGAAAAATTCAATGAACAATAATCGATACGGGTGTCACTAGTAGGATTAAATTTGACTGAATTTTTTCTCTTCATTCCTTCCTCTAAAGTGAATGGATCGAGCCTGACAAGAACATAGGGCGAGGTTTGTTCCTTGGTAGTTCTTAGGCATTTCTCCCTTCATTCTTTGCGTTCATCACTATTTGGCCCCCATGGCCACGAATTGATGTGTCTAAGTAGATACAAGAAATTTTAGACCACTCGGATTTGATGAAAATTAATTTTAAAGGCAAGATATATGATGATTGGGACCCGGGAAACCCATATCTTCAACCGTTTTGATATCTGGCCACTAGAGGTGGCCTGGTGGTTAGCAGAACTAACAAGTGGCATGAGTCCATCATGACAGTATGGCTTGGAAAATCTAAAGAAAAGTTGCATCCGGAGGTGGTGTTTTTTGGCACAAAATGGTGACTAGAGGGATTAATGTTCAAAGGTAGTGTGTGGCAGCATGGAGTGGCGACTGGAGGTGATTTTCCGTAGACGCGGTGGTGCACAATGCAGTGTCGGCGGAGCCGTGGGGACAACGGGACGTGGAGTCTGGAGTGGGAAAACAGAGATAGCTGACAAAATGGGTATCATTGGATGAGGAGAGGCCATAGAAATTGTAGGGAGAGGTGTTCCGAGTATGAGGTCAAGTGGGATTAGTGGGAGGCCATGCAGGTCACACGAGTAGGTCAGGTAGGCCGTTGCGGAGGAGACTAGGAATGTTGGACAAGGGAAACCAAACTAAACAATATATTATATTGTGTAGTGGGCACAATGATCTGGGGTGGACCAGGCATAACTTGTTGAGCTAGATCGGGCCTAGCATGCTATGCTTAGTCAGGTTGGGTTGAGAGGACAGCGTGAGATATTTTTACTAAAATTACAATCACTTTCCAACGGAGTGTATGTTTGGCAGGACATCTATGGCGTTGGGACACTTGAGATAAGATAGTATTTTTTTTATACCTTTGGTGGGTTTTATGTTGGATATATTTCTAGTGACATGGCCTTTTTACACAGCATTTACTCAGGGTTAATGAGTATGATGGGTGTGACTAATACTCATCATTCACCCTCTCTTTTAAATGTGTATTTATTCCCCCATCCACATTATATTGGACATTTTATATTAGGGTTTGTTCCATTAATTGTTTCCCTGATGGTTTTTTGGTATCATTTTATAGTCATGGGAGTATTATCCCCAATTCATGATTTCCCTACAAGAGTTTTTGGAATCCCCCAAGAGGCTCGGAGCAGATCCTTTATTCCACATTATTTTCCTTCATGGAGTCTGATATTAACATGACAAACAACACCGGGCGTTGATCATATACATAATAGTTTAATCTATATTATGTTTCTGGTATCGCCCCATATCTGTAGTTGTGTTATTCATATGATGTATCATGTCTCTTCAGATCTTTTAGTATATCTCTCTTATGATGGTTTATGGGAAAAATTACTTCTCAGACAGACATCTTCAATGCAACAAAAATTAGAAGTATGTTATCCCGAGTGAGTGGCTTGTGGAATCTTTGAGAAAAATACCAAGTGGAAGTATGCAGTTGTTGTGACATACCCCATGATATGTGTTATGGTTCGATTATATAAGAATAATTTGTTATATGATGTAAACATAATCTTGTGTAGATATTATTTTACATTTTCATTGTGTACATATTTTTGGTTTCGGGGTGTCCTTTGGAGTATTTTTATTCTCACCCATGCATGGAATTTTCCCACATTTGTCGTGTCTTATATAGATGGGGGTCATATTGAGAGATTCTAGGGTAGAATAGGTTTAGATGGATCCTTGTGAGATCAAAGAGAATGTGGTTTTCCTAGAGCTACAAATAGTATCCCCTATTCCATGGCTCCTGGTTTGGTTATATGAATAAGAGTTTCATGTTCTTGTTTAGAGACTTCATTTTGGTGGGACTATATTCTAGCCATGCTTACATTCTTTTACATTTCCTGTGTCAGTCTGGTTGTGCGTTATAGTGATTTTCATTCATTTTTTACGTAGTGTTTTTAAATTTCAGAATTCGTGGGCTTGGAGATGTGTGTGTGCATATAGGTACTAATTAAATGCCTCCAATTTTATTCATACTCTTACTGAGTGATTGGAACCATCCCTTGGACCATTGGAGGTAGGTTTGGGGAGTTGAAGCATGAGCCCCTCAGGTATTGGGCTTGACATAGTTGTATTAATGGTGTTTGGATCTACCTTAGGACTGAGAGTCTTTGATTTTTTTAGGTAAATAGTGTTATGTGTTTTGAGTTTATCTTTCAGGTTAGAGACTTCAATGTTGGTGTGGTAGTTGACATATCCGTACAATAGGAAACTGATAATATTCTTCTCAACTCAGTACATGAGGGAACTTGTTTTATGTCAAATAATGCCACATGAATCATATAGTAATGGGATTTGATAGCAATTTTTTAGTAGATTCCGCTACCCAGATATACTAATATGTCATGGTAGATATTTTTTTCACTACATAATTCCTCTGAGACATCTATCAACTATGATTCAACAACTCGATCGTGTGGAAAAATACTTTAATAAAAAGTTTTAAGATTAAGTAAAAGTCTATATAATCTAACCATAATGTGGTTCACAAGCTATACCTCTAGCTATAGAGCTACCTATGGTACCTACAGTACCAACAGACTTGGATCACAAGTTTATCACACTTCATGGGTTTCAGAGACACAGACCCCTCAGGTTCGGTGGTGAGCCTAACCCTTAGGAATATGAGGAATATCGTGAGGTGTTGACCGGAGTTCTCTTTCTACCGAGGAAGCCCACAGATCATATGGTGGCCCTAGCAGCGAGCCTTCTATAATGATCTGTCTGGAGATTGTGGAGTTTGGTTAACAAGACTCATGATGAGGGATCCATATAATTGATAGAGTTTTAGAACCCCTTTAGAGATGATTTACTATCATTTCCTCTAAAAGATATGTATATACATGAGATTCTTCTTCACTAGTAGGGAAGTACAAAAGTAGCAGATTATACATTGAGGTTTAACAAGTTTTCCAGGTACTCGATGGATATGGTGTCAAATTGGTACTTCTGGGATCATACCTTCGATAGAGTTCTGATCAGAGGCATATTATCAAGTATTATCCCTATGATCATTCCTACTTATGTTGTGGTGCATGATAGGGAGTTGGTGTTGGAGAAAGTTATGGATGAGAAGAGACAACCAGTGATAGTCATCATAGGACAAGAATGTGTAGAGACCTTGGCAGTTATGAGCTGATATCAAATGTTGGGATCTAAATACGGGAGGACTTTCTGTTGGGGGTCCTTGGAAATAGGATCTGCATTTCATGCGTCATAGAGAGGATCCATTCATCCAAGAGAGAGATGGAGCTACTCATGTGATTATAGGGTACATCTCACTTGATATTTCCCAACCCACTATGCTACTGATAGGGAGATAGTTTTTGTACCATTTAGGTAGAGCATTCAAAGGATTAGGAAGATCTGCAAGGCGGAATATGTGGTAGAGGAGAATGGGAGAGTTGCGAGAGGTGGTTGACATTTCAACTTGCTACCCCACCACCCAAGGTGGTCTTCACTAGGCATAGGGAGCTATAGGAAAGGGGTGAGGAAAGCTACTTGTGGTTGAGGATTATGACCGAGGGTCTTCATCGATGATTCTAGGTACAATATCTGTCTTTTATACTTTTGATGTGGTTCTAATAGAAATAGGTTCTAGTCAATCCTTTCTCACTATATATCTTGTATATTAACTTGAGATCCTTTTAGAACCATGGAATCAACCCTTACACTTGGAGAAAATTACGGGATGGGACATGATGATCAAACATCTATGATGATAGTGTGAACGTAAAATTAGAAGTGAGAGTTTTGGTTAGAGCCTATTAGTGATAGTGTCAAGTTCTTACAATGTCATACATGGTATCGATTCGTTTTCTTCAGTCCATGCCTAGATTTACTATTTTAGAAGAATGGTGTGGTGTGTCTGCATCAATAGATTTAGTTTTTCTTTTATCAATAAATATGAAACTCAGGAAACATATGATGGAATCGTCCATAGGAGAGTTTAACTAATCACTCATCAATTGTCTAGCATGACCCTTGGTGCAGAAGTTGTAATTAGTTAACAATTCCTAGCATTGTTGGTTGAGTGTGAAGAAATATTCCCCGAAGATGTTCCTGGATTACCTCCCCATAACGAGTTTTAATTCTACCTCAACTTACATACCATGATAAAACTAATATCCTCACTATCATATAAAATGTCTTCCATAGATATTCGGGAGATAAAGGTGTAGTTTGAGGATTTGTTGAGGAATGAATTAATGAGACCTAGTTTTCCACCCTAGGCAGCCCAAGTGTTTCTACTTTGTCATCCCCAGTGTTGTTTCCAAAATTTTTACATGGGAACATGAGGTTCTGTGTAGATTATTGGTTCTCAAACCTAATGAACATAATGAAAAATTATCTACTACTGAGGATCAATATAATGCCTCAGCCTTAAATCTTACTTAATCTTGAGTTATTACAAGATTACACATTGATGATCTTTTCATGTTTAGAGTTTTAGAGAATTATATCATGAAACTTGCATTACATTCCACATTTAAACAAAGTGGTTACAAAAAAGACAGTATTCATTCTTCCCATCAACGGAAACATATTTAAAATAAAACATGGATTCTTTCTTAACACATCCTTGACGCTATCATCCCATCATGTACCTTTCCCTTGACCTATGAAAAACATTTCAAAAACTTGGGATGAGCATAAAAAGCTTAGTAAGGGTTATAAAAATATGTAAAGGAAACATGAGTTCATATATACATAAGAATGAAATCATACTTTACCCATAAAAAATAGGCACTTTAACATACCTCATCAAATCATGAATAAATCATAGAAATAATAAGACATAAAAGGTAACATAAGGCATTCATAACATTCTTACGTAGGGAGTAACCCTCTTGGTTACGTTTGGAATACCCACCACAGTATATTACCTAAATATCTTCGGAGAAACCTTAACGTTTCACTCCATTGCATTACCCAATGCATTGGAGAGCTATATCGGTCTCACCCTCCCTTATTTTATCACGGAACCACCCATCTTCATAACAATGCCCAAGAACCACAACATAATCTTATCACATAAAACATACATAAAGGAAACATAAAATTTACACCTTCCAATAACAAGATATTAATACAACACATTGATATAAATATATTATGAAAACCATTTTCAATACCAAAATAAAACAAAAGTAAAACATGGTATTTATTTTTCTTTTAAAAAGAAGGTATGGCTTCTAGAGGAAGCCGAAACTCAAATAATGGTCACGGCGGCGGAGAAGATGTTGTCACCGCATACATACGACAAAAACATTCCCTTTTGTCATTTATTAAAACACTTCATATAAAAATATTCCTTTTGGATAAACGTAAAAGTCAAAGGGGGTTATACACCATATAAACTAATGTTGTGTATAAAACAAAATATGCCTCAATGAAAAGAGATTGAGACGAAGTCCCATTCAAAGATGGTATCCTTGGATTAATGATAAATCAGTTACATAACTATGTGTGACAAACTAAAACATGAAATATAAGTGGGTATTAAGTGTAAAACAATCAGAGGACATTCACACATAATCATAGAATGACATATTCAAGGTGTACAAGATTATCCCAAAGAATCGAAATTGGGTTAAGAAGTTCTTTTGCAAAAATTCGACAGCCTAACAGCGTCACTTCAAAATTCAGAAAAGAGATGATGAGAGATAAAAAGGGTATCTCATCACTTGGACATAAAATTTACATAAATAAGGATATAGAAGAACATATCCCAAAATAATATTATGTGAATTAAAATACATAACAAAATAAGTCTTTTAAAAAGAGGAGGGTGAAAGGTTCCCTTAGCGACATGGGTATCATTAGAAACATACGCCCCGTGAAAGAAGGACAATACAACATTATCGTAAATACTCATAAATGAAAGAATATTACACAATGAGTAAAATAATGGTCATTACATACACCACTCAAAGGAAAATTGTGGAAAATGTAGCATAAATCTCACGGGAATAAAAGTGAGATGAAAAATCCCTTATGAAAACTCGACAGCCTAACGGTGCCACTTAAAACTTCAAAAATGGATTGATGAGATCAAATAGGGTCTCTCATCATATTAACATAATTTTTATAGAAAGATGAATATAAAATAACATCCCCCCAACATAACAAAGAGGTTCTTAAAACAAGTGAAATAAAAGAGAGTACTTAAAAAGAAAGAGAGAGGTTAGATCTCTTACGAAAATTCGGCAGCTTAACGGCGCCACTCAAAACATCCAAAATGTATTGATGAGAGAGAATAGGGTCTCTCATCATATGAACATAAAAAATTACAGTAATAGTAATATAAAATAACATCCCAGTAACAAGAAATATTAGCTTTAAAATTAATGACTTAAAAGAGTGTACTTAAAAAGAAAGAGAGGTGTAGGATCCCTTACCTCATGTCCAACTTGTCTTGTTCGTTTCTTTATATTCTGGAATAATAAGCTTTGGTCAATTAATAATTGCCTAAGTAACTTCTTTATAGATTATTATTCAGTTTATATCACATATTATAATGTTATAATTATTGTTTAATAATGTTAGTTCATATCAGACGTTTTTTCTGATGTTTGGTACATGAGTAAAAAATGAACGTGTTTGAAAAAGGATTGCCCATGTAGTTTTAAGTAAATAATTTCTAGAATAGTATTAATGATTAAAATAACATATATATCTAGTAAATATTCATTTTATACTATTCCATATCATTTGGAGGTAAAAAACGAAAAGCACCATTCATGGAGACGGTAGGCTGTGCGTACGCATGAACGCTACTTTAATTTTTTGTCATATTAATGGAATTAAAACAAAATGAGAGATATATATATATATATGTTATAATTCCCGAATGATATCAATAATTTAGATGTAAAATATTAAATATATATCCATTATATATATTTACTTTTAATATTACATAACATTTTGAGATAAGAAATGAAATGTACCGTTAATGGAGACGGTAAGCCGTACGTACGCATTAACGCTACTTTCATTTCTATTTCATATTTAATGGAATTAAAAAATAATGATAAATAATATTATTTTAATTCCAGTATGTTATCATATATAATATCATTAAGTATATCCTTTATAAGTAGCACATATGGTATTAACGAATCAAATCACTTTGAGAGGGCGGTAGTCCGCACTTCCTTAAATGAAGATATCGCGTTTACCCATAATGGAAACCATAAAGGTACGCCATAAATGAAAAATAGATAATCTTAAGTAAAACATAAACATATTAGATATCATATATAAATATAGTTTAATCTTAATTTCCACCTTTGAAGGTGTTAGAATAATGTTGAACAATCATTGTTTCTGGAGGCAGAAATTCGCCATCCACGGAAATAGTATGTTCTTTAACCATTAGATATAGGTGTGTGTAATTTTAGCTAGAATCCTTCTTATAAAAACATCCTAGTATAGATAATATACTTTATTTTTTACAAAATAAATGAATAAAAAGAGTTTAGGGGGTTGGAGAAGCAAAATAAAACAAAAGGACACAAGTGAAGACATTACCTTAAAATCGAGTAACTCCCTTTGGTTTGAGCTAAAAGGCTTCTTTGGGAAGACTTCTGCCAAATGTGAGGCTTCAAGGAGTAAGATAGGGAAGTGTAGAGACACAATGGGCAGTGTTTGGCCGAGACAAAGTCTTTGGGAGTGTGGGTAAGGAGGTAGAGGTGGGGGCCTTTTATAAGAGGAGAGGAGGGGCACTATTGTAAAGTTACAAAATGTTACTTTATTTTCAAAAGAGTTTCGGATTTTAAAGGTCCCACATTGATTTATTTCGAGGATAAGGTGATAAGGGTTTGAAATACACTTATACAATAGGTTTTGGACATGTTTAGGTCTTAGATATTACATTATCTTTCCATTTTATTTAAATCGTTAAATAATGAGGTCATCGCTGCATCATCATGATGTCATAAATAATTTGATTTATTTAATTTCTAAAAATTATAAAAAAATAAAATGATGTAGGAAATCTTTTTAGCTTTCCAATTACTATTTATAGTCAAAAATATAACTTGTATAACCCCATGTAAAAATTGTTTTAGTAAAACATCTCATGTTTGTGTCATTTTTACTTTAACATTAAATAAAAAGATATTTATGTCATTTTCCAACCAAAGTGGCTTGATGAGGTCCCCAAGTTGACCCATGGATTTTCTTGGTCGGCCATGGCACATCCAATGATGGTAGTACATGTTTCTAGGTCATTTCATTTTATTAAAACATTAATCTTACCATAATCTACACTAATTACATCTAATCGCGATTGAAAACTTAATAAGTTACTATTCACCGAAAAATTATTTTTATCCCATTGAACCACATTTTACTTCTTAATGACAACTATGTATATAGGATTTTTGAAATTCAAAACACAAAGATGGAAAAATTTCATTTAAACGGAAAAATCAGTTTTTATAAGTACCACTTAGTGGTTTCACTATTCATCAAAAATTGATGTTTTTCAGAAAAATCCCAAAACATCACCCTAAGCTATATTTGATTTTCCAAATTCAAAAATGAAGTCTATTTTACAAAATTCAAAACATATAATTCAAATTAATCAATTTAATAATTAATTCCCGCTGTCAGAGCAAATAGCGTGTTTTTATGAAACAATAAGTATCAAAAGATTGACACTAGTTTTAGTATGATTTCAAAGTGAAATTAATTCCAACGACCACTATTGGATTTAATGGTAAAAATATATTCTAATTTCACTTTAAAACCAATTAAAAATATAATATAACCATATAAATAAATTAGATTAAAAAGATGTTTTGAATTAAAATACAACATTTTACACTATTTATTAAAAAATGAACTTTATCGGAAAGATACCAAAAATTCATACAAAGTAAATTCTGATGTCCCAATTCTTAATAAGAGTTTTATTTGGTCCAATGGAAATTATACAAGTGAACAAAACTATATTTAATTACGGTTTTCCATCAAAAGGTGATAAGTGAACCTTTAGTGAAAACTAGGGCATATACGCCTAAAATTGAATTCTTTCCATATTTTAAGCCTTTATCTTTTATTGGATAAATGTAAAAACATTTATAAACATATATAATCATATTTTAGTTATTTATATCCATTCTCACCAATAAAATGGCTACATTTTAACTACCATTTAAAAAAATATTATTTTATTATTTGAGTGCAACGTAAGATTCCCAAGAAGGTCGTTGTTGCGTGTTGGGTACGCCATCGAGCATAGCGTCCCCTTTAAAGTCATAGTAATATTTTATTCACAAATATGGATAAATATGAAAATTTCATATTCTTTATTTACCTGGGGTGTTATATCCTTCCCCCCTTTTGGGAATTGCGTCCTCGCAATTTTTAAAATTGAGCTTGGAAGCATCCTTGAAAGTCCCACATCGAAACAAGAGTCGGTAAAACAATCACTTTAAAATAAAGCAAGATAAGTACAGAGGTCACCTGAGTTAACCCATACTAGGATTCCATGTAGAAAAACATGGAAATGGAAGAAAAATAAAAGGGTCATGTTCTTGAGGGAGAGTGATAGTAAACATGTCTAGGAGAAAGTTCACCATAAGAAAATCACAAACTTCTGACGGGTTAAACGGTATTCGATTCCCCAGTAGGAAAAGTTAATAGACAACATTTTTGTTTTAAGTTACTTTTTATTGAGGAATTTATTCATAAGTAAACATAATCACTTATCATGTTGACTTTCATCTTTTACTAGATTCCTTAATCAAACTCATATTTTTTTCCAAAAGACGAGTATTTAGGGAGACTTGTTCGCATTAAGAGTACTATAATCAACTTCTAGATAATCACATAATCCATCAAAGAGAACAATATACTTCCCATGTCTTTAGGTTTTAACCAAAACAAAAACCAAAAAGGTTAGTACAAGGTCAGATAATCCAGAATAGGATAACCCTTTAAAAATAAAATTTATGCTTAATCTCCAAAATTTGTCCAACAAAACCCAAAGTTCAATGAGGACCATCTGATAAACAATTTGTCCATAAAATTCTTCAAAGTAAACCAATATAATATTGAAACCCAAATATTTTAATGGTTTAGTCACATAGTCTTCCAAGTTAAATCGTAACAATTATCTCTAAACAACATCAGTTGCTCATAAAGTCTCGTATTGAAAAGTAATTAACCTAATCACATATCCTCCATGATAGGTTAATAATTTTCATAAATAACCCAAAATCAACTTACTATTAATTCATAAAATCATATAACTAAAAAGAATCAGTCAAACTAACCAGGGACTTCACATAGTCTAGTGGTAGGCGATAAATACCCGTCGCACTTTGGTTGTGGGTTCGATTCCAGCTGCTTGGTCCGACGCGACGGGTAGTCACATGGTCTGCGTGTTGTCCTTATTCCAAAACTATATTATCTTCAAATAATTCCCCAAAAAGGGATAAAATCATCAAAAATAACCATAACATAATTTAACCTCAATTTTATCTCATGCCTTTCACTTAAATCATTACATATAGTAACCCATAATTACATCAAAAGTAAGGATCATATAAACCCAAATGGTTCTTTATAACTATGTCCACAAAAGAAAAGATAACTATTCCTTGAATAAAATTTGCATATATTAAACATCAGGGTTACACATAATATAAAAAGTCTTCTAATGTAACCCCATCATCAAAAGAGACTTAATACTCTTAAGAATTTCACCATAACTCTTGAAGACCTTATATGTTGACATCTTACTCATTCAACATTCTTCATGATCCATTAACCATTACTTTCCAACTTATTCTGAAATACCACTTTCCTACAAACAAAATCATGAATCATATCCTAAGATTCCAAAATAGGAAAACAATAGTCATGAAATAATACATACCTTTGATTGGTCATTGTCAGTTTCTTTATCCTCAATCGGAATGGCATTAGATATTGGTGAACGAACATTTGTACGCTCTTGGTGATCCCATTCACGAAACTTCTTAATAGGACATGTGTTTGCATAATGACTATGTACACCACATTTAAAACATTCAATTGATCCCTCAGAATGAACTTCTTTCCCTTTCCTCGAGTCAACTGGATGCCTCAATTTTCCATGGAAGGTTATTGCTTTATGACATTCATTTCCACATCTATAGCATATTTCTCTCCCTTTGTAACATTTTCCTAGGTGTTTCTTTCCACATCTTTGACACATAGGTTTTTGAACACACATACCTTTATGATTATTACATGTACTTCCCTAGGGATTTTTTTCTCACATATATGATGCCTTATAGAAATCACCAAGGTTTAGGTGGTCAATCATGACTCCAGATAGTTTGTTGAGGATAATCACAAGAGTTCTCATTGTAGCTCCCATATCATTCAGTTGCTTGCTCAAAAAACTGTCACAGTTTCCTTCACATCCACTGTTACTTTGGTGCCTGCTAGATCCAGCCATTTACTAAAACCAAAAAGGTCAGTGTGAGTATATCAAAAAAACTATCATGTACTAATGAGGAAGATAAACACTAAGATATACTTACTCATTCACTTTATCTAAAACTAGGACTCTTTCTGAAATCCTAACCATTATGTTAATGCCACTTATGCTTAAAGAATACCATAACCTCTAAAGTTATCTAAACCGACCTTTGATACAAACTATAAGGCCCCAGCCTTAAACCTTACTTAATCTTGAGTTATTAAAAGATTACACTTTGAGAATCTTTTCAGTTTTAGAGTTTTAGAGAATTAGATCATTGAACTTGCATTACATTCCACATTTAAACAAAGTGGTTACATAAAAGACAGTATTAATTCTTCCCATCAACGGAAACATATTTAAAATAAAACATGGATTCTTTATTGACACATCCTTGACACTATCATCACATCATGTACCTTTACCTTGACCTGTGAAAAACATTTCAAAAACTTCGGATGAGTATAAAAATCTTAGTAAGGGTTATAAAAATATGGAAAGGAATCATGAGCTCATATATACATAAGAATGAAATCATATATTACCCATAAAACCTAGGCACTTTAACATACCTCATAAAATCATGAATAAATCATAGAAATCATAAGAAATAAAAGGTAACTTGAGGCATTCATAACATTCTTACGTAGGGAGTAACCCTCTTGGATACGTTTAGAATACCCACCACAGTATATTCCCTAAATCTCCTCAGAGAAACCTTAACGTTTCACTCCTTCGCATTACCCAATGCATTGGAGAGCTATATCGGGCTCACCCGCCCTTAGTTTATCACGGAACCACCCATCTTCATAACAATGCCCAAGAACCATAACATATTCTTATCACATAAAACATGCGTAAAGGAAACATAACATTTCCACCTTTCAATAACAAGATATTTATACAACACATTGATATAAATACATTATGAAAACCATTTTCAATACCAAAATAGAAGAAAAGTAAACATGGTATTTATTTTTCTTTTAAATAGAATGTATGGATTATAGAGGAAGCCGAAAATCAAATAATGGTCACGGCGGTGGAGAAGTCGTTGTCGCCGCATACATACGACAAAAACATTCCCTTTTGTCGTTTAGTAAAATGCTTCGTATAAAAAGAATCCTTTTGGATAAACATAAAAGTCAAAGGGGTTTATACACCGTATAAATGAAAGTTGTGTATAAAACAAAATATGCCTCAATGAAAGGAGATTGAGATGAAGTCCCATACAAAGATGGTATCCTTGGATTAAGGATAAATCAGTTACATAACTATGTGTGACAAACGAATTCACTAAATATAAGTGGGTATTAAGTGTAAAAAAATCAGAGGACATGCACACATAATCATATAACGACATATTCATGGTCTACAAGTTTATCCCAAAGAATCTAAATTGGGTTAAGAAGTTCCCTTGCAAAAAATTGACAGCCTAACGACGTCACTTCAATATTCAGAAAAGAGTTGATGAGAGATAAAACGGGTATATCATCACTTGGACATAAAATTTACATCAATAAGGATTCAAAAGAACATATCCCAAAATAATATTATGTGAATTAAAAGACATAACAAAATAAGTCTTTTAAAAAGAGGAGGGTGAAAGGTTCCCTTACCGACATGGGTATCTTTCAAAACATACGCCCCATGAAAGAAGGACAATACAACATTGACGTAAATACTCATAAATGAAATAATATTACACAATGAGTAAAATAATGGTCAGTACATACACCACTCAAAGTAAATTGTGGCAAATGTAGCATAAATCTAAAGGGAATAAAATTGAGATGAAAAATCCCTTCCGAAAACTCGGCAGCCTAACGACGCCACATAAAACATCCAAAATGGATTGATGAGATCAAATAGGGTCTCTAATCATATTAACATAATGTTTACAGAAAGAGGAATATAAAATAACATCCCCCAACATGACAAATAGTTTCTTAAAAGAAGTGACATAAAGGAGAGTACTTAAAAAGAAAGAGAGAGGTTAGATCTCTTACGAAAATTCGGCAGCTAAACAGCACCACTCAAAAAATCCAAAATGGATTGATGAGAGAGAATAGGGTATCTCATCATATGAACATAAAAAAATTACAGTAATAGTAATATAAAATAATATCCCAATAATAAGAAATATGAGCTTTAAAAGGAATGACATAAAAGAGTGTACTTAAAAAGAAAGAGAGGAGGAGGATCCCTTACCTCAAGTCCAACTTGTCTTGTTCGTTTCTTTATATTCCTGAATAATAAGCTTTGGTAAATTAATAATTTCCTAAGTACCTCCTTAATATATTATTATTAAGTTCTTATCACATATTATAATGTTATAATAATTGTTTAATAATTTTAGTTCATATCAGACGTTTTTGCCGATGTTTGGTACATGAGTCAAAAATGAACTTCTTTGAAAAAAGATTGCCCATGTAGTTATAAGTAAATAATTTACAGAATAGTATTAATAATTAAAATATCATATATATCCAGTAAATATTCATTTTATTCTATTCCATATCATTTGGAGATAAAAAAAATGAAAAGCACCGTTCATGGAGACGGTAGGCCATACGTACGCATGAACGCTACTTTCATTTTTTGTCTTATTAATGGAATTAAAACAAAATGAGAGAGATATATATATGTTATAATTCCAGAATAATATCCATAATTTAGATGTAATATATTACATATATATAAATTATATATATTTACTTATAATATTACATAACATTTTGGGATAAGAAATGAAATGTACCGTTCATGGAGACGGTAAGCTGTACGTACGCATGAACGCTACTTTCATTTCTATTTCATATTTAATGGAATTAAAAAATAATTATACATAATAGTATTTTAATTCCAGTATGTTATCATATATAATATCATTAAATATATCCTTTATATGTACCACATATGGTATTAACGAATCAAATCACTTTGAGGGGGCGGTAGTCCGCACTTCCTTAAATGAAGATAACACGTTTACCCATAATGGAAACCATAATGGTTTGAAATAAATGAAAAATACATAAGCTTAAGTATAACATAAACATATTAGATATCATATATAAATATAGTGTCATCTTAATGTCCACCTTTGAAGGTGTTAGAAGAATGTTGAACAATCATCGTTTCGAGAGGCCGAAATTCACCATCCACAGAAATAGTATGTTCTTTAACCATTAGATGTAGGTGTGTGTAAGTGTAGCTCGAATCATTATTATAACAACATCCTAGTATATATACAATAATTTATTTGTTACAAAATAAATGAATAAAAAGAGTTTAGGGGGTTGGAGAAGCAAAATAAAACAAAGGGACACAAGTGAAGACATTACCTTAAAATCGGGTAACTCCCTTTGGTTTGAGCTCAAATGCTTCCTTGGGAAGACTTCTGCCCAACATGAGGCTTCAAGGAGTAAGAGAGAGAAGTGGAGAGACACAATGGGCAGGGTTTGGCCAAGCCAAAGGCTTTGGCAGTGTGGGTAACAAGGTAGAGGTGGGGGCCTTTTATAAGAGGAGAGGAGGGGCACTGTTGTAAAGATACAAAATGTTATTTTATTTCCAAAAGAGTTTCAGATTTTAGAGGTCCCACATTGATTTATTTCTAGGATAAGGTGATAAGGGTTCTAAATCCACTCATCCAATAGGTTTTTTACATGTTTAGGTCTTCGATATTGCATTATCTTTCCATTTTATTTAAATCGTTAAATAATGAGGTCATCGCTGCATCATCATGATGTCATAAATAATTTAATTTATTTAATTTCTAAAAATTATAAAAAAACTACTATGATGTAGGAAATAGTTTTATCTTTCCAATTAATATTTATGGTCAAAAATATGACTTTTATAACCACATGTAAAGTTTTTTTAGTAAAACATCTCATGTTGGTGTCATTTTTATTTTAACATTAAATAAAAAGAATCTTTATGTCAATTTTCCAACCAAAGTGGCTCCATGGGGTCCCCACGTTGACCCATGGATTGTCTTGGTAGTCCATGACACATCCCATGAGGGTATTACATGTTTCTAGGTCATTTAATTTTATTAAAACATTAATCTTACCATAAACTACACTAATTACCTCTAATCGCG
Source organism: Viscum album (assembly GCA_963277665.1). Classification (NCBI taxonomy): domain Eukaryota; kingdom Viridiplantae; phylum Streptophyta; class Magnoliopsida; order Santalales; family Viscaceae; genus Viscum; species Viscum album. The sequence continues at coordinate 2,113,263,114 of OY728152.1, forward strand.
ATTAAAAACTTAATAAGTAACTATTTACCGAAAAATTATTTTTATCCCATTGAACCACATTTTACTTCTGAATGTCAACTATTTATGTAGGATTTTGGAAATTAAAAACACAAAGATGGAAAAATTTCATTTAAACGGAAAAATCAGTTTTTATAAGTACCACTTAGTGGTTTCACTATTCATCAAATATTGAAGTTTTTCAGAAAAATACCAAAAATTCACCCTAAGATATATTTGATATTTTGAATTCAAAAATGAAGTCTATTTTACAAAATTCAAAACATATAAGTCACATTAATTAATTTAATAATTTATTCCCGCTGTCAGAGCAAATAGCGTGTTTTTATGAAACAATAAGTATCAAAAGATTGACACTAGTTTAAGTCTGATTTCAAAGTGAAATTAATTTCAACGTCCACTATTGGATTTAATGGTAAAAATATATTTTAATTTCACTTTAAAACCAATTCAAAAGATAATATAATCATATAAATAAATTAGATTAAAAAGAGGTTTTGAATTAAAATACAACATTTTACACTATTCATTAAAAAAATGAACTTTATCGGAATGATACCAAAAATTTACACAAAGTAAATTTGGATTTCCCAATTATTAAGAAGAGTTTTATTTGATTAAATGGAAAGTATAAGAGTGAAAAAAAACTATATTTAATGATGGTTCGCCATCAAAAGGCGATAAGTGAACCTTTAGTGAAAACTAGGGCATATACGCCTAAAATTGAATTTTTTTCGTATTTTAAGCCTTTATCATTTATTGGATAAATGTAAAAACAATTAAAAACATATATAATCATATTTTAGTTATTTCTATCCATTTCCTCCAATACAACGGCTACATGTTAACTACCATTTAAAAAAATATATAATTTTATTATTAGAGTGCAAGGTAAGATTCCTAAGAAGCTCGTTGTTGCGTGTTGGGTACGCCATCGAGCATAGCATCCCATTTAAAGTCATATTAATATTTTATTCACAAATATGGATAAATATGAAAATTTCATATTCTTCATTTACCTGGGGTGTTACAATCAATGCCCTCTTCGACCAGTTGATAGAGGCATGATGGTTCTCCAAGGTTTAACATTGATCAAGATATCGCCATTTGTGGGTATGGGATAAGGATATAATAACAACGAGTTTTCGATGGATCTATGTTCATTTTGATTACTTGTTGATTCCCTTTGACATAACGAATGCCCCCTCATTTTTCTTTGGACTAATGACCTGGATCATCCAACCCTATATAGACCGGATTTTGGTAGACTTCATTTACAATATCGTTATTTACACAATGTCCAAGGAGGAGCATACAAGACACTTAAGGAAAACTCTGAACATACTCTGACATTAGAATATTTATGGGAAACTCTTGAAGTTCCCATTATAGATTCTAGAAGTCCCCTTTTAGGGACATCATATCTCGTTAGATGTTGTGGCAGTGGACCCGACCATGGTAGATGCAGTGTTAGCATGGGAGCCACATAAGAGTGTGATGGAGGTGTGTAGTTTCTGTAGGCTAGAAGACTATTATGGGAGATTCATACATTATTTCTCTATGATATCAGTGCCTAGGAAAACATTTATCTGAATGGGGATGCCTTTTGTGTGGAAATAGAATTTATAGTCGGTTTTCCCATAGTTGATATAGTGTTTGAATAGTGCAATGATCTTGAAATTTCTTGTGGAGGGTGATGTGTACGTAGTGTTTTATAATGCATCAAGAACTAGTCTTGGTTTCATCCAAATGAAGAGGAAAATAGATATTTCCTATTTTTCACAGTAGTTCAGACCACATTAGAAGAACTATGAGACACACGATCTTGAGATTTCAGTTGTTGTATTCAAACTGAAGATGTGGTGACACAACCTGACATGTGAGTTGTTTATCGCATAATATTATCACAGTAGTCTAAGGAATATATTCGTTGAGATGGATATGAACTTGATATAGATCTGGTGGAAATCGTTCCTCCATGACTCTGACATTGAGTTTTTCTATACTCTCGGGAAGGGGAACATGGTAACAGATTCTCTTAGAAAGAGATTCTGTTCATAGATGTTGTACGAGGTTTCAGAGTAGTTGGCCTTGTTTCAGTTATCCTTTTTTATAGATGTGGGGGATCATACCTCTTGTCAATTGATGTTATCCCTACACTCTTACAACATGTCAGGGGGAACAACTTCAGGAGATTGAATGTGATATTCCATTTTCTCAAATATCCATTTGGGCATACTCCAGAAGGATTTTCAATAGGTTGGGAGAACATCATTCTTTTTAGAGGACACACAGTGGTACTATTGGTCTTACATGATGAGGTTTTGAAGGAGTTCCGCACATCTACATTGTGTGTACATTCTACTGTGTAAAAGATGTACTAGGTCCTCCAATGTCAATTTTTGTTGTTATGGATGCAGAAGTAAGTGGTAGAGTTTGATTCTAAATACATTACATGTTAGAAGGTAAAGTAGGAGAACTACATTCTAGGGGGTGTAACTCAAACCCTTAAGGTCCCATTATGGAAGTGGGATGGTATATCAATGAACATAGTGATAGGTTTACCATACATGCCATGGAGAAACTATACCACATAGGTGATTGTTGACCGACTCACAAAGTCATCCCACTTTCTTGCTATCTAGGAGTAGGGATAAGTGGAGAGATTCAGGAACCTCTACATGCGAGTGATAGTTCAGCTTCACAGAGTTCAATAAAATATTTTTTTGATTGTGATGCTCGTTTCAAATCCTGGGTTTGTAAGGGATTACAAGAAGCATTTGGGACTTAGTTAAACTTGGGCATGGTATTTCATACCTAGACGGATTTCTAGATAAAGAGATCTATTTCGGTTCTAGATGAAATAGTGTGTCCTTGAATCATGGACCTTTTTATTTATTGGGAGGATCACTTACCACTGGTGCAGTTTTTATACAAAAAGAACTACCACTTCCCCAATGGAATAGAACCAATTGAGGCCCTATACGGGTGAACCATGCAGGTCATTACATTTATGGAATAACCAATGAGAGTCACCAATCGTGGGACTAGATTTATTGTGAACTACTAGTGCGAAGGTTAAGATAATACAAGAGTGGATAATATTAAGAAATGCGAGTAGATGTTATATTATAATAGGATATAAAGACATGTGGTGTTTGAGGTGGCTGACCATGTGTTACATACACTATCACCTTGACATGGGTTGCTGAGAATTGACCAGGGAGTTGTGTTATCTATAAGGATCATAATCCATTTTCAAATACATTTTAGAGATATAGAGGTGACATTCCACCAAGCCCTACCCTCACAGTTTCACTGAGTTCCCAATATCTTCCACGTCTTGCAGTTGCTGGGTACATTCATTTTCCATCGCATATCATCAACATGGGAGAGTTGGACATCATGGAAGGAGAAGCATTAGTTTAGTACTCGGTGGAGATTGAAGATCCAAAGTAGAGGGTCCTTTGTGGGTGACTTATTCCCTTTTTTAATGTTCAGTGTAAACACAAGAATTTTCAATAGAGAACATGGGAGTGAGAGTCTTAGATTCATATGCAGTACCCACATATTTTTGAGTATCATTGTATTTGGTTTCTCAGGGATGTAAATCCCTAAGGAGGGGAGAATATAATATCTCATATTTATATGTTTTTTATTTCATATATTATATGTATTTACTTAGAGACAAGTCATTGACACAAATTTCTATTCTGAGAACCAATGTGCCCCAAAAAAATTGTTTGAAAATATTATTCTTTAGATTTTATGGTCAAGTAGTTTTGTTGAAAAAGTGGAATAACATTTAAAGAGTTCCTAGACCAAGAATATGAATGTACCATTGTGTTTAGTGTAGTTATTTTAAACTATGGGAGGCCTAACATCAGTTTGAGAGGGTCAGATGTCAGAAGTAGTTTTTGGATGTGACATGATTACTTTTTTTTAATAATAATAATTTTATTCAATGCTGTGAAGTTTTCATTAAAATAATATATGATAGGAAATTCAGGGTTACCACTATAAACCAGGAATTCCTCTAAGGTGTAGAGAGGAACCCTCTTGAAAATTAAGGACAAAGGATCAAGCATATCGAGGATCATCGTGCCAATGGGGTCGTAGGATCTCATCCCCCATGGCAGGGCATTTGTTCATCGTCAACAATCAATCCAAACTCCAGTTAGGACATTTCTTGTTTGATTTTCCACACCTTTATTTATATAGTATTAATGCATATAGATTCCACTAATATTAATTGATAGTTGCGTCATCTGTAGGATTAAATTACGTTTAATTTTTTCTCTTCATTCATCCTTATAATGAGATCGAATTGAGGCCAACATGAACAAGGATGTGGTCCTTTCCTTGGGTTTTCTTGTTCTTATATCTTGTTCTTCTACCTATTCATCATCATTAGGCCCCCATGTCAACATGTCTAATTTTACAGGAGGATCCGAGAATGATTATAACCACAAATTCAAGGAGAATAAATATCAATGGTGGGATATGTAAATATTGGCACCAAAGAAAACCTAATTATCAAAACTCTCGAATTTTGGTCACCAGATGTGGCCCAGTGGTCTATGGAATGGACCAATTGAATTGGTCTGACATTGCTATCTAGATATGAGGAGAGGAGGTGGTGTGGAAATTAAAAGAGGAATTTTGGGGTGTGGTACGACGACTTGAGGCAACGAGGGCCGAAGGCTATGTTTGGAGGCATGAAGTAGTGGCTGCAGGCGATAGTGGGAGGAAGGAGCTTATGAAGGTGTAGAGCAAACAATTATGGCAGTGTGGAGTGGCGGTAAGTGGAGATGGATGCCAGAGGTGGACATGTAGCAGGAAGAGCTAGAAGAGCCGCATGGATGTGGGGGCTGGACAGTGTGGGGACTGCTAGATACGGAGAGACCATAGGGCGCGGTGGGATGAGTGGGAGGCTATCAAGACTGAGTTGGATGCCATGCAGGCCAAGAAAGTAGGATTGGAGTGTTAGACTAGGGGAATCGAGCCACACTAGACGGCCTAATGGGAAGTGCGCCCAACGGGCTAGGCTGGACTGATCCCAATGGGCTAAGGTAGACCTTGACCAATAGGCCAGAACAAGTGGGGTCAGTTCGACCATAATAGTTGAGATATTTTAAATATGTTGACAATAACATTTAAACGGAGCATATGTTTGATTCACTGTAATTTGAATTGGGACCCTTGTGACAAGATGGTCCTTATAAGACCAATTGTGGGTTTTAAATTGTATCTATTTCAAGTGAAATTAGCCATTTACTCCTGTAATATATGTGGTCAATTTTTATGACGAGTGTGACTAATAGTCACACTACACCCTCCCTTTTATAAGTGAATTTATTCCATCATCAACCATATCATAGATGAGTTTTTATGGTCCATTCCCTTTAGCATTTTTATAAAGGTTTATTGGTATCATTTCCTACTCACATGAGTATGATCCCTTAAGAATTATTATTATGATAGAGTTATTGGAATCCCTTAAGAGACCTAGAGTAGATTCTCCATTCAATATTGGTTCCCTAGGTAGAGTTTTTGATATGTATGTGACCAACAACACCAGACATCGATCCTCTACATAGCAGGATAATCCATATTGAGTTTTTGGTATTACCCCATGTCCCTGGTAGAGATCCTCATATAATATATCATATCTTTTCATATATATCAGTTTTTTATTCTTGTAATTGTTTCCAAAAAATAGTAATTCTTAGACGGACACCATCAACGGTATCAGACATAGGAGTGTGTTATTCAAGATGAGTGCCTTGTGGAATATTTGAGATGAATCCCTAGTGGAGGTATGTAGTAGTTGTGACATACCCAAGGATGTGTGGTATGGTTTGAGTACATTTGGATATTCTTGGAATATGTTGTAGTTATATACTTTCATGGAGATTACTGTACTTTTCCTTTGTGTACTACATTGTGGTTTTGGGGTGTTTAACTGAGTATTGTTTTACTCTCCCCTGCAGGGGCTTTTCCTGCATGTGTATCATCATGTGAATATAAGATACATTTTGACAGAGTCAAGGGTAGACCATGACTAGATGGGGCCTTGTGAGATCAGAAAGATTACAGTGTTCATACAACATCCTACAATAGGACTAGTAACTTTACTTTAGGTAGGGGTTTTCAAAGACCAGTTTCAAGAACTTGTTTAGAGACATTCTATATGGTGGGATTGTATTCTGGCCCTATTTAATTTCTCCCACATTCATTGTTGTACTATGGTTTTGGGTTATAGTGTTTTTCATGCTTTGTTTACATACTTTTGTTTTACATTTTGTCATTTGTGGGCATGGAGTTTGGTTTTTTCATTAATGTACTAAGGTAGTTCATCCCATGTTAATGATATTATTAGTCTATTATTGTCACCATCCCCTTGCCTAATAGAGGTAGGCTTCAGGATTCACGACACATGCCACTCTAGGATCAATCATCACATTTTACTTTTAAATAATAACATAAAATATATTATAATACAGTGATTCTAAGGAAAATTTATTTATTTGACCACTATTAATTAAAAATTAATTACTAATAATTTTATAAATATTTTATTGTTAAAATTAAAATAATTTACTGATTATAAATTTTTTTTTAAATACATAATTTTTAAAATGTAATTATTTTATTTTAAAATATATAACACATAAAAATACCATCTTAAAAAACATTTTGAAAGATAAATGAATAAAAAATATTATTTTCTATTTTTCTCTTTACAATGATTGTTTATTGTAAATAAATATATATTGTTCAACCTAAGAATATTATTTTATATTTACCGTATATTGGTAATTCTGAACTGGTTATATGTTTAAAAATATTACATATAATGAATATATATCTTCTTTAATAGTTAAAAAATAGAAAAATTATGATGAAAGTGTTCTATAATTTCTTCCATTATAATTTCTCACTTCATAGTTTCCTTTTATTTAATTTTTTTTTGGATTTCATTATATAGTTTCTCTATCTATAATGATTTTTACAATTAAAAAATTAGTTATTTTAACCATTATAATGATGTGTGATGATGATCCAGGGGATTTCCAAATTGAAAAAAATATAATTATTCATTTTTAATTGATGCCTAAAATTATATTTTAATCATTTAAGCGTTATCTTAATAAATTATATACAATAATTTGTTTATTGTTGTTTTATTAAAGACACTTATTATCCATGAATAAGGGGGTATTAATTTTAATTAATATTTTACATAAATCATTTTCAAATAATGTTCATATTAGAGTAATATAAGTAACATGGGAAATGGAAATTCAGAACTGAATATTGGGACTTAAAATGATGTCTCCCTTAGGCTAACAAAATCAATCCTTCTTTAACCATGATAACATGATATGTAGATGATATTTTGTTCCTTAAACAATAATAATTAACATAGAAACTGAAAAAAAACATTTCAATTCATCATCATTTAAATTACTACATTGATCTTCATAGTATAATATTTCCTCTTTTGAGACCAAGTATGAGGAGGCTATAGTTGATCTGAAACTGTAGATTTTGTAAGGGAACACAAACATGATATGTGTTTCTATGGGGAGGGGGTATAGAAAATATGATCAGATGGATATTATCTAATGAATATGATGTGGTCCTTTACTGTTTAAATATGTTATTATGTAAATAATATTCAATATCATTGGTTTCATAGTGTTTTTGATATCTACATGTTGTTTTTGAAGCATGGATGAATTTTTATGATTCATAGAAATTTGAAGAGAGAGTTTTGTGGATTAACTAGTGTTATATATAAAACTTTTCTGTAATATAAGAGAACATAGCATAATTTATGATGCATAAGAATAAAAAATTTGAGGAAATATTTTAATAAAAATGTTTATATAGTGATTTAATTTTAATCTGATGATGCCTATAATGGTAATTCATGACATTAAACTCTTTCATCAAAATATAATTTCCCACAATGATGTACAAAATTATATCGTATATTGTAGGCGATAATAAATTAAATGATTCCCATCATTTATGGTCTTAGGGAGTCATTTTGAAGTGATATAGATCATAACATATGTATTCAAGGTATTAAAATTATTTGGATATTGAATGAGTGGTTTAATTTTTGAAGTGGATTAAATGGGACAAAAATCATCAAATCACACTACAAGAATTCAGCCAAGAAAATCTCTAAATTTCATATTTGAGAATACGTTTAGTGGCCAGTCCACAAAATATTATTCCATTCCAAAATCGATAGGTGGGTTCGAAATCATTTTACTGGAAAAATATATTTTTTCAATGAAGAATATTATGACTTTGCAATTAATAAAAATATCTATAATGAGAGGTTTCATGTTATTAAATTTTATATAATAATTGATTATAGTGTTTCTTATTTGGATCATTTAATGATCCATGTTATAATAAAAATTAATATTAATTGGTTTTCTATCATAACAAATTGTTTCTAGAAGGATTATACTGAAATGATAAAAAGGATGAAGTGGGATTAGTTAAATAAAAATTCATCGTTAAAATTATTGTTCTGAATGTAAATTAAAATGATGTGGTAAATTTATTTCTACTATATAGTAATGATTAATTAATGATAGATTATGATGAATATGTTTTTTGCTTATAGTTTGTATGATATGATATTAGAGAAAAATGTAAATATGAAGAACAAAAAGAGAAGAATAATCCATGGAGGAAGAATCGTAACAAATACATATTGGTGGTACAATTTTATTTAAGTATATATTATTATTATATTTCAATGTATCCTATAATTTTTGAACTGGGGTATTATAACATATTTCAAGAGAAACATTATCTACCAAATATTAACAGTCATCAAATGTAAAATATTCTCAATGAAAATTAATGGATCATGTGATTGTGGGTTTTAATAAATTATTCCAAGGAAGTGGAAATTGTTTTTGAGAGGTGAAAATTATAATAATTGGTTGTCATTACTATGTTTATGTAATCTCATTAACCATATCGTGTACCCTTGTATCTCAATGATTGAGCTAGTCCTGAGAAACCCCAAATCGAATTCCTGATCCCCATGGTTTGGTGACTAGCTCCTAGAATCGTACAACCTACATGTGGGAATGATTTTTCCAGAAAACATAGAAGAATGAAGATATGAAAGACAATAAGAAACAAAAGAAACTCTATTTGGAGTAATGTAATAGAATTCCCCGAGGAATTAAAGTCCAAAGTACAAAAACCTAAGTATCAAAATATGGAAACAATACAAAAGACCCTAAGGAAAAAAAGTCACCATGTCCACGGTTCAATACCTAGATCCACATCCTTGAGATCGTTTATTCGTTCACGATCCTAGATGGAGATAATCTATAATCACTTGAATGAAAAAAATGGGTGTGAGACAAATCCCATTTAGATTTCATCATAGATTTTATAACTAGATGCCATTATATAATCAAACATTAATTTTCATTAAATTTTCAAATAAATAGTTTATGGCATAAAATAAATATTTTTAATCAAATCATGATTGAAAACATAAAAGTTGTAAATATATAAAAAAATTCATGGTTCACATTTAAATTAAGGGAAATAAATTTCAAATTAATTAATTTACCTTTAATAAAATGGGTACCATAATGAAATGGAAATTTTCATAAAATGGCCTAAATAAACACATTTTTATAAATAAATTTTATATAAACTTATAAGGGATGTAAAATATTGTATAAAAATGGAATATATATATATATATATATTACAAACATTGAAAAGTGAGATACATGTTCATGTGATAATTTGGTATAATAGTTCATATAATGACCCAACACTATGAATATGAAAATATATGTACACACGCCCCTAGATCAAAGGCCAATTGAATTCATCAAAATCCCATAAGTGATGTGATATGATGATATGATGTTTCTGAAAATTGTATGTCGTGATGTTTTTTCCAAATTAACACACTAACTGCCTAGGCTTTCATGTTCTCTATTAAAAATTATTTATGGTCAAGTTATTTTATGTCTTCTTAATACTATTAAATCACATACTTCATTTCAATATGACAATTTTATAATTAAAAAAATAATGGGTTTTTAATCAAAAACATTCCTTTTCAAAAAGATGAAACCACAGGTCTTCCATCAAAAACATTTTATTCCCTTCTAAATAATTATGGATTTGAAAAAAAAATCATGACATTTCTCAATCCATTACACAATTCAATTCATCAAATTCAATTTTCAATAAATTTCATGAATTTCATCACAAACCCCTAATTAACTAGAATTATTTTTTTCACAAGTCATTCAATGAAAAAAATTTATCCAAATATATCACACCATTAAATTTATTCAATTTCCAAGAAATCTATTATTTAATTTTAACCTTTCAAATTACCACAATTTTCATAACCTCATGCCAATTCAATGGAATTGGGGGTTTCCCTATTTGATGATAAAAACCCATTCTTCTTAAAAAATTCAATTCACTGGAATTGGGTATTTCAAATAAAACAATTAATACCAAAATAATTAAAACCAAATGACTGAATTTAATTCAAATGTATTGTAGATAAAAATTTAATTTAGGATTAATAAAATTTGGGCATCGCAACGGGACCACCATCCTTTGGATCAATGGATCTCGGAAACCCAAATCCTAGATGGGATTGGTTGAAGAATGATGAAAATTGTAGGATCTGGGAGAAACATGATTCAAACCTATGATATGATATATAATAGTAGGTATTAGATTCTTCAATAACATACAAAATTATTTAATATTCTAGGTATAAAGAGAGACACTTCCGGAGTCCAAGAATGGGATGATGAAACTCATCAGAGAAGGATCAACGAACGTTCTCCTAGATTTGGATCACATTGGGGGGGTTCGAGGGTCCAAGAATCTTCCTCAGAGATCCATGTTGAAGAGTAAATAGTTTGTGATATAGTAGGTCAGTACGGGACCATAAAAAAGGGTTTGAATTTTTTTTAAAACAAATAGATTAATTGAAATCTCATCCACACAATTTTTTATTAAATGATGCACGACTTTAAAGAATCATGCGCTGGTCATTCACTCATTATAATTGGATCGCAATCATGAAACAACTAATCATATTAAAGATGTGTGGAGAGATCATTCCAAAAAATTTAATTCTCTAATACCATGGCACATAGTTTAGTAAATCATACACAGAATGTATGCCAACTATGCACCTGCACAACAATATCAAAATTCATAAATTTTCAACCTGAAATAACCCCAAATAAAACTCTAACAATGATAATTTAAAAGGAGGGTTTAGTAATACCTAAAAATAGTAACTAGTTGTTACAACATCCCCAACATATAATCTTTCAAACTGATAAATTTTATGATGACTATTCTGTGTCCAAAAGCTGATGCCATTAGTCTCTCATTAGTGCCTCTCTCTCCCATATCACATGAGAATCAGAATCATGCTACCATAGTACATGAACTAAAGGTATCTTACTCATGAAACATACCTTGATTTCAGAATCAACTATCAAAACTGGTCATTCAGTCACCAAAAATATAGATCAACATTATGATCAATCTATCTTAGAACATAAGATAAATAATATTTATACATTCTTAGTTGTGACACATGAAACATGTTATGTGTCAACATAAGCTGTGGTGGTACTGATAAATGGTATAAAACATTACCTACCATATGAAAAACCTAAAATGGTCTAACAAAAGGTAGAGAAATATTCACTTTCCTCCCAAGCCATCGATGATCGAACCGGAGCGAAACGTTCATGAAATCCTAATCACCATCTAAAAACTCCAATGGTCTATGGTGATAATCAGCATAAGATTTATATCAACTCTATTCCATCAAAATCCTCTGATGTGTCAACTGAATAATTTTTGTCATCTATTGAACCATGCTTGGTCCATCCAAGAATATTTCTCCAATCTCCGACCAACAAAATAGATATTTACAAGCCTGACCATAGAATGCTAGAAAATGAGCCATTCTCATTGCGGACAAGTTACTATTATGGTATGAAAACTCAACCATCACCTAGTGAGCATCAAATGCCAAACCAAATTTTTGAAAACATGTGTGAAGCATATCCTCATGAATATTTATAGCTCTTTATATATGGCCAACCCACTATTGATGGTATGTCATAAATAAATAGACATGTGATCCTAGTTTCACTGGACAACCTCACCAATAATGATATTTTAGCTAAGGATCCCTATTAAAGAGTATAATAGATTGTACTCCATGAAAATTGAAAATAAAATTCACATAATGATTTACCAAATTCTCAACTTTGGTTGTATCGTGAATTTGTATAATTTTTTCCTATATGGTCATTATACTGATGACAACCCATATCACATTATTATTTCTCTATGTATGAGTTATCACAACCACAAATTCTATAGAGATCACATCCTACGTCCATGTAGAGACTGGAATTGGGTAAAGAAAACTCGAAGGCTTATGATTAATGGAATTAAATGGTTGTCTTGCATAAAAATGGGAAAAACTCATCAATCCCCATGTCTAATACATGACCACCATAACTATCAATACAAGTCTTGTAATGTATTTCATGTTCTTGGGTGCACTTCCCAATGGGAATTATAGAAATCCCCCAACACATGATTTATTATTGAATATGGTACCATGAAATGGTTCAAAAGGTATAAATTTTCTACATGGAGAACTGCCATCATTTATGGTCTCCCAATCATAAAGGGATTCTCTAATTTTACAGAACTCTTACAAAACCTTCTCCTATACAATAATGTACTTGAAAAGAGAATATTTCAACTAAATTCTAGCCAAGAGAACATCAACCCTAGATTCCTATACTTCAATGTGAAACTATGAAAAAAGATCCATCAAGATCCACTCTTTCTAGGATTATTACCCTGACTGGGTCCAAATTTTCTGACCGAAATCATTATAAAAAACATTCCCATTCCCTGGGGTATAGGTGATGTCAAAATCGAAAGGTTTTAGGTATTCCTTCAAATTCCTCCAGCAGAGTTTCTAATATTATTGGGAGAAGATATAACTCATGCACCATTGGTCTGAATGCATAAGATGCCTTTATACGTAAAAGTTATTACGCAAACTCTTAAGCATTTACATCAAAAATGAGAGTTCCAGATCGTAAGTTGGATAATTCTTCTCATGTGTACTGTGGTAATGACAACCATAATCAAAGACGTGATGACATTGCATTAGAACACATCCCAATGCTGAACCCAAAAGCATCATAGAATTTTGTATAGCCATACATGGTCTGTGGAAGAGTCAACACCAGCCCTTTAGTCAAAATATGTTTTAGCTCATCAAAATAACTCTAAAATTTCTTATACCATGAAAAATTTACTTCCTTTTATGTTATTGTAATCACTGTACTGGCCATCTTATGTTCGTTCATAACAATCCAATGGGAATATCCAACTATGCAAAAGAATCTCCAAATCTCAAAGACATTTCATGATTGTTCCCATGTCATAGAAGCCTTTAAATTATTAGTCTCAACATATATGCCATGTTACTACACCATGTTCCACAAGAAATTCACATCCCAGATCCGAAAATTAAATTTCTATAGTTAGGTATAATATTTGTGACTTCTCAACAAACTAAAATCTAATATTAGATGATTCATGTGACCCTCTTCGGACATAGAGAAAACAATGATTCTATCTAAAAAGGCCACCCAGAATGTATCATGATAATCATGGAAAATAATATTCATAAATTCCATGAAAACAACAAGTGAATTGGGAATAATTAGGTACTCATAATGATTATAACTAATCCAAAAGGCTGTATTTTTAATGTCAGATTCTTTTATCCTCAAATGAGGGTAACCATATCGTAATTCTATGTTCAAGAACCACATTTCACATATTAAAAAATCAAATAGATAATTAATAGGTGATAATAGACACCTTATAATTATCATTATTTGATTGAGTTTTTTATATTCATCACATATATGAAGAAAACTATCACCCTTCCTTTCATAGAAAACATCAACCGCTCTAGGTGAAACTCTCGGGCGTATAAATCAATTTTCTAATAAATTGTCCAATGAGTAGTTCAAAATTTTTATTTATGTTGTGGTTATGCAGAAATACGAAATATAAAATGGTTGAGAACCATACATCAATTAAATATTAATGAGAACCTCACTTACTGATGGAATACTCGAAAGGTATAATGAAATAATATCTGGAAATTTTACGATGGTTGGAGGGAGATCAACACTGAATTATTCCCACTCCAAATTAATAGAAAACAAATATACCACTTATCAAAACTATGTGTAGGAAGTTCTGTATTTTCTTGACCAGGTGTCCCATTATGCTCAGATGGAATGATTAAGATAATCTAGAGTATTAAATGTGACATCTCATTGATAACAGTCAATTTGGGATTTATTTGTAATGTGTCAATCCATCCAAAATATGTCGTCAAGATGTTTCATGTCGAGAATTAGAAAACACTGATCAATATGAACATCTAATAGAGATAAAAAAAAAGTGAACCTATGGAGACCATGTAATCTCTTCATACAAAGGGGTGTAGTAATATCCATTTCATCAGATAAATCCTACATATGAAGATTTATCATATTAACAATATAGGTGGAAATAATCAAATGAGAATCATGGGTTTCAAATTGAGTTGTCACTAATGATGAAGCTATAACAATGGTACATCTCACAATCACTGGACCCATATCATAACCCATTGGGGACTCTATTTCGGCCCAAAAAAGATTCATTCTTGATTCCTATTTCTAGAAAACTTTTCTACAAGAATAATATTATTGTTCCATTGTTTTTGAATTTATAGAAGATCTTGTTCCACAACATTGAGTGGAATAATCCAAGATGAACCTCTATAATTGTCTTGAGCATCCATTAGAACCATAGTTCTTTGGTATCTTCTTTAAAACCCTCTTTGAATTCCATAATTTTCCATTCATGTAGAAAAATAAAGGACAAATTCTAGGCACTGTAGGAGGTTTAGAAAACCCCTTATGTTGAGAACCACCACAATGGTCATCACACAATATCTTTCCATTGGAGGAATGCACACTACTACAAAGATAGAACCTAATTCTGAAAACCCTATCATTATAGTCGTCTCCATCTAGACCATCAACACTCTATATAGAAAATCATCATAAGAAGTTAGTTCCATCAATAAATCCTATAAATGAATATCTAGTTGAATCTTTAACAATAATATTCAATCCTTTATTCACTCATATCATACTATTTTTGGTGTGAAATACATGAGCTCAGTAAAATGGTTTTCATACTCTGTCACAGTCCTGGAAGGATTCTCAAGTTTAAAAAACAATACAAACAAGGACAAAAACATCGAATTTTGGTATATCTGTTTAGTGAAATGAATCTTGAATTCATTCCACTATAAGATCTCAGGTTTCTTCACAATTACTAGTGTGACCAACAAAAGTTTTCTCTGTCTTTCCTTCTTGATGGTGGTACACTACACCTTGCTTTTTTAAGATCTTTTGAAGAACCCAATCAATCATTCCATTCCCCTGGATCATTCCTATGCATCTTTATGGTTATTTCATCCTTTGAATGGGGCATGATACTAGAGAAGGGTATCTCGAGAACTTATCTTGACAACATCCCTCTAAGGTTCCATAGATGAAACTAGCTTGGGAACTAGAGTTGTTCCATGTACCAGAGCATGAAAAGAGTGTACAATCACTTCAAAGACACTCTATTCCATTGGAAGATTCCATCACTAATTTTCATTAGTATATTTATCCTAGATCAGATTATCATGTCTTCTAGGAATAATGATTCTATACAAAATCGGTAGACAATAGAGAAGTTGTTTGAATAACAATCAAACTGAGTGTAAAAGGAAATTAATTTCCACTGATAGAAAAGAAATATTTGGATTTTAGGGAATGAAAATCAAAATAGGGACAATACAATAACTAATACACAAGTAATCATTCCCAAACCCCCATTAGTGACTTCAGGTTCACCCTAGGGTGAGATAACCAGCCACTCAATCGGAACTACCTCCTACGTCCTGACAAGATTTTAAAAATGCATAGAGATATCAGGAAAAAACATTATTCCTCACATCTAATACCGCGTTTTGAAAAACCATCCCAGGTACCCTAGAATCCATATGACCGAGCTTGTCATGTCGAATCTCAAAGGGATTTCTTGATCCCCATGGTTCAACCACTAGCACCTTGGAAAATATAATATGCAAGTGGGAAAAAATTTTCTACAAAACATAGTAGATGAAATACAAGAAAAAAAATATTCATAAAAATAGAACTCCACTAGAAGTAATGTACTAGGATTAAACAGTGCATTAATCCATAATAAAACAACCTGAGTACCAAAATAGGGAAACACTACCCATGATCCTAATGAAACAACTCTCCAAGTCCACAGTTCAACAACTTGATCATCCTCCATATTAACCATCCACGATACTCAAACCTGGAAAGAGATAATCTACCAACACACAAAGGATGAAGTATTGAGTGATCCAAATCAATGTAGTATTTCAAAAAATATTCCATAATCAGATTCCTATAACAAACCATTTAGTATTGTGATATAAATTTTTAAATAATAAGGTTTTTCATTCACAAAATTAGTTTTATGCAAATCATGATTTACAATTTGAATGATGTAAATAGATTACACAAATTCATTCTTCACATTCCAAATGATTTAAATGCATTTCAAAAGATAAAATTTACCAATAATAAAAAAGGATACTTTATGAAAATGGAAATTTTCTCAAAATGTATTAAATAAACACATTTATATAAATTTCTTTTATAAATTCATAAGTTATGTAAAATAGTTTATAACACTTGGATATATATAAATTCCAAGAAAACATGAAAGAAACATGTTCATTTGTGAAGTAGGTGAGATAATTCTAGGATATAGGGACCCAAAACTGTGAATACAGAAAATTATTTACATACAACCCTTGAACCAATGCCAATAGACTTCACCACCATCTCATAAGGGATGCAATGTGGTGAAATGATATTTTAAATTATTGATTGTTGTGATGTTTTGTCCAATATAAAACACTAATAACCTATGGATTTCATGTTATACTATATAAAACAAAAGGGTAAATTTATTATAATATTCTTTAAAATACAATTAAATCTCATACTCCATTTCAATGTGAAAATTTTCCCTTAAAAACCATAATAGTGTTTCAATAAAAAATTATCAACTTAAAAAATTTTGAAACCATTGGGTTTTTAGAAAACCATATGTAATGAATTTTTCATAAACAATGATTTGGAAAAAATTCATGAAATTTCACAATCCATGAAATAATTAAATTCAACAAAATTTAATTTTCAATCAATTTCATTAATTTCATCACAAACCCACAATTCACTAGAATTGGGTTCTTCAAAAATCATTCCCTAAAACAATTCATCAATTAAATACCACAATTCAATGGATTTAATTTACATTGAAATTTAATTTAAATATAAAAATTTAAATTTCAATAAATTCCACAAGTACACCTCAATTTAATGGAATTGGGGGGGGGGGAGGTTGAATTTCAATCCAAAAACCTATGCGTAATGAAAACCCCAATTCCCCAAAATTGGGTCTAACCAATAAAAAAATTAAATTCTAAATAATTAAAACCAATAAACTACATTAAATTCCTAAAGGATGGGATTACATAAATAATTTTATGTTTAATAAAATTTGGGCATCATAACTGAACCACCTACTTCGGGATCAATAGAACTCAGATAACCAAACCATATTAGAGATTTATCAAAGTAGGATGTCAATAATGAGATCTTGGAGAAACAAGATTCAATCCAAGGTTTAGATCTATAATATCGATTATTGGATCCTTCAAAAACATAAATATTTATATAAACCCCAAGGTAGAAAGAGAGTTATGGTAGGAGTCTAAGAATCAAAGGTGGAAACATACCCAAGATGGATTGACTAATGGTTGTATAGATTCAGATCGCATTAGGGAGGAGTATGAGGGGGAATGAATCTTTCTTCAGAGATCAATATTTGAGAGAAACCATTTTGGGACAAATGAGGTCTATCTGGGACCTAAAAAAGTGATTTGGGATTTTTTTTTAAATAAAATGGATTATTTAAAATCTCATCTACATAGTTTCCAGGTAAAAAGTGCATGGATTTGAAATATCATGCATAGTCCATGTGCCATTTAAAAATCAGTTTAATAGTTTCTTGTAATGGAACACAAATCAAAACATGTGTCTGGATCATGATATCTTAATATTTCATTCATTTAAATCGGGTCAGAATGTTGTTTTATAGATTAAAAAAATGTATTTGACTTGACTAATACACCCCACACCCCATTAGAGAAAATGTAGTATTTATACAAGTCATTTTAACGTGTAATAAAATAATGGTTTGGTTTCCTTAAATTATGAACATGGTTTATTGAGTTTGGTGAAAAAGGGATTCATCGTGTTTGATGTTTCATGTTCTAATCATCTTTACAGAATATGGAACAAATAAATTTTTTGAATAGTAATGGTATTCTAATATTATATTGGAAATCTATTATATACATAATGAGAATTTCTTTCAATGTGATTAATAAATTATACATAATGTATTGAAGGCTCATATTAATAGATATATACAATTTTCTAGAATATCATCTATAATGATTATGGGTAGATATAATCGAAAAAAATTATATGTCCTCATTATTTCAGACTGACATCTTATTCATTGAATATATTTCCTTATTTAAATATTTTTTAATGAAAATTACATTTTTTATAATATGGTAAAATATATATATAAACTATGGAAGTGTTGTAATCCAATAAATTGGTTTGGAGTTTGAAATATTATAATATAAAAATAATGTTGATTAAATAATGGTTAAATTATAAACATGATACAATAAAGTAATTATAAATTCTAGTAGATTTGGTGGTAATTTGAATTATTGAATTGTTATTAAAAAGATACTACATGTGTTCCCTAAAATATTCATACAAAATTTTATTCCCTTGAGGACTGTGATCTAAATCATATTTTTTCAAATAAATGACATAACATTTTTATTAATTATGAAATGTGTGTGAGGCGTTATTTTATGAATAATTCTAAATATAAATATTAAATATCATTACCGTATTGAAAAAGTGAATATACATAAATAATTTGATATAGAAGAAGTGGATATTGATGATGAAGAAGCTGTTTAATTATTTTTTTCCCAAAACATGTCATTCATCTAAGAAATTTTTATAATAAGAAAACCAATGAATCAATGTAATATTCTACTTATGTGATTCATGTAATGATCTATTATAAATCTAATAAGACGATTTATAATATAAATGGAAATGAATATTTTGAATACGAGGATAAAAAACTAAGGATTAAGTTATTGTACAATTATTCATAACTCATGAATATATTATATTCTTCAACATGTATGTTTAATAATTTTTTAAAATACAACAAGATTAATTTCGTTTCTATACTAAATTAAGATGATAGTAGTGATGATATTGATGATGTTGAAATAACATTAAGTGGGTGAAAAATTTCTGATTTAAAGGTGGAATAAAAAATTATAATCAATGATAAAATAAATTATTGAGGGGTAGATGAAGCATAAATATGTTTTTTGTTAAACTGAGAAATGATGTATCTTCATTCATATAATTTGAATATAGATTATGGTATCAAAAATTTAAATAAATAAGGGAAATCATCAATAAATAAAGAACTTTTATTGTAGAATATACCACAATGTTTTTAAATAATATTGAAATTTTGTAGTTCATTCATTCTGAATAGATGAAATTGATTGTCTAAATGGAATAGAAGGAAAATAATATAGAGTATGTGTATGATAATGTTCAACAATGATTTTTGGGTGCTGTTAAAAAATAAATAGGATAAAAATACAAATTTCATAATTTTATTCAATATGTTTTCTAAATCATGAAGAAGATAATTGTTGAATAAATTTCTATTAATAAATGTGTTTAATGAAGATGAATCTGTATTAGAGAAAATCACTCAAAAAAATATATGTTTTTGATGATTAAAATGAAATTAAAATCATATCGAAATGATGATTCCATGATATCATCTAATAATAATATAATGAATAAAAAACTATTGGAAATATACTTAAATTTTAATTTGGTAAAGGGGCCCTATATATTTTTTAAAGAACGTAAGAAAATAAATAATTTATATCACATCAATAAGATGTTTTTAATGAAATTTAACCATTATATGGATAAATATTGTTTTATAAATGATTTTTAGCCCATTTCAATTTAATTTTGTTTCATTTGACTATATATCTTCAAACCGAGATGGTATCAGAAGAAGAGATTTATTGGGAGTAGGCCCATTTAGGGAATGAATGTTTAGAAAACGCCTATTAGTTATAGAATAATTTTTTAAAACTATTTTTAATCCAAGGAATTTTTTTTTTCGAGATTACAAGATCAATATATTTAAGAACAACACTTTAAAGACCTAAAAATTCTATATAATTTTATTTAAATTATATGGAATTATTACGAGACTAAGATTTTCGATGGCATGTGATTCTAAAGACTAGAGATCTAGGAAAATGTTTTTCAAATTTTTTAAGGCACCTTTAGTAAATGTGCGAGTTGAATTTCTAACATTAAAACCAGTGCTCGGATTGAAAATATGAGGTCACCAATGATTTTATTGTGCCATAATTCGCTTATGTGAAGCATTAAATCGATTATAAAGGGTTGTCCAAAAAAGATAATTTTTGTTCATTTCGGGAAAAAAAATTATAAAAATAACACTTTGAGTTATTTTATTATTCTTTAATCATTGAGCAATAGTTGCTGAATCATAGTGTAATGATAGTCATTAAATGATAGAAATTTAATGACATGTTACTTTTCTTGTGGTACTGTGACAATAATTTATTAAATTTTTCCTTAATAATGGTTCATTAAAGAACCACATTAATAAAGACAACGTTAAAGAAAAATTGTTTTTATTATTCATTCATTTGGAAAATGAATTTTCAACCATGGGAGAAACCTCTAACATGAATCCAACAATCATTTTCTTTAATAATGAATAGTGAACGAATAATGATTATTGGAGGAATCAGTCCAAAGATCATCCAGTGAAAAAAAAACGTTGAACGCAACGAACGTGAAATCCCATCCTTCATCTACATCATATACCAAAAAATATAGGTATGGGAAATAATTTATTTTTCTATGTGTATAAAGTTTCCCCCTTCTCATTCTTCATAATATAAAGAATTCAGATCAACCGGCCAATGGGTTGATTAAAAATTCAATATATACTACAAGAGGTTGATTTGGGGTCTTGATTAAGGAATTTCCTTTATCTATATGATGATTTTTATCACCCAATGATAGAATGCTAACGTAGAGGGCACATTCTAATCTGAACAAGGCCCGAACCATTAAATGCTCTTCGATATTGTGTGATCTTTGTGGGTTACCAAGCAACAAGGTGGAAGAGAAAATATAAGGGGCTCGTAATGAAGGCAGAAAACCGAGAGGCCTGTAGGTACAGAGGGGAAAGAAATCAGACCACCAGAACATCTCTGGTGGCCCAAGGAAGGGGCCACTAGTGCGACACCACCTGTACAGCTGCACTGATGACGGTCAGCTATGGCCGACCTATGTCGATCGTGTGGAGAATGTAGTGGCCATAGGCATTATGGCAGAAAGTGTTCCGGCTGGACGGACGTAGTGGGTGGAGAACGCGGTGCCGATGCACTATGTAGAGATGGAGCAATCCATCTGGCCTGCTCGGCTAGTGAACAATCGCTGGCTCTTACGAGCCATTTCAAGAGATGGGGCAACACCATACTGGCATCACCAGCTGGGAAAACCAGATTCCCTGTCATTGGTCAAGTTCAACTAGCCCGCACTGTGTGGGAAGGGTTCTCTAGGCAGGCTGGACCCACCAGCTAGGCCGGACCTCAACGGCCGAGCTGGACCCCACCCACCACACCGGACCCGCCACCCGGCTGCACCTGTGCCAAATGGACTGGACAAATTCCATCTGTGTCAGACCTGCAGGGCCAATGGGCCGGCCATACCTACCCCTACCAGACCCAGACACGACCGAACTTGTTTCACTTAAACTGACGTAACTTGAAAATCGATTATCCGAGTGACGAACCATCTACGTCATGAGGAATCTTGATACGAGGCAGTATATTTGAGATATTTGAAGTGATTTGTGGCAGAATTTTGAGTATTGTCGGGATGGATCAGACTCGAATTCAAGCGATACCATTCCACCTTTTTTCCTTTATCTTACAGACCTGATGTCCGATTGATTTTTCGTATATCATGTTGGAACCCTTACAACAGGATGGTCCTTCGGGCTGTCTCTAAGTGAGGCTTCATTGTAGTTGGAATATGTCAAATGGATCGAAGAAAATAACCCTTAGAACTCATATGTACAAGGTGCTTCAATCTAGTTGTTGGTTTTCAAGTGAAGACCGACCCTCCATAGATCTTCAAGAGAGTAACCCTCCATCGATCATAAATTGTGCGACCCTCCATGGATCATCAAGAGAGACAAACTCCATGGATCTACACTAGTGATACCCTATGTGGATCGACAGCCATGCGACACCCAGTGGATGAGCAGTAGCGCGACCCGACATGCGCCAACCATAGAGTGACCTATCGAGGATCAGTTGCAGAGCGATGATTTGTGGATCAGTAGTTAGAATCCCATATTAGATCATTAGATGAGCCACTTAATAGAATAAAATCAAATATCTTAAGAATAATAGTCTTAATTCCTATTTTCTATGTTGTATTTATGGTGTGAGATGTCTTCTACTTTGTGCCTTGTGATTGAGATCATGCATTGTATTTTTTTACTTTGTATAATTCTGAGAGAACTTCGGGGGTCTTGGAGTCTCTAATGAGTATTGTTATAATCACCCCAGAATTAGATTCACTCACACCTTGTTTAATCTTCTCCAGACGATGAATATCTTGACTGAGACATTGGGGAGCAAGGGCCAAACGGTACACAGAGGTGAATGATTTACCTGGATAGTCATAGAGATGATTTGCACTTATCGTTCAGGTAGGATCATTGGAAGAAAATCATTGGATATTTTTTTGTACTATTCTTTCCATTAAGTTTGTATACTAGCCCCATAACTTTCATTACATACATTTACTCTCCATAGGGGTTTTTAGTAGTGACTATGCTTTTCCTTTTCTGTTGAACCTTACTTGTGTTCAGTGTTCCATGTCTATGTGTGTGCATGATTAAAGGGAATGCCTTCCATTTTTATGTTATTCCTTTACTGTTCTAGTCACTATCCACTGGCCTATGGAAGGTGGGCTTGGGGTAGTCACGACATAGGCCCCAGGGGACGAGTTGTGACAAAGTGGTATCAAAGGAGTCAGTTCTACCAAAATAACAGAGTGTCTGTAATTTTTCATTGCAGAAATAGTGTTATGTGTCTTGGGATTGGATTATAGTTCGAGGAGTCCAAATGTTGGTTTGGAAACCGACATTTCCATACACCATGACCACGGGTTCTGATTTCTGACTTGATATACTAAAACACTATTTCCATGTGTCTTGAAAATGTTTTTCTTTTGATTTCTTTTGTGACCAATCACTTGGTATGAATTATTTCTCATGGAGTACCTGTTTCATTACATGATGCATCCATATATAAATCCTTCTAGGATCCCAATGATAGATCATGATGTTGGCGGGCTCACAGCCTTTTCCTCTCGGGAGCTGAATGATACCCCCATCTTAGATCGGTGTTTTAGGGGAGCAGATGACATAGGATTGGAAAGAATAACAAGAACCGCGATTATAAGCGCTGGGTGCTGGTGTCTTTTGTAGGCCAGGAATAGGGAAAGATATGAGGGGATTACTTTAACAGGGCGGGCCATTATTGTGCGGACAAAGAATATCCGGGTTGACATGATGTCGCTGATCACCAACTGGAAGGAGGCACCTTCTCTCCGCATGCTACAGGCCCTTCCACCATCCAACACTCTTGCTCGGGGACACTAGGTGAGATGGTCTCCCCCAAGAATAGGCCTCAAGATCAACATTGATGGTTCATGCATCTCAGGGGATATGATAGGTAGAGGTGTTGTCTGCGATCACATGGTAAGAATTTGGATAGCCTTCACGGTTCACTAAGGTAGCAGAACTTCTATGATGGCATATTAAAAAAGCTGTTATCATAGGGCTCAACCTCTACACTCAGCATAACATTCCCCTCTCTCAAGTGGAAACAGACTCAATGATCATTCATGATTCCCTACACTGTAGAGGCTCCATTCCACAGTCTATTTCATATATCATCAAGAGTTGCAAGGGACTCCTCACCAATGATGAATTGGTAACTCACACCTAGTGTGAGGGGAACAAAGTATAAGATTATCATGCCTCTTTATCTTTCCAAGGCTACAACGTAGCTTGTTTATCCAACATTACTCTCTTGAAGCCTGAGGGGGTGAATTTAATTTGAGGGGACGCCCTTAGAATTCATTACATCAGGACCCCTATCCTACTATCTTTTCACTTGGGACCTTGTACTTTGTACTTTGTACCATGCTTTTTGTACATTGTGATTTGTATTGAATAAAAATTATAATATTGACGATGATAGATCCAGTTGATGGCCCACTGAGTTATGATGTGTCGGTGTATGGCCATCTAATGGTGATAACACCTTTGGTTGGTGTACCAGCAGCCCCACAACCCGTAAGGCATGAGTTTCCACCAACCCCACCAGCAGAGAGTGCATGCCGACTAGGTGCATTTTATGAGTTCCAGAGATAGTGGCCTTCAAGGTTTCTAGGTGATACAAAACCTCATGCAGCTGAGGACTGGTTGAAGGTTGTGGCAAGAGTTTTCTTCTAGGTCGGCACACAAGCAAACCATATTGTTATCTGAGATACTAGTATCTTTCATGGATCATCAGGGAGATGGTGTATCCTGATGCTCTAGACATAAGAGGAGATGAATCCTTCTAGGTTATACTTCGAGAGCCTCATTTGGTCAATGTTTTTACCAGTGACACTATGCTCTGTGTGCAATCATGAGCTACTACACTTACAACAGGGAAGCCTGACGGTGGCCCAATACTCGGAGAGATTCATTGACCTCTCCCGTTAATCCACTAACTAGGTACAAATATATTTCTTCAGGTAATGGACCATTGATAAGGGTCTGTTACACAAGATCATATTTCCTATGATATCAGCCAACATCCCGATGTTGACTGGAGTTCTCGAGCGGGAAATATTTGTGGAGAGATTCCTAGATGAGTAGGTGCCGATGATGAGTGCCACCACCGGATGACATGAAGTTGACTAACCTATAGCATGCATTAGACAGATGAAGTAGGGGACCAAGCGGGATAGACCTTCCTGAGGACGACCCAATGATGTAGGGTCATAGGTGTGGAGACCACGAGGCAGAGGATATCAGTAGAGGATCATACTGTGATACTTGTGTGGGTGATAGGGTCGCATGGCTTGTGACTTCACAACCAATCATAATGATGAAAATCTGATGGTTGAGGAAATAGTGAGGTAGTAACATAGGTTTGATCAAGGAGGTCCACAGGGTGGAGGACTTGACAGAGTAGTGGACTATGCAACAAGCGCTTGGCGCTAGTTGAGGTACTACCGCCACCACCCCCATGTTGTCCACAATGACCTTAGAGAGTAGGTAGACATGGATGAGATCATCTTCATGATGCAGAGGACGATGACTGTGGTGCTCCAAAGATGATTCGAGGTATTATCTATGTCTAGTCAACTATTTCTACAGCTCTTATATACACAAGTTCCTATCAATCGTTCATTTCTACGACTCTTGTTTGGAGTTTGGCGATTCTAGTGGAGCTGTGGGATCGATCATTATTATTAGAGGCTCTTATGGGAGGGGTTAAGGTGATTAAACATGGGTTTCAAATGTGTGATATTACTCTCTTAGGAGTGGTCTTCATTTGGGATCTCCTAGTAGTATCATCGAGGCATTACGACGTCATCTTGGGTATGGACTGGTTATCCACTATACATGGTCATATAGACTGTTTTAGGCACAAAGTGTGGTGTTTCCATGAGGATGGTATTTGATTTTATTTCACCAGTGAGAAGAGAAAATTTGTAGCACAATATGGAATTTCACAGAGGAGGGTGCAATCGATCAGTCATCAGTTGGCTAGCGTCACCCTCAGTTTAGTGGTTGAGAGGAGTCTTAGCTATCCTATTATGGTGGACCAGTATTTAGATGTATTTCCAGAGGATATTCCTGGACTACCTTCTTCTAGAGTGGTAGACTTCTACATCAGCATGTACCCTGAGAGGACACTGATATCTACACCAGCTTATCGAATGTCTCTCATGGAGCTTCGTAAGTTGATTGTAAAATTGGATGACTTGTAGAGGATGGGTTTTGTAATACCCAGTTTCACTCAATGGGAGGCCTCAATTTTGTTCTCCAAGAGGGAATATGGGCGTTTGAGGCTTTTCATAGACTATAGGCACCTGAACGAGGTGACCGTGAATAACATGTATCCTCTTTAGAGGATTGATGATCTCTTAGATTAGCTGAAAGGTTAATGTTGGTTTTCGAAGTTAGACCTCAGATCAGGCTATCTTCATCTCATGGTACGGGATGCAAAAATACTGAAAATAGCCTTCAGATGTCGGTATGGGCGATATTTATTCATGGTGATGCTTTTTAGTGTGACCAATGCCCCAATAGTGTTCATGGGACTCATGAATAGGATATTCCAACCGTAACTCTATCGCTTTGTGTAGGTATTCATTGACAAGATCTTGGTGTACTCGGCATCAGAGGAGGATCACACTACAAATATGCAGATAGTCCTTGACACAATCTGAGAGCACTAGAATTATGGAAAGATATAAATGATCCAGTTCTATATTTAGGAAAACCACTTTCTGGGACACGTTATCTAGGTGGCAGGATTTGATGTGTATCCAACAAATATAGAGGCAATTCATGGTTGGGAGCCACCCAAGAGTGTTTCCGAGGTGTGGTGTTTCCTAGGGTTGGATGTGTACTACCACTTTTCCAGAGTAGGATCACCCATGTCAGCTTTGAAAAATAATGGGAAACCATTCGTATGGACAGATGGATACTAGTAGTGTTTCTTAAAGCTGTGGTAGAGATTGAAGAGTTCCCTCATATGGAGGCTAACATAAGAGGGGGTTGGGTATGTAGTATATTGTGAAACATTAGGGACTGGTGTGGGATGTGTACTAATGAATGAACGAGCATTGATTGAATACGGCTCACGACAGCTGAGGCATGAAAAGTGGAACTACGTGACCAATGACCTGGAGTTAGTAGCAGTGGTCTTTGCAATGAATAAATGGAAGCACTACCTGATGGGTGAATGGTTTACAGTCTACTACAATCACAAGATCCATAGGTATATATTCTCATAGAATGACCTAAACCTGAGACAGTAATGATGGCTGGAGTTCCTTTAGGACTATGACTTGAGATAGTTTACAATACAAGTGAAATATAGTAGCAGAGGCACTCAGTAAGAGGCTGGGTCTATAGCTGCTGAGTGAGGAGACAGAGCATCTAGCCACATTGAAGATATCCATTGGGGATAGTGATGGAGATGCTCACCTCCGATCAATGATGGCCACTCCCCACTCCATTAGTGAGTTCAGGAGTCACAACTTGGGGACATAGACTGCGAGGCCCGACAAGCTCAAAGATCCTCACAATAGGATCCTGATAGATTTTTGATAGGTGGGGATCACATCATACTTTTTAGAGGAGGTACCATGGAACCAGTGACATTTCAAGAAGAGGTGTTGATGATGTTCCATACATCCCCATTTTCGGTACATCCTAGAGTGGAAAAGATGTCCCATGACCCCAACATGAGTTCTGGTGGCCAAGGATGAAGAAATAAGTTGCATAGTTCATTTCACAATGCCTCACTTGATAGAAAGTTAAGACTGAGTGTCAGGTTCATGTAGTCTTAGAGTATCCACTAGAGGTACCTTAATGGTTTTGGGATGGAATGTCCATGTACATCGTTACTAGGATACCATGAACATCTAGGTGCCACGACTCAGTCTAGGTAATCATTTAATAACTCACGAATTGGGCCCATTTTCTATCCATCCAATAGTAGGGATCTGTAGAGGTCCTGGGAAACCACTGCATCTAGGAGATAATACAGCTTCACAGGGTACCATCTAGGAACATTTCAGATTGTGATGATAGTTTTACACCCCGATAGTGGAAGGAATTATAAGAGGAGGCTGAGACCCAGCTACACTAGAGCACCACCTTTCACCCTCAGATAGTTGGATAGATGGAGTGGACCATAAAGACCCGAAATTAAATTATTCATGATTGTGTCCTATATTTTTTCTACAGTTAGACTATCTTCCACTGATAGAGTTCGCATACAACAACACCTATCACACCACCAATGGAATTCCACCATTTGAGGCCTTGCCTGGGTGACCATGAAGATCACCTATAATATGGAATGTCCCTATGGATTCCCCAATTATGGGTCGTGAGTTCCTACATGCTACCATGAGAAGGTTTAGAGCATCCAGGGGTAGATGGAGACTTTATAGAGCATCCAGAAGTCTTATACCAACAAGAGACAGAGACCCATGGATTTTAGTGAGGAAGACCATGTCTTCCTATGGGTCTCACCACAACAAGGATTGTGGAGATTTTTCAGGGGAAACTAGCTATCTCTAAGTTTCATCAGAAATTTCATGGGCTTAAGAAGAGCTGCAGAGGTGGCGTACTGCCTAGATTTTCTCCCACAGATGCACCACAGGCATAATGATTTCCATGTGTCACAACTGATGGGATAAGTGCATTATCCATCCCACATCATCGACTGGGGAGAGATAGAAATTGATGATGAGGTGACATTCTTAGAGTTCCCAGTGGAGATAAAGGATGGACTAGAGAAGTCATTTCCTCTATAGTACGTTCAGTGGAAGCAAGGGTAGAACTGTTGTGAAATTATATGAAGAACGTGAAACTGAATATCAAGCGATGGTTGGTAGAACTGTTGTGAAATGATAGTAAGTAAATTAGAGACATTAAATGACCAGTTACTTTACATGTGAAACTGAAACACTCATTTATTTAGTGAAACATTAATAATGGTTCATTAAAGAACCACATAATGAACACAACATCAAGGAAAAATTGTTTTTGTTCATTATGTTGAAAAAAGAATTCACAAATGCAGTATAAACCTATGATGTGATGCTGACAACTTTACTCTCTAATGAATAACATTGAAGAAATGAAGATCGTTGGATTAATCAATCTGGATATCGAAAAGTAGTGAAGAACGTTGAATGAAATAAATATAGAATCCCTTCATTTTTTGGTATAAGATTCCTCCAAATCCAGGTAGGCAAATTAATTTAATTTTCTAAGTGTAAAATGTTTCTTCCAAATCATTATTAAATAATCTGAAGAACGTGGGTCAACCGAATAACGAGTTGATCCATGCTTCATTGTGTATATTGGGAGGTTAATGAAGGATATTTATTTGGGGATTACAATTTTCTATATGATTATTGTTATCACGCCCATTATAAAATTCTGTCACATAGGCTGTGGGACAATCCGAACAGGGCCTAGACCGTCAGATTCTCTTTTATATTGTGCATTCTTCATGGGTGACATAGCAACAAGGAGGAAAGAAAAATGTACCACTAGAGAATCTCCGGTGACCACCAAAAGGGGATACTGTGGTGGTGATGGCAGTCGGTCCATGCCTACCAGATGGAGAAAGAGGCACCCACAAGCACTGTAATGGAAAGTGCTATGACCAGATGGTCATAGAGGGTGGAGAATGCAACACTGATACCCTGCATGGAGACTAAGTGACCCACTGTGGCTGCTTGACTGGCACACAATGGCTAGCTCATGCCAACAGTTTTAGGAGATGGGAAAGCACCCTGCTGGCACTGCTAGATGGGAGAACTAGAGGCCCAACATTCAATCCACCTCAACCGGCCCGCACTACATGGGACGAGTTCCCCATGCAGGCTGGACCCGCTAGCTGAGACAGACCCTCGCCAAATAGACCAAACCCATGCTAGCCAGACCTAATCATCCGACCCAATGCGTTGACCATGCTAGACCCCTAACGTACCCACACCCGACTGGCCCCATTTCAATAAAATTAGCGTAACTCGAAAACTTGATGTCCGATTTATGCAATGTCCGCAGTGTGAGGACTCATGCGATGAGGAGGTCCATTGGAGTTATTTCCCCTGAGTTTTTTTTATATTGTTGAATTACATCATGGTTGGATCAGACATGAATCCAACTGGGCCCTTTTTACATTTTTTCTATATCCTATAGACCGGGCATCCGATTGATGGGTTGTCTATCGCGCTGGAACACCTAAAACAAGTTGGTCCTCTGGGTTACCTTAAAGTGATAATTAGTGATAGTTTAAATAAGAATAATGGCTTTAGGAATATACCCTCATAACTCATACCTATAAGATGTGGGAATCCAGTGGCTGGAAATCAAGAGAAAGGAGACCCTCTGTGGGTCGACAAGAGAGAGACCCTCTATGGATCAGAAAAGGCGCGACCCTTAATAGATCATCATGAGAGAGAAACTCTATGGATCTAAAATAGTGTGAACCTCTATTGATTGGTCGTATTGAGACCCTCTGTAGATCAGCAGTAGTGCTACCTGACGTGAGACGACCATATAGTGACACGTCAAGGATTAATGGCAGAGTGAACCTATGTGGATTTACAGTAGAGAAAACCTTCTCAGATTAATAACTGAGCCACATAATAGAATAATTTGTTCTATCTTAAGACTTATCTTCTTTATTCAAATTCTATATGTTTTATACCAGGTGTGAGGTGACTTTTACTTTGTGCTTTGTGATTGAGATCATGTTTTGTAGTTTTTTTGTGTATTTCTGAGAGACCTTAGGGGGTCTCAAGGTCTCTACTGAGTATTGTTATACTCACCCCCGCACGGGCTTCACCCAAACAATTTTGTGTCTTGTTTAGATAATAGAAAACCAGATTAAGAATTTGGAGAGCTAGGGAATGGTGGTACACGGATGTGAGCGATTAAGGTGGTGAACCTCATTGATTAGATGTACCTACCCTTAATGTAAGATAAATGTTAGATGATCTCTAGGGCTTGTTTTCCATATTATTGTTCTACTCATCCAGCTGGGCTTGTATACTAGACCCTTTACTTTTAGAACTTACTTTTCCTATCAGTGGTTTTATTTAGTATTTACTGTGTTATTTCTTTTCCGTTGTATTTTACATGTGCACAATGGGGATTGTCTTTGTGTATAAGGGTTTAAATAAAATGCATTCCCTTAATGATTTTTTCATTTCTAGTGCTACTCACCAATCCCTGACCTATGGAAGGAGGGGTTGGGGATATCATGACACGGGCCCTGGGGTACAGGTCATGACAGACTCATGATTTAATATACATAATAGGTTATGAATTTCAATAATCAAATGTATCCTAAGAAGAAAGATAATTTAGAGGATAATGAATTATATTTGGAGGTGGAACTTAATTAATATCCAATGGAATGTCTAAAGCTACTAAATTATGTTCATTCTTCAATCATTTAATGGGAAACATCTTGATATTTTTTGATATATTTCATTTTCATAAAATTAATTTCTTCAATATCATGTCATACATGGATCCCTGAGTCCAACATAACTATATTTCGGTGTAAAATTATAAAGTAATGATTATATTTGGGGAGTTAATAAGAATAATCTATAATTATGAATTATGTTTAGAAATTTTAGACAACCATAATATATTGATAATTAATTACTCAATATTAAGTAAAGACAACATACGTATTAAAAATAAATTTTTCAACAAAAATGATTTAGATTTCTTCTAGGAAGTAATAATATAATTTATTTAATCCAAATATAATGAATTTTTCAAAAAATGACTTCATTTTTAAAATCAGTATTTAAAAAAATCCATACAATGAAATTTTCATAATTTTATGAAAAAACATTTCAATGAATAGTGAAAACTTATTATTTTAACTAAAATATATCACCTGTTTAATGAATTGAATTGAGTTAATTTTTTTAAATATTTTACAAATTTTATAGTAGTTAAAACATATTTTGAATTATCCATTTTAGATCATTAAAAATATTATTATTTTTGATATTGGAATAATAATATTTTTTACATTTGAAACATCATTTTATGGAAACACAATTTTCTTCAAAATATATAGTAAAAATTTAAATACAATTATTAAATTTATATGAACATAATATGATATGATTGAATAAATATTTTCAATCATATTTTTTATATTTTTAAAATATTCCACTTATATTTTTGTCATAATGAGTAGAAAAACAATCACCATTATTTATGTTAAGAGGGTTTTATCAGTGGGGGCGAGGGGTTATCCAAAATTAAATTTTATAGCTTCCAATTAAACATATATAAATTATATTTAATAGCAGTATTTTGAAATTATAATATCCCATCAACAAACCAATGCCCATTTTAAATTTGTTATAGATTATTATATTATTTTATTTGATCTTTTAAGAAATTCAACATGTGTTCTATCGACTAATATAAAAAGGAAACTATTTCTTATATTTTTACACATACATTAGCCTAATATCACAAAAAAAACATCAAAATTCTATTATAAACCACCCTATTAACGAATTAGAGGTTTTGATCTTCATAAAAGTTCAATCATAGATTCCTTAAAAATGATCTAAAAAGGCCACCAAAAGAATAAGTAATCGTATTACAAGACCACTTTAACTAATTTTTTTTGTACGTCATCTTAATCGTTCAAATTCATCATAAAATAATATATTATGTATCCCCAATAATTTTATGTGTCATTATAATTATGAAACCACCAATATTCCCCAACAATTCTGATGAAATCTGAATAGAAAATATCGCCCTTGTGTATGTGTGGACTAACACCTCCACGTAGTGATACATTTCATTTCACATTACCATATTAAATGGATGATTATTATTATGGGTTTAATAAATATACATTATATATATAAAATAATTATCATTCATTAATTATAATAAAATATATACATTTTTAAATTCAAATCTGTTGGAAAATGATAATTTCATTCGCACATATGTGAGGAATACCATCTGCACGATGTGAGGTGATATGTATTTCGATTATTCTTTACATGGATTGTTATAAGGATAAATTTATTGAATATATTTGATATATATGATGAAATATTTGTTTTCTAATGTTTAATTTTTTATATATCATTCTGTTGAACCATATTTCAAAAGTGTGAAATAATGTATTTTAACAAAACTATGTTTATTGGGTCCATAAAAGTAAACATAAATTATACAAAAGGTTCCATGAATTACAAAATCATAAATAGATAAATCTTTAATGATTATGAAATTTGATCAAGGATGACTAATTTCAAAGGATATGCCTTCTTCCACATATCATGCAATATATGCCGACAATCACTCCACACAGTGCCCCTGAAAATGAATATTCATTTTCAAGTCGAGAAGTCGCATTATAACTCCCTAAAAAATATTTCTTTTAGGGTGTGGAATAATTTCTAAATACCACAATAAAAGAAATATTTTTTTCGTGTCACGTGTTATCTTTGGCCCCAAGAAAATGAAATTTCATTTTTGGGGTGAGGCGTGACACCCCCCTTGCAAAATAAATATCATTTGTATGGAGAGGAATTTCCATTAAGATTAATGCAATATAAAATACATCATGGGTGATATTTTGTTATTTTTTCTAGTCATACAGTACTATTGTTACATGTATACCCATATTGAAACCCACACAGAAAATGGGAGTAGACATATAGAGATGGATGAATGAAAAAATATATAGAAATGATATAGGGAATATAGTCCCCGAAAGTGATTTTTAGTGGGTAAAAATTTACCAAAGGGAATATTAATATTTCATATAGTGAAATTCTTTTGGAGAAACCATTTTCATACCAAACACTTGGTATATTTTCTTCTCATAGAAAAATAATTTTTTTATGGACATTCTCTAAATAATATGTGGATAGGGTCTTTTAGTCTTTGTACCCTTATATGTAGAGTTCGTCCTTACCAAAACCCCTCTATTAAAAGTTCAAACCAACATATTCATCAACATCTCATGTGGTGGGATAAACCCCAAATGGGTCTCCTTAGGAAATTCCAATAGAAGTCCTCCTATAAAGCCTCTATATAAATTTGATCAGATTTTATGACACATCAGCATGCCCTCTCAATCATAATCACCAATTGAAAATGATGTAATATTGTTTTCCTACATAATAAGGTGGATCCTTAAAATTTTCCAAATATTAAATTTATATACTAAAGAGTAATCTTACTAGAGGTATGGTGGATGTTGGATCCTTTTGTTTGGAAGCTTCAGCGATTGGATGTAGGCCTATGAACATCAATTCTTCTATCTATTGAAAGGTATGGTAGGGGGATATTTTAATTATAAACTATATTCTATTAAGCCCTAATTATATACCGTGGTTCGAATATATATGTGTGTTTTTCTACATAGCCATGTTTCAAAACAATGATAAGAGATGGGAACTAGATACCATTCTATCTCTGATTGCGTCGACTTAATCATCCAACAGAAAAAAATGACTATAATGATTGATGGATCTTATGATTCCTCTTATATATCATAATGATTATGACTAATGTGGAGTTGGAGGTTTTTGGTTATCAAGTCATAAAAATTACCAATCTATAATGGGTCCCCTATTTGTTATAATTTTAATTCATGTGTTAAAAAAATAAATATTATATACTCATGATGAGTAAAATTGGTCTCTTAAAATTTGTAAGCCCTTCAAATTTGATCTCGGCCTCCGAATAGGTGTTATCCCTAGAAATTCAAAATCCATGGGATTAGATTCAGATCTGAAAATGATACAAAGGAGGCCTCCTTGAGGATCAAATAAAATATTGAAAATTCACCCTAATCATATCTAGGTGATTCCCTGTAGGGTCATATGAATTCTAGGAGGACATGCCACTACTACTTCTTTCAGGACAAATTGTCATATGTTAAACAACATCCTTTGACAATACACCATTCACCAGGATTTATAGGCCACATTAAAATTAAACTCTGGAATTTTTTCATCATCACATAACCATAAATGTTATGATGTTTCCTTTTAAGTAGAACCAATATAATGATAGACATTAATCCTTTTACATATATATGTTACAATCCTATATTTTGGGTCTGATACTAGCATCAAAATATATACAATATACTAGTACGATATTAATATTTTGTTCTCCCAATTATGTGTCTTAAAACAACCATTATAGTAATAAAAAAATCTCAAGTAAATTTACATAAGGGTTCCATTAATGGATAACCTAGGATACATATACATGTCTCTGTGGATCAAGTACCTCATATATACATATACTAATGTTTTAAAAATAAAAAATTTATAATAATTGATTCATAATATAAGGAAAAAACGTTTCATATGTGGGATTTAATTATGGATTATCGAATACTACTTAAATATATAAGAGATCCCTATAGTATAAATAATTCACGCCAAAATTTTGCCATGAGATGAACCTCCCATTCTCCAACACAATGTGTTTTCTAAAGATAACATTTGAAAAATAAATGTGGTAAAATACCTTTGAAAATTAGTTTTTCATTAACTAATACCGTGTGTGGGTGGAGAAAGAGTTTGAAAATAAATGGTGAACCTGATGTGAATCCT
Organism: Viscum album; assembly: GCA_963277665.1. Lineage (NCBI taxonomy): Eukaryota > Viridiplantae > Streptophyta > Magnoliopsida > Santalales > Viscaceae > Viscum > Viscum album. The sequence continues at coordinate 2,113,299,089 of OY728152.1, forward strand.
TTACCAAGATTATTATATCTCCCACATCTCAGGCTCTAATCACTTTATTTAAATTTGAAAGCAGGGTAAGTATGGATGACAGAAAATTATTTCTGTATGTTCTCAATTGTTGAGATGGTTTATTGAAGGGGATTTATTATTAGTGACTGTAATGTGAATCCATGATCTTAAAAATTTACTCCCATCATCCAAATGGAATCCCTTCAAGAAACGATATATTATGCTTTGATTGTTTCACAAGTTGGTTCCTCATAGAAATTAAAGGACACTATCACTAATGAAATATCTTGAATGCATGGAATAAAATTCCCCCATTCATGAGTATGATATAGATTGTAATTTTTGGACCAGTAGGTAGCTCAACAATCTCTTCAGATCATTAGGCCTATACAGCCATCCACTCAATGATAATTGGTGGCCCAAAATTTAAGGGCCCTAGTTTCTATGTCAATTCGTCTTGGGTGTATATCCGTTAAATGAAACAAGAAGTACCAAATTTATAATTGGCTATCATATCATATGTACACTTATAGCATCACCTATATAAAAATGGGGTCCATCGAATGTGAACCTTGTAGAAGCTATCATCACCAACTCAATGATGCAACAAAACCTCATCCTAATAATAGTCCGTCCATTGGGTGTTCAGCCTAGGTCATTTCAACTTTCGAATGCAAGGCAAACAAACAAGGATATTGACCAGACAATACGGAAAATGAATCTATTTATGTCCCTCTATATAATACCACCAACTATATATTATGGAATAATTTTAGTAGGTTCCCACCCATTCCACCACAAATATCTCCCTCTAGTATAGTTTGGTAGGAAAAAAAAGTCAGAAAATCCTCAGTGTAAAAAGTGGGTATGACAATATCTATTCCATCACCGGTGATGTTTTTCAGTACACAATGAAAATAAATGGTCGATAAGAGTAGGAAGACATCGCTTATATAGATATATAATGGGAATATATTCTCTTGCAGGTTGATGAAGTAACCCCTCACATCATGTCTATGATGGAAGGACATCCATATATTTAAATCCACATTAGACATGTTTTCCCAGATATGATGATAGCATCGAAACTGAATAAGATTCGAGCACATGACCCCTGCTCCATATTTAAAGATATTTTGTAGTATAATCATAGAGTCACTAAGGATTAGTGACAGATTCCAACTACAACCAAGGATAGTCATGGCCATAATCCCATGATTAATGAAAAAAATGGAGCGTTCCCTTATCTACATTCCAATTAGAGGCCATCATTACATCTTAGCGACCAAATATGGGTTGGTGAAAATTCATTCCAAATTTATAGAGGAATGTCAAAAAATTCAAACAGTGACATAGGAGTTAGTCATGCAAATTTCAGTATATTAAAACCCTCACCCAGAGCAGGGGATCCGATCGCCCATATTAATTCATCTAAAATAAAATATAAATAATTATTATTATAAAATGATAGTATAGTTCATGAAACCAGTTTGTTAAATGGTAGGATTATTGATGACCATAGATACCAATATAAAACATCATACTATCCCACTCTTTGGTTTCAAAATAATGGATCTATTATAGGAAATTGAAAACGTGATCCCTACATCCTTGCATATAGTAGTTCTAGAGGTCATCAATAGACATTTTATCATGAAAAAATATATCATGTCATGAATATGGTAGTTATTGGGAGATTATATCCTTAGGGGTTCCACGAAATCCCTTCGCATAAGATCAAATAGTAAGAAGGTAACCCCTTTTTACATTCTACCCTAAAGGTTATTTCCATGATAAAAACTATAGATTTTCTCATTGTAGTCTAACATCATGTCATGATGGTAGTCCTCAATATGAGGGAATTCACTGTGACCCCCAATAGTTACATTTCATATCATCAAAAAGGTCTTTCCCATGATGATGCATGTCAATGAAATCCATCCTTTCATGGAGTTCATAGGGAAATAAGTCTAGCATTGTATGAAATCTCATTATTGATTAGTGATATTTATTCTCGTTCAGAAGATAGAATAATAAAGAGGTAATTATCTGAAAAACCCTTGGATCACTTACCTTCTAGTACAATAGAGGAACAACTTTTAGAAGTCAATGTTTAAACAAATTGGTAAAACATTCACATTGGTAATATCTGGGTATGGAAACATTCATAAAAGATGTTGGGTACATATTTCTTATAAGATAAAATTATAAATTTATAAATTTCCAATAATGTGTTATCCTTTAACCACTCCACGTTTCAGAAATCTTGAGGCACTGAAAGCTAATTCTTTCCACATCATTTTCTAAAATATATAGACCAACCTTCATCATTTAAAATAAAATGTATCACCATATGATAAATATTCAAGTCACATTAAGGTAATAGAAGATATTCCCAATAAAATCTACTTTTCTTCTTTTCTAGATATACGAAACCTCAAATTGGGGAAAATAAGGGCCCCTTAGCATGAATACAATTATGTATTAAAAACAATAATAGTCGATCACCGATTCCCCCCACACAATTTTCAAATCAGAGGATGATAAAAACATGAGTCATTTCAATTAAACCATCTCCCTAATCAAGATATCCTTCTAAAGGTGGAAACATGTAATAGAATATCCCCATGCCAGCTTCATGAAATAGAAGTTTTCCCCATAGATAGTATGAATATCATGAAATATCCCATAAATTATCTAAAAAAATATGGGTTCTAAAGAGAGGGGTCCCTCAAAAGGAACTTTTATCAATAATTTAAAAATATCAAAGCCAAATCCCGCATAATGGAATCCAATCCTTAATATGTGAAAATGAATTTTGAATTAAATGGGTCATGTGAAAATCATAAATGAATCAAGATCATGTTCATATGAATCTCTGTAAAATCTCAAGATCTGTTGCATCAACTATAAACATGAAAGTACAGGAGAAACCAATACCAGATAGATAGGGGAAATTTTTTAAACAACCATCAATGTTGAAAAATTTAAACTAAAACATAGTCTATGTGTTAATAAGAACAACCAACCTGCATGACTGATGGAATTTGAATCTCACCCCCAGAGAAAGTAATCCATTTTTCAATTAGGAGGAGTTCTAAAAAAATATTTTCCATTTTTATCCCATCTAATGATAAAGTTTATTCTTCAGGGATGGGATGAATGAGATTATCCAAAGGATTTATTCAGGTCACAATTCACATGATGTCCTTAATTGGATCCTTGAATGAAAGGATAAGTTCCTATGAGAGTTAGAAAAAAAAGTACCGGTGAATAAAACAACTGCTCCCATGAATCACAACTCTTCTAATCCAAAATCTCGAAACCATTGGTTCCACCATGTTTAGGTACTGAAAAAATGCTCCCAATTCACTACACTTAAGTAAATACCATCATCACCAATTATAAATATTATATAGAACATCAACCAAAAAATAGGTGAATAAGAGGGGGATCTATCCATTCTAAATATGTACGACATGAAAATGTACATAGAATTTATCCTTGACATAAATACGAGAACAATCCCAAATATTAAAAACCTTATAAATGTCCATTATACCCATGTCCATACCCCATGATGTGAATCATCCAATGAAAAGGCTATAAGGATGTGGTTCAATACAAATTATTTCCCGATGTTGTTGAAAAACTCATACTCAAGGAAATAATATCTTAGTACGAGACAATAATAAGAAAATTGAATAATCTTAATGATTAAATATGTATTTTTACTGTTCCCAATGGATATCATTTCCAAGAAGAACCTAATTTCACTATTCCAGTTGATGTTTCTCAACAAAGAGAGCTCTATTTAATGGAGAAAGTAATTCACAATATCTACTCAATATAGAAGAATGTAATTTAAAATAGTTTGAACCAGTGACATCTGAAAACTGATACATCCCTTCATTACCTAATACAAGAATATTTTTAGTGATTTTACTACCAAAAAACTCATGGACAAGGGTATATATGTCCAGCGCATCAGGTTCATCCTATCCCACCTTATGTGGAAATCAATTTGTTAGATACGCTGATAGGGCTTGTTTAATCTATTGAATCATTGAAATACTGACTTCAAGATATAGAGGGAAAACATGAGACTGTGCATCTAGAAAGAAACCCTTACCCTGAATGGGATGATTCAAAACATCCACCCACCATATTTTGGAACATTAATGTTTCCAATATTCAGTGGTTTAAGAGGTCCATAGTATCATCTAATGAATTTTGTATCTCAATGTGGCCACTTAATGGGAAAATTATTTCAATAAGAAGAATCCAAACATGGGTGTTTTGTATAAACCCTGAAGTGTCCAATCATTATGTGGTATGAGAGTTTACCTGCAGGTTTTTTCAAAGAAAGGGAATAAATCCTCCAAAAATATCATTCTATGTTCATCTCAACACTATGGAAGGAATCTTTCAATGACCTATGTATCTAAAAACATCATAAAAATTTGTGAGTATTAGATACAACTATAGGTGGAAGTGTTTTACTTTGTTCAAAATATTCTTTTTACCACATTATTTTTTATGAATTTCCATATAAAACATATATGATCAGTTGTCATCAACATAAATTCTTGTCGAATACACCTATGGGTTATGAGCCCTTACTCTAATAACAAAAAAAAGAAGAATACATATTGAGAACATGAACCAAAAATAGTTTTATTATTAGAAGCATAGGGAAATAATATAGGTAATGAATAAAATTGCAACAATTTATCAAAACCAGCTTCAGTACAACCTCCTACTCTGAAGTCCTTAACATATCACAAAACACGTCCTCCATGGTAGAATCATCAGCAACAAAACCACGTCAAGATGAAAATAGGGATACCAAAATACAACTATTTAAAGGTAATAAATGGAGGGTATAGTATTTTAAAGATGAATATGTTCGTGGATAAATCATATAAGATATTCGTAATAACCTGCATAATATATCAAATCCAAAAATACTCGACTAGACTGGTAATTAACATCTCCAAAACTTTTTCCACATTCAATAAATATTTAGACACATCATCGAACTATTTTTTTCAATGAAATGTCAAAAAATTATGTTGATTTGGGAATTGTGAAGCTGGGAAAACCATCAGAACACATATCATGTGTTTTTCCACTACTCTAGTGGAAGAGAGTGAATGGTAGGATGTTACTAAAAAAGTGTACATAATTTAAACTATTGGATGAATAGAAAAAATCAACCAGACTCTTGAAATCCTCCAACAAACGTTAGAACAAAAAATTGTGACCCTAACCACTTTTTAAATTATAAGTACGCATTATTAAACTTTCCCAACCCTACATATGACAATATTCTATGAAAAAACATTTTCAAAGGGGAGGGAATCCAACGTAGGAAGATGAATGCTATCTAAGGATATGGTAATCTTTGAAACTCATATACATTATTCATTCAATAGAAGGAGAATGGGAACTGTGCCACCAAATTGTATAATGAGTGCTGAACCATCAAATTGATTCATCATCAAATGATGAATTGATATTCATGTTAACTAATATAATTAATATAGTGGTTCCCCTATTAGATGATGTGTGTTTTTATCAACATATAATACACACACAAAAATTAGGAGACACGAATCAAGGATGAAAGGGTCATGTAAATATGGGAAGGAGAAATCACATCTAAATACAATATGCCTTCCATATCCTGGTAATAGCAATAAAAAATTATAAAATCCATGGGAAATCCCTTCACAAATCCCATATGGGGAAAAACGATTCCCAAAAACATGTTACAAATAATCTATAAATGATATTTTTGGATGACTAGATGCTGAATAATTTAAAATCCAACAATCATAGTAATGTGGGTAGGCCAAGGCTGGTCGATTTAAAAACAAAAAATATTTCTCTGACCATTTCTCAACCACTAGAACCATTTATCTCAGACACATTATCTATGAAAATTACTTACACAGAAATTTCTATACCAATAAAGAAAAAAAATTTACTCAAAATATCGATATTGAGAAGCAATTTGATATGTTTTTAGAAAATAATACAATTCAAGATGATATTAAATTGCCATAGAACTTACAAGAATCCCATGTAGTGGATGTTCTATTCCATGAATTTCTCTATGTGAATGTTTCTAACACTAAGGTATATCATGAAGTGGGTGGATATGAATAATTTCATGCAGTTATCTCATTCATATAACATGATGTAGATGATGTCATAAAGTGATACATCATGACCCTGTGTGTATTTGGAAGATTATACATCATTGAAATCCATCAATCATTCATTGAAAATTTATTTTGGGTCAAAATAAGTCATATCAAAACACATTCCTACCATGGATACACTGAAGCTGATTTACAGCCATTTTATCTATTACGTTAGTGGTATGATAAAATGAAAAGATACCCCTTCCACATCAAGATTAGAGCTATATTTAGAGATTTGGTGTCTGAATTTAGCTTCCTGGTCATTGAGTAGGGTAAAATGAAAAATATCTTGCTATGATGGTTGTGGTTCCTTCCTCAATAAATAATACATTCATCATATCATCAATAACATAAATGTTGTAGAAATGACTGGGACCTTACATATTGACATATCTTTTTTTTAGTCTAGTGAATCACAATATATTGATGCAATATTAAACCAAATATATGGGTTGAAACCAAATAATTATGTTTTAACTCCAGTTACTACACAAAATTTTATGTAAATTATCCAATCCAACCCATTCAAATACCATGGTGATTATTATCTGCCACCGATAAGTATGGTTGAATACAACAATTTATGTTCCTTGATATATTCATTGGTATCCATGATATGATCCATGAAAATTAATATCATGGTAAATGAATAACATTTTAATTCATTCATAATAAGAGACAAAATAAATGGAAATAATGTAATCTTGTCTATTGTATATCAACATACCACTACTTCATCATTGAATCATGTATAAGTCATCATATCAAAACGTTGGAAGCCAAATCTCACAACACTGACCTTTTCCCTATCCTTAATGATTCAGCTTCATTTTCAATCCTCGCTAAGATAGAAAGATATAGAGAGGGATATTTAAAGGATATAGAGATTTAAAATGGACATATATATACCTCTCCATCATTCAAGCAAGGATTCTCTGACACTGTGGGTGAAAATATACACATAAATCTTGGTACAGATGAGGATCTTCAACCAATGCTGATTGGTGAAGCTATTCCCCTCGATGAGAATCATATTTAATAAAATTTTATAAAGAAACACCAGAATATTTTTTCATGGAATTATAAAGATATTTTAATCCATGATGTTAATGTGGAAACACATAACAATGTTTTTTCAAGGGACAACCATGGTTAGAAGTGTGAAGCTAGAAGGACACATCTGACACATACTGCCTATGCTAGTGTGGAAATTTAAAAATTCATCATATATGATTTCATTAAAGAATTATATTACCTAAAATGGATCAAAAATAGTTTCCTTGTCAATAGAAATATATGGAAAATCATGGTATGAATCAATTTCAAAGACCACAACTAAAACTCTCCAAAAGATAAAATCTGGGTTCCAAACATAGAAATATTAGTTGATGAAACTATTGGCCATTAAAAATATCCCATTATTCATGGATATTTAGGGTATAATAATTTTATAAAGGACCTAGAATTTGAATAATAAAAACTGTTAGGGCCCGTAGGGAGTATATAATATAGGGTGGTTCAATTCGGTTTGATAAAATCTAGTTCATAATTTCAGTGTGTTATGAATAAAATATTCAAAACTATTCTTGGTAAATCAGTTTACTACTATTCCATCGATTGGGTGGTAAAATAATGGAAATATTCAAATCGACATGGTTGTATGTGTATTATTAATATTAACTTCAACATCACGGTAAGGTGATAAACCCAATGAAATTTTATTTTGGTGTTACTTCATTAAAATTTCTCAGATTCATCTTAATCCATCATTGTGTTGGATTAAACAATTGGAATAATAATTAAATCCTTTTTTCACCTCCTCGAAACATTATAAATTTTAGAGGAATATAGGGGAAGTATTCCAACATTCAATGATTCATAGAAAACCTCATATGAAAAAAGGTCTACATCACTAGGATGATGAATAAGGGGTTATTATATCAGTGGACTAATAACTTTAAAGAACCATCTAATTACCTCTCAAAATATATCTTGAGTCCACCGATGCTGATACTATCAAATTATGGAAACTAAAAATCCTAAACACAATGTCCCTAAAATGGTCACAAAATGATTTCCTCGGGAAGAAAAATGATGTTGGTAGTGAGAAAATCCTTTCTTATCTCAGTCTCTCCATGCTCGATATGGGTAAATCAAATTCTGATATCATGAATATCTATTTGTAATTTAATTTCACAATTCCAAACATAAGGAATTACATATAAAATTTTGAGGTCCATTTGATCTCTCAAAATGATCTTAACCAAAACATCCTCAATAATCCCAATTTGAATGAATGATTGATGTGATTGGTGGTCATGCTATAATAGCTTAACATTCGATTCATACCAAAATGGTGATAAAAGAGAATGCCTTAAGAAATTGACCATAGAAAGTCCATCAGAGGAAGTTGTTTCGATGAATACTAAAATTCCACATGGGGAAATATTCTCTATTATTGACACTACCCTAATTTTGGAAATGTATTGTGATAGTTCATTCTTAATCCCATTGGGAAAGAGTTTGAAAAACTCTAATGTAATAAACCAGACTGGTATAAGTGAAATTCCCCTTGTCATATAATTAAATGTCTTATAATGTTTCATGGTTATATAAAAAATTCACTTATTTTTATTATTATATCCTAATGTATTTAAAATACCATTAAGCATATTTACTATTGATATTACATCTTTTTAACATTAATCACATTATTATTACTAATACAGGGTTTTATCAAATCCAATTGACACAGAAAAATGAAGTGATGTCCCCAACCAGAAGGATCATAACCTATGAAGGCCACATGTTATAGATTTCAAGGGAGATAGAATATATGGTGTTTTCCCATTACCATGTACAAGCTATTATTCAACAATTGAAGCTTGAGTGAAATAGTTTAGTGTAGAAGAATAAGCTCAACGAGATCACAACCCAATACATGTATTCCAAGACACTCTATTAATGATTCACAATCAAGGAACATACCCTTATAGAATTATAAACTGTATTAAAGGTATATGTATCCATACAATAAATAAATGAATATTTATATTTTATTTACAATTGAATAATATTTTTATTGTTGCCTTTAAATGTATTTTAATTTTATGAAATAAAATATTATTTTATTTGAAATTAGTATTCACTTCCAAATAATTTTTTCTTTTAGATAAATTAATGAAATTTTTAAATAAATTATATTTTAATAATAATATTTTGTAAATATTAATGAAAATATATTTTTATTAAGTCAATTTTAATTTTTATAAGGGTTGTAAAATTGTTATTGTAAAATAAAAGTAAAATATCAAAATAAATTTAGATTAATATATCAAAAATAAAAATTTTAATATTTATAAAATTATATTCAATAAATGATGATTATTTTCGGAATCATAATGTTTAAATTATCCCATGGATAATTGTTCAAAATTTTCTGGGACATTAAAATTTTTGGGTAAAAATTAAATGCATTATAAATATACACTTTCTATTTTAACATCATAATGACCCAAAAGTGATTTAATAAATACCATAGTTATTATGCATGAAAAAATCTATGATTTACCTTAAATATATTGTGATTTTATGTTTATATATTTAATTTTAAAATTCATTTATGAATCCACCCAAACCAATAATATATTTAATAATTTCAAAATCATTTATCTGAGATTATGACTCACTTCTACTTCAGAAAGATTATTATTTTATATATTTTTTCCTTTCAACATATTAAATAATGAAAATAAAACCACTTTGGAAGAACCCATAAATAACCATGATAGGGATTGTGGTTTTGGTTATTTTATTATATAGAGTACAAAACCAAAGATTGAAAATAATAAATATTTCCCCATTCATTTCCCAGATGAACCCACACATGATCCCATTATTCACCACTCTATATCCCTGGAGCACATCCTTACTATAAAATCTTTAACCTTGTGTCATCCCATGGTTCTCAATTCTCCCAAGAATCCCTCTCATGTATTTCAAGTCACACATTAAGGGTAAGGGATCCTCACATTATCTTGTTTATCCATTTCTCATTGTTATAATATGCCTTCTATTTCCAGTTTCAAATTTTGGATATGTACATTTATATCTATATAGATGAAAATTTGATTTTTAATTGATGATATACCCCATACATACTCATCCAAAAAATTTAATAATTTTTATGTTACACAATTATGCTGTTGAAATTTCAATTTATTTTCCATTCCAAAAAAATTGTGTAGTGATCACCATAACCACTTACTTTCAAGAGTGTTTATCTTTATAAAAATATTATTTTTTGACATTGGAATTACATGTTTGTATTCCACACTCAATGATTATTTAATAAAATAATAAGATTAATGAATCGATGTTATATTATCTTTGTGGAAAACATAAACCTGATAATGAAATGAATGTGAATGGTTCTCATGGAATTATATAACACCAGAATGAATTTGGTAATATTTAGTCTCATGATATTACATGTTAACATAGAAAGTAATCCTAGTTTCATTTCGTACCTTTTTCCATCATGATTTCTCGGTCGTTATCCTTGACCTATGTTTTTAATGTAGTGTTTTATGTTGTTGCCACATTTCCCATGTTTCCTTTATCTTATCATGCCATATAATTCCTCATTGTTCATGCTTATGAGTCTCACACATTTTATCCCCCATTTATATACCTATTTTATAACATGTATTATATTCTTCAAGTTATTCAATGGTTATTCTTTTATTGAGTGTTATAGCTCACTTCTTTCTTTTGTATATGCACATGTTATCTCGTGTAGATTTTATATTATTGAATATGATGACCATCATAATGAGTTTTTTAATAATTATTATGTATTAATTATTTAATATTATAATGAAATGTACCAAATTCAAAATGTTAGTATAGATCACAATCATCTAGGTTGTACTAATAGTAATCTTATGTGATAAATCATGAATTATGGTGTAATAATGATTGAGTTTTTAATGTTTTCATTAAAGGAAAAGTATATTTATTTATTGGATTATTATCAGAATACTATATCACAACTATTAGGGATAAGACTAAGTATATTAAAACATCCTTATATTTTGGTTAGTATAGAGTAAGGGGTTTATAAAAGAAAACATTTCCATGTTTTGATACTACAATTGGATTTGGCTCTAGAATAATGATATATTGGGATAAAACCCCAAAGCATCAGGATGAGCTAGAGTCAACAATGAAATAGTGCATTAAAATAATCCTTGTGACACTCATGTTATGATACACTTCAATGATATGATTTAGTAAATTCATAATCTCAATATAAAGAATTTTTAAGGGATCAAAAATATCATTAATATATTATGTTAGGAAATAGATCATGGATAACATATGTTAAATCCTGTAAATTCATAATTCATGAAAATAAATGTTATATAAAATTTATATCAATTATTTAATTGGATTACCATTTATCGGTTTAACAGTTTTAAAATAATTATCCGTAATTTTTTTTATTCCATCCAATGAAAAAAATATAACAAATCATGTAATAATTCAATATGAAGTAAAATGTGATGACTGCCACAATGTGATGACCAACCCAATGGGAGTGAGATTTATGAATTTTTTGAAGACACAATATCTATAGAATTAGGTTATGAAATGATATTGGGATCATGAGGGGTACCCAAACCCACCTAAGAAATACCCCCCTTCAATCCTGACCATTATGTAAAAAATATCTTCGGCTTTAAATAGATAATATATTCCCTTAATATAGAAAAAATAGATCAAATACATTGAGAATATCTTCTTAATTATACTCTGTTATGAAAAATAGAGGGTTTTATTGGCTATTTATCTTGTGGATGGAAAAGCTGAACAATTTTGAGAATTTATCAAGTACAAAAATCATGTGGAGGATATTGAAGCAATGGGGTGGAGAGAATTCCAAAAATTTTATTCTGAATAATATTTTCCTTACACACTATGAATTAAAATGGAAATTAATTTCCTTCCTCTCATGAAAAGTGACAATGAATATATCATGTTGTGTATGAAATAACTCACAAGACATGGATGATTTGCCTCCAGAATTTACATTACCCATGAATTCAATGTTGAATTCTTATTTGGTGGGATAAATCATAGCCCACAAATCCATTATTATTTGAGACTTTGATATCTTTTAAGAAATTATATAATGTTCCCTGAAAGTAAAAAATGTAGATTAATGAATATTAATGGAATCATATTGATAACTATATAAAAGTGGAGTTTAATTATGGTGTTCAAATATAGAAATATGATGGTGCTTTAAAATTTTAACACCCCACTTTTTAAAGGGGTGGAATGATGAACCATGGAAATTTAGTAAAGGGGATGAATAAATACTTTAGTTATAGAAATGAAGGATAGCTAACAAGAAATTTACAATAGGGTAATCCCAGAAATGCATGTGAGGAGATAAATTATCTAGTAAACCATCATCATATTTTTCATTGATTAGAATTCAAGGAACTAGGGAAATTTTTAAACCAATGAACTATACCATGTCTATTTGGTGATAACCAAAAATATATTATGTTTCATGGGAGATATTTTTTTAATTACAACCACTATGTAGGATCCGGAGAACAATGTGCTGAAAGTTATTATAGTTATTCATTATAGAATATTGAATGTACTTTTTTATTCATTTTTTTATGAATTTATTCATATAATTAAGGTTTATTTGAACTATTCAAACACTAATAAAAATTATGGAAGTGGTGTTTTCAGTGAAAACATAAAATGGGGAAATCATTTCATCCGGAGTATATAACTCCCCCCCAAAAACAATTTATGTATTGAACATCCCAAAAATCCTTTTAATAGTAAAATTAGTGGGATCTAATTATATTCTAATTATGTATTATATATCTATGTATGTATGCAACATTTTTTTTTTCATGAAAAGGAACTCACTCTCCATATAATAAATCTACCCTCGATTCTATACAAGTGTAAGGAAGAGGATTAATCTTCTTTTGAAACAACATCTCAATAATGGATATTATTTCCCTACGATTAGGTGTATCCAGATGGAATGATTTATTATAAGGGAAATATCACCCTTGAAGTCTTTCCCATTCTAGGGGAATAAATTTTTGTGTTTCCTAAATAATTGTCTAGTCTTCCTCTAAGTTGAGAGGTGGAATTTTTAATTGATATTATACCTGGGGTATTTACATTATCCAAGACTACTTATAGAATGTATATTGTGGAACATGAAAAGATAAAAAAATACATGAGAATCTAGAAAAATTCTTCATACACCCATATAATACACCTTAGGGTGCATAAGTCCCCTTTATCATGAAGAAGGATGGGTCAATGCAACTTTTCCTTGACTATATTGAGCTCAATAAGATCAAAATAAAGTACAAGTATCATTTACCTAGGATGATGATATATTTTCTTATTTTGAGAATAATACTTCCTAGAGGTGGATCATTGTTCGAGATATTATATAGTTAGTGTGAAGAAGGCTGATATCCCCAAGACTATTTTTAAACTAGGTTTTATTACTATGAGTTCATAATATTTCCATTCAGACTCACTAATCCTCTATAAATCATTATGTACATGATGAAAAGATATGTTCAAGATTAACTTAAATATTTTTTTGTAATATTTTAGATGATGTTATAATATACTCCAAATTAAATGAGGAGTGTGATGAGAATCTGACCACTATGCTAAAAACCATTCGAAAGGAGAATATTTATGCTAAGTACGGTAAATTTTAGATCGGGTGAAATGTAGTATCATAAATGGGGAATATTATCATAATCAATTGGATATATATGGACCCTTAATTGAAATATGAAATTAATGGATGTTTAATGCCAACATCTATGAAAAATATCTATGTTCTCCTTAGATTTTCTAGGTACTATCATTGATATGTGAGAAATTTATCCTGATTATCAAAACTTCTATCCCATATAACTCATAAGGGAGTAAATATTTATTTAAATAATGAATACAAAGAGTGCTTTAAAGAGTTAAAAAAATAGTTCTATCACTACACATGTACTTATTCCACCCATGAGTGTAGAACTTATTATTTTTCATTGAAATGATTCAATGAAGGGATTGAGTTTGGTCTTAATGATGAATGGAAATTGGATGGACAATACATAAATGATGATTAATGTTAAAGTACATAACTAACCATCACATGATATAGATTTGGATACGTTACAATTTTCCATAAAAATATGGAGACATTTTCTATTAGTATAAATGTTTGAAATATATACGGATCACAAGAGGCACAAATATGTATTCATAAAGAAAGAAATGAATATGCACAAATGAATATGATTATAGTTAATAAAATACTATGACTCGTCAATACACTTCCATTCTATGAAGGAAAATAATATATAAGACACAATACGTATAAAGGATTCACTAATTTTATGATTGATGATAAATGTGAAGGATCTGATCTTCCAAGACTTCAAGAGGATGTACATGGGAATCATAAAAGAAGGAACACCATGAATCTATTCACAAATTAATTATCAACCATCTCTCTTAGAATAGATAAATGATTCTCAATGAGATAATTTGGTAATTTTGAATAATGTGTAAGCTATAAGAAAATTGAAATCCTGAGAGTCTAATGTAAATGTTGATCATGTTGTAAGATTTGGTTCAAGTGTATGTGTACTATCAAATCATGAATTAATGATGGTGTTTTTAGACTATGTACATAGATAAACCATCTATATCCTTACTATAAGCATGACAATTTTATAAATCTCTATGAGAAATATTTGTGGTACAATATAAATAAAGGGATTGTAAAATATAAATCAATAATTCTTTTATGTCGGCAAGTGAAATTGGAAAGGAAAAAATATGAGGGGATGATGTATCCATTACCCATACATAAATATAATTAGAAAACATAATAATGTACTTTTTCATTGATTATACAATTAAATCAAGAGGAAAAAATTCTATTTGGATTTTTGTGGATCATCTATCAATGACTACATAATTAATTTTGACTTTAGAGGGTATACCACTCGATCAATAAACAATGATATACATTAAAGAAGTAGTGAGGCTCTAAGGAACAACAATATCAATTATATCCAATTGAGATCTAATAATTACCTCCAGGTTATATAATATTATCCAATATTATCTTCATACTCTATAGAACATAAGTAAAATTTTTCATCATATAACTCTTGTATAATATGATTGGAATCTACAGACACTTGAAGACATGTTGAGAGCCTCCACAATTACCTTCAATAGAGGATGTGATCCAAATATTCCCCTGATAAATTTATAATATAATAAAAATATACACCCTAGAATACAAATTGATCCATATGAATCCCATTTTGGGAATTATTTTGAACACTTACAACATGGGTTGTTGTTGGGGAACACAAACTGATAGCTCCTTAAATGGTTGAGAAGATGGTAGAAAATATTAAGACCGTTCTGTAACACCTTAAGGATGCTTTGATTTGAATATGATCTATTCTAAAAATAGTAGACAAGACATATATTTTGATGTTTGAGACTATGAATTCATTTTCATTAATCCATTAATATATGGCATGATATTTCAGAAGAAAAGAAATATTAATCCTGGATACCTCGGTCCCTATGAGATCCTTGATCTCAGTCGAGCATTGGCTTATGGACAGTCACTTCCACCTGTCTTATCTTGGGAAAATGGTGTATTCCATGTATTACTTTTAATTTTGTAAATAAAAACCCCTAAAATGAATTCAATCCCTCGGTGGTGCCATCAGAGAATGCCATTTTCAAAGAAGATCATCTATTCAAGATCTTAGATCATATGCAAAAAGTTATATAGGACAAGACAATTAACATAGTAAAAGTGATGTGGTGAAACCAAAACTTAGAATAAGAGACATGAGAACCATAATAAGTGATGAAATATAATCACTAACATTCATTTTTTCTTTTGAAACAAAAATTTTATGGGTTACGTTTCATAAGGGGAGAATATTGTAATGACCCGAATTATTATAAATAAAGCTCACCTTATGATATAATTAAATGTATTATTATGTGTTATGGTTATAGATAAAAAATATCTTATTTTTTGTTATATCACAATGGATTTAAATGTATACTATGAATCATTATTGATGATAATATTTTTATTCTACAACTATCACATTATTTGAATAAATATAGGGATTAAATAAATTCGTTTGACAAAGAAATAGGAACTGATGATGTCACCTTGTTGGATCATTCCTTATGAATCCCATTTATTGGATGTTTCAAGGGATATATAATCTTTTTGCCTTTCCTTTGAAAGAGGAGATCCAATAACTTAACCATGAATGGAACCATTTATGCTTGATGTTAAAGTTCATCTGGATCACGGTCCAAACCATATTTGTCGAACCACCCCATGAATGTCTCACCATCATGTACCATACCCTTAGGGAGATTAATGGTTTATTATAGTGATAATTATCATGAACATATTAATATGATTATTTATATTGTATTTTCAATAGAATAATGTTTTTACCAACATAATATTATAACGAATTTATTATTTGATATGATAATAAAAAAATTATATTTCTAATTGGTATTAAATTTCAATTAATAAATTTATTTTTATTAATAAATAGAATGTTATAAAAAATATAATATTTTAACTGTAAAATTTATAAATATAATTTATAATTTAATTTTTATGATGTTCAGTGTAATTTTTATAAGCTTTTGAAATCTTTTATCTATAAAAATCCATCATTTTTCAACATGTATCGATTCTTACATAAAAGAGAAAATTAACTCATTTTGAAAATAAATTTTATAAAATGAATTTTATTTTTCATATTAGAATTTCTAAATTATCAAAATGTGATTTTTCATAATTTTCTGAGATAGTTAATCTTTCAGATGAAAATTAAATATCGTATAAATATACAGTGTGTATTATGATATCATAATGAACTAAAGTTATATAATAAATAATATAAATGGTATACAAGAAACAATTCATGTTTCCATCTAAAATTACATAACTTTCTATTTATTTTATTATAATCGTAATTAATTTATGAATCCCCCAAATTTATTAATATATTTTACAGATAAAAATTATTTCTTTTCGAGAATGAGTCACTTTTACCTTGAAAATTGTATTATTTAATTATATTAGCCCCCTGTGCTTATAAAATAATTAAATCCTCCCATAATTGTTAGAAATGATGGGAAAAATAGAGGTATTGTTTTTTGTTTTCATAATTTTATTATATAGATTTCAAAACCTATGTGTGATAAATTATAATTAATTCCCCTCCAATTTCTTATATAAAGCCACCCAATCTTCAATTTTTATTCACTAAAACTCCTTTTATCATATCTTTACTCTGACCTACCATCCTTATAGTCATCCAAATGTTTTCCCATGATCTGAAAAAGCCTCTCTCAATCATCTTTTAACTCGAAACGTAACAAATCCTCATATTCCCTTCTTTATTAAAGTTTCCTTATTATCTAATATCTTCTGCTTGAAAATTCCAATGTTTGTTATGTCATTACATGTTTCTATTACCACCCATTATTATGTCCAAATTATTAAATACACCTTTCTCTCTCATATACCCTTATTATGAGTTTTCATTTGACACCATTATGTGGCATAAATTCAATGCATTTTTTCGTACCAAAAAAATTGCGTAGTGAATACCATAGCCACATCCTACAAAAGATGTTCCCCTATATAAGATTATAAATATTTCTATTGGGAAATAATTTTTTATATTATAAACTCCACAATCATGTAATAAAATATAATGATGAAGGAATCCATGTTTTATGATTTATGTTTTCACATAATAATGATAATGAAATTAAAGTGAAGGGTGCACCAAAGATTATATTGTACCCCCATGCCTGGGTAATGATTAGTTCGATGAGACATCATATTGGGAAATAGAGTAAACCAGATTCCATTCTAGGAATTTTTCCATTATGATTTCATGGCCATTAACCTTGACCAATGTTTTTGATGCAATGTTTTTAGTTGTTTCCACATTTATCATGTGGCCTTTATGTTATCATGATATATCATGCATCATTACTCTTATTTATCATTCTCACTCCTTTAATGAATGATTGATATTGATATTTTATAATATATATTATCCTTTTCATGTTATTACATGCTTATTGCCTAACAAGGATTTATTTCTTGCACATTACTTATGTATGACCCCAGGTTATCCCAAGTAGTTCTATGTTCGATGTAATTTTATGATCATGTTAATGAACTTTTCCATAAAGAGGTTGAATTCATTTTTTATGTTCTTATGTAATGTAACTAGTTCCCAATTAAAGAATAATTATTTATATTCCAAGATCAATTTAGTGTAATGTTACATAATGAATCAAGAATGAATGTGTAACAAAGTTAAGGGTTCTTGTACCGAATCACAAAAAAGATATATTGTCAATCATTATCATTTATGCAACACAAATGTTATTCCTTACCCCTTTATTATATTAAATTTTTTAACTTCTAATGAGTCTAAATACCATGCCCTCATTGTAGGATTGGGCTAGGATTTAAAAATACTATTGACCCATGTGAGCATAAGAGATTCTTTCATGTTTGAACTAATGAAGATGAAGAGTGATTACACCATTAAAAAGGAAGAGATTACCCATTAATAATTATGTATTATGGTTGATCATAGTGTTACCTTATTATAAAAAACTATATCATGTCCAATATTTATAAAATTATCAGGGTGATGCATTAGAAAATAATTCCATTGCCTTGGAAGATCCAAACCAGGATAAAACTGTCATCAAAATTTACCTCCATAGAATAGTATATCTATTTGTGGAACATTTCATGGTACAGATAAATTTGATCCACATTCCCCTAAAATAGAAAATTCTATAAATATTTTGGATGAACACCATGTTCGAATACCTGTAAAATGGAACCCTCTCACTACGATCATTTGGAAAAGAATAAATTCTCTGGTGGGAGTTCAATTTCATCCATTTTAATTTTCAGAGTTTTCAAAAAGTTATTTAAAGATATTTATTGATGGAATTTCCATTAGATTCATTGAAAGAGTGGAGACTATTTACAACATGGAGGAATTTTATGCATGTTTTTTAAAATCCATCAATTAGGAATTAATATTTCTCACCAAATCAAGAGGCTTGGGTCTTTTTGGATGTTGACAATGCATGACTACCCAAAATTCTAGATAAAAATTCATTGGTAGCATGTAAATTATATATTAATCCTTCAACCCCCAAAACATCAACACTAAGATAAATACTTGTAATGTTTTTCGTATAGGGGTGTATTTTTAGGGTTGGAACCTATATATACTTCTATTAAGATTAAATACATCATTAATATTACCGACTTCCTCCATAAATGATCTAATGTGATATCTCTTATGTATGTGCAAAAGAGTATCATCAATTAAGTGAATTAGGACATCATTACCATATTTTGTATCCCTTCATCAATACTAAAGGAATATTGAACCAAAATTTGTTATTATGCATTGAAGAAGTTGTATCAGATGTATAACATCAAGCCCAACCATTATCCCCCACATCCTTTTGGTGGAAAATATAAAAATTGATTCTTTTAAAAAAACTCCTTCGAAAATTCTATATAAAATATGATATATTAAAAATAATTTGTGGTTCGACAATATCTTCCATTACTTATGGGCCTATCAGTATATGACTCACACTGTTACACACGAAACAATATATTTATAGGTTTATATAATAGATATTCTCATTGAGGTCTAAATTTCATCCCATCCAGTAACAATATTTGGAATCCTTTGTGATGATCTTAAATCACATAACTTGTTTCATGAGAAAAAGATTCTCGATGATGACATGATTTATAACCTACATCATTTTAAAATAATCCAAAACAGGATAGCACAATCCTATAATAAAAACATTCATACTCATTTTTTATATCATAATGAAAATGTTTATTATTTGAAAACTCCAATGAAACCTAGAATGAAACCCCTTAAATCTTTAACCAATTTAAGAATTACCATACATCATACATAAATTAAATCTCAATTTATGTTACTCTTAAACTATAATTTATGGGGAAGATATTATGATAATTTCCATGGAATGATATATCATGAAATACATCATGTGATAATGGCACATATGCTTCCTTCTTATCATATGATGTTAAAATACATGGTTCATGTCCATATAATATGATGTTAATATACATTTTCTACACCATCTACACTACATTCTGTTAAAATACGAACCATAAATGATATGTTATTCAAAACCTTAAAAAGAGCACATTTTTACAATATTGTATAAATATTAACTACATGAAATTTATTCCACGTCACAAGATGTTAAACGATATTATAATGTCCTCACTGCATGATATATATCAATAATTTTTCTATATCAATTTTTTTCATGATAAAAATTTACAACATGTTTAGTACAAGATTGATTTGATCTCAACCCTTGGTGATGGCATCCTACCAAACCTCCACATAACAAAAACATGTGTCTTGATTCTCCTTTAATAACGTGGATAACGATTCATAGAACATATGTTTTAGGTTTATCCATGAAATAAACAAAATACCCCCTCTCATACAAAAAAAATGATATTTTCATTGAACTCCACATTCCATAGATGTTGTGGGTCCAAATTAATAAGTTGTGATCTAATTCATTCCTTATACACATCATACTCCATGTTTTTTGATATTCATGTTCTCCATATGCTTTTTCCGACCATTTATGACGGATTATTAGGTTACAAAGGAGACATTTTTTGACTATACTCAATAGTTCACTATATTCATTTTCTTAATTATCCATCTAAAGGAATATAAACTAGATGTATATTCTTCTTTGGAGAGAATACATTTATCTCCACAACTACAAGTTTTTTTGGAAAAAATTTTCAAACATTATCTACGATCACTCCATGCATAATTTTCTTAGATAATTTCACATTTTATGAAACCACCCATGATCATGGTTTACAATTATCTTCCCCACATTCAAATAAATTTAGAACATTAATGACTAAATATTATTTATATCATTAATCATTATCATGACATTAAATAACGTTCTTTAAATAAGTATGATGTTAAATTATATAGCTCTCTGAAACTATGTATGAATTTTTTTCTCACCCCTATGATATATGTTTACACTTACAGATCCTATTTACAGTAAATCCACAGAATGATCCAAATTTTCAATGCCTTCATTCAAATTACCTTTGTATAGTGAATGTTAATTTTGGAACTCCTTGTTTCTAACACCAAGTATAGCTCACCTGGGATTTGGAGTTTTTGTAAATTCATCCTTATATGATCAAGGCATATCAGTTCTCCTCTCGGTTGACATAGTCCTGGATAAAATAACTAAAAATACACACCAACCATCCATAACTCTGAAAGTAAAAAAATCATTTTTAACATATCTTCATTGATGTTATGTTTTGAATTAGTTTGGCCATATCCCTATAATCCAACAATCATTGGTGTTTTTCTCACATGAATACCCTTTCCTATAACTACATGTGACTTGTTTCTCACTTGGGAATGGTAGGTAGTGGCCCACTAATCCTACCTTCTTTTCCAACTTAACATATTAAAATTCCCATCGCTATCTCATCTACATGTATGACATGTATAAGAGGGTCCAAAAGAGATTCTCAAGAAGCTCATGAGATCGTGTAAAAAAATCACACCCTTCATCACAAAAATTCAATTGAATGTGGGTAATTGTTTCCAATACAATGTCTATAATGATTAAATATATAAATTTAAACTTATTGAAACAAATAGCCTACGTGTTGACCCCATTAAGTATTTAAAAAATATTTGTTCTTCCTTTGGGTAAGATATATCTATAAATCATTTATCTCAATTCATAAGGGATTTAAAAATGAAATTATCCTTTCGTACTAAGTATCAATACAAACATAAATCAATCTCTAAGTCAAAGTTAATCAAAATACCCATATTCCATCATTTTAAATTCTTAAAAGAAGTTTGGATTATTGAGTACACCATTATTTCAACTATGATGAATTTTCCACTATTCAGATCTTTGTTATTCACTAACAAAGGGCCTACTAATTTGAGGAACATTTATCAGTAGGAGAGACCAATTTAACCTCTTAATCACTATAAAAAATACCATACTAACAAAATTTCATAAATGGTTATTATCAATAAAAACATACTTTCCCATATAACATTTATTAGATCTGAAAACCACTTGATTATAGCAAAAAATCTTACTTCTTTAGGCATAAAAGAACATGTAACATTCTCTATCAGATCCCAAAAAAACTAGAAATTTATGATATTCATTATGAAGACATATGACATAAAATTGTAACACAATTCCCCCTGACATGATGTTAAAATATTCCACTAAAAGAACTTGTAGGATTAAAATAATCTGGAAGACACATAATCAATTCATCATGACCTATTACATATATTATAGTCGAATTCTTGCTAAGGTACCTAGTATTGTATTTGGAAATTATAAAAATTAAAATCATTTACCAAGATTAGGTATTAAAATTCACTTACTATCTTTAATAATTTCATCTATAAAGTGGTCCCAAAAATTCTCAAGGAATAATTGGTCAGGAATGTTAGTCATGATCATGAGTATTTATTCAATTCAATCATTTCCGTCCATGAATTATGATTTAGGATAAAACTATTATAAATATTACATATCATGCACTAATGTGTGTATTTAAATGATTTCCCATGTTTCCTATTGTTTCACACACTAATCATTTCTCATTTGAGGTTAGATGACTTGGAAATTTACTTTAATTTGAAAAATGGAGTTTCATTGACAATTCAATCGAAGGAAACTCTTCCAAACGAAATAACCATAAAATGAGAGGTTTAGGTTCACACAATAGGACTCAAAACATCCAATGTGGCCCATTTTTTGTAAATTCTATATTCCCTACACATGATTAATATATCTATATAGAATTATATTGAATAAAAATGATATATGACATAGAATATTAATACATAATTTAATGTATATGTTTTCAATTTACATAGATTATTTGGAAATGTAGTCCCTAGATTGGGGAAACATGAAAATAATAAAATATTACTATCTATTATTTGGAGTTAGAAATATATTGGTAATTTCATTTTAAAATCATTAACGAATTGTTTGGTATTATTAACCTCACAATTATTGGTCAAATCTATTCATCCTAAAAACACCAATTGCATTTGTCGATCATGCAAGATCCTATTCTTTAATGAAAAGAGGAATTTAATTTTATAGGTTGAAATACAACAAATGAAGGCAGGGTAAGTAGTCATGTGTCAACATTATTGGTCATATGATATAATAAAAATTAATACCATTTTCAAGATCCCACTATTAATATTTTACCACAGTAATACATGGATTACATAGAAAATGATTCAAATCATGTATTAATTTCAAAATTTAAATAAAAAGTTTGAATGAAAGGAACACTGATTAGGAATACATTATTTTTCATTTCCAATGTCGATAAAAAAGATGAGAATATATAACCCAGAGACTCTATATACAAATGAGACGTTTTTTCTATAATATCAGCTAAATAGATACATAGAGACGAATCATTAAATGGATATAACCCTATTCCTCTTGTTGATCTATGATAATGTTGAATTATCTATTTATATATTATATTGTAGCATGTCTTATGTCTCACTACTATCCTTCCTGAACATCTCTAGTTCTTGCACCAGTTGTACATATTCACCATTTACTTCTTCTATGCATACCAATACATGATTCAGCCGCTCTATCTCTTAATAGATCTATTACTCAAAGGCATACTATTTGAAACTCAGATTTAGTATTCGGTTTTTACACTTTCTAGTTTTGAGGTATCATCAATATGAATATTTAATATTTCAGAAAAATGATCCGTATAATCCCCAACTATGAGTTGAGACTACAGCCCACACACCCTCGCCTTGATGACGACTACATCTCTTTCATTAGTATGTATGGAAAGATTGTCGAACCATTAATAACCAATTATAGTGGACATATAGACTAAAATGTGAATTTTTTATTTCATATATGATGGATGGGTTTGAGAAAATTTTTCGATATACTCACCCACATTGTCATTTGGGTGATGCAAAAATTTTCAAGAGTATTCTAGTTCTCTTTAGATTCACTGAGGAGAATAATGAATGTATTTAGGAGATATGATGATAAGAGGATTACTATCATCCAATATTTTCAATCAAGAGGGTTTTATAATATTCGATGTCATAGAAACCATTACTGATTGGTATTTTTTTTAACTATGATGAAATTTAATTTGTTTCAATTTTTCTAAAATGGACATCTAATAATCAATACCGAGTTGGAATGAAGATGAGATGGTTGAGATGTTGAAATGATTTTCTTTATATACTGAGTCTGGTCATCCTCCATCATCGTCACCTTATAGGAACGAATTAATAATTCTTCCTCATTAGGTTATCAATGGCCCTCATCAAAAATTCCATCGGGGAGTCATGTACAATTGGTGAATGTTTGGAAATCATAGTAAACTTTAGAAGGCCACTAATAGATACTGGTATCACTTGGATTACCATCATTGATCATATGATAATAGTTGGGCTAAAGCATTATCAGTCAAGAGTTGTTTCTTCCTCTACAATTTCACTCTCAGTGGTAATGTTGGCCCTCCCTGAAGACAGATCGTTATTTCCCTCAAATCCCACACTAGAAATATTTCATTTTAGTCAAAGATATTTAGTTGAATTGTTTTTTCATTCAACCATAATTCACACCACATCAGGATCCATAGGAAAAGGGTATATAAGCTCTCGAATAGCTGGAAAATACAGATATTTAGACCTTAGAAAAACAAAATAAGTTCAATCACTTATTTTTTAATAAATATAGAATTAAAGGTATAAAAGGACCATACATTTCAAAAATGATATCCCATATAGGATATGAATTTCTATATCGCCACATTCCTATACAATATGATTTGCAACAAGGAAAATATATCAGTTTATATTGTAGTTGGAGGTGGGGTGGGAGTACCTTGTAGAACCTGAAATTATAAACAACATATGCACAACATCCCTTTGAGAGCCTTATTTTATTACCCTTTCATCCATAGAAATGTCCCCTCCTACAATTGTTCCTCCCTTCATATATTCAGTAGATGGAATGGGTGAAGGAACTCCCATTTCATACTAAAAATTATAGGGGCGAATAGAATAACTGATAAAATATTATATTTGGATGAAAAAAAGAGATTCCATTCAACAGTAAATGTTACATCTTCAATTAAATCGATCACATCCATCATTTCAACCACAATATCCAACCCCTAGTAAAACCATTGAATCCTACATTTGAATCAATGGTGAAATATTCCCATCTTTACAAGAAAATCTATAATTTATTCATAATATTTTGGGAATGTAATGTGTTTGGGCCAAATGATATACCCGAATCCTGTATAAACAATTTCATCATCCAGAATCACCCATATATATCATCACTAGATGAATTCCCTCACTATGAATCCCACAGTCTCTATGATTTAGGAAACACTTCCTTAATAAGAATAGATAATGTAGAGGGGTTTAACAATATATGAGAGTTAGGGTAAATTTACTTAACAAATTACTTAAAGAATCTTGTATCACTCCACATAGAGTGGGGCCCTTCATGTGTCATAATTGTGATGAATAATGAATTTCACAATGTTCACAGAGAGCAATAAAATCTAACTCATCAGTCCCCCATGAACCACTGCCTCTCTCTCCACTCCCTCATTAGTATATTTTAATCATTTCAAACGCTCGGTTCTGAAATTTTAATTGACCTTGGAGTGAATAAATGGTTCATTCATGTCCCATGATAAAAGCTTCTACTAAACCAATATTATCCTTCTATGAAATGATTTCACGCATAGATATTCCACAATACATTATCATAATGATGTCTCTCTCAAGAAGGATCATTAGGATCCCATATTTTGGAATAGAAATCCTCTATCTATCTCACTCCATATAAGCTAAGGGATATTAATATTTTAGTAAGAAATTCAATATTTAATATTGATCAGTATCTTGTTCCACAATAACATAACCTTTAATTTTAGGGGATATACCCTTGACCCTCAAAATTTTCATATTCAAATTAGAAATTAGGGCCTTCCTCAAGAAAACCTCCTATATGAGCCTAATGATCTTAGTTTAATAATAATCTCCCACCTTAGACTCAGATAGGGCTTGACCTAAAACAATAGAGAGATGCTTCACTTGGTGAAAATTGTGTAAAGATTGAATCTATGATTTAATATATTGTTTTTCAAGTGCATGCTGAATACTAGATGGTGATATCTCAACTTGAATACATATATCTCCCTAGTTAAATAGCATTGAAATTTTATGAAACTTCTTCTAGTTTTTATCCATACAATGTATATTTATGGATGTGGGAAACAAGTTCATAATACATTTGAAATGATTCCTGATCCTATATGGTGTATATTATTTTCATATCTTCATTTAATAAATTCAATAAACCAGATAACACACCCTTAAGGAAATGGTGTTCCCTCGTCATGCCTTATATCCAAATTTATCATTTATTATGGTACTGATGGGATAATAATTGGGATTCAATTGAAAATACCCATGATAATTGACCTAATATATTAAATCATCTTATCAAAATGACAATAGGTTCACCCCAAAAGAACATAAAATAATCCCATGATTTGGAAGGTTTACTTCCCCGACATGTACACATCAAAAATGATAAATCTTCACAAGTTACGTAAACACAAGATAATTGAGAATCCACAAGGATTGGTGAGAAGCTATCATGAAGGTTTAACACTAACTATAATGTTGTATTTTCCCACCAGTACTAACCAAAAACTTATAAATATAGAAATAAAAGATTCTTGTCA
Source organism: Viscum album (assembly GCA_963277665.1). NCBI lineage: Eukaryota > Viridiplantae > Streptophyta > Magnoliopsida > Santalales > Viscaceae > Viscum > Viscum album. The sequence goes on from OY728152.1 coordinate 2,113,326,380, forward strand.
AACCAATCAATTTGAAATATGAGAAAATTTCTAACCCTACTGATTAAAAAGAACTTCCTTGAGAATTGAGTATTAAGAACATATGAGTCCCTAGTTACTAACGGTATGACATGTCCTTAGCCTCAATTAATGTTGATTGTTTCCATTTGGCATGGAAAATATTTGAATCGAAAAAGAAAAAGGGACATTTATACTTGGATGGGGCTCAAAATCTTAAAGATTAAATGAAATTTTAAGAAATTAACATACAAGAAGAGTAATTCTCTTTGGGTCATCCCACACTAAAGGAGGAAAAACACATCATACATATTATCAAAAATTGGAACTGATGAGATCATCTAAAATCCTAGTAGCCGAATCTAATTACCCTATAAAATGCATAAATTATGTTGGTATCTAACCTTAATAGAATGAGTAGTTGAGGAACAATAGAACTGTTATAATGAAAAAGTCTATGAAATCCAAGCATACTCATATAGTAATACTACCTTCAGTACATCATTATGAACGTTTCAACTCTATAAAAAATCAAAAATTCCTCCCCCAATATATATTGATTGATAATATATGGGGAATATTCCATTTAGTGACCATACTAATGACTCATTAAACTTGTATTTAATTGGAATAATAATTATAGTAGTGAATATTCAATTCCAATCCCCATACCATTTAATCTAATGATAATGCAGTATAATATAAAACAATCATGTCAAATTAGGTCTCCTGATTAAGACATCCCTTTGCTGAGATGTGTTCATAGGGTTATTATTGCATTGTAATATATGTATCACTAGTTGATTATTTTGGCATATATTTTTAATAGATAAATATTATGGAAACAATAATTTAAAATGATACATCCAATCTGAAATAGGAAAATCATGAATTCCATAACCATTATGTCTTATTAAAAATTGAAGATGTGGAATTAAATTGTGTTTACCTTATATTCAACACATTCCATCATTGAATTTCACCATTCATTAGTAGAAGAGAATGTGTCTTTTGAATGAACCATTTGTTATCTTCTACAAAATTAAAACATGAAATATTGTATGGAAGTTGTAAAAAACATAAAAAAACAATGTATAGTTAAACACATAGAAAATATTTTTGAACCATATATCATGATATTCTAACCTCAAATATCATAATATGATATGCCGAACACCCTATTTATAGAAAGGAATAATTCCACCATAAAGGAAAATATACACTTTGTATAAAATAGCAATTTTTTGATGAGATTATTCAGTATAAAAAAATTTAATAATGAAAAGGAAAATGAATGAAAAGAGTGTTCGAAGATACAATACTTAAAATCACTTAAATTCACTACATGACAAATGAGTCAAGAGGATGAAACATTTTATAGGAATGGTCCCTCCTCCATGTCCATAGGTTCAATGCAAAGCATCCAAGAAGACTAAATTCTTAATGAAAATTGACTCCTCTTTATGTAGATTAGACACCATTACAATGGAAGAAATTTTTTGGGTAAAAAATTGTCATCATATAATATCAATAAGGTTTTCTGAATTTGTATAATCTGGAATAAATCATCCATAATGGAAGATTAAATTTTATCAAGGTTGATGAACTGGAATGGTTTTTATTTTTTCCATATATCATCCCTACTATTATCATCATCTTTACATATATCCCCCCTACAAATTAATTATAATTTTCAGGGTGACCAATTCCATTATCACTCAATGTAAAAAATTTTTATCAATTTCAAGGTGACACATGAATTCTGCGACATAGTTAATGGAAATATCATTTCTGGAGGGAGGAATGACTTTAGGACCCTTGAAAATGAAATGTTATCTCAAGGGTGAGGCAAGATATTATGGCTGCACAGAAACAAAATGTCATTTTGGGGGAGTGGCATTATCTATAGGAAACCCACAAACCAAAATCCCTTACGGGTGGTGGTTTTTTTCTTCCAATCATCCCAAAATTAGATATTTATGTTCATACATCTATAAAAAACTGATACATTGAAGCATCAAATTCCAACATAGATGGAAGAATGGTAGAAAAGAGTGTAAGAATACAGGGAAGAAAATTTCAGAATTTTTTTTAGTAGTTAAATATTTATCCTAGGGATAAGAATATTCTGCATAGATCAAACCCACTTTAGAATATTATACACATAAAAAACCATTATATAAATCCCTCCACATAAATCAAAATTATTTGTGGATGACCATTTCAAAAATCATATATAAATAGAGTCAATTCAAACCACTATCCCCCATAGAATGGAATATATGGGATGGAGTCTTTCTATCTTGGTACCATTCCCTGAAATGTATGGCCTTACTTCATCAATATTTTATATTTTTCAATCAACCCTCCACATAATCCACTTCCATGATGTTCTAAGACCCAAATGGAACCCTTTGCGAATTTTGAAGACAATTCCTGAGAAAATTCCTACCGAAATGTTTGATCAGTGTATATGGAACATCGAATTTTCATATCAAACATATAATCATAAATTAAATTTGTTAATACTATTAACCTACCTAAAAATGGGGATCATTCGAATTTTCTTTCAATGACCTGATCAATTATAAGTAAAATTTCACTTTTGATTTAAATAAATATAATAAAATAAAATATAGTCATAGAAAAAACATGCACATTTATGGACATATTATATAATATCAGATGTAATTGACCATTATGAATCATTAATTTCGATAATATATAAATTAATGAGTGATCACATGATTATTATAAATATATGGTTTTAAACAATCCAATCGACAATAGAGAATGTTGTGATAGAATCAACCAGTATGAATTTTGCCTTTGCATCTAATTTACTAGAGATTTCAATTGTGATAGAATTACTGCAATTTTCTCATGACGCTGACCAAGTTGAGGTCAAACAACTTATGCATGAATGAAACAGTTTATGTGAGAAGATCAAGCTCTTCGAGATCATATCCATAACCATGTTTATGGAACCACCCCATGAATGTCTCACCTTCATTTTCCTTACTCTTATGATTTTTGATGGTCTATTAAAGAGATATGTATCAAGAACATGTAAATATGAGTATGTACATTATCTTGAAAAAAATAAATAATATATTTTCATCCGATTATTGTTACATTATATGTTATTATTATTTCGATACAATAATAAAAAAAAGTTTTTCTGGGTAATATTAAAATTCAATTAAGAATTAATTTTGATGAATTAATTGAAATATTAAATAGTTACTAATTTTAAAAACGTTATATTTATACAATTTTTTGAATATAAATGATTGTATTATTTTATAAAGTAAAATATAAAATTTTAAGGGTTCAAAAACTGGTATTGTAAAAAAACAGAACATTTTCAATTAATATAAATTATTATTTTTAAATTGAAAATTCACATAAATGGTTAATTTTTTAGATAAAATGGATATAATATTTGAAATCAGAATGTTGAAATTATCCAATGGTAATTTTACCCATTGTTCTGATATATTTGAATTTTTTTTGGGTGCAAATTTAATACCATAATCATATTGTTTTTCTATTATGACATCATAATAACCCAAAAATGAGGTAATAAACAATATAAAAGGTATCCACAAACAAATATATGTTTTCCCTTTGAGACAATGAGATTTTTTTTAATTTATCAGTTTTATATATCCATTATAAATCCTCCAAAACCAATAATATATTTTATAGTGTTGAAATATTTTCATTAAGAGTATGACACCCATCCACATAAGAAACTGAATTAATTTAAAATGGAAAAAAACTATAAAAATAAAATAATTAAAAACAATCCAATTTGGAAGAAACCATTATAAAAACATGGCTTTGTTTGTGGATTTGATTATTTTGTTATGTAGAGTCCAAAACATAAATCATAATGCAATCCCCTACATTTCATATACAAACCAACCGATTACCCATTTATCTTCACTCAAACTACATGGATAATTTTCATACAATTTCCTACACTCCTTATAGTCATTCAAAGGCTTTTCCAATCTCCTAATAACCCTCCTAAGCATTTTTATTGACACACTAATGTAAGGGGTCGTTTTCATTTATCCTCTTTATTCATGTATCATTTTTACCTTAGGTATTTTAAAATCATTTATATATTATGGGATATTTTATTCCATGTCCCCATACTATAAAATTTATTTCCAAAAAATGATAGATCCCTTTCTCTCTCATAAACCCATTTTGTTAAATTTTTTGACCTTCATATGCTGTCGAAATTTCACCATGATTTTCTTTGCTAGAAAATTATGTATTGAATTCTATACATGTTTCCAATCAAGGGTATTATCCTTTATAAACATACAATTTATTTAATCAGTACATATAATAATTGATTCTATACTCATTGATAATGGAATAAATTATTATGATGAATGAACTCAAGTTATTTGATTTATGTGGAACACTTAAGTATCAGAATGAAATGAATGTGATAGGTATGACAAAAATTATATTGTTATCCAATGTATGGGGTAATGTTTAATTTCATGATTGTTCATTTTAGGATAGGTATTGAACCATATTCCATTATTGTAATTTGTGCACAATGATTTCTTGGAGGGTTATCCTTCACCTTTGTTTATGATGTAGTGTTTTAACATGTTCCCATATTTCCCATGTTCTGATTATCATGCTATATCATGTATCATTGTTTATGTTTAAGAAACATTCTCTTCTTCTACCCAATTTATATTATATTTCTATAACATGTATCACCTTATACCATTTTTTATCCCTTACTATGATTTATATCTCACCCCTTTCTTATGTATGTCCCCAGTTTATTCCTTATAGTTTTAAAATACATGGAAAGTTTTGAAGCATATTACAGAAATGTTCAATAATATTTTTGTATCCCACGTTTATGATGTTATCTTATGTACCTAATTCCAAATTATTCATGAATAATAAATATTTATGGTTTTATGTTGTGTACTAATGTGCAATAAATCATTAATTAATATGTAATAATGGTTTGGGTGATTATAGTTTGTTTTGATGAATTTTTTAGTTATTTTTTGGATTAAGATTAAAAAACTCTACAGAAATCCTTAGGAACAATGCTATGTATAAGAAAATATCCCTAAATTTTAGAAATTATAGACTAAGTATATTATAAATAATATACATCCCTATACGTATATTGTAAAATTATGTGGTTCTGGAACAGATATACCTATCGGTAACAACTCTGACAATGTGTTCCTGGACTGACTCGGTAATACATGGAACATAACCACGAGCATTACTTTACACATGGTTTGACACTAACAGGGGATATTATATGGTCAATTAATAATCTTATTATTAAACATTATTAAGGGAACAAAAAAATCCCCTATGAATATATGTTATAAATTGATCGCGGATAACATAGATTGAAGCCTATTTTAAGGAAGAATATTTATGTTATAATTTATCAATTAAATATTATTCAATTCCCATTATTGTGTTCAATGATTTAAAAATAATAAAACATAGTTTTAATTTTATTCAAAATAGTGGAAAAAAATAAGAGGAATCAGGAAAATAATCAATGTGACAAGAAATGTGAAATCCTCTCAAATGAGATGTCGAACCCAATGGGAGCCAAAATCTTGAATGCCATAAGCATACTCTCTCATCTTACTTAGTTTTTTGATAGAATCCTTGATTATAAGGAGGGATAAAATACACCTAATAGATATCAAGACATTATTGAGACCTTTATGTGATAAAGGTCTATAAATTTTAATGGATCATATAATCCCTTAATTGTGGAATAATTAATCATCTCATTCGAGAATATATTCGTCATCCATCAATGTTCTCAAAAAGAGAAGGTTCTATTTTATATTTATTGTATGGATGTAGAAGAATATTATTTTTTTAATTTATCTTGAATAAAAACCATGAGGAATTGGTCAATGCAATGGAATTGAAGGAATTTGCTAAAAAAATGTTTTACCAATAATTTCATTTTACTCTAAATCTTAAAATGGAAAGACATTGCATTTCCTTCAGGCAAAAAGATTAAAAATCCGTTAGGCCGTACAATTAAATATTCACTAGAAATGAATGATACTCCTATGAAATTTTAGTTACCCTAAATGCATGGTTGACTACTTATTTGGAAGGATAAAAGCTTGTCTATGGAAATCCCTGGTGATCCAAGACATTGACATCTCTGAGGAAGTTTTCTTCTATGCCATCAAAGAAAAAATAGGGATTTAAAAATATCAAGTTTATCACATGGATCAAAAGCGGAATGTGGAGTTTAATTATGGTAGTCATAAGTTTAAATTAAATGGTGGAAGTATATTTCAACATTTCACTTGTCTAAACCATAGAAATAAGTGCCCTAAAATTTTCCTAATGGGTAGGAAGAAATTTTTCAGGTATAGGATAGAAGGACACCTAGTGAATGACTACTGATAGTAGAAACCCTCTAATGAAACTGAGGAAAGGAATTATAATTTCAACCCTTTATGAAATGTTAATTTCGTCAACTACATGGAACTAGGGTAGTTTTAAAAACAATGCACTAATCCATGGGTTTTCAAAGGCAATAAACCACCTCCAAGGAAGAAAGGGATAGATTTTTCCATCACAACCACAAAAGAGGATCCTAAAAATGAAGTGGTTATATGTAAACAAGATATTATTTCCATGATATTGAACAAAATTTTTTTTATAGTTCATTGAAATCATTCATATCAAGAATTTTTAGTATATGTATTCAAACACCACCACAAATCCATGATATAGAGATGTTAGTGAAAATGACCAATGGGGAAATTATTGAATCTCAAGTATATAACTCCACCTCTATCACAATTTGTTGGATGAATATCCCAAATAGTATTATCACACTCCATTTAGAGGAGTTTCAAACAATTATGGAAATGGATTATATTTAACTATATAGAAAAAACATAAATGTCCATGAGAAGGAAATCACTCTCCACATTTTTAATTGTCCCATGATTCTTTAAAAATTCTGGGATGAAGATGCATCTTATTTAGAACCAACATCATAGGAATTCATATTACTACCCAATGAGAATGTTTATATATCTAAAATTATTGATAATAAGAAATAAATAAGCCTCACATACATCCCATCTCCAAGGTAATATAGAGATGCGTTTTGAACATAATTTCTATGTCTTCATTTTAGTTGAGAAGATTTATTTTCCACCCACCTTATAACTGTAGAAATATCGTTATCTTGGACTCTGTATAGAATAGATTTTGTGTAACATGATTATTTGATGATAAAACTATAGAAGAATCTATATAGAAGGTTCATTCACCAATGGTGTTCACCTTTGGGTGAAACAACCCTATTTTTCACGAAGAAGGATCAGTCAATGCATATTTTTATTAATTATTGAGGGCACAAAAAGATAAAAATAATTAAAAAATTTCAACTTCCATGGATTTTTTAATTGTGTGATCAGATATGTGGAGAATTGTACATCCTTAAGGTGGATCTATGGTCAGGATATTAACATGTTTTTGTGAAGATGGAGGATATCACCATGAAATAATTTCATACAAGTTATGGAAAATATGAGTTCATAGTGATGCCTTTTGGGATCACTAACACCCCATATTTATTCACGGACATGATTGATATTTCTTTTAGATGTTACTTTGATAAAGATGAGGTAGTATTTATTGATTATATTTTTATATAATTCTAAAAAAAGGAGGAGCACAAGGAACATCTAAAAACTGTGCTAGAGACCTTACAAAAGGAGAAACTGTTGGGACCACTTTCTGTTTGAAGATTTTATTTGTTTTCAATAGTTGTCAATGCTGGTCAAAATGAGGAAGAAGTTGAAGAAGGACTCCAAAGTGAATGGAGATCGGCTGATGTGCAGATGCCTGTAGAATTGTTATGAAATCATAGCAATGAATGTCATGCTTGGGCAATTCTCCATGATGTAAATTCAGACAATTGTTAAGCTGATCCTAAATTCAAAGAACTTGTGTCAAAGGTGACACATTGTTTAAAACAATGAATAATGTAGTAGTATCATCCATTTTTCGTTGATTGTATAATAATAGATAAGTGTCATCCATTTCAGGATGATTGAAGAATAATCAGTATTTGAAGAAAACCATGAAATTCTTCATGATAAAAATCCATGCAAGATATTACTTGAAGAATAAAATCATATGATTTTCATGAAGTGTAGAATGATGGTTGAATAAGGAGAGAGAATGTGTAAGGGTTTGGCATTCTGAGGTAGCCATGTGTTTCACATTATATCGAAATCAGATGACGATTTGCTTATTTTTTTCACAAATATCGTAAGTTAGGAGAACTTGTGATGAAAAACTTATAAAGGAAAGGGGGAAATGATGATGACAATCATATAAAGTTTTGATTGGAAGGAATGATGCTGCTGGAAAATGGGATGTTTCAGTACTTCCCATTGCATCTCTGACGATGCTAAAACAGATCTATCAAAGGATATATATTACGATAGTGTAGTTCGGGATAAAATCTGAATGATGGTTATGGGAAGTAGTGAAGATAGAAAAGACAATGAAATGGACAATTTGGGGGTGGGACAAATGCACAGTTTAAGGTGGATCCATTTTCCAATGTTTGCCAAAATTTGGGGCCTAAAAATCAGGAGATGGAGATGTGTTTTTAGAGCACGAAAGATTGAATATAGTTTAGAAATTTTTCTGTAACGCATGATTTAAGGTCTGAACATCAAATAAAGGAAAAGTCATGGAGTTGACAAAAATTTAGGCATGTTGCGCGGAAAATGAATGTGGTGCGCGAAATATTTTCCTGGTGCGCAAAAAATAAAGCGGTGCACAAAATAGTAGCAGGATGTGGAAAATAACAGCGGGATGCGATAAAAATAAAGGATGCATGAAATATTGGTGTGTTGCATGAAATAGAAGAATGATGTTTTTCGTGCAAAAGGTGTTTCAAGATCAGAAGCTCGAAAATTGGCAAAGGAATGAAATGCGTGAAAGAATGGAGTAGTTCGCAAAATAAGATGTTGCAGGAATGATTGGGTTTGCACGCAATATGGAACGCATTGTGGAATTTTGCATTCAATTGGTGTATTTTGATTGGAACGTTGCAAAATGAAAAAGGCAAGAGGTGCACGAAAAAACCGATGTGTTTGCGCAATGTGCGCGAAACATCAAACTTTTGCACATAAAAATTGGTTTTGCGCAAAATGAGGGTTTGATGTTTTACACGCAATAGAGGATTCATTCATAGAATGATGATAAATGGAAAAGTCCTGAGGTGTGCGAAAAATCTAGGAAGGTGTGCATAATCTAAAGATGTGAGAGACAGTTTTACTTTCATGATTAGTGTTTTTCGTGCAGGGTCAAAAATGCCTATAAATTTTAGGTGAACCCTCTCATATAAAGACACATGAAACATAATCAAATATCAAGCTCTGACGCACAAAAAAATTGGAGTATAGAGTATTGCATGAAAAAGGGGAGTTTTGCGCGAAAAAGAAGAGTCACACGAAAAGGGTTTTTCACGCCGAAAGGTGTTTTTACGCACAAGGCATGAATTTTAGGGGAAAGCCACCTAGAAGGTTGAGCGAAAAATTTGAGGGTCCCGCTGGTATTTAATAGGTGAGTAGCTCTCTCGATGTGACTTTACGAAGATGGAAGTACCATGAACTATTCAGCATCACAAAGAGAAGTAGATCCGCACTCACATGAATGGTGTTTAACACTCTCGTTATGCTTTGTGAAGTGAAGAAGAACTAGATGTGAGACTGAATTCATATCTGCACAAAGGAATAATTTAGTATACTGATACAATCCTCTTTTGGTATTGAGAATTGAGTAAAGAGATAAAGAAACTACAATTATACTATGTGAAAGAAAAAGAAAAGACGAAGAAGAAGAACAGAGTATGTCCAACTAAAGGCTGACAATTATTCAAGGAAATTTGATTCAGATGATGCCATGTGACCCATTATTCCCTGCCTGATTAAGAACATTGGTGTATGTAATTCTATCCAAGGAGAGAGAATAAGTTTTAGTGCAGTTGGTTGTTGAACTAAGAAGATGAAATAAGAAGTCTAGTGAATTTGGTGTTGCAGTAAAAAGAAGGGAAGGAAATAAAAAAGAATTTCTTGCTTACTGATTATCAATTAATCACGAAAATATCACTAAATAAGACCAAGAGAAGAACCTACCTGGTGGTGCCCAAATTTACCCTATTGTTAAAAGTGATCGTTGAAGTACATGTAGGGATTGAATCCACAGGGACCGAAGAAGAAACCTTGAGTCAATCAAATATGTTGAAGGATTGGCTATTAAGTGGCCAACATTGAGGTAGATTTTAATTGGAGAACTAATTATATAATTTAAATAACAGGCAAGAAAAAAGATTTGAACGAAACAATTTTTGATGATGGGTTGATCTTTGGGTTTTTCATGAGGTGGATTGGGTAAATTTCTTTTCTTAAAAATTTCATGTCATTAATTGAAGACGTATCCAAACAACAAGATAATTATCCCAAATCATTCACCAATTTAATCCCTACTCAATTCCAAGTCCAATCACTAATTCACTTTGAGGATCGCTTTACTGAGAACTCAAAAAAAATAGATTATACTAGCACTTAAAATGTTACATCACTAAACTTGGCAAAGATGAAAAAGAACATAACTAATCGAATGGAAATCTTAAAATAACAAAATGATTCAAAAATTAAAGTACATGAAATAACATCCATTCTCTGACCTTGATACTCCCTTGGATCAACCCTTAAGTGGTAATCCCTCCATTGATTCTATTCTACCAATGGGAACGGGATGTAGACTTATGGGGGCAGAATTGAAGAAGAAGGAAATTATTAAAAGAACGAACACTCCACCGTTGTGGGATTGAATTCACTAGTGCTGGTGTGAATAAATTCACACCATGATTCAACGGTATCCATGTGTTAATAAAATAAAAATAATAAGTGAATAATAAGAATAAATTTCATTAAAATACTAAACATGAAAGAAAAACATACATGGGAAAACCTGACGATGCGATTACAAATTGAAAGTAGGAAATTAAAATTGAAAGATAAATACAATGGATGAATGAAAAAATCTGATTAAAAGAAAAATGTTAGATGCTAATTAAATTCACCAAAAGATCCTTATATAGGAATATTAGGATCCTTAAAGACACCCAACCACAAAAAATTCCACCCCCCTTAATTTACAGAGTCAAAATGATGGTGAGAAAATAAAGGGATTTGGACATTTCAAAGTTGACCCGGAAATGTCATCCAGATTCGTCCACCATTTTGACGTGTAATTTTGGAATTGAAGGAGGCCGAATCGTGAGGGGTCATAGAAGTTAAATATGATATTCCATATGTCCTCTATGAGATGTAAAAAATTTCAGGAATTTTGGCGCATCCGTTTGAATTATATTGTCTAAATGGTGAGAAGACTTTATGTGCATTAATGTCGGCCCCACCATTTAAATCTCAAATTCAGATCCCTTTATCATCATGAAAACATCAGTATTAGCTATGTCGACAGTTTAATAAAATTATCCCCATATTTTTATATTTCTACTGTAAAAATTTGAGCTTCATTTGTCTTGGTTTGTGGGCCCCACATTGGTTTTATGGGCCTTAGGCCCATTATGCTTTCTCCAACAAATTTCTGCATTCAGGCGCAAAACTCTCCATCTTCCTTTGGGATTCATCCATTAGATTTAAAAGATAAAATGTTCCAAACAAAGTAATCAATAATATCACAAATTATCAAATTAATAAAATGAAAATAATGTTGTCCACAAGTAGATAAAGGATTGATCCCAAATTTTCATTTTAAAATGAATTGCATTTAAGATGAGAAATGATGTTCTATTTATGTAATGCACTAACAAATTTTATGGACTTTGGAACAATGAATATAAAGATATTATAAATTAATATTATCCAATTTTAGTGACTAATCACACACCCAAACTTGAGTTTTCCTAGTCCCGAGCAAAACATATAACAAATATGAAATTCAAATCCCCTTTTCAAAAAACATTTTAATACACATTGCTCACCCAAAGACCTCATACCAAAAACATTTAACAAACCCATCAAAATAATTTAAAACAAGCTAGGTCCATAAGAATATCCCATGCCCAAGCCCATTCTTTGTTCAAATTCATCACCACATTTCATCCAATTTCAATTAATCTTGATAATGTATTGTCCATCACAAAAGATATGGGGCCAATTTTATTGTTCAAGGGGAAAAAAGGAAGCGCTAGGTGGGAATCACATTAAACCATAAGATGAGTATCCAATTTTTTTAATTTTTAATTTTGTTTTTTTAAACACAATAGATATGAAAAGACTAACTCTGGGAAAGACAACTGTGGAGTCGTGATCCCCAAGTGTCGGACGCCACACATATTGTCAATTACATTCAATACAATAAGCATATATAGCCTAACTCTGGGCAAGACAACTATAGAGTAATGATATCCAAGTGCTAGATGCCACACATTTGGACAAAACATTTCTCTATGTGGTCATTATTTTTTTTAAATTTCTTTTTTCAGATACTCAAATTAAACTAAAAGTGACCCCAGAACCATATGATATAATGAAAGGGACTGAAGAACTCAAATTTACACCCACGATCCAGTAGACGTGCATTGTGGCATTTTTATTAGGATTCTGAAAATTTAATCTTTGAAAAATCACATTAGACAACTGCACTTTCCAGAAAATATGTTGATGAACTTAAACATGCATTAAAATCAAAATCAAGGCATCCAAATTTTTCGATATCCAATTTCAGATTTTTCAATGTGTGTTATCATGTTCAAGGTTAATATAATTTTTTCTTTCCATGAATTTTCTTATTGAAAAAATAAATCATTTTCTATTTCATCTCCCCACAAAATAGAATAACACGGTATCTAGTGTTTAAAGAAAAGAAAAGTTAGAAGGGGGTAAGAGAGTTGTTCAAAGAAGAAATTTAAAATGATAACCATGGAATTAAGTCACCTGGTGGTTGATGATGACAACGCATGCCACAGTCTCCCTTCAATCCTGGATTTGAGTCTCAATGGCTTGGATGGTTGTGATGGGATTTTATCCATGACCTATAACCTGACCTTTTATTTTTTTTAACCTATAAAAACATCAAAATAAATCCAAACAAAACAAACTGATGATACATTGTCTTCTTTTTAATTTTCTTGGTAAGGTATTACTCAGATATCACACCATGTGACATGGATGAATATGGCACACCCCTTTCATACCCATCTTTACTCATAAAAGAAGAACAATTCAACAGATTAAGGTAATTTTTTTAAATGATAAAAAATGATTGTAAATTATTGTAAACATAAAAACCATGGGTTTCCTCCCATGCATCGCTTTTGTTTAACGTCGTTAGCTCGACTTGAACCCCCAAAATTATCCAATTCCCACTTTCAACATTTTTAGGACCCCATTTTTATCCACCTCAACAAGATTTTGATTAAGCCTTTTTTTAGAATTTTTACCATGTGAAATCCCATGCTTATAAATGAGTGTGAAAGTCCAAGGAATTTCGGTAATGGATGATTGAGTTTCATTTGGAGTATTTCCTAAGATTTGAAGGTGCATTACTTCTTTGAGAGATTCTTGATGAAAATGGATGATAATTGATTGGTCTAGGTTTTCATAAATAGAGGGGTTCTTGAGTTAGGAATGAAGGATTATAATGTTGAGTTCAGTTTCTTTTAATTTTCCCATAGATGAATGGAAATTTGAATCCAAATATGTTTCTTCTGCAAAATTTTTTTAAAGAATTTGTTCCTTTTAAAAATATTATTCATCCCCAAAATTTTCCATTTGAATTTCATGAGTGGGTATGGAATCACTATTCATTATATCTCCCAATGGTTCAATGATCAGTGATTTTAAAATAATGTTATTGGAGCAATATTCTAAACACTCAATCCATGAAGACAAATTTTCCCCTTGTGAATCCAAAAATTTAATTTCCTCCTGATTCAAAATACCTTTCAACATTTCCTTGATCTTGTTCAGTTATCCCATATCCAAAGGGTAGTTCTTTTTTCAATTCATGGGAGGTTTTTGGGATAAAATATTAATATATCAATGATGAGGAAATAACATATTGAGTGGGAATGGGTTCCTCAACAGACTTAAAGCTTTGTAATCCTAATCTGATAGATGAAACTTCTGAATTCATTTTATCCATTTGTTCACACAATTTTTCAATAATTTTTTCAGGATTAGAGTTGATATATGTTTTTACATCATGTACTTCCTCATTATTTATCTGTTCAATCATTCTTGATAGGTATAGAATTTTATCTTTTAAACATTCAGCATCCCATTGATTGTTCATGTTATCGGTTGTGGGGTAATCATTCAAGTGTTGATCAAAGTAATTCTCTATCTAAGGGGATTCCCATTGTTTATTTTCTATTTGATTCCATACCGAGTTTATGAAATGAAATTTTTGATGATACTCTATTGGAGTTGAATGAAATTTTGATTGGGATTTTTTTTTGGACACACGAAAACAGAAAGGGTAAAAGAAAAGAGAAATATATGTGAGAAAAGAGAATTTAGGTGAGAATAGAAGGTGGGTGTCTAAGAAAAATTACATGGGTCCCCGACAACAATGCCATAATTTGGTGGCGACCAAATTTACCCTACTGGTAAAAGTGATCATTGAAGTACAAGTAGGGATCGAATCCACAGGGACAGAAGAAGAAACTTTGAGACAATCAAATTTGTTGAAGGATTGGCTATGAAGTGGCCAACATTGAGGTATATTTTAATTGGAGAACTAATTTTATAATTTAAATAACAGACAAGAAAAATGATGTAAACAAAACAATTTTTTACGATGGGTTGATCTTTGGGTTTCTCTTGAGGTGGATTGGATAAATTTCTTTTCTTAAAAATTTCATGTCATTAATTGAAGACGTATCCAAACAACAAGATAATTCTCTCAAATCATTCACCAATTTAATCCCTACACAATTCCAAGGCCAATCACTAATTCACTTTGAGGATCACTTTACGGATCACTCAAAGGAAATAGATCATACTAGCACTCAAAATGTGTCATCGTTAAACATAGAAAAGTCAAAGAATAACATAACTAATCGAATGGAAATCATAAAATAACAAAATGATTTAAAAATCAAAGTACATGAAATAACATCCAATCCCTGACCATGCTACTCTCTTGGATCATCCCTTAAGTGGTTATCCCTCCATTGATGCTATTCTACCATTGGAATCGGGATGTAGACTTATGGGGCCAGAATTGAAAAAGAAAAAATTATTAAAAGAACGAACACTCCACCATTGTGTGATTGAATTCACAAGTGCTGGTGTGAATAAATTCACATCTGATTAAATGTTATCAATGTGTGAAGAATAGAAAAGGAATAAGCGAGGAAGAAGAATAAATTTTGTTAAAATACTAAATTTTAAAGAAAAACATACATGGGAAAACATGATGATGCAATTACAAATTGAAAGAAGGAAATTACAATTGAATGAAAAATACAATTGATGAAAGAAAAACTCTGATTAAAAGAAAAATGTTAGATTATAATTCCATTCCCCACCAGCTCCTTATATAGGAATATTAGTAGCCTTAGAGACACCCCACCACAATAAATTCCTCCCCTCTTAATTTAAAGAGTCAAAAGGAGGGTGAGAAAATCAAGGGATTTGGACATTTCAAAGTAGACTCAGAAATTTCGTCTAGATTCGTCCATCATTTTGAAGTGTGATTTTGGAATTTAAGGAAGCCGAATCCTGAGGAGTCATAGAAGAGACATATTCTCTTACATCTGTCCTCTATGAGGTGTAAACATTTCAGGAATTTTAGTGCAGTCATTTAAAAGATATGGTCGAAATGGTACGATGACTTTATGTGCATTATTGTCTGGCCCACCATTTAAATCTCAAATTCAAATCCCTTTATCATAATGAAAACTTCAGAATTATCTCTGGCCA
The DNA here is from genome assembly GCA_963277665.1 of Viscum album. Classification (NCBI taxonomy): domain Eukaryota; kingdom Viridiplantae; phylum Streptophyta; class Magnoliopsida; order Santalales; family Viscaceae; genus Viscum; species Viscum album. The sequence goes on from OY728152.1 coordinate 2,113,342,420, forward strand.
CAGTTTAATAAAATGATCCTCATATTTTTCTATTTGTACTTTAAAATTTTGAGCTTCATTGGTCTTGTTTTGTGGGCCCCACATTTGTTTGATGGGCCTTAGGCCCATTTTGCTTTCTCCAGCAAATTTCTGTATTCAGGCGCAAAAATCACCATCTTCCTTTGGGATTCATCCATCTAACCTAAAAGATATAATTTTCCAAACAAAGTGATCAATAATATACCAAAATATCATATTCATAAAATTAATATAATGTTGTCCACACGCAGATGAATGATTGGGCCCACATTTTCATTTTAAACTTGATTTTCATTTAAGATGAGAAATGAAGTTCTATTTATGTAATGCACTAAAAAAATGATTATAGACTTTGGAAAAATAAATATAAAGATATTAAAAATGAACATTGGACAATTTTAGTGACTAATCACTACCTTATCAATAAGGAAGAAGACTATCTCCGTAGGCAGTATAAAGAATCAGCTAGAAGCTGCATGTTGGGATAGGCTATCACCAATCCAGGGAAGAGGATTATTTCCCACCCCCCTCTAAACTGTAGGGACTCACACTGGATAGAGGATTGTATTCTTAGACACTTCACTGTAATTTCATATCTCATCATAACATAGAATCCAGGCACTGGTCATATCCAGGCATGGAAATGACATAGCTACTCTTATTGAGTGGTGAACCTTGTAAAAATATGGGGAGCATATTTTTACGGCTTTATATTATTTCATGCGATAGGGAAACGAGAATAAGTTAATCAAGATCCTAACAAGTCAAGAGGTACAAGGATAAAAGTTGGAATTGGTTTAAAAATTCCCCAATAATGATTCACACCCCCTCTTAGTGTTAGGTATATCCCAAACTGGTCCTCTCAGAAACATCATGCAATGTAAACAAATGTGAGTCCTTGTTGAAGGATGTCTCATTATTGGGACATATCATCATAAGAAATGGGATATCTATGGAAGCATCAAAAATAGAATAAATTTAAGGGTGGGTGAGGCTAGAATATGTGACATATAGCTATAGTTTCATTAGATTAGATGGGTACTATCATCGATCTCTAATAATTTCTTATGATGTCAATATCATTGTGAAATCCAACTCCGATGGCAGTCAAATTCACATGTAATGATAAATGATAAAAAATATTCATGAATTTGAAAATGAGGATTATCACTGCCCTAATTCTCATACAACCCACAATTTAGATCATTTTATAGTAGTCATTAATTCATTGAAGAACATATTGAGTTGTTTTTCAATGAAAAATAAAAAATTCATAATCCATGATTCATGGTAGTTGAAATATCACAAATAGAACTACCCAACACATGATAAAAAGTTAGATTATGTGATATTCAATTTTAAATGATGGATCAATTATCAATTTTTTGAGAAGTATGAAATATATTCAGATCATAAAACCTAAAGTATATATTCAAATTAACAGTGCCAAATATAATGAAAGAAATATGGTTAGAGCTGATCATTTATTACTACTACTGAATCAACTACAATCTAGGTAAAGATAATTGAGTGGATTATTCTATAAGTTAAAAGGATCCAAAAATTCTATCATTAATTAGAAATGATAAGGATCCTATATTAATATATGTAGTATTTATGGTCATGGGAATCATAAAGGACGGAGAATCACAAATCCATAAGAAAATTAATTCCCAACAATACATTATAAATATATTTGAACATATATAAAGGGATGATATAGGAATTAAAAAAATGTATAATCTATATGAAAAGGAAAATCCTTGTAGATCAATATTAATGGAGAAGGATTTATGTTATTTGGGTCAATAATATGTGTACCATAAAATTTGGTGTTAATGAAGGAGATATTGGGCGATGCACATATATAAACCATCTTTATCCACCTCAAGAGCTCAGAATGTATCAATATCTTCATAAACACTATTGGTGGAACAATATGAAGAATGATATCACTGAATACACATCAATGTTCTTGGTATTTCTGTGAGTGAAGGCAAATTGGAAGAATTATAAGGGTATGATCAAACAATTAACCATACGAATATTGAAATAGGAAAACATAAACATGGACATTGTCCCTATAAATTAGAATACATCCATGGGAAACAATGATACATTGGTTGTTGTGGACTCTTTTATAATAAAATATAGCTTTATTGGAATTTGATAGGATTTCATACTCGATCTACATGAAAGGATATAGATTAGAGAAGTTGCGAGGGTAATTGATTTACCAATATTTAATCTATCGGATCGAGAACCAAGATTCACATCAATGTTATATGAAATTCATTAACATTCTCTAAAAATTAATATGAACTTTAGTACGACACATCATCCTAAAACTGATGATTAGTTTGAGTAGACAATCAATACACTAGAAGACATGTTGAGAACATTTTTAATATAATTCAAAAAAGGAAAAAAACAAAATATACCAATGATTAAGTTATCTTATAATAATAGTTTCTACTCATAAGGGATTTAAAAATTAAATTACTCTTTCATACTTAGGAACCATACAAACAAAAATCATTCTATAAGTCAAAGATAATCAAAAATCCCCATATTCCTTCATTTTCAATTTTTAAAATTATTTTGGATTCGTGAGGACACAATTATTTCAAATATGAATAATTTTTCGCTGTTCAGATCTGTATTATTCAGCACCAAAAGGCCTATCAATTTGAGGAACATTTATCAGTAGGAGAGACCAATTTAATCTCATTAATCACTATAAAAATTATCATACTAACCAATTTTCATAAATTGTCAGTATCATTACAAACATACTTTCCCATATAACATTAATTATATATAAAAACCACATGATTATAGAAAACAACCTTACTTCTTTATACCTAAAAGATCCTGGAATAGTCTCTATCATATCACCACAAAATTGGAAATTTATGATATTAATTTTGAAGACATATGACATAAAAGTTTAACACATTTTCCCCCACACATGATGTTAAAATATTCCTTCAAATAACTTCTAGGAATAAAATAGTCTGGAAGACACATGATCAATTATTCATGACCTATTACATATATTATAGTTGGAATCATGCTAAGGTACCTAGTATTGGATTTGGAAATTATAAAAATTTAAATAATATACCCAGATGAGGTATTAAAATTAACTTACTATGTTTAATAATTTCATCTTTTCAGAGGTCCTAGAAATTCTCAAGGAGGAATTGGTCAGGAATGTTAGTCATGATCAAGATTTTTTATTTAATTCAATCATGTCTATCTAGGAATTATGATTTATGATAAAACTATTCTAAATATTACATATCATTCAATAATGTGTGTATTTAAATGATTTTACATGTTTCCTCTTGTTTCAAAAAACTAAGTATTTTTCATTTGAGGTTAGACGACCTGGAAATTCAGTTTAATTTGAACAATGAAGTTTCATTTACAACTCAATCGAAGGAAAATCTTCCATATGAAATAACCATAAAATGAGTGTTTTAGGATCACACAATAGGACTCAAAACATCCAATGTGGCCTATTTTTATAACTTCTACATTCCCTAAAAATGATTGAAATATCTGTATAGAATTATTTTTAATAAAAATGATATATGACATAGGATATTAATACATAATTTAATTTATATGTTTTCTATTTACATAGATGATTTGGAAATGTGTTCCCTAGTTTAGGGACATATGAAAAGAATATAATGTCACTATCTATTATTAAGAGGTAGATATATATTGGAAATTTCATCTTATAATCATTAAAGAATTGTTTTGTATTATTAATCTCACAATTATTGGTCACATCCATTCATCCTAAAAACACCAATTGCATTGGTCAATCATGAAAGACCCTATGCTTTAATTAAATAAAGAATAAGATTTTATAGGTTGAAATCCCACAAATGGAGAAATGGTAAGTACTCAGGTCTCAACATTCTTGGCCATATGACATAATCAAAATTTATACCATTTTCGTGATCCCATTATTAAAATTTGAACACAGTAATACATGGATTACATAAAAAATGATTCAAAGCATGTATTAATTTTAAAATTTTAATAAAAAAGTTGGAATGAAAAAGAAAAATGATCAGGAATAAGTTATTTTTTATTTCCAATATCGATAAAAAAGATGAGAATATATTACCCAGAGACTCTATATACAAATGAGATGTTTTCTCTATATTATCAGTTAAATAGATACATAGAGACGAATCATTAAATGGACATAATCCAACTCATCTTGCCGATATACGATAATGTTGAATTATCTATATTTATATTAGATTGTATCATGTATTTTTTCCCACTACATTCCATCCTGACCATCTATAGTCCCTTCACAAGTTTTACCTATTCACCATTTATTTCTTCTAGGCATACCAATACATGATTCGGCTGATATATCTCTTAATGGATCTGTTACTTGAAGGCCCACTATTTGAACATCAGATTTAGTATTAGGTTTTTACTCTTTCTAGTTTTGAGGCATCATCATTATGAATATTTATTATTTCAGAAAAATGATCCATATAATCACCAACTATGAGTTGATACTATAGCACACACACCCTCACTTTGATAGTGACTATATATCTTTCTTTGGTTTGTATGGAATGATAGTCGAACCACTAATAACCGATCATAGTGGACATATAGAGTAACATGTGAATTTTTTATTTCATATATGATGGATGGGTTTGAGAAATTTGTTTCCATACACTCACCCACATTGTTGTTTGGGTGATGTAAAAATTTTCAAGAGTCTTCTAGTTCCCTTTAGAATAACTCATGAGAATAAAGACAGTATTTATGGGATAGGATTTTAAGAATATTCCTATCATACAATATGTTCAATCAAGAGGGTTTTATAATAGTTGAGGTCAGAGAAACCATTGCTGAATGGAAATTTAATTTACCTGATATGAAATACAATTTGTTCCAATTTTTCTAAAATGTGCATCTAATAATCAATACCGAGTTGGAATGAAGATGATATGGTTGAGAAGTTGATAGGCTCTTCTTAATATACTGAGTCTGGTTATCCTCCATCATCGTCACCTAATATGAATGAATTAAAGCTTATTCTTCTTTAGGATATCAATGGTCCTCAGTAGAAACTCTCTGGGGGAGTCATCTACAATCAGTGCATGTTCGGAAAACATAGTAAAATTTATAAGGCCACTAATAGATATTGGTCTCAGTTTGATTTCCACCATTGATCATAGGATAATAGTTGGGCTTAAACATTATCGGTCTTGAGTTGTTTCTTCCTCTTCCATTTCACTCTAAGTGGTAAGGTTGGCCTTCCATGTGGACATATCAGTATTTCCCTCAAATCCCACACTATAAAAAGTACCTTTCAGTCCATGATATTTAGTTAAATTATTTTTCCATTCAACCATAATTCCCATCACATCGGGCTCCATAGGGAAAGGGTATATAGGCTACCGAATAGCTGTATAACCCAGATGTTTAAACCTTATAAAAACAAAATAAGATGAATCACTTATTTTTATGTAAATATAGAATGAAAGGTACAAACGAGCCATACATTTCAAAAATGGTATCCCATTTTGGATATGAATTTCTATATCCTCACTTTATTACACTCTATGATTTCCAACAAGGATAATATATCGGGTTACATTGTAGGTGGACGTGGGGTGGGAATAACCTTTAGAACCTACAATTATAAACAGCATATGCACACCATCCATTTGAGAGACTTATTTGATTGCCCCTTCATCTATAGAAATTCCCCCTCCATCAATTATTCCTCCCTTCGTATATACACTAGATGGAATGGGTGAAGGAACACCCATTTCATGCTAAACATTATAGGGGTGAATAGAATAAGTGATAAAATATTATATTTGGATGAAAAAAAGATATTCTATTCAACAGTAAATGTTACATCGTTAATTAAATCAATCACATCAATCATTGCAACCTAATTATCCAACCCCCAGAAAAACCATTGAATCATAAATTTTAATCAATGGTGAAATTTTCCAATATTTACAAGATACACACTAATTTATTCATAATATTGTGGGAATGTAATGTGTTTGGGCCCTATGATATACCCAAATCTTGGATGAACAATTTCTTCATCTTGAAGCACTCAAATATATCTTCACTAGATGCATTCCCTCCCCAAGAATCACACAGTCTCTATGATTCAGGAAACACTTCCTTGATAAGAATAGATAATGTAGAGTAGTTCAACAATATACGAGAGTTAGGGTAAATTTACATAACAATTTCCTTGATGAATCTTGTATCAGTCCACTTGGAGTGGGGACCTTCATGTCTCATAATTGAGATAAATAATGAATTTCAGAATGTTCACAAAGATCTATATAATCTAACTCATCAGTCCCCCATGAACCACTGCCTCTATCTGCACTCCCTCATTAGTATATTCTAATCATTTCAAACGATCAGTCGTGAAATATTAATTGACCTTGGAGTGAATAAATGGATCAATCTGGTCCCATGAAATAAGCTTATACTAAACCAATATTATCCTTCGACGAAATTATTTCATGCATAGATATTCCACCATACATGGTCACAATGATATCTTTCTCAAGAATGATTCTTAGGATCCCATATTTGGGAATAGAAATCCTCTATGTATCTTACTCCATATAAGCTAGATGATATTCAAATTTTAGTATGGAAGTCAATATTAATGATGGATCAGTATCTTGTTCCAAAAGAACATTACCTATAATTTTAGGGGATGGAACCTTGTTCTTAAACATTTTCATATTCAAATTATAAATTAGGGATTTCCTCAGGAAAACCACCTATATGGGCCTAATGATCTTAGTTTAATAATAATCCCCCACCTCAGACTCAGATATGGCTTGACCTAAAACAATAGAGAGATGCTTCACTTGGGGACTATTTGGTAATGATTGAATCTATGATTTAATATAATATTTTGAAAGTGCATGCTGAATACTAGAAGGTGATAGCTCAACATGAATACATATATCTCCCTAGTTAAACATCATAGAAATTTTATGAAAATTCATCCAAATTTTATCTTTATAATGTATATCGATTTATGGGGGAAACATGTTCATAATACAGTTGAAATGATTCCTGATCCTATAGGGTGTATACCCTTTTCAATACTGAAAATCACTTAAATTCACTACATGACAATGATTCAAGAGGATGAAACATTTTATAGGAATGTTCCCTCCTCTATGTCCATAGGTACAATGCAAAGAATCCATGCAGACTAACTTCTTCATGAAAATTGACTCCTCTTTATGTAGATTAGACACCATTCCAATGGGAGAATTTTTATTAGGTACAGAATTGTCATCATATAATATCAATAAGGTTTCCTAAATTTGTATAATCTGGAATAAATCATTCATAATGGAAGATTAAATTTTATCATGGATGATAAACTTGAATGGGTATTATTTTTTCCATATATCATCCCTACTATTATCATCATCGTTCCATATATCCCCCCTACAAATGAATTTTAATTTTCAGGGTGATTTGTTCTATTATCTCCCACTATAAAACAAATTATCAATTTCAAGGTGACACATGAATTCCAGTCCCTCATTGATGGAAATATCAATTCTGGAGAGAGGAATGACTTTATTCCCCTTGAAAATGAAATTTTATCTCTAGGGTGAGGCATGATATTATGGAAACATAGACACAAAATGTCATTTTGGGGGTGTGGAATTATCTGTAGGAAAGCCACAAACCAAAATCCCTTATGGGTGGTGGTTTATTTCTTCCAATCATCCCAAAAAGAGATGGTTATGTTCATACATCTATTAAAACCTAATACAGTGAAGCATCAAATTCCAACATAGATGGAAGAGTGGTTAAAAAGAGTGAAAGAACAACGGGAAGAAAATTTGTGAATTTTTTTGCAGTACATAAATATTTAACATAGGTATAAGAATATTCTGCATAGATAAAACCCATTGTAGAATACTATACACATATAAAAACCCTTATATAAATCCCTCCTCATAAATCAAAATTCATTGTGGAGGACCATTTCAAAAATCGTATATAAGTAGAGTATTTGAAGACCATCATCCCCCATAGAATGGAATATATGGGATGGAGTCTTTCTATCATGGTACCATTCCATGAAATGTTCGACCTTACCTCATTACCTCTATATACTGTTCAAGAAACCCTCCCCATAAACCACTTCCACAATGTTCTATGACCGAAATGGACCCCTTTGCGAATTTGGAAGACAATGCCTTAAACATTTTTAACCAAAATGTTTGATCAGTGTATATGGAACATCTACTATATATATCAAACATATAATCATGAATTGAATGTGTTAATTCTATTAACCTACCTAAAAATGGGGATCATTGGAATGTTCATTCAATGAACCGATAAATTATAAGTAAAATTTCACTTTTGATTTAAATAAATATGATATAATAAAATATGGCTATAGAAAAAACATGAACACTTATGGGTATATTATATAATATCAGATGTAATTGACCTTTATGAATCATTACTTTTGATAATATTACAATTAAAGGGTGATCACATGATTATTATATATATAAGGTTTTAATAAATCCAATCGACCATGGAGACGGTTGTGATAGAATCAACCAGTATGAATTTAGCCTTTGCATCCAATTTACTAGAGATTTCAATGGAGATAGCATTACTGCGATTTTCCCATGACCATGACCAAGTTGAGGTCCAAAAAATTATGAATGAATGAACCAGTTTATCGGAGAAGATCAAGCTCTTCGAGATCATAGCCAAAACAATGTTTGTGGAACCACCCCATGAATGTCCCGCCTTTATGTACCTTACTATTATGATGTTTGATGGTCTATCAAAGAGATATGTATTAAGACCATATTAATATGAGTATTTATATTATTTTGAATAACATAATTAATATATGTTCATCTAAATATTTTTACATTATAAGTGATTATTATTTCGATACAATAATCCAAAAACACATTTTTTGGGTAATATTAAAATTCAATTAAGAATTAATTTTGTTGAATTAATGGAAATATTAAATTGGTAAAAAATTTAAAAACGTTATTTTTATATATATTTATTAATATAAATGATTATATTTTTTATGAAGTAAAATATTAAATTTTAAGGGTTCAAAAACTATTATTGTAAAAAAACCAAACATTCTCAATTAATTTGAATTATTATTTGTAAATTGAAAACTCACATAAATGGTTAATTTTTTAGATAAAATGGATATAATATTTGAAATCAGAATGTCGAAATTATCCAATGGTAATTTTACCCATTTTTCTAATATAGTCGAATTTTTGGGTATAAATTAAATACCATATAAATATTGTTTTTGTATTATTACATTATAATGACCCAAAAATGAGGTAATAATCAAAATAAAAGGTATCCACAAACAAATATATGTTTTCCCTTTGGGACAATGGGATTTTATTTTTAATTTAACAGTTTTATATATCCATTATAAATCCTCCAAAACCAATAATATATTTTACAGTCTTAAAATAATTTCATTAAGAGTATGACTCAAATCCACATAAGAAATGAAATTAATTTAAAATGGAGAAAATAAAATAAAAATTAAATAATTAAAACCAACCTCATTTGGAAGGAACCATCATAAAAACCCATTGCTTTGTTTGTGGATTTGAGTATTTTGTTATGTAGAGTCCAAAACATAAATATTGGTGTGTTGCACGAAATAGAGGAATGATGTTTTTCACACAAAAGGTGTTTCGAGATCAGAAGATTGAAAATTGGAAAAGGCACGAAATGTGCGAAATATTATAGTAGTTTGAGAAATACGATGTCACTGGAAAGATTGGGTTTGTGTGCAATATGGAATGCAGTGTGGAATTTTGCGTGCAATTGGTGTATTTTGATTGGAACATTGCAAAATGAAAAAGGAAAGAGGTGCGTCAAAAAATAGAGGTGTTTACGCAATGTGCGTGGAACATCAAACTTATGCACGTAAAAATTGGTTGTGTGAAAAATCAGGTTTCAATGTTTTACACGCAATTGAGGCTTCATGCATAGAATGATGAAAAATGGAAAAGTCCTGAGGTGTGCAAAAAATCCAGGAAGGTGCGCGTAATATAAAAAAGTGAATTTCTATATCCCCATATTCTTACACTCTACGATTTCCAACAAGGATAATATATCAGGTTACATTGTAGATGCAGGTGGGGTGGGAATACCATGTAGAACTTGCAATTATAAACAACATATGCAAAACATCCCTTTGAGAGCCTTATATGATTACCCTTTAATCTATAGAAATGTCCCCTCTATCAGTTGTTCCTCCCTTCGTATATTCACTAGATAGAATGGGTGAAGGAACTCCTATTTCTTGCTAAAAATTATATGGGAGAATAGAATAAGTGATAAAATATTATATTTGGATGAAAAGAGAGATTATATTAAATAGTAAATGTCACCTCATCAATTTAATCGATCACATCAATCATTGCAGCCTCAATATCAAACCCCCAGTAAAACCATTGAATCCTACATTTTAATCAATGGTGAAATTTTCACATCTTTACATTACACACACTAATTTATTAATAATATTATGGGAATGTAATGTGTTTGGGCCCAATGATATACCCGAATCATGGATGAAAAATTTCTTCATCTTGAAGCACCATAGATATCTTCACTAGATGCATTTCCTCCCCAAGAATCCCACAGTCTCTATAATTCAGGAAACACTTCCTTGATAAGAATAGATAATGTAGGGGAGTTATACAATATAGGGGAGTTAGAGTAATTTACATAACAATTTCTTTAAAGAATATTGTATCACTCCACTTGGAGTGGGGCCCTTCATGTGTCATAATAGAGATGAATAATGAATTCACAATGTTCACAAAGAGCTATAAAATCTAACTAATCTCTCCCCCCATGAACCACTTCCTCTATCTCCACTCCCTCATTAGTATATTCTAATCATTTCAAACGCCCCATCGTGATATATTAATTGACCTTGGAGTGAATAAATGGATCATTCAGGTCCCATGATATATGCTTCTACTAATCCAATATTATCCTCCTATGAAATGATTTCATGCATAGATATTCCACCATACACAGTCACAATGATTTCTTTCTCAAGAAGGATTCTTGGGATCCAATATTTGCGAATACAAATCCTCTATGTATCACACTCCATATAAGCTAGTTGATATTCATATTTTAGAAAGAAAGTCAATATTGATGATGGATCAGTATCTTGTTCCATGCGAACATAGCCTATAATTTTAGGGGATGTACCTTTATTCTTCATCATTTTCATATTCAAGTTAAAAATTTGAGATTTACTCAGGAAAACCTCTTATATGAGAATAATGATCATAATTTAATAATAATAACCCACCTCAGACTCAGATATGGCTTAACCTAAAAAAATAGAGAGATGCTTCACTTTGTGACCATTTGGTAATGATTGAATCTATCATTTAATATATTATTTTTCGAGTGAATGATGAATTCTAGAAGTTGGTAGCTCAACTTGAATACATATATCTCCCTAGTTAATCATAATTGATATTTTATGAAAATTTATCCAATTCCTATCCTTATAATGTATATCTATGTAAGGGGGAAACATGTTCATAATACAGTTTAAATGATTCCTGATCCTATAGGGTGTATACCCTTTTCATATCTTCATGTAATCAATTCAATAAACCACATAACACACCCTTAGGGAAATGGAATTCCCTCATCATGCCTTATATCCGATTGTATCATTTATTAGGGTACTGATGGGATAATAATAGGGATTTAATTGAAAATACCCATGATAATTGACATAATCTATTACATCCTCTTATCAAAATGACAATAGGTTCACCGAAAAAGATCATAAAATAATCCCCCTATTTGGAAGGTTTACTTCCCCTCCATGTACACATCAAAAATAATAAATCTTTACAAGTACCATGAACACAAGATAAATTAGACTCTACGTGGATAGATGGGAAGCTACCATGAAGGTTTAACACTAACTATGATGTTGTATTTTCACAGAAGTACTAACCAAGAACCTTTAAATATGTAAATAAAAGATTCTTGTCCAACCAATAAATTAGTAATAAGAGAAAATTTCCAACCCAACTGATTAAAAAGAACTTCATTAAAAATTGAGTAGTAAGCACATATGAGTCCCTAGTAACTTGGGGTATGACATGTCCTTAGCCTCTATTCATGTTGATTGTTTCCATTTAGCATGGAAAATATTTGAATCCAAAAATAAAAGGGGACATTTATACCTATATGGGGCTCGAAATCTTGACGATTCAATGAAATGTTAAGTAATTAACTTGCAAGCAGAGAGATTCTCTTTGGGTCATCCCACACTAAAGGAGGAAAAACACATCATACATATTATCAAAAATTGGAACCCATGAGATCATCTGAAAATCCTAGTAGCCGATACTAATTACCATATGAAATGCATAAAATAGGTTGGTATCTATCCTCTATCAAATGATTAGTTGAGGGCTAATAGAACTGTTATGATGAAAAAAATCTATGAAATCCAGGAATACTCATATGGTTATACTACCTTTAGTACATCATTATGAACGTTTCAGCTCTATAAAAACCCCAAATTCCTCTACCAATATATATTTATTGTTAATATATGGGGAGTATTCTATTTGGTGACCATCCTAATGACTCATTAAACATGTATTTAATTGGTGTAATAATTATAGGAGTGAATGTTAAATTCCAATCCCCATACCATTTACTCTAATGATATTTTAGTGTAATATAAAAAAATCATGTCAAATTAGGTCTCTTGATTAAGAAATCCATTTACTGAGATGTGTTCCTAGGGTTATTGTTGCACTGTATTATCCATATCTCTAGTTGATTATTTTAGCATAGTGTTTTATTAGATAAATATTATGGAAACAAGAATTTATAATGATATATCCAATATGAAATAGGAACCTCTTGAATTCCATAAACATTATGTCTTATTAAAAATTGAAGATGTGGAATTAAAATGTGTTTACATTATATTCAACACATTCCATCATTGAATTTCACGATTCATTAGTATCATAGAATGTGTCTTGTGAATGAACCATTTGTTGTCTTCTACAAAATAAAAACAAGAAATGTTGTATGGAAGTTGTAAAAAACATAAAAAAAACAATGTATAGTTAAACACATAGAAAATATTGTTGAACCATATATCATGATATTCTAACATCAAAGATCATAATTTGCTCTGTCGAACACCCTCTTTATACAAAGAAATAAGTCCAACATAATGGAAAATATACACTTTATGTAAAATACCAATTTTTTTATGAGATTATTCACGAGGAAAAAATTTAATAATGAAAAGGAAAATGAAATATGAGGAGTGTTTGAAGCTATAATACTGAAAATAACTTAAATTCACTACATGAAAAATGAGTCAAGAGGATGAAGTATTTTATAGGAATGGTCCCTCGTCCATGTCCATCGGTACAATGAAAAGTATCCAAGCAGACTAACTTATTCATGAAAATTTAGTCCTATTTATGTAGATTAGACACCATTCCAATGGGTGAATTTTTTTGGGTACAGAATTTTCATCATATAATATCAATTAGGATTCCTGAATTTTCATAATCTAGAATAAATGTAACGCCCCGACCCCAGTTGCCCAGAATCGGTGCATTATTGCGTAACATTGGCATGATCACAAAAGATCAAGTCTCGAAAGACTGATTAGTTTAGTATCCTTGAAAACACGAGATATATTTATAAATGTTACATTACATCATAAAGTGAAAAAATACAATAACATAGTATCAATTTTACACACTCATATCCCCTTCAGACTATCCCTGCAGGACATTCCTAAAATACTTCTTCAAATCCTAGAAAAATTAAAACATTGAAAGGGGTGAGTTCAGATGCTCAGTACGGATAACAATATAGAGGAAGCTTTCATAAATAAACATAATCATTTAAGGCAATGTATAACTAAAACAAAGGCCTTTTAAACTTGATCTTCAACATAATATGGCAATAGTAAAATGAGATAATACCATTTACTTATTCACATGGATATTATTTTGGTCGAATAATCACATGCAATATCAATAACGACTTTCATAATGATGGAATGCATAATGCTAGACCATCATAACCACGTAGCCATGGCCTCGTGCAAAGACCAAAAATAAGATTTGGTCAAGGCCTCGTGCCAAGAAACTAGTTTGTCTCATGAGACCTACTGATGCATCGAGGAGCTATAGCGGGCTCCACCCGTCACATATTAAGTCCAATGCATTCCTCATATGAATAGGTTTAAACATATCATAAACCATAACATAATTGTATCACATAAAACATGCATAAAAGAAACATAACTTTTCCACATTTCAATAACTTGATATCAATACAACACATTGATATAATAAAAACACTTTCAAAACCATTTTCAATACCAAAATAAAAGAAAGGTAAAACTTTGTATTTATTTTTCATTTAAAAAAAAGTTATGGCTTATAGAGGAAGCCGAAACTCAAATAATAGTCACGGCAGCAGATAAGTTGTTGTCTCCACATATGTAAGAAAAATAAATAGTCCTTTTTTCGTTTAGTAAAAACACTTCATATAAAAATATTCCTTTTGAATAAATGTAAAAGTCAAAGGGGTTTATACACCATATAAATGAAAGTTGTGTGTAAAACAAAATATGCCTCAATAAAAGGAGATTGAGACGAAGTCCCATACAAATATCATTTTCTTAAATAAAGTAGTTCTATTATGTGTATTCACTATAATTACACATAAATAAATAAATAATACAAGATAGGACATAATAATATCTTGACATAATTTGAAAGTAGGAGATTAACCCAAAGAATGGAAATTTGGTTAAGAAATTCCCTTACCTCGTGTCCGAATTCACTCGACCGTTTTTTGATCTCCTGAATAATAAACTAGAGTTAATCTTTACCTTATTAAGAACATTTTTCAAGTTCATTATTCCTTTTATATCACTTATTACCATTTCATGAACATTATGTAATTATTTATGTTTATAACAGTCGTTTTGTCGATCTTAGGTACTTGAGCCAAAAATAAACTTCTTATAGTTACACTTTTTCATGTGGTAAAATATCCATTAAATCCATAATTATATTCATGATTTATATATCATATAAATCATATATATCAAGTATATAAATTCATTTATAATATTACATAATATTTAGAGATAATAAATGAAATGCACCGTTCATGGAGACGGTAGGCCGTACGTACGCATGAACGCTACTTTCATTTCTATTTCATATTTAATGGAATGAAGTTATAATTATATAAAGTTATAATATAATTCCAGTATAATATAATGTATAATAACATTTACTCCATCATTTATACATCCCACATATGGAATTAACGATTCAAATCACTTTGAGGGGGAGGTAATCTGCACTTCCTAAAATGAAATTATCACATTTACCCATAATGTAAATCATAAAGTATGCCATAAATGAGTAATACAGAAGCATAAGGAAAACATAAAAATAGTATTTATATCATATATGAAAATAGTGTCATCAAAATTCCCACCATTAGATGTGTTAAAAGAATATTGAACAATCATCGTTTCATGAGACAGTATTTCACCACCCACAGAAACAGTATGTTCTTTAATCATTAGACGAAGGTGTGTGTAAGTGTAAACCAAATACTTATCATAAAAAAAATCCTATTATATTCTATATACTGGTGTTGTTACAAAATACAGTAATAAAAAGAGTTTGAGGGGTTGGAGAAGCAAAATAATACAAAACAACATTAGAGATGACATTAACTTAAATTCGGGTAACTCTTTTTGATTTGAGACAAAGGCTTCCTTGGGAAGACTTATACCCAATGTGAGGCTTCTAAGAGTAAGGTAGTAAAGTTGAGAGAGTATTTGGTCAGAGGTTGGCCGAGCCAAAAGTCTTTTATGGTGTGAGTAAGGTGGTAGTGGTGGGGGCCTTTTATAAGAGGAGAGAAGGGGCACTCTTGGAAAGATTGAAATGTTACTTTATTATGAAATGTTTTTTCGGATTATAAAGGTCCCACACTTATATATTTCGAGGATAAGGTGATAAGGGTTATAAATATACTCATCCAATAGGTTTTTGACAAGTTTATGTCTTATATTTTACATTATCTTTTCATTTTATTTAAATCGTTAATTAATGAGGTAATTGCTGCATCATCATGGTGTCATAAATAATTTAATTTATTTAATGTATATAAATTATAAAAAAAATATCATGATGTAGGAAATATTTTTATATTTCTAATGAATATTTATAGTAAAAAATATGACTTGTATAACCCCATTTAAAAATTGTTTTAGTTAAACAACTCTTGTTTGTGACATTTTTATTTTAACATTAAATAAAAAGTTATTTATGTCATTTTCCTACCAAAGTGGCTCCATGGGGTCCCCAAGTTGACCCATGTATTTTCTTGGTCGGCCATGACACATAAAATAGGGTTAGGACAAGTGTAAAGGTATTTTCATATTTTTATAATATCATTTTTACCTTAAATTTCATTAATTACCTTTAATCGCGATTAATTAGTCTTAAAAGTTACTATTCACCAAAACATTATTTTAATCCCATTGAACCAAATTTTACTTATTAATGACAACCATGTATGTCATATTTTTGAAAATCAAATTACAGAAGTGTTAATGTTTCATTTAAACGAAAAATCAGTTTTTTAACTACAACTTAGTGGTTTCACTATTCATCAAAAATTTAAGTTTTTCAGAACAATGCCAAAATATAACCCTAAGCTATAATTGATATTCCAAATTAAAAATTGATTTATATTTTACAAAATTACAAACATATAAGTTTCATTAATTAATTTCATAATTAATTCCCGCTGTAACAACAAATAGCGTGTTTTAAGAAACAATATATATCAAAAGATTGACAATTGTTTATGTCCAATTTCAAAGTGAAATTAATTCTAATGACCACCATTGGGTAAAATGGTAAAAATATATTATAATTATACTTTAAATCCACTCAATAGTATAATTTATCACTATAAATTATTTTGATTAAAAAAGTTGTTTTTAAGTATTTTGTACTATTCAAAACAAATTGGAAGTTCACAGAAAAATACCAAAAATTCAACATAGGCTAATTTCGATATTCCGAATCCAAAAACGAAGTCCATTTGGCAAGATAAAATTTATAAAATTTAAAAAATTAGGTATTACAATTCATAACGGCTACATTGATTGGTTGTGGTGTGTGTTAGAACTCGAAGTTTCATACAACACACGCTACTGTATTATTCAAAGAGAAGTGTACCGTGGAAGCTTGGGGTGTTACAATAAATTAGACATAATGGAAGATTAAATTTTATCAAGGTTGATGAACTGGAATGAACATTATTTTATCCATATATCATCCCTACTATTATCATCATCGTTCCATATATCCCCCCTATAAATGAATTTAAATTTTCAGGGTGAGTTGTTCCATTAACTCTCATTGTAAAACAAATTAACAATTTCAAGGTGACACATGAATTCCAGGCCCTCATTAATGGTAATATCATTTCTGGAGAGAGGAATGACTTTAGGCCCCTTGAAAATTAAATTTTATATCTAGGGTGAGGCAAGATATTATGGCTACACAGAAACAAAATGCCATTTTGGGGGTGTGGCATTATCTGTAAGAAAAACACAATCCAAAATCCCTTATGGGTGGTGGTTTTTTCATCCAATCATCCCAAAAGGAGATAGTTATGTTCATAAATCTATTAAAACCTGATACAGTGAAACTTCAAAGTCAAACATAGATGGAATAATGGTAAAAATGTTTGAAAGAACAGAGGGAAGAAAATTTGAGAATTTGTTTTTCAGTAGATAAATATTTATCACAGGGATAAGAATATTCTACATATATAAAACCCATTTTAGAATACTATACACATATAAAAACAGTTATATAAATACCTCCACATAAATCAAAATTCATTGTGGAGGACCATTTCAATAATCATATATAAATTGAGTATTTGTAGACCACCATCCCCCATAGAATGAAATATATGTAATGGAGTCTTTCTATCCTGGTACCATTCCATGAAATTTTCAACCTTACCTCATCAACTCTATATACTGTTCTAGCAACCCTCCCCATAAACCTCTTCCACCACTACTGGAAATGTGTTTTTTACCCACGGTTCTTAACCAACGGTTTACTTAAACCGTTGGTAAAGAAGGGATAAGAAACCCTTTCCCAACGATTCAGAAGAACCATTAGGAAAGGGTACTCCTTCGCCAACAGTTCCATAAAACCGTTGGAAAAGGGGTGATCAAGTTACCCTTTTCTAAAGGTTTCATAAAACCATTGCGAATGGGAACCCCTTTTCCAACGGTTCTATTGAACTGTTGGGAAAGGGTACCCTGAACACCCCTTTCCCAATGGTTTTTAAAAAAAATTGGTAAATCCTTTCCCAAAATAAAATCGGGCTACGACTCTCCCCCAGTAGCGACAAAACCCTAAAATCAATCCGGTGCTCGGATACTCTCTCGAAATCCCCCATCTAAACATGTGAAAATCCATCGGAATCATCTTAAATCAGGTATTTTATTCTTTATACACATATGATACCTTGTTTTTATTGTTATTGATCTAATATTTTAGGGTTACATTTTGATTTTGATGTTATATCACCCAGAAATATAGGTAAATGGACGAATATTTTGTTTATTAATTAGTTTCCTATGTATTATCATTTGTGTTATAATGTCCATACTAAATAAAGGGGTAATTTAATAGAAGACCTTGAATAAATTGTTGATTTTGGGGTATGTTGCTTCTATGAGAGGTTTTTTGTTGTGTTTCATTGTATGTTGTTGGCTTTTGTATGGTGACTGAGGTGACTAGTTGGGCTTTATGATATGTGGGGTTGTGATGTGATGGTTAGTGTGCATGGATGTGACATGTGAAGTTGTGTGATAGTGATGATGTGTGGTGGTGTTGTGTCGTGTGGAGGTGTTTTGTGATGAGGTTGTGGTGTATGATGTGGTGAGGTGGTTTTGGTTGTGTTGTGGTTTGTAATGTGCAATATTTTTGTTGTGATATATGGTTGTTTTGGTGAGATGGTTGGCCGATGTAACATGGCGATGATGGTTATTGTGAGATGGTGAGTTGTGGTGTGGTGGTTTTATTAGTTTCCTAGTTATCTATGGAATAAATTATGCTGTAAAAAAAATGAGATAGTAAATAAATGATATGGAATAGAAATGGATGTGTGGTAAATGGATTTAATTAATTTAACATAAAATGAATGGACAATGTAAGTGTGAATGAAGTTTCTTATATATGAAAGTGGGAAATGCTATGTGTCTTGTGTGGTGGTGGTGTGGTGTGTTGCATATAGTGGTGAAAGTGGTTGTGATGGTTTATGTTTTGTATGGTAGTAGTGAAGTGTGTGATTATGTAGTTAATGTGAACACATAGGTTGGGTATTTTGTGCTATCTATATATCATGTATTTTAAGTTATTTCTACACATTCCCAACCAGAGTTGGAAAAACTTACCAACAATCAGAGGTTTTGAGTTATGGGTATTTATTCTAATATCTAGGATGGTGGTTATAGGGTTGGATAACAACCATGTCCTCTGTACTCTTCCTTAATAAGTGATCGACCATGTGTTTTTAGGCAAGATGTGATGTGATTGTCCATGTGTCTTCAGGTGAGATGTGAAATGATTTCCCTAGTGTTTTCAGGTGAGGTGTGATTTGATAAGGCTATAATAATATGTGGCATGTGGTTGGGGTCATGTAGGGTAGGAGGATGGAACACTGTTAATGTTATTCATGTTCATGATACCCTTCTAATATGGTTATGGGATGAGGCATGCTGTGATGTGATAACACATTAAGTTATTGTTTGTTTTACATTTTTTTAGTAACACATTAGTATGTTTTTTTCACATGTGTAGTTGATACCTTGATTATTTTCTTCCTTTATCATTTACATAAATTTATTTTCTATTAAAGTTCAATCCTATAGAATTGTTTATGACAAAATGATTTATATAAATTCTTTTTATAGAATGGATAGAAGTTGGATGTATGAAACTGATCGGATCTCAAGCGATTTTCAAAACAATTTGGAGATCAGTAAAGTTTTTTCATTTCACAATGCTTCAGATAGTGGTCACATACACTGCCCATGTTCCAATTGTGTTGGTAAACCTTGGTTGAGCTGTGAAGAATTCAGCTACCACATATCAAAAAATGATTTTCAAGAAAACTACTTTGTTTGGTATCACAATGGGGAGAAAATGAAATCTCAAATTGGTTATGATCGAAATGAAAGGACCATAATGGAGAATTTGTTAGATGATCGGTTTCCGTTTATTCGACATGATGAAAAAGAAAGGATTTCGACTCAAGAAGACTTTGATATGTGGAAATCTGATGTATCTAGTGAAAATTATGATATTGATAGGGTGAAAAAATTGAATGATGCTGCCACAACTCCAGTATATCGACAATGTGATAAAATGAAAAAGATGGAATTTTTAATCCGATTGTTTCATGAGAAAACTATGTATGGGATTTCTAATTCAACAATCGATTACATTCTTACACTCTTGAAAGATTTACTTCCAGATGATGCAGATATTCCCTCAAACCACTATATGGCATCGAAGTTAGTTGAGGAACTTGGATTTTCAATAAAAAAATTCATGCTTTCCTGAAAGATTGCAGTTTATTCTGGGAGGAAACCACTGAATGAAATGATTGCATAAAATCACTACGGGAAAAATGAGCAATTGCGACGGGTTATTTGCGACGGGATTTATTCCCGTCGCAAATAGTAATGTTAAAAACTTATTTGCGACGGGGGTATTTCCCCGTCGCAAATAAGGAGGCTTTTGCGACGGGATTGCTTTCCCCGTCGCAAATAGTTTTCCCGCGATGCGCGCCAAATCGCGGGAAACTTATTTGCGACGGGGAAATATTCCCGTCGCAAATAACCGGCGGCGGTAAAAGGTATTTGCGACGGGAATATTCCCCCGTCGCAAATACTATGTCGGCAGGGATTATTTGCGACGGGTCCCGTCGCAAATAACTATTTACCGGTTGACCGTAATAAATGTTGGCTAAGGTATTTGCGACGGGTCCCGTCGCAAATAATCCTATTTGCGACGGGAATCCAGTCGCAAATGGGCCCGTCGCAACTAATCTAACCTATAAATACCCCCATCCGTTTTTTTCATTTCATTCTCATTCCTTATCTTCTCTCTCTCTCAGAATTATATTTCTAGAGTTGAGTTTTTCTCCAGTTTAAGTTTTTTCTCCGGAGCTGATATTAAAGTTTTGAAGAACGATCAGAACCGATCAATTTTCAAGGTATTTATCTTCATTTTAATTTTTTATTTATTTTTAATTTCTTATTAGTTTCTATTATTATTAATTAGTTGTAATTTAATTATGTTCACATTGTTTTATTATTTAATAAATTTAAATTATAAGTATTGTTTATATGGTAATTAGGAATAATTAGTAATAATTTTTAGTAATTAAGAATAAATATTAATAACTAGTAATAAATACCAATAATTAAGAATAAGAACATTATTACATTATTAGTTTATTTTATTATTAATATTAAAATAATATAATTTTTTATATATATACAGTTCTTTTTTCATCTGTGTGTTTGCTGTCTTCACATGTATTATTTGTATGTGGAGATAGAAAACGCACAGATGAAAAAAGAACTGTATATAAATTAGAAAATTATATTATTTTAATATTAATAATAAAATATATTAATAATGTTATTATTTGTAATTATTGGTAATTATTTCTAATTATTGATAATTATTCATTTAATTACTAATAATTATCAATAATTAAGAATAATTAGTAATAATTACCAATAATTAACAATAATTAGTATTAATTACCTATAATTAGTATTAATTACCAATAATTAGTATTAATTACCAATAATTAGTATTAATTACCAATAATTCGTAATAATTAGGAATAATTAACAATAATTAGTAATAATTAGGAATAATTAACAATAATTACGAATAATTAACAATAATTAGTAATAATTAGGAATAATTAGGAATAATTAGTAATAATTAGGAATAATTAGGAATAATTAGTATTAATTAGGAATAATTAGTAATAATTAGTAATAATTACCAATAATTAGGAATAATTAGGAATAATTAGTATTAATTACAGATAATTAGTATTAATTAGGAATAATTAGTATTAATTACAAATAATTAGTATTAATTACAAATAATTAGTATTAATTACCAATAATTAGTCTTAATTACCAATAATTAGTATTAATTACCAATAATTAGTATTAATTACCAATAATTCGTAATAATTAGTATTAATTACCAATAATTCGTAATAATTAGAAATAATTAACAATAATTAGTAATAATTAGGAATAATTAACAATAATTAGGAATAATTAGTAATAATTAGGAATAATTAGGAATAATTAGTATTAATTAGGAATAATTAGTAATAATTAGGAATAATTAGGAATAATTAGTATTAATTAGGAATAATTAGTATTAATTACCAATAATTAGTATTAATTAGGAATAATTAGTATTAATTACAAATAATTAGTATTAATTACAAATAATTAGTATTAATTACCAATAATTAGTCTTAATTACCAATAATTAGTATTAATTACCAATAATTAGTATTAATTACCAATAATTAGTATTAATTACCAATAATTAATATTAATTAGGAATAATTAACAATAATTAGTAATAATTAGGAATAATTAACAATAATTAGTAATAATTAGGAATAATTAGTATTAATTAGGAATAATTAGTAATAATTACCAATAATTAGTATTAATTAGGAATAATTAGTATTAATTAGGAATAATTAGTATTAATTACCAATAATTAGTATTAATTACCAATAATTAGTATTAATTACCAATAATTAGTAATAATTAGGAATAATTAACAATAATTAGTAATAATTAGGAATAATTAACAATAATTAGTAATAATTAGGAATAATTAACAATAAGTAGGAATAATTACAAATAATTAGTATTAATTAGGAATAATTAGTAATAATTACAAATAATTAGTATTAATTAGGAATAATTAGTATTAATTACCAATAATTAGTATTAATTACCAATTATTAGTATTAATTACCAATAATTAGTATTAATTACCAATAATTAGTATTAATTACAAATAATTAGTATTAATTAGGAATAATTAACGATAATTAGTAATAATTAGGAATAATTAACAATAATTAGTAATAATTAGGAATAATTAGTATTAATTAGGAATAATTAGTATTAATTACCAATAATTAGTATTAATTAGGAATAATTAGTATTAATTAGGAATAATTAGTATTAATTACCAATAATTAGTATTAATTACCAATAATTAGTATTAATTACCAATAATTAGTAATAATTAGGAATAATTAACAATAATTAGTAATAATTAGGAATAATTAACAATAATTAGGAATAATTAGGAATAATTAACAATAAGTAGGAATAATTACGAATAATTAGTATTAATTAGGAATAATTAGTAATAATTACCAATAATTAGTATTAATTAGGAATAATTAGTATTAATTACCAATAATTAGTATTAATTACCAATTATTAGTATTAATTACTAATAATTAGTATTAATTACCAATAATTAGTATTAATTACCAATAATTAGTATTAATTAGGAATAATTAACGATAATTAGTAATAATTAGGAATAATTAACAATAATTAGGAATAATTAGTATTAATTAGGAATAATTAGTATTAATTACGAATAATTAGTAATAATTACCAATAATTAGTAATAATTACCAATAATTAGTAATAATTACCAATAATTAGTAATAATTACCAATAATTAGTATTAATTACCAATAATTAGTATTAATTACCAATAATTAGTATTAAATACCAATAATTAGTAATAATTAGGAATAATTAACAATAATTAGTAATAATTAGGAATAATTAACAATAATTAGTAATAATTAGGAATAATTAACAATAAGTAGGAATAATTACGAATAATTAGTATTAATTAGGAATAATTAGTAATAATTACCAATAATTAGTATTAATTAGGAATAATTAGTATTAATTACCAATAATTAGTATTAATTACCAATTATTAGTATTAATTACCAATAATTAGTATTAATTACCAATAATTAGTATTAATTACCAATAATTAGTATTAATTAGGAATAATTAACGATAATTAGTAATAATTAGGAATAATTAACAATAATTAGGAATAATTAGTATTAATTAGGAATAATTAGTATTAATTACGAATAATTAGTAATAATTACCAATAATTAGTAATAATTACCAATAATTAGTAATAATTACCAATAATTAGTAATAATTACCAATAATTAGTATTAATTACCAATAATTAGTATTAATTACCAATAATTAGCAATAATTACCAATAATTAGCAATAATTACCAATAATTAGCAATAATTACCAATAATTAGTATTAATTACCAATAATTAGTAATAATTACGAATAATTAGAAATAATTAGAAATAATTACCAATAATTAGCAATAATTAGCAATAATTAGAAATAATTAGCAATAATTAGAAATAATTAGCAATAATTAGAAATAATTAGCAATAATTAGAAATAATTAGCAATAATTAGTAATAATTAGCAATAATTAGGAATAATTAGTAATAATTAGGAATAATTAGGAATAAGTAGGATTAATTAGGATTAATTAGGATTAATTAGGAATAATTAGGATTAATTAGGAATAATTAGTAATAATTGCAAATAATTAGGAATAATTAGGAATAATCAGGAATACTCAGGAATACTCACGAATACTCACGAATACTCACGAATACTCACGAATAATCACGAATACTCACGAATAATCACGAATACTCACGAATACTCACAAATAATCAGGAATACTCAGGAATACTCAGGAATACTCAAGAACACTTAGCAAAAAAAATTATATTATCAATATTTATGAAAAAAATATTAATATTATTAAAATAATAAAAATTTATAAAATATTAAAATTATCAATATTTACAACAGATTTTGCTCTATTCTTAACATGTTCAAATCTTAAAGGGTCGCTAATTGTCAGGTCATGCGCAATAAAAAGTTTCTGTCAGCCATGTCCAATGTAAACTCTATAATTGTCCTTGCATGGTCGATCACTTCAAAAGTAATGTTGCAATCAGACAAACCAAGTCATTCCCTTCTTATCTATAAGAATCATCTCACATGAACCTTTACATAGACCATTCTTCCTTGAAAATTTAAGGGAAAAATAATGATATCCCCTCAAATTTTTAAGGAAGAATGATCTATGTAAAGGTTCATGTGAGATAATTCTTATAGTTAAGAAGGGAATGACTTGGTTTGTCTGATTGCAACATTACTTGCGAAGTGATCAACCATGCAAGGACAATTATAGAGTTTACATTAGACATGACTGACACAAACTTTTTATTGCGCATGACCTGACAATTGACGACCCTTTAAGATTTGAACATGTTAATAATAGAACAAAGTTTGTTCTGAATATTGATAATTTTAATATTTTTTAATTTTTTTTATTATTTTAATAATATTAATATTGTTTTTTCGTAAATATTGATAATATTTTTTTTATTACTAATAATTAGTAAACGAAATCTGCTTGGATAATGAAGGGAAAATTTATAACCATCTCCACAACGATGATTATCAAATTTCCTTTCATTATTCAAGCAGTTTTCCTTTTGCTAAGTATTGCTAAGTATTGCTAAATTAGTAATAAATAGTAATAATTAGCAATAAATTGTAATAATTAGTAATAAATTGTAATAATTAGTAATCCTTGCTTGAGTGTTTTTTCTAACAAATTATTCAAAACCAGTAATGCTTTTATAGTATTTGCGACGGGATACTATGCCCGTCGCAAATACTAGTATTATTAATATTTTTTTATTTTTTTTTAAAAAGAGTATTTGCGACGGGACCCGTCGCAATTACTATGAATAGTATTTGCGACGGGTCCCGTTTCCCGTCGCAAATACTAGTATTATTAATTTTTTTATTTTTAAAAAAAAAACGTTATTGCGACGGGACCCGTCGCAAAAACTATTTGCGACGGGTCCCGTCGCAAAAGGTATTTGCGACGGGCCCGTCGCAATAACTGTTTAAAAAGTTTTTTACAAAAATACGGAATACTATTTGCGACGGGGAGAATGCCCGTCGCAAAAAACGGCTTTAGCGACGGTCCCGTCGCAAATAAGTTTAGTTGCGACGGCGTTTTCCGCAACGGGCTATTTGCGACGGGACCCCGTCGCAAATGGCTATTTGCGACGGGATCCCGTCGCAAATAGCCCGTCGCAAATACCTGTTTTTCCAGTAGTGAATGTGGCACATCCCGTTGGAAGTCAAAATCTGATGGAACACCATCCCGTATTCCACAGAAAGTAATGTGGCACTTTCTATTGATCCACATACTCCAGAATATTTTTATGTCTGATGACATATCAATAAAATGATATGGCATAATACCAATGGAAAGAAGAATAATGATGAGTTGGTTCATCCTATAGATAGATTTTCATGGCAGATATTTGATGCTCGATATCCTGATTTTGCAGCTGATGTGCATAATGTGATTCTGGATCGTTCATGTGACGGTTTTAATCCATTTGGGAAGATGATTACTTCACATAGTACATGGACAGTTTTTAAACACATTTATAAAATTCCCCCATGGTTGTGTATGAAAAACCCTTTCAATTTCATGAGTATACTCATATCTAGTCGTTCTGATATAGGCATTGATATTGATGTATAAATGAAACCTTTAATAAAAGAGATGAAACATCATTGTGATGCGGGTGTGTGCACATACGATGCATGTTCGGAAGTAATATTTCATATGCATATTGTGCTTATGATGATCAATGATTTATCAGCTTATGCAATGATGTCTGGATAGAGAACGAATGTAAAACTGTCACGTCCAATTTGTATGAAGAATACATGATCCAGATGACTGAAACATCACTGTAGTTTCAGTTTTATGGGACATCGGCGATTTTTTCCAAAGGATCATCTATATAGAATGAATCATCAATGATTTGATAATACCATAGAGACTGATGGTCTACCATAACGTATGTCTGGAACTGATGTGCTTAATGAATTGAAAGATTTCAGTTTTTCTTTCGGGAAGGGTCAAATGAAATCTAGAAAGAGAAATAATGTTTCCACTGAAACCTGTTACAATTGGAAGAAGATGAGTATCTCTTTTGATTTGCCTTATTGGTTAACCAATTTGTTTCATCATTTCTTAGACGTAATGCATATTGAAAAGAATATATGTGAAATGTTGTTTTTAGTTCTTCTAAATGTCAAAGGGAAGACAAAAGATGATTTACGATCTCAGCGTGACTTGGTGGATTTGGGCATCAGACCAGAATTGCATCCTGTGTGTATCAGTGAAAATAAATGGAAACTTCCATTTTCTTCTTATGTGATGAAACCTATGAAAAAAAAACAATTTCTGGAATTATTAGTGAATATTAGAGTTCCTGATGGCTATACAAGCAACATATCTAAATGGGTCAACATTAGAGAGTAGAAGCTAAAGTATTTGAAGACTCATGATTATCACGTTCTATTGCATGAGTTTCCTCCAATAGAAATCCATCATCTTTTGACCAATAATTTAAGGGTCGCTATTATTCAGTTGTGCCATTTGTTTATAGATCTTTGTGCTAAAAAGTTGTCCAAGAGTTTCTTGCAAAAAATGTTTACAGATGCCCCATTAATTTTTTGTGAGTTGGAGAAAATATTTCCTCTATCATTTTTCACATGCATGTTGCATCTCACTATCCATATTCCCACTCAAATACTTCTCGGATGACCTGTTTCTTTTCGTTGGATGTATCCAACTGAAAGAAATATGTCCACATTAAAGTCTTATGTTTGAAACAGAAATCATCCCGAAGGTTCTATCATGAACAGTTACTTGCCTCAAGAATGTATGGATTTATTCTTGATGTATTTGTCTAATCTTACAACAATATTGAAAAAACCAATGAGAAATGAAGAAGAAAAGTATGAGAAAATTGAACCCAATTTTCCATGACTTCCTCAAATTGGAGGAATTCCTAGATCGGCAGCGTCCTCTTCCAGGATGCTCCACACCCAAAACCAGATGTAAGTGATCAGTTGGCCGAAAAGTGTCTGGTTCATGGGCATTGAGGGCCTCTATAGCATCCTGTTACAAATATAAATATATAATTAAGTTACAAAATATATATTAAAATATAAAATCAAATGATTAAAACATACAATCTATTACTAAGTCGCTTTGTTGACGACACTTCCATCCTTTCTCCTTCTTCTCGAGCAAAGCAGTTTTTCTCGAGGTACATGTTCTTCAATATTTTGTATTTTCTTATACAATGTCATTGAAAAATAAAGTTATATGAAAACTTTATAAAACTATTAAATAATTGAGGAAACAAAAGAAAGTGTAAGTAATAAAGAAAACTTATAAACAATTGTCATACTTGCTTCCTCTAATGATCAGGCATCGTAGTGTGTCCTAGTGTGTGGATGTATTTTATTATCAATGTTCTATTTATTCATTCCAGATGATTCCTAAATAAAATTAGAAAATGTAACAGATAGTATTAATGAAAAACATGAATGTTATTATTTAAATACCTCAAATGAAATTAATACCTTAAACTTGGTACTC
Source organism: Viscum album (assembly GCA_963277665.1). Classification (NCBI taxonomy): domain Eukaryota; kingdom Viridiplantae; phylum Streptophyta; class Magnoliopsida; order Santalales; family Viscaceae; genus Viscum; species Viscum album. The sequence goes on from OY728152.1 coordinate 2,113,371,336, forward strand.
GTCCAATGAGTAATCATCTGATGATACTGCTCTATAAGACAATCATCCACCACTGGTACTGCCTCTAACTCAGTACCAACTCTAGAAACCCAGCCAATATACAACTCATTCTTGTAGTCTCTCCAAAGCTCACCTAAATCCTTTAGACATTCTGTTCTTGCACCCTCACCATCGGGAAAATTAAATCGACGGTAACATAAAAATATTAATTCATATAAATACAGAAATAATTCATGGCATTAAATAGAACATATTTTTTACCAATATCACTGCCTAAGATTTATTATTGACTTCATGTGACAAATGTCTCCATGATTGATGGATGACAGGAATGATGTCGGAGTATTTGGCATGCGTCGCCAAAAAACTCTGACATTACTGCCCTGTTTTCTCAACAATTTGGTTGTCTTCATTATAATCCACCATAACCTGTGTGCGGCGGTTCCACACCGAACGCATGTGTGTATGCCCCCACCCACGCCTCATGTTAGAAGATGTATTTGTCATGAATGAAAAACAAATATTTTATCAAAACATGTTATAATGAAAATAAATATTGCTATAAAAATTTGTTAGGGTTCTATAAATATACCTACACCAGTCTGATAACTGAGTGCCGCAAGATCCACAGAAACTGATATAACACCCTGTGGTGGAAGAGGAGTCGAAGACGATGGAATATAGAAGCTCGGAGAGACAGAAGTAGAAGGAAAAGAAGATGGGACAGTTGTCTGAACGGATTCTGACTGGGGTGTGCGAATCATTATGGGATGTGAAAATGATGGGCCAGAAGATGCGGAATGTAGCGAAAACCTGGGAGGCCTAAATATCCCGTGTGTCCCTAATGACACACCAGGATCAGAATGTGGGAAGGATGACATGTTAGTCGGAGGGGAAGGGTCTAGTCAGGTACGCGCAGCTGCTCATCAACCTCTGGTATGAACCCTCCTCGTACCACCATCCTGAGTACTAGGACCAGTACTGGGCTCCTCGTCAAATAATTGTTGTCGTATAAGTGGATCCTACAAAAATATTTACAAAAATAATAATCACATGACAATATATATTCTTTAAATATATCAATTTAAAATAAAGTACTCACTACATGCACTAATGATAGAATTCCCAACTCCGCCATTCGACAATTGTTCTCCATCATTTTTTTCCTTCGTCTCTCTTCAATTGTCTGCATTTCCTACTTTTGATAACAAATATGTAATTAATTAGAAAATGGAAACTAACTTGTAACCCAAAAAACTAAATATATGAGGGAATAGGGTGATTCATTGGTAATTTAGCTATCAATTGTTTTAGAAGAGCTCGAATGGATTTAATAAAGCGTACAAGTTGTAATGTTCACCAAGTTAGAAATATTGTTGGACTAGCATTGAATAGAGTTAAATTCTAAATTAGAAATTGCAATTCAAATAAAACTGCAACCAATAACCATTGAAAATTCACATAACGATCAAGTCAGCTAAAACATATATGTGATCAATACTAAATAAATTTTAATATTACTAACCATAACAACCCAACTCGAGGTAAACCAAAAGAATTGAGAATATGGACAAATGATTCTATATATTTTCAACCAAAACATCAAGTTCACAATCAACTCTGACAATTGAGATATTGGAGTCATCAAAAGAAATAAATGGATTGGTTTCAATGGCACTAGGGACAGTGTCAATTCCATCATCACTATCATAAAAAATATGTCTTGGAATTACTTCAACTATGATGTTTGATGGTCTATTAAAGAGATATGTATCAAGACCATATAAATATGAGTATGTACATTATTTTGAATAAAATAATTAATATATTTTTATTTAATTATTGTTACATTATAAGTGATTATTATTTCGATACAATAATCCACACAAACGTTTTTTGGGTAATATTAAAATTCGATTAAGAATCAATATTGTTGAATTTATGGAAGTATTAAATAGTTATTAATTTTAAAAAAGTTATTTTTGTTTATTATTTTGAATATAAATGATTATATTTTTTTAGGAAGTAAAATATAAAATTTTAAGGGTTCAAAAACTTTTATTGTAAAAAAACCAAACATTTTCAATTAATTTAAATTATTATTTTTAAACTAAAAATTCACATAAATGGTTAATTTTTCAGAGAAAATGTATATAATATCTGAAATCAGAATTTTGAAATTATTCAATAGTAATTTTACCCATTTTACTAATATAGTCAATTTTTTTGGGTAAAAATTAAATACAATATAAATATTGTTTTTGTATTATGACATCATAATGACCCAAAAGTGAGGTAATAATCAAAATAAATGGTATCCCTAAACAAATATATGTTTTCTCTTTGAGACAATGATATTTTATTTTTAATTGAATAGTTTTATAAGGGGATTATCTAACCATTAACCATAACAATATTGAAATCGAAAAACATTAACATGAACATTGTCCCTATAAATAAGAATACATCCATGGGAAAAATGATATATTGGTTGTTGTGGACTCTCATATAATAAAATCTAACTTTATTGAGATTTGATAGGATTTCATACTCGATCGACTTGAAAGGTAATACATTAGAGATGTGGTGAGGCTAAATGGAGTACCAATATTTAATGTATCGGATCGAGATCCAAGATTCACATCCTTGTTATAGGAAATTCATCAACATTCTCTAAAAATGAATATGAACTTTAGTATTACCCATCATCCTCAAACTGATGATTAGTTTCAGAAGACAATTTATACACTAGAGAAATGTTGATAACATGTTTAATGTACTTCAAATAAGGATAAAAACAACATCTACCTATGATTAAGTTATCATAGAACAATATTTTCTACTAAAGAAACGAAATAGACCCCTATACTATTCTTTTTAAGAATAGGTGCATAAAATCTATATGTTGGGATGAAATTGGGTAATGAAAACTGTTATGTCCTAAAATGGTTGAGGAAATGGTGGAAAAGGTTAAGACAATTCCACATCACATCAAGGCTACTAAGAGTTTACATATGTTCTATGCTGAAAATCATCGATGATATAAAGAGAATGATGTTAGAGAAATAATATTCCTCCATATATATCCGTGGAAGAAATTATTTTTATTTTGTTAGAAGAGAATGCTTAGTCAATAATTCATCATCACATTTGAGATCCATTATAACATCATTGTGGTGGACTACTAACTCACACTACTGCCTAAACTATATCATGTTCATGATGTATTCCATCCATTACTCCTAAGAATGTACATGCAAGACCCCTCAAAATACTCAATCTAGAGGTGGTACCATTGTAGAATGTCCTTTCCTACAAGGAGAAGCCAATGAAGATCATAGATCATAGAGATAATTTTCTATGAAATAAGATAACAAACCTTGTCAACATGCTGTTGGGAAACCACACGTCTTATGAAGTGACATGGGATGTAGAGGTGTTGATGCAATAGAATAACCATAATATATATTTTTGAAAGGAAAATTTCAATGGTGTAACTTTTAAAGGGGGATTATTGCAATGACCTAAGTTATTAAAAATAAAATTATTATTTTTATTTCATTAAATGCCTTATTATATAATATGTCTCTAGAATAGACATGTAATTATTTTGTTTTTTTAATATACATTCAAATTTAATTTCCATAAGGAATTATTAATGTTGATAATATAACTATTTAATATTTATCACAAAATTAGTATAAATATAGGGTTTTAATAAATCCAACTGACAGAGACAAAGGAAGTGATGGCCCCAAATAGAAGGATCATACCCAATGAATCCCATTTATCAGAGCTTCTGATGGAGACATAATCACTGTAATTTTTCATTGACCAAATACATGATGAGGTCAAACAACGTTTTCATGAAAAAACTGTTTACAAGAGAAGTTCATGCTCATCTATATCATGACCAAAGTGAATTTTTCTAAAAAACCCCATGAAAGTCCCACCACTACCCACCTTAATCTTAAATAAATATTTTTGTATTAAATTGATAAGTATCATGGGCATATAAATATGAGTATGTGAATTAATTTTTATATAATAACTAATACATTTTCATCCTATCATAATTACTTTTGAAATGATTTTATTTCGATATAATAAAACCAAAATATTATTTTTTGATTAATATTCAAAATAAATTGAGGAATTTATTTATTAAAATAATATATTTTTAAAATATAAAATATTTTTTACAAAATTATTATTAATTACTATTTAATAAATATAAATTATCATGTAATTTTTATGAATTCAAATAAAATTTTTACAGTGCTTCAGAAACTCTTTTTATAAATAATATTCAAACTTTTCAATAAATGTTGGTTATTATTTTGAAAGTAAATATTATAATATTTAGAAACATATTTAGTAAAAATAAATATTATGTTTTGAATCATAATTCCCAAATTATTGAATAGTGAAATTTTAATAATTTTTTAGGACCATCGAATTTCCAAGTAAAAAATTAAATGCCATATAAATATATATTCTGTCTTATAACATCATAATGAGCCAAAAGTGATGTTATAAATAATATAACTGATTTAAAAGATCAAATATATATTATACAGCTAAATAATGTGATTTTTTATTTATTTTATTAATTTTATAACCAAATTATGAATGCACTAAATCCATTAATATATTTCAGGTTATTAAAATTATTTATTTGACAGTATGAATCATCTCCACATATGAAAGGGAATTATTTTACTAATTTCCAAACATTTAAATTTATAATAATTAAAAAAACTCCCATTTTTTAGAAACCATGGTCCAAAACCAAGGAATTTTTTTTGGTTCTGGTAATTTTATTATATAGATTCCAAAAGAAGAATAATATATAAACCCCATTTTTTCTATATAAACCATCCCAATATCCCATTATTCATCATTAAAAATTCTAGAAGGACTTAAATAACATATACTCCACTCCCAAGATTCCTCCCAACTTTTCCCCAATATCTCATGAATCCCACCAAATCATATGGAGTGAATCTCTCAAGTAAGGTATATTTTCCTTATTCCCCTTAATTCAAGTATCTTCATTACCTTATATATGTTATCATCATTTACTAATGACAGGATATATTATTACATATATCCTTACTATCCAATGAATTTATTAATTATAAGATACCCCTTTATCTCTCATCAACTAATTTTATGAATTTTTATGTGACTTCGTTTGGTTGTTGAAATTTCATCACTATTTTCCATTCAAAACAATTGTGTTTTAAATACCATAGAGATTTCCAGTCAAGTTTATTTGTCTTTATAAACATATAATTCTTTAATTATTACATATATGTATATATTATACTCTCCTTGAACATATAATAAAAATTTATAATTATATAAATAGTGTTATATGATCTATATGGAACACATATAAATGAGAATGAAATTCATGTGACGAGTGAAATGAAAATTATATAGCACTATAAATCAGTATGTAATGTTTAGTATCATCATATTTAATGTTGGGGGTATAGAGTGAAACTGATAATTTTATTTTACTTTTTCAACATTTTTTTTTTAATTTTAGACTTGACCTATATTTATGATGTTGTGTTTTAAGTTTTTTCCACATTTCCCATGTAATAATTTTCATGTTATATCATGTAATATTGTTCATGTTTTGGATCCATGGTCTTTTATTCCCCATTTATATGCCTATTATCTAACATGAATCAACTTATTGCATGATTATTCCCTTAAATTGACGTATATCTCACCCATTTCTCATGTATGTCCCCATGTTATACCATAAAACATTAAAGGCTATGGAATTTTTTAAGAATATTGAAGAAAATTTCATTAGTGTTATTTCATTCCATGTTCATGATGTCATTATATGTACCTAATTCCCAAAAATATACATCATAAAAATTAAGGGTTTATTATGTGTACTCTTAGTTAATAACTCATGAAGTAATGTGCAATAAAAAAAAGGGTTATTATAGTTCTCAATCATAGATTCATTTGGTAATAGGGATTCCAACCTTATGTATTGTGTTCGGTGGCTCAACGGGCCCGATAGGTACATCTGTGGCTAATATTTTCATATTTTTCCACACATCCATCCATAAAAATTGGTTGACGGGTGATATTCAGAATGGATTCCATCCTAGGTTAATCCACCAGTATTTCTTGAGTTTTATGTCTATAAGTTTGTGTTAGTCTGGAACCTTGTTATGAAAACAAGTGCAAAGATAAACACAAAATTCATTTCTATCTCTTAATGCACTAGACTCACATATCTGTGGATGAATGAAAGTTTTATAATTTATAATTTTTATTATTTCTCACATAGAGTTTTACTCACATGGCTCTAGAGTTATTTGGTGATTATTTCAATATCATGATCAAACTACAATGGTCCTCGTATTCGTATAATCCCCCACATTGTTTTCACTACATAAAAAGGATGTATTCATAATGAGGAAAATGGGAACCCTAATAGGTTTAATCCCAATTAATTAAAAATGGTTGGTCTTAATAGGATTAATATGAAACAAATTGAACTGTGTGGGATTAAATTCCAAAATAATGTACATAGAAATCCAATATTATGGTCAAACCATAAAAAAATAACCCTAATATTATAAATTCATTATCAGTAGATACATACCAAACCTAGGAGGATAAAACCCTTCCATATATCCATGTAGATGTAGAATTTTACCACACAATCCATTTACTATGTAACTTTTTCCTAAATGACCTTGCCTTATAACATTAAACTTCCTGGTTTGGAACTCACAATATGACAATTAATGTTGGGATGTATAAAATTACATGGAACCGATCTATGTGAGTTATGATTAAGATCATAAGGTTATATATTAATTCTATATCATTTGACAGATGTCACTATCAAAATAAATCTCATATCCCTTGGTGATGATAATATCTAGACTATCCACCCTATGGCTTCAAACCAACATCATGGTGATAAATGATATAACAATGAGTAATTCATTAAGAAAATGGCACCATCAATGGAGAACATAAGATGCATTCATTTTTCACATTCGATGAATAACATGTGACACTAAAATATGGTTATAAAATTAATACATTCTATAAAATTGTTAATAATACAAGGTTGGCCTATTTAGTACCTGGGATTTTGTGAAGGATTTATCAATACATCTTAAATCTACAAGAGAGTCCCATATTAGAAACTAATTTGAAAAAAAAAACAGTTTGATAACCTAGAACATACAACTTATTATCCTTTAATATTTTTTATATATCATTAGTAAAATCCATGTAATATATTTAATTTTGAAACCATGTCAGCATTAAGTCGAATTGAGCGTGATGGCAGAAACGAGTTGATAAAAATAACCTACCGTCTCCATAAAAGGTGTAAATAGTTTTTATATATCAATTAGTTAGGGATAAATCTATATCTATATATGAAAAGAATTTATTATAATTAAATAATTAATAATATTATAGAGATAATGTAACCATGATCAATGTACATGGACTAGAACATCCAAGCCAAAATTACCATAAAAATGATCATAGTTCATAACCAAAAATGATGATTTTAATAATGAATTATTATTAAATGGTGTTTGAAATGATATTATTTTTTAATATATGACATTATAAGTATTTAAATGATTTTTATATTAATATAATATATTTAGATTTGTTATACCATAGTATAAAATGACTTTTGTGAATGTCGAACATGAGGTAATGGATTAATGTTACAATCTCATTGTTTATCAACATTTTTTATCATTGTGTTTATGATGCTGAAAGTTTAAGACATATATGCCAATAATCCCATAATTATTAGACAAATATTTTTATTTCATGATATTACAAATTTCTATTCATATTTTTCACTTTAAGAACTCAAGACACTCTAAATATTTTTTCAAGAAAAACACAATTTATTTCTTTCTTTAGACAAAACAAAATTGTTTTATATCTATGTTAACAAAAAAATCAAGATTGTTTATAACATTAACAAATGATTTTATCATATAATATTTACCTATGATGTAATTTTTTTTAAAAAAATTATAGGAATTAATTTTTGTTTTTTTAGAATGATGTACCTATGAATTTAAAAAAAATGCGAATTTAATATTTTTTTTAATATACATAGAATGAATAAAATTTTAACCATTTCAAACACATAAATTTTTGGAATGCACATTACATTTTATTAATATTTTTTTAATAAAATATTGGGTTATAAATACACTTTCCAAGTTAAAGATTCTTTTTAACTGGAATTGTTCAAATAATATGTTCAGGTATTTTTTTATATAAAATTATACATCTATGTCACATCAACATTAAATGGTGTATATTCTAATGATAACAGTCACTTTTATTTTATGGATAGATTATTATGAAAATTCCATGATGATTATATAAAACACATTCATTCCCACAAGTTAATTATGTTATGAAGAACAAATTTTGAAACTTGTTTAATTTTCCAAGGTTATTATATAATGTTATATTAAAGAAAAATGTGTCATTTCTATAATATATTAACAGATTAGTTTTTATGTTAATTGGAAAAAATTTGAATGAATTACATTATGTGATGGTTGGGTCCATAATTATATATCTTTCCATTAAATCAGTTAAATATGGATGTCTCGTGAGAAAATACGTAATGGAATGAGGACTGAACATAATATATTAAGGAAACAAATCAATAATGACAGTATTTAGCATAAATCATGACCATGGATATGATGTAATGAGGAGTTTAACCAATCCACTATGTTAGTATTGTATATGGATCTTGATTGATTAAATAATTTTTTGTGATAATGTTTCTAAAATAGACATATGGGTTGTCCCAATTTTATGCTCTGATAGCTCATGTTCTTTGATTCCAATGTGATTCATGTCATATAAACTACCATTATTTATGAAAATACTCAATAATTAGATCTATAATATTTAGGGTATGTTTCTAAAATGTTATTCTCATCTTTAAAAACCTTATGTTCATGTTATGATTGAGTGAACATTCATATCTCTGTTTTTTACCCTTCCTGAGTATTTGAGATCACTATTTGTTATGTCTACTTTATATAGGTTATAAGTTTTGAATTAAGAATGATATTTCTAATAATGATAATATATATGAATAAATTATTCGGTGATGATTTATGTATTTTATGATTTAAATTTTTATGTATCTTTGTTCAGGAAGACACTAATACTATATGACTTTAGCATGGACCATATTGTTTTGTGTCAAATATAAATCCAATAAGATGTGATATATGAATATGAATAATATGGTTTTCAATATATGGTATCATATTATTGATTAGTACCTATTATAATCTAGGATTATTAATATTTAGTTAGAACCCATTGAATAGTCCAATGTATAAGAAAATATAAAATGTTATGGATAATAAAATAATGCAGTTTTCCAAGAAAAAAATACTTATCTAGATATTATATGTGGATTTAGTATTAAAAAACCATCTATTGGTATTAACAGAACAAATTTTGGTCGACTATATGTCAACAACCATTCTAGTTCACGGTGAGTGTGCCGATACAGCATAGGTAAATTGACACATCTAGGGGATAAGTCCGGGTTTATTCGAATTTCATTTACCAAACGATTATGATGGATTTTAATATAAATTATAATCATGTGTGACCTAGTTTAATCCTATAGTATAATTATATAAAAATAAGGTATTCTGATGTATACAATCTATAAATTGTTTTCATGATTATGTGGTCCCACACAATGATTACTATTTCTCACTCTATGGTTATCGTTTTTTCAATAGATTGAAAAAAAATTAACTATTTTAATGATTGTTATGAAAGAAATACAATTTTTTCCTCCTATTTAACATAATTTTGTGGGATATATAATAAAAAATATTATTTCTATTCTTACACTTCATTCTTAATCTATGAATTGGGTTTATCTTTCAAATGAACAAAGGAGGGAAAAATTATTTTGAGTCCTTTAAGAGGAAACATAAACCCAATTTTCATGGGTATAGAGATCATATTTTTTTCAAAGAAATATATATGTTCCAATGATATTATATATTAACTATTTAATTCTTAAGAACATGCATATTTTATTTTAGCAATTTATCATTTGGATGAAAGAGAATATCAATGGTGGAATCTAATCTATAATGTAATTAAATGGTACGATGTTAACTCTATGATGATTGGTGAGTTTGGGATGTTATAATTAAATAATTACATTACTTATATTCTTTTTATGAAAATTTTGATGCAATTAATTAGGTTAATCTAGAGGGATTATGACTCTGTTAATATAAGTAATTAAAAGCTTCCATGACATGTATGGAAAGCTTCTAGTATTTTCAACCATCTTAAAATTAAGGAAAACCAATTTATTAGTGTTAAAACACAATTTTTTAAACAATATGGTACGTAAATAGTTATGAATTAATAATTTAATGTCTTCTCATAGTGGAAATTGTTATTGGACTTACCAATCCATATTAGAGTTTTAATAAGAAATGAGTTATGGAAATAGAAGGAATATATAATAATACAAATAATGATGACAAGAATATGATATTTTCATTATTCTAATTGTATTGAAGGAATGATTTACGAAATTTACATAAGGAAAATAGAAAATTTATTAACTGTTTAATGAAAGGTCATCAGGTAATTGAGTTTTGATGTGATAAGAAGAAAAAGTCTTCTAATGCTAAAGAGATCGAACTACAGAATTCATCACATTAACATCAATGATTCAAATGAATGGGGTATGGGAATTATTGTAAATAGTTTTCAAATGTGATGGATAATAGAGATTATCGATGTTAGAAACCTTTTCATCCTAGATAAAATGAAATCCACATGAAATCATTGTTATCGACATGTAGTTTGATAACGAAGTGGTTAAATTCACACATAACATCCACAATAGAACTATTAATGTTTAATTTGATTTTTTATTTACACACTCATTTATATTAGATTAATTTTTCAATATTATTACAAGACTACATCATGGATGAGATTTTCAGTTTTTATTGAGAACAGATAATGGTATGACGATCACATAACATGTCCAGGATTATCCTTTGATTGTTGGTTTTGGAAATGTGATATAAAAAATTATTATTTTTCTCTATCTAGTTGAATATGACTTCATATCTGGTTTTTTATCCCTCTTAATATATTTTTAATATTAATTTATTATTAATTGAATTCATGTATGAAAATAAAAATCCCCATACGGTTTTCAATTGGTGTGTTAATAAAAATCAACAATCCACTATAATGGTTTAAAAAATTTTTGTGTATTTTTTTCAAAACTGAAAATGTTAAATATTTATTTTTATATAAAATATGAAACCAATTACTTCATTTTGATAAAATAATGATATGTTTTATATAGGTAAGATGAATTTTCAACAGATATAGAATGCCAGAATCTACTGTAGATGAGTAAATTCAGAAAAGTTAAAATGATAGAATAATCTAGAATAAAATAAATTCAAAAATTTATAGAGAAGAAATAATTATTGAAATGATAAAATTCAAAATAAAATATATATTTTGAATTTTGGAATATTCAACATACTGAGAATCATATAAAAGAAAAAAATTATAGAAGTTTAGAAATGTGTTGATATGAATATAGATAGAATGTCTTGAAGTTAATAACATTAATGAAATGATAAAAGATAGAAATTATAAAAGATAAGGACATTTCAAAGATGAATAATTTTAGAATTTCAATATGATAATAATGTTGTTCATATGAAGAATGTTAATAATTTTAAATGTTATTAAAGTCTATATAATGAATAATGTTATATATTATTTAAGATCAAAATGATTATAAGATGAAAAATATAAGTAATATGAAAGCTGGAGTGATTAATTTTTCTTGAAAAATTATTACAAATGTTAGATGATGATATTATTTTCATTATTGTTCCAAAAAGATCAATTTTATGTTATGATATAATCTGATCAAAGTAAAATAAAAACAAAGGAATATTATACCGTTTCTGAAGATAAATTTTTCAGAAAAATTTAGAAAATTGTCACTTCTTCAATAGAAAAACATTAAATTCTACAGTTATTTTGTGGAAAAATATTCTAAAAATTACATGTAAGAATGTCTAGAATTTAATATTTTACAATTTTAATATTATTTTTACTTTTCTAATTAACAAGTATTTTTTAATTAGATATAATTATTTAAATAGGAAAAATTTTGTTCAGTTTTTGATTAGTACGATCAAATGAAGTATTATTTCACATTGTATAACATTTAAATTTTTTGGATTTAAAAAGATTATTTTTATCAGTTTTAAAAATATAATGTTAAAATAATTTACGAAGTTGAATATTTCACATAATCAAAAGACTATGTTTAATGATGATTCAATGACAATGTTTTATTATTCTTTCAAATTTTTTGTTTCAGGATAAAATAATGCTATGTTTGTAATGAGTTACAACAATTATTTTATGTGAAATTAAAAATATTTAGTTTTTACAAAGTTGAAAATTTGATGTTTTATTAAGTTACAATTTTGAAGCTTATAAACTATTAGAAATTTGAAGTTCCATAAATATAAAATATTTAAAATTATTCATAGTTAAAATTTTAATGTTACAAGTTATTAAACGTTTATCATTAAATGGATGATTATTTTATTAAAAATTGATTTAAATGAAATTTTATGATATTACGAAATACATGAAAATTCAATAAGATTCATGAAAATTAAATATGTTTTTAGAGTCATTAAATTAAAATTCTAATGGAAATAAAAATCCGAAATATGAATTTTATTGGGTGAGAAATATTAAAATGGTTTCCTACCATTATATTTCTAGAGATGGTAAAAATATATGTTAAAATATAACTCAAAATTGATGTTTTTCACACATGGAAATAGTTGAAGTGTTGTAGTGTTTTTCAAAGTGATTTTCCAACTGAATATGAGTTATGTGTTTAAGAATATTTACATGAGGATTATTTCAATCAGAGTATTCAGATATAGGTTTTATCAAATTACTAAATAAAGTAGAATTATAATGGTTTCTACCCAAAAATATTTTTTGGTTGTGATTTTTTTTCAATTGTATAGAAATGAATTTTTTATCTAGGAATGTTTTAGAAAAGTTTCATCTGATGGAGACTATTTGATGTAGGAACACCAGTTGGAGAAATTGGATTGAGAAATAATAATAACATTTTAGGTGAACATTCATAGAGAATAAATCAAAAATTAATATTATTATATATTCAATGAAATATATAGAAATGATGGGTGTTAGTATAATCATACCGATCTAGAATTTGAAGGATTAAAAATAGAGTGGGATCAAAATATTAACTCACTTTTTTCTAATAGTGAATTTGTATGAACCCATGAGTATTTCTATTATAAGGATATATGTTATAACACTATGGAAGAACTATGTAAATCATCTATTCCTTGTCCTATTTCCAAAAAAAATAATTAGTTTAGGAGTTTCTTAAAAAAATAAATGGGAGATTACTATAAGATGTTTTCTTGTTTATATTTCATATAAATGAGAATTTGTTAAAATAAAACCATAGATTCACACCCTACCCTATTTTAGTGGTTCAATGGTCCTTAAAAATAGAAATTGGATTCGTAGATTGTATTCCCCTATTATTTTCTTTTTATGGATAACCTCAATGACATGAATAATTGATTTAATCCAACGCTCTTGGTAAAATATTATTGGGTTTGAAAAAATAATGATATTATATATTCTGTCACATGGAATATAATTCATTGATTCTATTACAAATGGGATTCCTCTAATTGAGATATAAAATCCTAGGAATTTTACCGAAAGGGGAAACATTGAATTTTATAGAAAATATAAAAAATTATTCTTATATATTTATATAAAATATCATCATAAATTTAAAGAGTCATAAAATAGAAAAAGAAATATGGAAGATAGTTGAATGTATCACTTAGGGAAATTATAAATTATGGAAGGGAAATTTTAAAAAATAGTGGAGATAGTTTTTGGATATTAAAATTGGTGATGGAGAAATTATTATTTCATATGAGATAAAAAAATTATACAATATTTAAAATGAAGATGAGCAATTAAATTTCTTATAATGGTATGATAATTCAGAAAGTCTAAGATGTTGATCGTAACCTTGGTAAAAATAGTTATTCTATGATATTTAATATGTAAAAAAGTATTAAAATAGAATGCCTCATATATATAACAATTATCAATGAGGTAGAGTAATGTATAGAGGAAAAAATCTACTCAAAAGAGTCAATTTTCTATGAATTGTTTCCTTTATTATAAATTTCCCATAGAATAATAACAGAAAATATGGAGAATAATATTCATAAAAATATCCAAGAAATTCAGTGGGACAAAAATTCATTGAAAAACACATTAAATATAATACAATGTTAACTTGAAAAAAATACTAAGTATGAATGATTAATCAGACCCTAATGAAAAAAATTCAATTGAATATGGATTTTTATAAATGTTCAAAACATTCATTGTAAATGTTTTGAAAATTAATGATGAATCTGAATCTAATGAACAAAATTTAATCAAATATGGATGTTTATAAATTTTCCAAACATTCATTATAAATGTTTTAAAAATGAATGATTTTTCAGACATTGAAGAATAATATTGATCTAAATAACCATATAAGAAATTAAATATTAGATATTAACTTGTAAAAAGTCTTTAGATAAATAAATGAATTATGAAATGAATTAAAATAATGAAAAATTTATTGAGAAAATATTTTATTCAATGAAATATATTTTTTGAAAATAATATGCATTCATTGATGAAATAAATAACATTAAACAGAATGTTTTAGAATAGGTCAATTTGTTAAAAGATAATCATAATAATATTCCATCCATGTAAGACTAGTTTATAAAGAATAAACCAAATCCTCTTGAGGTTGAACATGACTTTCATAATTTGAATGAATGTTTCATCAATGCCTTTGAAGTAAAAGAAGAATAATTTCATACTAAAAATAAAGATCATTTTATAAATTTGGTAAAATTATCATCCACTCAATGTAAATGTTCAACTAATTTTACTAATCATGCAGATAGTAATAGATATTTTTGAAAAATATATGTCGATAAATGATGTGATAAATCTGTCATATAAAAAAATAAAAAAAACATAGTATGAATTTTTGCATATTCCAAGAATAAATAAAAGAATAAATTTAATACAAAGTTGAAAAATATATCTTCATTAAAAGATTTACATTATATATAATGTAGATATTTTTAAGGGTTTTAACCTTTTATTAAAATGGGAAAAAAATTTGAAAATATTACGACAACAAATCTATTATTGAAAATAGGGAGTGTCAATGGAAGAGAATTAGTGGAAGGAAATAAGTAATGTTCCAAATTGGATGGATGTAAAAGAATAAAAATATCATGATTTTTAAAATTTCCTAACAAAACAATGTTTATTTCTTAGAGGATTTTTATGGAATATATGAAAATTATGGTCAAATTCTTGATGATTTCATGACCACTGTTATAGGAAACAATACTTTATTAAATAAATGAAATATAATCTAAAATGAAGAAAATTAATGATATATATTCTTTTATTAAGAAATATCTTAATGAAACAAAAATGAAAATTATAATTTTTCCTGATAAAAGATATTTATAATCATGATGGACGGTCAAGAACATTTTTAGATGGTAGTTACTTAAATATCAGTGAATATGAACATTTTAGATTTATTTCCAAAAATCAAAATCAATGTATGTTTTATATATCGGTGGAACAAAATGAAACATATATATAGAGTGATAATATTTTTATGACTGAAATAAATTGTTATTAAAAAAATAATGATGTATCATAAAAATCATGGAATATAGTAATGTTATTACATGGGGAAAAGAATTGGTGAAAAAATCATTCATATTAGAGTATATTTTATGTCATTTTACAATGCAGATGATGAAACAAGTAGTGGAATAATTGGATGGAGAGTATAGGTAGAAAAAATGAAAATAATTCCAATTCTGATACAATTTGAAACCGACCATAAGTGGCATGAAAATATGATGATATTTTTTTCATGTAAGAAATGAAATATGGTTAGTAATATCCATAAGAAATATTAAATTCAATTTACCAGAACACACGATATTACTAACGTAGATATATATTAGTTGATTATATATTAATTATCAAAAGGAAATTAGAAAATTAAAACTAATACACAATATTTTGTGATGATGACCTACATTATATCTATGAAACAAAATTAGAGGCTATAAGAAATTTTTGAATTACCAGAAGGGAATTTTATAGTGAAATTGTTGATTTTATTCTGATTTTTAGAACTAATAATTGAAATTTGTTAATAAGAAATTATTTAAAATTATATAAATAATATCTTGTAATCAAACAAAAATTTAGTCCTCTATATACAACCCAAAATTATAGATTGATTGGGAAAAATATATTATTAGTGGTAATAGGGGGTAGTATACTGGATGGGTGTAAAGATTATATATTTCACTTGAGATAATATGATAGAACTAATTTACATGTGAATAAATAAGTTTTTTATAAATAGAATCCAACTTTACTTCCAAAAATATTTGGAATAACAAATAGCCTTTATTGAAACATTGAACTATTTTTAAGGCCATAATTTACTAAAAATTAAATATCATGATCTTGGGAAATTTATTAACAAACAGTATCAAAGAGTTTTCATGGGATATTTACCCAATAGAAGAAGTTTCCACTATTATGAAAAATATTTACAAATGTCAGTGGATTCCTGTGATTTGGATGTTATTAAAAATCCAACATCAAAATAAATAATTTTTAAAATTCCTAGGTGGATAATTTGATAATTTCAAAAAAATTTAAAATTGAGAAAAATTTGATACAAGAAGACATATGGGAATCATTTCATTCGGAAAGTGAATATGGAAGAGAAACATTGAAACCAGCTTCCCTATAACATTCATTTTAATCAAAAAATACAAATAGTAATAAAAATATCTTCTCCAGACTAAAGGAATATTTAATTAGAAAATCAGACATCACTTTTCTCACTTGTTTAAGTAGAATTAAATTTAGAGGTATTAAAACAAAATGAATGGGCACATATAATTTTGGTACAATTGTATTACTAAAAAAATTACACGTGGGTGTTGATACAATTCTTATATGGATGAATATTATTGGTAAAAACGGTGTTTAAAAAAATATCCATTAACATTGGAATGGTTCAAGAAAAAATGGATGACTTCATCATAAATTCCATTCATGGGTATAAGCTATGTATTTTGAAAAAACATTTTCCCATTTTGAATTAATGGAATCCATCAGAATGTTCTTAATAGTGGATGCACATCATCTTTATAAATATTATCATATGGATTTAATGTATTGTTTTTTAAATAAGGATATTGATTAATAATATTATATTAAAGAACCTTATGGGTTATTACATTATAAAGATCGATACATGGTTTTTAAATTGAAAAAAACCATTTACATATAGAAAAATTATCCATCAGAATAATACACATATCTTGATAATTTCATCAAAAAATCAATTTTATATAAATGAAAAGCTTCCAAAAACATATATGTAAAAGAAGTAGATGAAACTAACTTGATTATAATTTTTTATGTGTTTGATTTATTTTTTACTCAGAGTATAGGAGATTATATTATTTAATTTTCTAAAGAAGGGATGTTGAATTTAAAATTGTCAATGTTAAGAGAATTAACACTATTCCTTGATTGTATAGTGAAAAAGAAGAAAAAATCATTTTATGACATCAGAAAAACTACCAAATGGTATTATAAGAAATTATTTACATGGATGAATCCATGTAAGTCTCTAATAATATTTTACTTCAGATGAGAATGAGGGTACATGAAGCTAGTAAAATTTTGAATCAGAAATATTATCAAATGATGAAAACATGTTTTCATTATCATAAATCATTGATCCTCAAAATTGATTATTTTGGTACATTTTCTTCTATATATTTGCATGATCTGAAGGAATCACAATTCTCAGCATAAAAATGAATTCATAGATGTGTTAATGAAAAAAATTTCACATGGTATAATGTATAAAAGTATTTGTAATATAGAATTTTTTCGATTTTATAATTTTATTGGGCTGGAAATTGCAATTATATAAAATAATCATTTAGTGAAACATTTTTCATTTATAAATCAATGTGATATATCACAGTAATAAATAGAATATAGTGACATTGAGAAAAGTGGATTCATAGTATGATGGTTCCACTAAATCATGCACTTAAATAATCTCATTGAAATTAATGTTGGAATATTTTAATATGAATTTTTATACACCATTTATGATACATTATAAAAACAATAGTTTTATAAATTAATATAATAATCCAATATAACACTCAAGGTAAAATAACATTGATATTATGTTAAACATTAAATAAAAGAAATTATCTAGTGCATAGGTGATGATGTAGTACATTTCTATATAATACAACATTCTGGATGTTATCAAAAAATCTAGACAAAAGGAATGATTTATAGAGGTGATGTTGAAACATTATGTTCAGCCACCACTAAATACTTCTTTATACATATCAAAGAATTCACCCAATATTCATTATAATTGGTTGAAAAAGTTTAAGAGAATGTGACAAAATTTTATGATATTTTTACACTTAGTTCTATATAGAATTTTATGTTGTGGTTATAAAAAATGATTGATAGAACAAAATGCAGAGAGTGGAGAATTTTTATTTTAAAAATGTAATCATTGAAAATAAGGGTTGGTTATATTAACATGGAATCAAATTTACTTGTCAATAAGGTATAAAATTATATCCAAACCACTATATTATCTAGTAGTTCGGTGTTATCAATCTCTCATATAATAATGGATGACTTTTGGGAAAATTGTAAAATTTTTATTTTAAAAAAAATGAGTTCTGAAAATACTAAATAATGAAAAATAATGAGTGTTAAATGTTTTTAATGAATGTTTAAAATAAAATAAAATAATCGATATTGAATATCCATTGTTTTATTTTCATGAAAATGTTATTTATTTTTTGATAACTAAAACATGTTAAAGAATTTTTTCAAATAAGAAATAATGAGTTTCTAGAAGGTCAAATAAATGATGTTTTTTGGAGAAGAATAATGTTATTCAGAAGTATAATTTTAGAAAGGGTAATAGGTAATGGATTTTATATAAGTTATAGTGTCCTAATGTTTTTGAGATATAGAAAATAAAAAGGTTTTGTAGATGTAGAGAGTCATAAAATTAGATATTTCTAATGTTCCCTATATGTAAAATGTTAGATTATTTTACATAAAAAAAAGATATAAATATTATGATGTATGTATGATATGGAAGTTGATTTGATGAATAATGTTTCAAATTATGGATGTTAATAATGTTATTGAGATCTATTATATCAAAATATTTGACAGATATTAAAATTTCTAAGATGAAAAATGTTGTAATTTCATTAAGTTCTAAAAGTTATTAAGATAAATAAATGATTAATTTTGGGATGATATTTATGAGTCTAATATGAAGACCTTTATAATTTCAGGAAATTAAGAGTATTTTTATGATGAATAATGTTATAATTTCTATAAATTAAAAAAGTTACATAGATGAGAGAAATTTGAATGAATGAATGATAGGAATGTTTAT
Organism: Viscum album; assembly: GCA_963277665.1. Taxonomy (NCBI): domain Eukaryota; kingdom Viridiplantae; phylum Streptophyta; class Magnoliopsida; order Santalales; family Viscaceae; genus Viscum; species Viscum album. The sequence goes on from OY728152.1 coordinate 2,113,391,104, forward strand.
AATATAAAGAAAGTATTAATATTAAAAAGATAAAAATATTAATTTGATAAGAAACATTTTTACTAATGTTAGATGATTCTATGCAATAATTTTATTTTTTTAAACACTATATAGTAGTCATGATATGAGATTATATTTGTAAAAGGAAAGAAAATTTTAATTTTCTATATTTTTTAAATTTACTTTTTTAGGGGAATTGTTTATTATAAATTTTGTACATATTAATTAGATAAAAATTGAATGAGAAAGTAATTTTCTAGAAAAAAACACAAAAAATGGGTGTTCTGAAGTTGAGATGTTAAAAATTGATATTATGTCGAATGAATATAGTTTTTTTAACATGAAACAATTTTTATTCAGATGGAATTTTGTTATATAATTTTTTTTTCTTAAACAAGAGAAATGCGATCAGATATAGAATTTTATCTAGATAATATTAGTTGATATTATTTGTATTTATGATATTTATATTTTTATAGTGTTAAGAATTTAATTTTAATGATATTACAATGTTGATGTTTATAATTATTTGTAAAATGGATGTTCAACAATGATACAAATTTGATATTCTTATAGAGTAACATAGTTTATTTTTCATGAAATTACTAAGCTGAATTATTTACAGAGTTACAAAGATTATGTTTTTTGAAGTTACAATATTTGAGTTAGTATAGGGTGAAAAAGTAGGTGTTCTATAAAGCTAAAAATTAGAAGTTTATAAAGAGAAAAAATGTACTTTTTAAAAAGTTCCAACATTTAAGACAATACAAGGTTACAAATTTAGACATTAGTGTTGTAAAAAGTTTATTATAAAAATATAGATGAGTTTATTAAAAAACAGGTTTAAGTATATTTAAAAAAATGAAAAAAATGGAAAATTCCATAAGATTCATCAATGTTATTGAAGATTTGAAAGGAATATAAGAAGAATATAAATGAGATGAAAAATTAAAATTTATGAAAATTAGTGAAAAAGAAAATATAAATTGGATTCTCATGTATTCTATTTATAGAGAACTTTTAAATATGATTGAAGATATAGATAGTACATGAAATTCTTCATGTGTGAAAAAACATTAATTGATAAAGATATTTTTCTAAGTGATTTTACAACTATTGTTGAGATGGGTATTGAATAAGACATCCATATAGTATTTTTTGGTAAGAATAATTAAAAAGAGGTTATGTTTATAATGATAGTTTGAGTGAAATGAATAGACATTCTGGGAAGAATGTTTGTGAATTGTTGAGTTTTGTTAAAATGGATAGAAATGATTGTTGTATTAGGCATAGATTTAGAAAGGTTGCAACAGTTAGAGATTACCATATGAAGGAAAACCATATTGGGAAATTAGACAGAGGAATTGGATGGACATTCTAGATTAATATTCCTGGAGAAGAATTTAGAAAATTCCATTTTTTGTGAATTTAGTTTATAAAACATATATAGAAAATAATGGGTTTTTTAGATACTAATACCTATTTAGAGGTAGTAATGTTGAAATAGATTATTTCACTATGCAATTATTTAGTTAATTCTAATAGTGGATTTCTAGGGACCAATTAGAGATCCAATAGTAAGGATGTATGATCCCAAACCAAGGAAGAACCTTATAAATCTTATGGGGCATGGTAACAATCAAAAATTATCATTATAATGAGTTTAATATAAAAATTAAATAGAAGATTACTATATCAATTTACATGGGAAAATTTTTATAAAGCCTAAAATATGTAAAAAAGAAAATGTTGATTCTAGCAACAATTCTATGTGGTTCAATGATCCATTTGAGCTTAAAAATATCTTTTTATTGAAATTACATCTATTATATAGTATTTAATACTATTAAAAAGCTGAGTTTATCATACTTTGTAATAGATAATCATAAAATATATGGTATTTCAGTTCTATTGAGTTTTTTAATGTCTTTCTTGAGGAGTTTCATAGTTTTCCAGTGAATCATGATGTTGTGTTCTTAGTGGATCCCATTCGTGTATCTAATAATATTTAGAAGAATATGGATAGAATAGTTTATGTAACATCCCAACCCCAGAAGCCCAGTGTCGGTGTATTATTACGTATCATTCGAATGATTACATGGGATCAAGTCCTGAAGGACTGATCAGTTTAGCATTCTTGGAAAATAGATTACATACATGGACATTACATTACACTTTTTAACATAAAACACCAAAAAAATCCTTTTATAATTCTATTTCTCCCTTATCTTAATCCAACATCTCAAACATAAAACCCTTCTTGGGATCCTGGAAAAAATAAAACATAAGAAAGGTGTGGGATCAGATGCTCAATAAGGGTAAATAATACAGAAGAAGCTGTAAACTTTTAAGGTAAGATGTTTAATAAAAACAACCTCCTTTTTAAACATAATATTGAACATATTATGGAAAAATTAAATCAAACATCACCATTTAAACAAGCACATGGATATTCTATAAGTCAAATAATCACATGTAATAAATATTTTCATAATGAGGGAATGCCTAACGTCGGATATCATTATCACATAGACAAGGCCTTGTTCTGAGACTACAAATAAATTTTTTGTCAAGGCCTTGTGAAAAGACACTAGTTTGTCTAATGAGACCAACTGATGCATCGATGAGCTATAGCGGTCTCCACCTGTTACTTACTAAGTGCACTACATTCCTCATAAGAAAAGTTGAAACATAACATAAACATTCGTATTAAAACTAGAATAAGAAATGTCAATAAATTAACCATAAACCATGAATGTTATAACAATATAACATCCATAGTCAAACATATCATAAGTTATTAAATACAATATGTAATATTGTATTATATTAAATCAACTTCAAACATGTTTAAAATCCATTAAATTATGTTGACCTAGATGAAAATGATCAGTAAAATGCTTTGAGAGAAATACCCCTTTTCATGAAATCATTCAAAATTCTCACAATTTATAAATGTATTAATTTAAAAGGAATTTTTGAATCAAAGTGTCCCTTACCACTTTGAAACTTTTTAAAATAATTTTCATTTCAAAACATTCATGTCCATACAAATAAATCCTTAAAATCATTTTGACAACATGGATACTAGTTAAAAGGGTTTATAAAGATACATCATTAAAACATTTAAAATTATGATCTAGTTAAATAGACTCTCCCATAAACCCTTAAAATATTCATTTTGAAATCATTTTTATAAAATATGGGTATTTATGATAAGTATGTCCCCGAAAACACTTACACATAAACTACCTATGATAATAATGAGATTGAGGAAATAACCCTTACCTCGTTGTAATCAATAGATTCATATGAAAAAAAATCAATAACCACCAAATGAATCACATAATATCATGAATATGAAGCAAATCATGATAATATATATCAAATTGCAGTACATAATACACAACATGCATTAAATAAGTGGTGAACAATGGAAATCTCAATGAATTAAAAGTGAGATAAGAAACCCCTTACCATTAACTTTCCTTTGGTCGAGGGTAAGTTTAAACTCTTGTATAACAACCATTGTATGTTATGAGATTATAGCAGGACCATATTAATAATTATTATATCATACATGATTCATTTATTCCTTTATACTACCCATTTAATAATTATTTTCATGTTAAATTAACATTTCGGGTAATAATTTCTTTCTTTATCATGCATATTTTAACTTTTTATTCTTGACTGTATCATTTAGGTTAGGATTTAAATACATCAAGAATATAAAACTTCATTCATATATCATATATATTTACAATATAAATATTTATAATAGATAGATATATGCAATGGAAAACATCGTTTATGGAGACGGTAGGTCGTGCAGACGCATAAACGTTGTTTCTATTTTCATATCATATTGAACAGAAGTTAGTGAATAAGATATATGTAACTAAATAAATATATATATATATATATATATATATATCTACAGTATCATTATAATTTCTTATATGACATACTCATTAGTAATATATTTTTTTATAATTGTCGATGAATGGTGAAGGAGGAAATAAATTTCATCACGTCGCAGAGAAGGTAATCCGAAAATACGCACGAGCGACCATATCATTTCCTTAATGTTGTGAAATTGGATGGTATATTAATTTTATAGAGACATTATCATGTTATATTCTTTATTTATATACATATTAGTCTCATTATATCCATCCAAATAACATTGTGTTGAATAAAAAATTACACCACGACGTGGAGACGGTAAGCCGTACGTACACACACATGGTGACAATATCATTCATAAGATGGATAAAATAATGAATATAGCAATGAAATATTTATAATAACATCACAGTATATATAATATACTAATGTTATTATTTTATAATGGAAACATAAAAGAATGAGTAAGTGTAAGAATAATGGAATTTGAAAGAGGGTTGTGAAATCATTTCCTCTTCTTCAGGTTCTTCAATTTGATTTGATTAAATTGGCCTCATTGGATGGATTTCTGACCAAAGGAAGGACTCTAGGATGAAGTTATTATTGTTGGGAAGATATTTTGGAAGGGTTTGTTAAAGCCAAATTGCTTTGGAGGTGTGAATTTGAGATAAGGGGAAGTGCCCTTTTATAAGAGGGGTGAGGGGCACCTTTGGAAAAACATTAAATATTATTTTATAAAAAATTCAATTTCGGTTCCGAATGGATCTAGAATAAATTATTTAAAATATATGGTGAGGATTGGTCGAAAACCACTCATCTAATATGTTTTAGATAGGTTTAGGTCACCATATTAACTTTACCATTTCGATTAAACTGTTAGTTAAATAGTTTTACATTTACAATGTCTCTTTGTGTTTTTACATTATATGGTTAATAATAAAATATAAAACGCAAATCAAACCCCAATTGGTTCAATAAAGTCATATATATTATTATATAAGTCTTTTGGAAGAACCTTATATGTTTAGAACTATTATATCAATTAATAATATAATATTTAAAAAAAAACTATTTTATTTCAATTTTGAAACTATTTGGTATTTATTTTTTTGTTAAATTCATAAGAGCATGATTAATTAGAAACAAAATTGATCTAACCAACCCTAACATGTCATATTAACCTATAAAATTAGAGGAATTTTTAAAATATCTCAAATAACATTTATTTGTACATTTATAATGTCAATTCGTTTAATATTTCATTAATATGGTAATTACTGCATCATCATTGTGTCATAAATAAATTAGATTATTAAATTTATAAAAATTATAAAAAAACTACCATTATATATTAATTCTTTTTATATTTCTAATGAATATTTATAGTCGAATTTATCTTATCTATAACCTTATATTTAAATTTTTTCGTTATTAAACATTGATTTTTACTCATTTAACTCTTCTTTGAATTAAATAATAATAAATGTCTTAATCTAATCCAAGTGGACCTAAAGGATCATATCTTATTACTAAGGGTCTTTGGCCAAATTATTCTTATCCAATAGAATTAGGACATCTGTTTGGGTAAGAATAATATCATTTTTGTCCTTAATTACCTTATTTTACTTTTAACCATGGTAAATAAAAGTAAAAAGTTACTATTCATCAAAAAATATTTTTATTTTATTGAACCACATTTTTCTTACTCATATCAACTATGTCTTGTGGATTTTTGAAATTTAACCCACAGAAGCGGAAAAATTATGTTTTAGGCAAATTTGCAATTTCTCCTAGGATGTGGATAAAAGATGGTGAAATGTTCAATAAAATTTAATATATCTAATATTATTACAAAATAACTCCAATGAATTAAATTAAACATATATAGGTATTATGTATCTATTTTTACATAAAAAAATTTAAATAAAATAAATATTTATTTAAATAAAAAGTCTATTTTAAAACAATAACTCAGTGTTTTACACTATTCATCAAAAATTGGAAATTTTCAAAAAAATACCAAAAATTCATCCTAAGATAATTTTGATATTCCAAATTCAAAAACGAAGTCTATTTTACAAAATTAAAAACATATAAGTTTCATTTTTTAATTTAAAATTAATTCATGTTGTCAAAACCAAAAGTAGTATTTTTTAGAAACAATAACTATCAAAACAATGACAATTGATTATGTCGAATTTCAATGTGAAATTAATTACAATGAACAGCATTGGATTAATTGGTAAAAATATAATCTATTTATACTTCCAAATCATTAAAATATATACTTTAACAATATAAATTATTTTTTTTAAAAAATTTGTTTTTATTTAAAATATAGTATTTTTCACTATTCACACAAATATGAAAGTTATCAGAAAAACAGAAAATATTTATTGAAACTAAATTCTTATATCCCGATTTTAAGAAGAATTTTATTTTTTCAAATTTAATATATAAAAGATTCAAATATTGGATTTAAAAAGGGTTAAACATTAAACGACTGCCAAATTTCATTTTTTAAAAAATACATCTTTTATCTGAAAAAATAAATTAGTTCATACATTATGTCTAAGAAACTCATAATATGGATTCTAAAATTATAAGGATTATATATAGTTTAAAATTCAGTTAATAATATTCATAACTGCTTTTGAACGACTAGTTTGGTGAGTCATGGTGCTCTTGAAATCGGTGTTGTGTGTATTGCATGTTATTGAATTACTTTGAAAAAATAACATAAGATGAAATATTGGGGTGTTACATTCTTCCATTCTTCAATAAATTGTTTCCTCGCAATTTGAAATTTTTATTTGAAAATTAAAGGTAGAAAATAGAAGATACCATTGTGGGAAAACCCAAAACAGAGATTGGGTTAATAAAATTTAGTCTTAATAAGAGGAAAATAGAAATGAAATGGTCACTACCAAATTATAATCTCCATTAGGAAAAAATTGGTGTAAATTAGAGACACATAATTGGAGGAAGTAGATAAATATTTATAGGGTGTGATTGAGGTCATCAGTCATAAACAATTGTAGAATTGAGGGCCTCAAAGGTATCAATCTATGATGATTTAAAATATCATCGGTTCATAAAGACATAAGGTATTAAGATAACACATTTTTAGTTTTAATAACCCTTACCTAATGTTTAAGAATTAGTTTCTTCATAGAATAATAAAATGAGAAAAAATACTTGACAAGTAGAGTTCCATCCTTTAACAAATTTCTACCCCAATCTTTTTTTTCATCCAAAATGATAATAGAACATAAAAAAATATTATATTTATCCTATTTGTATAGGGTTCCAAAAAAATGAATTTATAATTCATCAACCAAACATTTTGAAAAACTACATTATTCAATCCAGTACATCATGTGCGCCAGTGGTAGGTGATAAACCCTTGTTGCCCTTCAGTTGCAGGTTCATGTCTCGTGGCCTTGCCGGATGCGACGGGTTGCCGCCCGACCAACGGGTTGTCCTTTTATGTCAATCCAAAAGTAATCTCAAACTATAATTATCTAAAATACTTATGTCCAAACTCACAATAAAAAATTTATAAATAAGGTAAACACATTGAAGATCTTTTTTTCATGTAATAACATATGAACACCTTCATCATGTATTCTTTTAAAACAATACAACATCCTGAACTACCATAAAACCTTATTGATCACATTCATGATCCCATATTCCTTATAGAATACTATATATACTACTTCTTTCCAAAATGTTGTAATCACCAACAATGATGGAATATAAAAATCATTAATCAGTTTCAAGGTAGTCAAGAATATGCAATATAATTTATCCAAATAAATCATGTATTATTCCAAAATCAATACCACGGTATCTAAACCATATTATGGTTTATCTTTCTCTCAACCATATATTTTACAAAAATTTAACCTGCTATTGAGTCACCTTTCATGCTTCCACACAATCTCATGTCCCTAATGAAATAGTACTAAATTACAATCATTATATACTGTATAATTCATACAACATGTACATCATTAATACAATACTCAAATGAAATTTTTTTTAATTAAAATGTATAAAATATAATCATTTCTCTTCATCATCGTTAAAATCATAACTTTATTATTATCCAATAGCAGCATTTGGGGCATACTCTGATGATTTGGACTTTTATTCATGTAGTGTCCCAACTCCTTGCAGATGAAGCATTGTATATTTGAATCTTTTTTCTTACCCTTTCAATCACGTAATTGGTGTCCTTTTTGTCCACACTTATAACAAACTCCCATTCACTTCATGCATTTACCAAGGTGATTCTTTCCACAGTTATCACATATGGGAAATCCTTATTTTCCCTCTTCCCTTTATCCATATTTATCTCTTCTATCCTTTTATTCACTAGCTTCCCTTCAAATCCGTAGGAATCGAAGAATTGTTTACTTATATTATTAACACATGATACTATTTCATTATACGTTGAGAATACATGGGAGACTATTTCCATTCTAAATTTTGGCTTAATACCATGAATGATACGGTACTTCTTACTCTTTGGATCATATGTATTGATGGAGCTCACATTCCTTCAACTGGGAGCCATTTCTATATAATGGCATACACTTGGTCATTTTATAAATTACAATGAATAATTCCAAAAAATTTAAAATACCTAATGCAAATTTAATAGTTTTTACATATAATTCATAATTATAAAAATATTTTCTTTGAGGATGTATATACTTGTTAATCCATCATAATGATTTTTAAAGAAAATGAAAATTATCATAAGAATTTCCCCCGGGAGTGACGTATCCAAGAGTGTAGAAAGGCCCGTGGTCGTGAACCAGTTCCTGTTCAAGTCTAGCTCAAATTGGTGTTTTTGGGTTTTACACCTAGGTATATATGTGCCAGAGATGCCTATACCTGCTCATATCCAGACAACGATGTATTTTCGTGAAAAACACACTAAATCTCTACATTACCAAATTTCTAGAAAGTTATTCAATACTAATCCTCTGATTCTATCTTATGGTAATGTTCTCTAATCAGAGTTTATCTAAATGTAGTTTCAAGGATATTTCTAAAATTCCTCTGATATAAAATGTAATGCCCAGTACCCAGAATCCCAGAGTTGGTACATTAGAATGTATCATTGGCACGATTAAAATGATTCATGTCCTGAAGGACCGATTAGTTCAGCAATCTTGAAAATTCGATTACATACATGGACGTTACATTACACATTCTAATATACAACACACAAAAATCTTGTGAGAATGTCATTTCTCACTTATCATAACACTCCATCTCACACATAAAACACTTCTTGCGATCCTTGGAAAACAAAACATAAGAAAGGGGTCAGTTCAGATTCTCAATAAGGGTAAATAATTTAACAGAAGATATAAACTTTTAAGCAAAGATGTGTAATAAAAACAACAACCTTTTTAAAAATAATCTTGAAAATATTATGGAAAAAATAAATCAAACATCACCAAATAAACAAGAACATGGATATTCTACTAGTCGAATAATAACATGTAATAAATAATTTCATAATGATGGAATGCCTAATGCCGGAAATCACTACCACATAGTTAAGGTCTTCTGTGAAGACTTCAAATATTTTTTTTCAAGGCCTTGTGACAAGACACTAGTTTTTATCATTACACCTACCAATGAATCAAGGAGCTATAGCAGGCTCCACCCATCACTTACTATGTCCACTGCATTCCTCATATGAAAAGTTGAAACATAACATAAAAATTTGTATTAAAACTTGCATATGAAATGTCAATACATTAACCATAAACCATGAATGGTATAAAAATAGAACATCCATAGTCAAACATATCATAACCCATTAAATACAATATGTAATATTGTATTATAATAAATCAACATTAAACAAGTTTAAGATCCATTAAAGTATGTTGACATAGATGAAAAGTATCAGTAAAATGCTTTGAGCGAAATACACCTCCTTCATGAAATCGTTTAAAATTATCAAAATTTATAAAGTTAGTCATTTAAAAAGGATTTTTAAATCAAAGTGTCCTATACCACTTTGAAACTTTTTAAAATAATTGTCATTTCAAATCATTCATGTATTTATAAATCAATCTTTAATCATTTTGAAAACATGGACATTAATTAAAATGGTTTAGAATGATAAATAATTAAAACATTTAAAATAATGATCTAGTTAAATATACCCTCCCATAAAACAATAAAGGAATCATTTTGAAATCATTTTTATAAAATATGGTTATCTATAATAATTATTTCCTATAAAATACTTACACATAAAGAGCCTTGGATAATAATGAGATTGAGGAAATAACCCTTAATTTTTTGGAATCAATCAAGTCATATGAAAAATAGTAAATAACCAAAAAATCAATAACATAATATAATTAATATAAAGATAATCAGGATAAGATATATCAAATGGATGTATACAATACACCACATGCAATAAATAATTGGTGAACAAAGGAAATCTCAAAGAATTAAAAGTGAGATAAGAAACCCCTTACCTTACACTTTACTTTGGTCGGGGGTATGTTTAAACTCTGGTTTAATGACCATTGTATGTTATTACATTATACCAAGACAATATGAATATTTATTATTTCATACATGATTCATTTATGACTTTATACTACCCATTTAATAATAATTTTCATGTTAAATTAACATTTCGGGTAATAATCGCATTTTTTATCGTACATATTTTAACTTGTCATTGTTGACTGTATTATTTTTGTCTAGATTTAATTACATCAAGAATATAAACCTTGATTCATATATAATATATTTTTAGAATATAAATATTTATAATAGATAGATATATGAAATGGAAAACACTGTTTATGGAGATGGTAGGCAGTACATGAGAATAAATGTTGTTTCTGTTTTCATAACGTATTGAATGGAAGTAAGTGAGGAAGATATATTTAAGTAAATAAATACATTTATATATAATTATATATATCACCAATATACTTATTAGGTCATATATTACATACTAATTAGTAATATATATTTTTATAATCGTCAATGAATGGTGAATGTGGAAATAAATCTCATCGTGTCATGGAGACGGTAATCCATACATACGCATTAGCGACAATATCATTTCTATAAAGGTGTGGAATAATATGGAATATTAATTTTATAGATACATTAAAATGTTATTTTCATTATTTATATGCATATCACTCATATTTATATCCATCCAAAATAACATAGTGTTGAATAACAAATTACACCATGACGTGGAGACGGTAAGCCGTATGTACGCACACATGGTGACATTATCATTCATAAGATGGATAAAATAATGAATATAGTTGATCCATATTTATAATAACATCAAAATATATAGATGATACTAGAGTTATTATATTATAATTGATAAAACAAAGAAAGATAAAGTGGAAGCATAGGAGAACATGAAAGAGGGTGGTGAAATCATTACCTCTTCTTCAGGTTCCTCATTTTTATTTGTTCAAGGGGGCTCCATAGGTTGGCCATATGACCAAAAGAAGTCCTCTAAGATAAAGTTATGATAGTTGGGAGGATATTTGGTCTGGTATTGGCCGAGAAAAATTTCTTTGGAGGTGTGAATTTGAGAGATGGGGAAGTGCCCTTTTATATGATGGGTGAGGGGAATCTTAGGAAAAACATTATATATTATTTTTTAATAAATTAATTTTCGGTTTCTAATGGATAAAAAATAAATTATTTAAACTATAAGGTGGGGATGGGTCTAAATCCACTCAACCAATAGATTTTAGACATGTTTTTTCAATATATTAACCTTAACATTTAGATTTAACTCTTAGTAAAATAGTTTTACATTTACCATGTCTTTTTGTGTTTTTATATTATATGGTTAATAAAATAACTATAAAATGCCAATCGAAACCCAATTGGTTCAATAAATTCATATATATTACTATATATATATTTTTTCTGATCCTTGGATTTTTAGGACTATTATATAGATTAATAATATAATATTTGTTTTAAAAACTATTTTATGTCAATTTTGACACTACTAGGTATTTGTTTTTTTATAAAATCATAATAGCATGATTACATAGAAAAAAAATAGATCAAACCAACAATAACATGTCATATTAACCTTTAAAATTAGTGGAATTTATAATAAGTCTCAAATTACATTAATTTGGATATTTATAATGTCAATAATTTTAATCTTTTATTAATACATTAATTACTGCATCATCATTGTGTCATAAATAAATTAAATTATTTAATGTATAAAAATTATAAATAAGATACCATTATGTATTAAATTTTTTTATATTTATAAATAATATTTATAGTAGAATTTAACTTTTGTATAACCCTATATTAAAAATTTTTTAGTTATTAATCATTGATTTTAACTCTTTTAACTCTTCGTTGAATAAAATAATAATAAATGTCCTAATCTAATCAAAGTGGACCTAAAGGATCATATTTTATTCATAAGGTTTTTTTTTCTAATTACACTTATCTAATAGAATTATGACATTTTTAGGGTAAGAATAATTTCATTTTACCCTTAAATACCTTATGTACTTTTAACTGTGGTAAATAAAAGTAAAAAGTTACTATTCACCAAAAATTATTTTGAACTTATTGAACCACATTTTTCTTACTCATATCAACCATGTATCTCTGATTTTTGAAATTCCACCCATAGAAGTGGTAAAATTATGTTGAATGCGAATTGGAAAATTCTCAAAGGATATGGGTAAAAGACTGTGAAATGTTAAATAATATTTTATATATCTAATATTATTAAAAAATGACTCCAATGAATTACATTGAAAATATATAGTTATTATGTATATATTTTTTCCTAAAATAAATTAAAATAAAAAATAATTATTTAAATAAAATGATGGTTTTAAAACAATAGATTAGTGTTTTTCACTATTTAGCAAAAATTGAAAATTTTCAAAAAAATACGAAAAATTCACCCTAAATTTTTTTTGATATTTCGAATTCAAAAATGAAGCCTATCTTACCAAATTAAAAACAAAGAAGTTGAATTTATTAATTTAAAATTAATTCATGTAGTCAAAACCAAAAGGCGTATTCTTAAGAAACAATAACTTTCAAAAGATTGACATTTGTTTATGTCCAATATCAAAGTGATGTTACATAAAATGACCAGAATTCGATTAATTTGTAAAAATATAATCTATTTATACTTCCAAACCATTAAAATTTATAATTTAACAGTATAAATTATTTTTATGAAACAAAATATTTTCAGTTAAAATATATTATTTTGACTATTCACCCAAATATAAAAGTTATTAGAAAAACACCAAAAATTTATTGAAACTAAATTCTAATGTCTCGATTATAAAGAAGAAGATTATTTTTAAAAATTCAATATATAAAATTTTAAAATATTGTATTTAAAAATGGTTCACCATTAAAAGGCAGTAAAAGTGCATTTTTTTAAAAAATTATTCTTTTATCTGGAAAAAATGAATTAGTTCTTACATTATGTCTAAGAAACTCAGAATACGGATTTTTAAATTATAAGTATTATATATAGTTTAAAATTCAGTTAATACTATTCATAACGGCTTTTGAACGGCTAGTTTGGTTTGTCGTGGTGCGCTTGAACTCAGTGGTGCGTGTGTGCAAGTTTTTGAATTACAATAAAAAATAACATACGATAAAATCACAGGGTGTTTCAATATATACTGAGTTATTTTATTTAAATAAAAATCTACAAGAGAATCATGATAATGTATTAATTTTTACAAGCACTTCTCCATTAGTTATGACTCTTCATTTTTTAGGAATAATTTTAGATCGACATGTCTCTTCATTGTCTTTTGGGAACTTACCAATATCACAATCCAGAACAAGTATCCTCAACCCTGTAGGGACAACATATTTGATTAACTACATGATGAACAATAAATTGCTAACATTTATAATCATTATGGATATCATTATTTGATGCTCAAGAAGGTGAACATAACCATGAAAATATTCCACAAAAAGTATTT